>CM061240.1:69506565-70137688 GCA_030848705.1 Heracleum sosnowskyi
AATTTGGAAATATGGAAGCTTTAGAATCCAAGATCATGATTTATGGAAGCTTTGAAGTTTGATTTTGAAAAATGTATCCTTGGATGGTTTATTTGGGTCGAATGTTCTTCTTCCAAGGGGGAGAGCTTCTTGGCTTGGTTGCTTGATATTTTCTTGATAAAGTGAAGTGGTTGATTGTAGCTTAATGTGTAAGAAATGATGATGTAATGGTCTTGTGTCATATTTGCCAAAGGTCAAGTTAGAAAGTGATTCATGGAAGTATCTTTCTTAATCCACTTGCTTTGGTTTCACATGGATGATCATAATGTTGCATTACTTGATTTAATCTTGTTACATGTTACTTCCATGCTTGTATTTAATCCAGTAAGTGTCATGTTGTTCGGTTACCGCTTAATCTCGTTGAACGTTCGCAGGGTTTTCTTAAGTGTTCTATCGAAGTAGTTTACCGTAAACGTTCTTAATATCTTAATACCTTTACTAAATCCATATCCATGGAATTGATAATATAAAATCCTCCAATATATTTAAATAATGATTAATCCATCAGTAATAGGTGAAATTTTGGAGAAAATAGAAAATGTTATTCTTCTGATTCTGACAGCTTCTGCATTCACTCATTTACATAGTAGATCACTAATACGACTTCGAAAATTCATTATACCGATCTGTACATAGGGTGGTCTGAAAATTTTCTAAACGACAAAAGTACTATTCATCATTGGTTTTTAAATAAGTACAAAATTTGGGGTTACTACAATAAAGATAAGAAGGCCATGAATATTTCGTTCAATGGTCTTGATTCTGACATGTTTGACAATGTTATTAATTGTTCTACAACAAAGGAGATTTGGGACACTGTCCAGACCATCTGTGAAGGGACTGAGCAGGTAAGGGAAAACAAGATGCAGTTTCTCATACAACAGTATGAACTTTCACTTTAAGAGTGGAGAATCTTTGAATGATACTTTTAGTAGATTTCAAAAATTGCTGAATGGATTGAAGTTGTATGGGAGGGTTTATCAAATCAAAGATTCGTATCTTAAATTTCTCAGAGCCTTGCCAAAGGAGTGTAAGCCTATGACTGTTTCCTTGAGAAACATTCAAGAGTATAAGGATTTTACACTTGAGAGGCTTTATGGAACCCTAAAAACATATGAGCTGGAAATGGAGCAGGATGAGGAAATTGAGAAGGTCCAAAAGAAAACTGGATCTGTTGCCTTAGTACCAAGTGTTCAAAAGGCTGAGAACATGAAAGAAGAAGCTGCTAAAACTACACCAAGCACAAGTGCTTGTGAAGGTAGGACTAAATCAAGAAAGTGTAAAGGAAAGATGATTGAAGAAAGTGAGCCTTCTAACCAAGATGAAATGGATGAGCTAGATGAACATTTAGCTTTTCTGTCAAGAAAATTCTCAAAGCTCAAGTTCAAGAGAAACCCTGAGGTGTCCAAACCATTCAGAAAGGACTTTCAATCAAACAAGAACTATGTTGAAAGGTCCAAGTTTAAATGTTTCAATTGTGGAATGGGAGGTCACTTTGCCAATGAATGCAGAAAGCCAAAAGCTGAGAAGAGTGACAGGAAGTTTGAGCCTGTTGACTATAAGAAGAAATACTTTGATCTTCTCAAGAAAAATGGAAGAGCATTCATAACTCAAGATTATGACTGGGTTGAAGATGGGAATGATTCTGAGGAGGACACTGAATTTGTGAACCTTGCACTGATGGCTGATTCAAGTGAGCAAGAGGTTAGTTCATCATCCAATCAGGTAATTACCACCAATCTCTCTGAGCTTTCTACTGAGGAATGCAATAGTGCAATTAATGATATGTCTACTGAATTGTACCATATGCATATTTCTCTTAAATCACTTACAAAAGAAAACACCAGGATTAAAGATGCTAATCAGTTTTTTAAGTGATAGGAATGTTGTTCTAGAAACTCAATTTATTGAGTTTGAGAAAATGAGACTAGAGTGTCAAGTTGCCAAGGATGATTTGCTGATTGTGCTAAAAAGAGAAGAGACTCTCAAAGCACAGCTAGCTAAAGAACAGGAAACAATTGCTAGATCGACTGATTCCAGGAATGTTGCCACAAACATTATTAAGGCTCAAGGTGTGGATACATTCTACAAGGAATCAGTAGGAAAAGAGAATGAGAAACTAGATGTTGAGTATCTAGGAGATGACACATCTACGGATAGTGATCTTCCGTTGATGGGTAACATCTCTACGGATATGACTTGTCTAAAGAAGTGCACATCTAGTGTTATTCAAGAGAAACTTGAGAAGCTGAACAAAAAGTATGGTCCAACCAGCAAAAAATTTGTTCAGGGAGAATGTAGCACAACCAAAGCTAAGGATGTCAACGTAGGTCACTTGTACAACAAGCAATTGAGGGGCAAGTTAGAAAATATAGAGGTCAAGGCTGAGGTGAAAAAGAAAAAGAACAGAAATGGTAAGGTATGGATTAATAAGCATAGCAACTACACACCTGACAAGTATGCTTCTAGGAAAACTTGTGTAAAGTGTGGTAGTGTTAATCATTTATCTACCAATTGCAAAATTGTTAAAACTTCATCTATTCAAATGCCAATGCATGTACCCAATATGCCTATGCCTGCTATGCACAACATGTTGGCACATACTGATCATGCATCAAATTTGTATGCCAACATGCCATTTGTTTCAAATCCATATATGAATGCATTCACAATGCCACAAATGACATGGGGCATGCCACACATGAACACTATGTATGCACAGCATCCTCAAATGCCTGCATCAAACATGTATGCATATGAACATCCTCAACATGTTGTCTCTCAGAGGTCAACACCCAGGATCAAGGTTTGTTAGGTCCAAAGTATCGTAGAAGGGGGGGGGGGGTTGAATACGATACTCACAAATTATTCAATTTCGTTCGCGGATAATTATATGTGTTCTAGTCCGAAATCAAATACACCAAATCGAAACATGAGTCGGGGAATATATCATTTTATAAATTTAAACCGCGAGGGGTGCTACAATGAGTTCAGGTTACAGTAATCAATACAAACTATAGAAATTAAGGCACTATTAATTTTCTCTATCAAATTTCTGGAGCTCTTAAATTCTTCTGCTTCTTTGATCAACTGCTAACCAACTGAAGAAGACACTGTCTTCATTCTCGTAAATGTAGTCTTCAAAAACTATCGAAGGCTAAGGATTAATCCTGGCCGTTGAAGTTTTTAATCAACCTGACAAAGTATGAAATCTTTCACCTGCTCCTTAATTAAAAACTATCGAAGGAATTAGTTTTTCTTTCCTTCGATAGATTTTAAATAAAATCTATTGAATGGAAAACCAAATCTTCGATGGTTTTTCTTTCAACTTCACTTGATCAACTTCGATGGTTTTTCTCAAAGAAAACCATCGAATCTTTTCTCTTTCAGTTTTACCCTTGAAGTTTCTTTCCTTTTTCAACAAGCAAATTGTACTTCCATTTAAACCTAAACAAACCTTGTACTATTCTTTTCACTTTCAGGATGTTTCAGATTTAGACTTAAATCAACTTCTTCTGAGACGATAAACATCTTGATCTTTTAGGTGCTAACAACTGGTGCAACTGGTCTGGTTCATAGATGACTAACACTTGATCAATACTTCCATGTCTTCAATTCAATGATGTTGATAAGTCCTTTGTCGTTCTAGTTGCTTCAATAAAATCACTGGAATCCTATGGTACTAACTCTTAATCATTCAAATACTTCTATAGTCTTGAAAGTCTTGTTTCTTTATTTGTCACTGAGGCTTGAACATATTAATGAACTTCTTTTCGTGACCTGTTTACGGACTTCAAGAATACATACCATATTTTGATTTTTTGAGTTTACCGTTTCTTCTTTACTTCTGGATTCATGTGCTTTTGTTAATATTATTGTATGTCTTGTCCTTTGTTGAGTTGTAGTTATCTCTGTTACATCTTATGTTACATTATGCTTTACAATCTCCCCCTATTTGATTGTTAGAGTTCGACAAGCAAATACCTCGAGCATAACTTAACTAACTAAGGAAACATGAAACTAATTAAAGTAAGACAGATTGATAATATTAAATGCATTCTGGATTAAATATATACATTTCCAGATTTCTAATTTACAAAGAACATTAAGAAATTATACAATGAAGTTGTTCCTCTAGACTGAGCAGATTGTTCTTTGCTTCTTCTTTTTCAGTCCACTAAAATCTCACCTTCTTCAGATACTGGATTGGAGTTAGTAACTTGATAATCAATCACTGATGGATAGTGCAGTGGTTCTCCAGGTTTAAGGATTGCTCCTTTGATGTGTCTTCCAATATACTCAACCTGTTGACCCACTCCAGCCCACAACCATGCAATACTAACATCTTTCTTATTTTGCTTTGGCATGTTTGGTAGTCTGGGATGCACTTCCAATCCTCTCTCCATTCTCTTCCTATAATAGGATACATTCTCCATCAGATATCTTCTTAGAGTGTCTGCTGCTTTGTCCTTCTTCGTAGTTGTGAATCCAATGGATCTAAGATACTTCTTAACTGATATCAGATAGTTGTTTGGGTAATCTTTCAGTTTGTCCTCTGTCATATAGCAGATTATGAACAAGTCATTTTTCATGAATCTAACCATAGGAGGGTTTTCAGATATCTCTGGACTGACCTTCATTAAGATCTCCTTAACATGCTCCCGGAGCAGTTCATTTAACCTTGTAGTTCTTTGGATCTTAATGAGCATCACCTGCAATTCAGTGTAAATTCTTTGCTCAAAAAACTTGGTGGATATCACAAATGTACCTCTGTCAATGAAATTGATTAGAATGTTCCAGGCACCATTTGCTTTCACTCCAGCCTTCAGGTAGATAAGAGAATGTCTCAATGCAGTGAAATAAGTATCATCTTCTTGATTTTCACTTCTTATGTCTTGAATGATAACTTCCACCTCAGCATTGTCGTTGACTTCTAATCCGTCTTCAACTCCGCAAAAAGTGGTGTAAGCTACCTCCCATTCCTTTCCATGCTTTTGTGCCAAATCAATAATCTTCTTCTTCCTTATTTCATTGTACATCTTAAACCTTTTCAGCTTCTCGCTTCTCTAAATTACTTGGTGGGTCTCTTTCTCAGCTTGCCTGGCATCTATTCCCGCTTTCTCATCTTTTAATCTTTCCAAGGCAGCTTCTTGTTCTGTTGTAAAAGGATTTGCTTCTTCCATATCATCATCCAAGATAGGATGTTCAATTGGCTCTGGATAATATGGTTCATGCTCTTCCAGTGGTTGTTGCTCATGCATGACCTCAAATCCCTCTTCAACTTCTTCTCGTACAAGATCTTCAATCCAGTACTGTCTCACTGGAATAGTGGTTAATGTTGTCATTGTTGTTTCCCATTCCCCCATCCTTCTTTCTCCCCCTTAGTTGAGGAATCCTCCATGTAGTAATCCTCAGCATAGTAGGTTGAAGGACCAGGTTGTTGGTTTCTCAACATATTCTGGATCGACTCTATCCCGTCACTTTGATTCTCCATGAATAAAGTAATGTCCTTGTTCATTTCCTGCGCAGAAGCTATCTTTTGGTCAATGTCATTCAGTCTTGAGTTGGTAGTCTGCTCGATTCTATCCAATCTCTTGTTGAAGCGAGACTCCACTCTTGACAGCGTATTCATTGCATCCTTGACCCTTTCTTGACCATCCCGGATAACCAGAACGTCTTCAGTTAAAGCTTCATGTCCTTGTTATAAGACATGTACCTCATTGACAAATCCATCACGTAAGTCTTTGACGTCAGCTCTCAATTCGACCAGTTCCTCCATAGCTTCCTTCTTTAGGGAGTCCACTGCCTGTTTTGTACCTGTTATAGTGCCAGATGCACTGCCTAAGACTCTGTAAGTTCTTCTGGAATCAACCGCAGCCAAGTCAATCTTCTGTTGAATTGTAGATAAAGAAGCATCAACTGGATCGGAGGAGATCCCTTGGTCAAAGGAAGGTCTTAGTGGGACTTTGAATAACGGATTTCCCTGACGATCATGAACTGTCATCTCCTTGAGAGTGGATTGAACTTGTAACTCTCTATCTGTTGGCACTAGAAAATCATCTATATTTGTTAGGGTTTGGGTGTCACTCCTCACATTTGGCTCTGGGTGTTCACTCAACGTTTCTGTTGGTGTTTCACTCATTGTACCTTTCCCACTAAGGCCATGTGTAAGTGTTTGTGTTTCACTCATTCTCATCCTGCTATGTGTACCTGCATCAGAATTCACTGTATCCATCCTTAAGGAGGTCACCGGTGGTGCAATGAGGCTTCGCAAGTCCCCGTCCTTGCATATACCAAGTTGCTGATCATCCTTAGATGATGTATCCTTAATAGGATCTAGAGTTTGAATCTCTAGGAGGTTAGAATCAGGCTCTATTAACAGCAGAGATCCTGAAACTTCCTCTAAAGTCTGTGAAGACATTTCCTCAGTTAAAATTGATTCATTTTCACCGAGTTGCCGATCTAAACCTACGTTAGACCCTGTACCCACAGGATCCAGATATGTTCCATCTGGGGAGCTAGGCAATGACCCTTTAGATTTTGCATTTAGGTCAGAACCTTCTCTCGACGTCTGTGAAGACTCTTGGTTCAATAAAGAACCTTCAACCAGTGGTCTTGACCGTAATATGGTCGGAACACCAGTTGCTTCCGTCAATTCTTCCTTACTAGATTGAGCTATGGGTTCAGATGTGGCTTTGGTAAGCGTTGCCCAATCAGCTTCAGAAAAATCAGTAAAGGGTTGTTTGAATGAGAGAAATGAAGTGTCAATAGTTGCCTCTGTTTCTATTCTTCTACTTTTAGAGGAAGGCAAAGCTGTTGTTGAAGTGCGTATCTCCTTATGTGGTGCTGCTAAGGCACTATCTCCCTCTACACTCATGGATGTTTGAATGTTTGGCATAGTAGGGGTAGGAGCTTCGGTTACTGTTTCATTTGGCTCATGCAAAGGCTCTATGACCGTGGTTAGAGGTTGTGGGGTTTCAACCTCCTGGTCAGGAATGGCCACTAAGGGCTCTGGATCAACATCCACTGGATCAGGTTGAGGAGCCACTACAGGTTCAGGAATATTACCTTCATTTACCTGTTCCCCTGGGGGTAGAAGTGGTAGGGGTACCGTTCTAAGATAGTCTGTGAGAATAGTAGGCACCCCTGGAAGATGGTTCTTCTTGATAAGAGTTGTTATGGCATTGCTCTTCATCTTCATGCAATCCATTGTCTCATCACCTTCAAAGATGTCATGTTCTTCATCTGTTAACACATCATTGAGAATTAGCTGTAGGAACCTGGGATAGAAACAAAGCACATCATCTATGCATGTTCTCTCTTCCAGTGGTCCCATGCACAGAATGATTTGATCAATCACAAGTCTTCCAATATTTATATGCCTATTTTTAGCAATAGAAAACCCTAGCTTCTGAAGAAACAAAGGAATACCATGCAGATTTGTAAGCTTTGTAGTGAAAACATGGATTAAAGTGTGAAAGAAGAAATTCATGGCTTAGTCAGATAATGCTTTAAAAACTCTCCCACAAAGAAGTTAGGTTGTTGACTTCTAATGAGAGTGAAGAAAGCATGTATTTCTTCAGTGTTGGGATCAGGAACAAGGTTTGTTGGAAAGTGTAAAATCCTATTAAGGTCATGTCTTGTCACCCTAATTGTTCTACCCCTGGCATAACAAAACTGAAGGATGAGATGTTATTCTCAAATGTGTCAATGGCTGTTGTGTACAGTGCAGTCAATTGATCAATACAAAGGACTGCAGGAGTACTTAAAGCGTATGCCACTAAATAATGTGTGTTCAAAAATTGTGCCCATGCACGAAACTGAATGTTCGTAATGGATTGCACATTTTGAAAAGAGACATGATTAGTTTTGGTTACAATAAATAATCTGGCCATTGTATTTTCAAAAATTCCAGAAAATTTAAAAATTTAAACCAAAACTATTTTAATTAATTATTTCTAATTAATTAACTTTTAAAATAACCCTTTTTACTAATTTTAACAAACTCGAACAAAAAACAATCAAGAACCCTAATTGTTAACTTTTCAAAATTTTCACTTAAACTTAAAAATCAATTGTTTACAATCGATTTCTTAGTATGAACATTGTTAACAACAAGATTAAGATCCCCAATGTCAATTTTGATAGTTTTTGTTAGGATTTATGGGTGATAGCTATGAGACAACTTAACTAGTTATTTTAAATACTTAATTTTCTTAAGTATGAACATACTGTCACAGCCAGAGTATGTCTTTGTAAATGTTTTTGTTTAATACAAATAAGATTCTAGTGCATCTTGGTAGAAGTTCATTTACTTGTTCAAGCCTCAAGAAGTACTTAAGATGGACAGCAAGAATAAAGATTACTGTCACAGCTTTGACAGTAAGGTTACAAGAAGACAGCATGTTGCAAGTCACGACAGTACATTCACTCTGACAGAAACATTGGTGGAAGCCCTCAGACAGCAACTTTACTGTAACCTGACAGCAAGCTTGGAAATCCTGACAGCACCTTGTAAAGCATAATGTAACATAAGATGAAACATAGATAACTACAACTCAACAAAGGACAAGACAGACAATAATATTAACAGAAGCACAGGAATCCAGAATCAAAGAAGATAAGGTAAACTCAAAAAATCAAAATACGTTATGTATTCTTGAAGTCCGTAAACAGGTCACGGAAAGAAGTTCATGTAAATGTTCAAGCCTCAGTGACAGCAAAAGAAACAAGACTTTCAAGACGACAGAAGTATGTGAATGATTTAGGGTTAGTACCACGGGATTCCAGTGATTTAATTGAAGCAACCAGAACGACAAGGGACTTATCAGAAGCATTGAATTCAAGACATAGAAGAAGAATTGATCAAGTGTTATTCATCTGTGAACCAGACCAGTTGCACTAGTTGACGGTGCTAAAAAGATCAAGTTGTTTTATCGTCTCAGAATAAAGTGATACAGTCTATTACTTAAACACCCAGGAGCTCATGAGTAATTATTAAAAGATAAAAGACAAGAAAAATGATTCGATAGTTTTTCAATTCAGAAAACTATCGAATGATATAAAAAGTGATTCATTGAAAACCACTTTAACTTAATTTGGTATTCGATAGTTTTTATTAAAAACTATCGAATGGTAAATTAAGTTAAGTCATTCGATGGTTTTTTAATTAGGAGCAGGTGAAAAGTATTCTTGTTTTATAGGTTGATTTTGAAGATGGACGGCCAAGATTGTTTCTACAATTGAGGTTCGATAGTTTTCAATTCTAAGTCTACAATTACTATCAGAGAGAAGAAGTGTCTTTTTCAGCTAAGGCAAAATACACAGAGACATTACTGAGAGAGAAGTTTGAGCCGGAGAAATTAATAGAAATTAATAGAGCTCAGAATTTGATCATTGTATTGAATTTTTGTAACCTTAAACTCATTGAAGCTAATCTACGGATTAGAAATTGTAGCACCCCTCGAGGTTTATATTTATAAAAAGATATATTCCCCGAAACTTGGTTTGGTTTGGTGTGTTTGATTTCGTTTTAGAACTGAATGATTAATCCGCGAACGAAATTGAATTATTTGTGAGTATCGTATTCAACCCCCCCTTCTACGATACTTTGGACCTAACAATTGGTATCAGAGCTACTTGATTGAAGTACAAATCAGATCCGGTGAATGAGACCAAAATCAAATGTAGCGTGAAAATTCGAAGCAAATTTTTTAACTTTCAAATTTTTTCATTTAATTGGAATTTCTTGAATTTTAAACAATTTGAAAATTTTAGAAACCATGAGTGCTCCAAAGACAAACGCTGGTATTAAAGTTCCCCCGTTTACTAGAGATGATTTCGGTTTGTGGAATATGAAGATGCTGTTATTTATCAAGGCATCTAATCCGTTGTATATTGGCACATTAGAGAACGGACCATTTGTACCAATGAAACCAGTTAGTGAATCTACAGCTCCTGATGGTAGCAGGATTCCTCAAGGCACCCAACCTAAGGATATTACTGATTATACAGATTCTGACAAAGAACTAATTCGATTGGACACAGGTTTGATGTTGATATTGGCAGACTCCGCAGACAAAGAAATGAGCTATCAGTTGATGAACTGTACAAGCGGGAAACATATGTGGGATACCATTAACTTGATAATGGAAGGAACTGAAGAAGTGCAGGAAAACAGATTGGACATCCTGACTTCTCAGTACGAAGCTTTTAGGTCTCTTCCAGGAGAAAGTATAACTCAGGTCTTTGAGAAATATACTAAGCTTCTAAATGAATTGGCAATGAAAGGGAAGACCTATCCACTAAGAGAAACCAACAGGAAGTTCATGATGACGCTGCCCCATCATGTAGAACACAAGTCATCATCCATAAGGGAAAGAATAGACTTCACAAAGATGTCACTAGAGATGATCTATGGCAAGTTGAAGACTTATGAGATGGAACAGGAACAGAGAGTGATAATCTATGGACCAGGGACAGTGGATAACAAGCACAATGCACTTGTGAGATCAGCAGCACTTGTAGTGGATGAACCAGCAACTTCTGATATTCAGGTTCAAACCCCTAGAGCTGGAAAGGAGGTGATCATAGAAGCTGAGATGGATTCTGTGAATCTGGGTGTTGATGAAAGTGATTACTACACCCTAGAAGAGCTTGAGCAAATGGAAGACAAAACCATGGCGTACTTAGCTCCAAAGTTTAGTCATATTCGTTTCAAGAGAAACCCTAAGTACAAGTTCAAGGGCTCAACCAACAGATTCCAGAAGGGCAAGTATGCACCTAGTACAGGCTTTAAGGGAGGCTACAAGACTGGCATGATTGATAGAAGCAAATCAAGATGCTATAATTGCAATGAGTTAGGGCATTTCACCACTGAATGCTGGAAGCCTCGTCAAGCGAGAGACAAGAAAGATGTCTATGAGAAGAAGGATTCTTATGATGAGTTGAAGTGTAAGACCCCAGATTTTGGGTAGAATTAAAACTTTTATTATATGTTGATGTAAATATGGATAGTGGCAATGACTTTGAGAATCAAGTTATGAAATGAATATGAATTTCGGTTTTCAAACATTTTGAGAATAGTAAGAATGGACTGAACATATAAATAAGAACAATCAATCTGGAAGATAAGAATACAATACTCCAGGGAAGGAAAGTATTTTTATGTCATCCAAATCAATATCTGGAATACATCCGACAACTCCGTAAACAAGATAGCGTACGCCCGAGAAATCACTAGAACGTTTTCTAAGTGCAAAGAGTAAAGAGAAAATAGATCAGGAATATTGGAACGGATTTTGATCCAAAGGATTATAGAAAAACCACTGATGAATAGTAACTCTTCATTTAAAAGTTTTTCAGACCACCCTATATGCGGGACGATATAATAAACTTTCAAAGTCGCATTAGTGATCTACGATGGAAATGAAAGAATGCAGAAGCTGTCAGAATCAGAAAAATAGCATTTTTCGTTTTCTCCGAAATTTCACCAAAAACGGACTAAATAATTATTATTTGAGGATATTTAAGTATTTAAATTATTAATTCTATGGATATGGATTTGATAAATGAATTAGAAGTATCGAGAACGATTTCGGTAAAATACCTCGATAGAACCCTCGAGAAACCTTGCGAGCGTTCTACGAAATTAAACGAACCAGTAAAGCTACTTTAGCTAAACCAATGCATGTGTGACAAGTGTCACAAGATGAAGACCCTTGAGCTATGACTCACCACTGATACAAATATCAGCATTATTGTTAGTTAACCAAGATAAGAAGAAAAGAAGAAAAGCAAGAGAAACACAAAGTCTCCCAAAACTGATCAGCTAGAGCACCCTCCAAAGAAAAATCCATAACTCCATTTCCAACCATGATAAAATCACCACAATTTAACCACAGCTTCTCCACTCCATGTATAACACTCGTTCAAAATTTCATGGCAATCCAAGGTGTTTAGCCTAGTCAAATATCCTCCCCAAGTTGAAGTATCCAAACTGCCATGATCTTGGCAGTTTCTGCACCGATTTTCAAATAGCCATAACTCCCTCGTTTCTCAATGGAATCATGTGTTCTTTATCTTGTTGGAAAGGTATTGAGATGCTCTACAACTTCTATTCAGGAGCCTAGTCCAGAAAAGCATGGTAAGGCCCTCGTGTTTCCAGTTCTTTCAAGAGGTGAATAGTAACTCCGAAATTACTAACTTGTTTTCTTGCTTTGTTCTTAAGGTTTAAGCATTATAAGGACTTGTTAAAGCTTGTTAAGTGATTATAAACCCTTGGTAGTGTTGATAGAGCTTCCAAGAAGGTAAAGCCCTAACCCACCCTTTGAGTTATTATGAGTTTTTGATGTTACATAAAGATTAGTGCTTAATAAGAACATCCTTAGATATTTGGATTTGTTTTGATGTGTAAAATGATGGGTGATTGATTTTAGTCTCACCACTGGACTTAGAGATGTAAAATGGATGTTTGTTGAGATTGATGAAGTATGGGTTGCCTTGGTTGGTTATTTGGAGTGATCGTAAAAATGGAAACGTTTGATTTATAGCCGTCGTAATGGCGAAATTTCTTTAACCTTACGAACCGAGCTTAACAGTTGATATAACCTTCTGACCTTACTTATTAACTGACCTATACTTGTATATCTTGAGTCATAGAGCATTTTTGGCGAAAGAATCGTAGCATTCCGACTTACGGTTTAGGCGTTATGATAAAAATCGTAAAAGCAGTTCGTAAACGTAAGTGTGAGTTCGTAACTTCAATGGACCCCCCTTATAATGAGATATTCGGTTAAGAATCTTGGTAATTAAATACTAGAGGTCATAATGAAGATATGAGAGAAGACCTCATATCAAAAAGATTATTTTTCGATTTTATAAAAATGTTCGAATCAAGGTTAAATGCGAAGAAACCCCTTAGAGGAGCACTTGGTTCTAACCTTCAAAACCACTTGGTATAACCGGCAAACGAGATTCGATTCCTAAGGTGAACCTTCGACTTAAATATTTATCGAATAACATGGACTTAGTATGAGCCTAAAGTGATTTATTAATGCCTTAGTTGTGTTTCGCTTACGTGTTTAAGCGTTGGATTATAATGGATTATCCAGGGGATTAATCGTACGTTTTCTTTGACTTTGTCTAGATTGTCCGGCATCGTCACGAACCCCTATCACTTCTCGAGCATCAGGCAAGTTTACTAAACCTTACTCTATTATTCAGAGTAGGTATATTTTCCAATGTTCAATACTTGTGTATTCCCAATTTATATAACAAATCTTTGTTGCAAGTATTGTGGCAAGTTTCCTAAATCTATACTTTGAAGTATTGATTATATATTACTGCTTTTGTCATGTGTGGAGTTATACAGTTTTGCGATACATGTTATATATTGTATAAAATAGAATTTGATTTCGGTTTATATACGAGCTTTGAGATAATGTACTTATGAACCGGTATACCTTGTAGCTCTAGAGATAGAGCATACTTCTTGTTTCAACTCTAGACCGGGAGTCAGTATTTTGAGATATAGAGATAGCCATGGAAACCCGGAGGGATTCCAGCGGCAGTGTACTAATTATTTTGAGGACTGCTATTATTAAACATTAATTATATTTCTAGAAAGTATTAATTACCTGGAAATGATTTGAGGAATGTTATTTGAATATTACTTCATTCGAAGGTTATTACTTGGAAATGATTTGAGTATGGGCTTCTAAGCTAGATATGGGATATCAGCTATAAGCCAGGATTTTATATTTGCCCTAGGTTAAGGGCGTGTGATTTTCTTGAAAAATCAGAAGTGATTATATTTTGTATATGATAAAGGTTATTTTCCGATAAAGATATCGGGTACTGTTATTCGAGGATTAATTATTTAATTAAGGAATATTATTTTCAAATATTCATTTAAGGATTACTTATTTAATGAATATTATTTTCGAATATTCATTTAAGGATTATTTAATTAAGGAATATTATTTTCAAATATTCATTTAAGGATTACTTATTTAATGAATATTATTTTCAAATATTCATTTGAGGATTACTTATTTAATAAATACAATTAACTATTTGCAAATCAAAAAGAGGTTCCCAAAACATTGTTTTTCCATTTGAATCTGTCTTTTAAGAAGATTTAAATGCTCGCTCAACTATCAAAAATATGGGAAACCTGATTTAAGTGACTACTACTCTTTTTAAACTCTCAATTCAAAAACTGTCAAG
The DNA here is from genome assembly GCA_030848705.1 of Heracleum sosnowskyi. Classification (NCBI taxonomy): domain Eukaryota; kingdom Viridiplantae; phylum Streptophyta; class Magnoliopsida; order Apiales; family Apiaceae; genus Heracleum; species Heracleum sosnowskyi. Next base: position 69,520,834 of record CM061240.1, read on the forward strand.
GGACGGATATTTTCTTGGAGCAATTTAATTGCTGCCAGTCTAATGTTGTGTTACCACCTCAATGATCGAGGGGTAAATTCATGGAACAAGTCGATATCCATTAACAAGCATAGCTTGGGAAATATTGGAGAATCTTCCTTTCCAACCTAGATATAACTACTTAGTGGAGTCGTATCAACAAGTGTTACACTTGGGGAAAGGAGGACGATCTTTACGTTTCAGAGTCATGGATTTCATCTGAACTAGGAGTGGTGTAAGTGGTCAAGTTGCGTGGGCCCATCCAAATTTTTATTGCCCCAAATGGGCGGGAGGTCACAGTAAGGCGGTAGACAATGTCAGGCCGTCGTGATACTTCCATCTACATGTAGAAAACTATTTGAGCGGTGCGACCTGCTACTGATCATAGCAAGGTTAGGCACAGCGGACGCGGTAGCAACTCCAGTATTAGTTCATCATCCAATTTGGATATTCCTGCAACATGTATTGGGGAGATGAACCAATCGTGTTGGCAGGGGGTCGAAAAGTGTTTGGAAATGAAGTGTCAATAAATTCTTGCAACTTCATCTTTTATTTTATGAATATGACTCTGTGAATACCTTACATAACATGAGTTATGGTAAGGGAGTTGTTTATACTGAATCATCTTATAACTTCTTTTAAGTTATGTGTTGATATTCTGCTTACATAGCAGATATTTTTGGAAGAGTTATATTGGTTTACTTCGAAACCTCATCTCTTATATTATACTAGAACTTTGTTCATAATATAGCAAAAGTTTGCAAAAATATTATGAAAATGATATTTGAAGTACAATAATGGTACTGTTTTTGGGAATACATTCCGATAAGGATATAATTTCAGTATCGAGATATTTTGACAAATTATTGTCTTATACCCGCTTTATTCTGGGTTGAGTTAAAGGCAGAATTATGCCATACTTTCATTTCCTTGCTGAGCTATCACTCACTCTTGCTATTGTTTTATATATATTATATAGCAGCGAAGCAGGATGCTAATGGGTCGGCACATACCTCGCAAGGCGTTGCCATTAAGCAGTTTCTAGCAGCGATCCCGAGAGTAGTACGAACCAATCGAATCAGGCTACGGCTTTTGGTATTCAACTCATGTATAGACATGAATGGTATAAGAGGATTGTGAGCATCAGAAGGCTAAGTTGGTAATGTAACAATACTTAGAAATTGTATCAGTAACAGATTCAAAAGACATTTGGGTATTGTAATAAAAGTTATTTATTCCGCAATTGTTGTATTGTGTCGTTTCTGAGACTCTAACCTGTGTGTGTGTGTGTGAGACATATCTTGTGGGGTCATGAGCAGGTAAATTATGAATGGTGTGAGTATTACAGGTAAGGCAAGGAGTACATGGATTGTGACAACCCTAAATCCCTGACCCCGGATTTGGGGCTGTTACAGAGATGGTATCAGAGCGTTAGGTTACAGTCCTCAGAAACGATAGGAGATCGAGTCTTACAATACCCTTAGTAATGGTAAGAACATCTAGAGCTCAAATTATGTTCGTAGTCGGGTTAGGAGACATGACCCTGACTGTTTAAGATGAAGCCCGAGAGGGGACTTCTTCTGGGAAACCGTACTTAGGACTTCATGGTTAGTCACCTCGAGTCATATGAGTTATAGATTGATGGGATTCTGAGATACCAGACCCCGAGGCCTTCGAGTAGGCAATTGATGATGCGTTCCTTGAAATGGACGGAGACCCGATAAAGGAAGATCCATAGGAGGATCTAGAGGAAGACCCCATAGTGGGTCAAGGAAAGAATCTTGTAGAGGACGTGCTGATTGATAAAGATGTAGTATGTTACTTGAGGTCGTACAATAGGACCGGACGAACCTTCGGAGGTCAAATAAGTGCTGATACGAGAGTTTAGGATCGTTATGATTCATCAAGAGATATGATAAAGAAAATGGAGTAGAGTCTCCAAAGCAGAAGAGGTAGAGGCAGTATAGCCAGTATCAGTGGATTGATTCGAATTGAACAAAACCTGTTACTCGTAGTCGGTTATAGTTGCCCATAAGGAGGTGGCATACGTAAGAACCAAGATGTCCAGATTTTCACGAACGATTAAGGGTACTTAGTTGCCTAGTATAGTGAAAGGAATTGCTTTGGCTATGAGGTTTCAATCCCCCACGACCAGCGATTCCACTGGAAAGAGTATCTATTACATCATTGAGGGATTTTATTATCTCAAGGAGAATTTTGGGTATATGTACCATGCGAATGTTATTGTAAGACAAGCACGCTAAGGCGAATCGAGAACGAGATTTACCATCCTCAGGAAACCAGGAAAGGAATTATGAGGATAGAACAGAAAGGTCGGAAATCAGATCCGAGCATACTAGTAGGTAAATAGATTGATCAAATTTCCCAGGTTTGGAGAGAAATTCAGCAAATTTTGGCAAACCTTGTCTTTTTGATTACCAGAGGATGTCACCAAAGAGAGTGGAAACTAGAGCGAACCCTGTGGATTGGGTAAAATGGCCGCTATATGGGTTGGTGGACAGACCCTGATTGCTATAATTGATTGTAGAGATTAAATGATGAAGTTGAGATTGGACGGTAAAGGCGAAATATATTTAAGGACCAAGACGGACTGAGAAATTCCGGGATTGACTTAAATGAAAGGGCTATTGTGCCAAAAGTGTTAAGCTTATGTAGCGCACATAATTGATATGGGAGAAGGAATAGTGGGTATAAGGATGATTGAAATAGAGACCAGATTTAAGCCTGTAGTTTATAACGATCTTCCGAAGTACCACCCAGTCGACATGTGGAATTGTCATTGCTATGGGCGACAACGGTATCGAAGTCTTCTTATAGAACAGAACGCTTACTTGAGATGTTTGCGCCTAGTCGAATAGAACTCCCTGCGATTGCAAATGTTGATGGTTGAATTCTTAGCGACTATAATAAGTCGGCAATGACGTAAGTATCAAACACCTTAGGGTGCGTGGAAAAGGAAAGCTTTGGAATTGAACGATTATCCACCAGAGGAGCCGACATAAAAGGCATCCGTAGAGACTTTGGTAGTACCCTCCCCATTTGAAAATTATGTGGGGTACCTCCCCAACCTATGATCTATCTTGACCTCTCTCCAAGAAAGAATTCTGATAAAGGGTATATTCCCTCTTCGAAGTTATTTTATAACACTTGTGTTAAATCATATTTAATTTCAATTGTGTTAGAGGCTGTCACGATGCCTACTTTCAAGTTTTTCAAAGCCCTGTCAAATGATGTTATTCAAGCTTCCACTTTTCTTCAAATAATGAATAACCCTTGCTTGTTAAAGTACCAGTATCTTCTTGGTTATTCTTTTCTTTGTATTTTCTTTGGAAACCGCACCTTTGGAATCTGTTCAATTTTAATCCAAGGTGTTCCTTTAAGAAATATTGTCGAAAGACGATAATCATTAAATTGATATCGAATTGCTTTCATACTTTTCAACTTCCACTGAGACGAACAACCCTATACTTATAGGGGGCTACAAGGACTATCTGTCTGTGTGATAGAAGTCTGATGGGACGCCATCACTTGTAAGTTGTGAAATACAAGAAGGCTAATTACCTTTAGTAATGTCTCAATCGAGGCACACAACGTTGAGTTCTTATGATCATGTTGATCTCTCGGTAAATTCTCTTACCTCCAATAAGGTTACCTTAAAACTCATAACCTTATGATCACCAGTGTGTGACATTATCTTTGATATGGGAGCTATCTTTCAAGGCCCCATAATTTTTGTTATCCTCATTGAATTCCGAGGGGAGGCCAACCAGACCAAATAAGTCAAAATTCGCTAATAGGAAGTAGATTCGCAACGAAATCGCCTATGACAGGAGCGAATCCCTAAGACGAATAGAATGTTAGTGACATATCAATGGAATTGGTTTATTCTCCCAAGGATATTATGATAATGGAAAGCGTGTCAGTTGATATATGTGAAAGGAATAGCGATGTGCCGTGAACTCCAGTGACGACGGTGTTAGATAGATGCCCTATAGTGAGATTGAGATTTTGGAGGAGTTGTTTACGAATGGACACTACCTCTAGGTTAGCAAGATAAGTACTGACGATGGAGTCAGAGGGAGCTGGTATTGTGACTTGGGAGAGGTGCAGCAGGAATAATTTCCAGAAATATATGGAGACCTGGATGAAAATGAAAGTTAAAGAGTTAAAACAAGAAACCATGACTGTGACCGAGTATGAGGCCAAGTTTTCCAAATTATTGAGGTTTGTTCCGTAGTTTGTGAACACAGAATAAAAGAAAGCCAGTAGGTTTCAACCAGGGCTACCTCCAACAAGCAGCCCACTGTCAGGACCTTTATATAATAGGTACCCTTGTACATAATTGTTTGATCAGCGGAAGAACGTTGTGTATTTCCAAATTTATTTAAGAACTGGGTATCACCAGTTGGAAGTTAAATCCGAGGATATACCCAAGACTGCGATTCGTACCAGGAATAGACACTTCGAGTTTTCAGCGAGGTTATTTTGGGATTGACTAATGCACCCACAAATTTTATGGAATGTAATGAATTGGCTTTGAGTTACCCATGATAGTAGATAGCATGAGATGGAGAAATGGCTAGAATTGACCTAGGATTATGACTGTGAGATACACTACCATTCGGGGAAGGCCAATGTGGTGGCCGATACCCTTACTTTAAGATGAGACAGAGATGGATTCCGAATGATCGGGAATTAAAAGATGAGATTTTACACAACGCCCAAGTTAGTCCAACAAACTAGAAAGACAAAAGATTTCACCAACAAGCGGCTAGTGACAACCAAGACAGACAGAGAAAGTATGCGGACTAAGCCCGCGAGTATAGAGATAGTACTGCTACTGATAAGCTAAATGGCAAGTTGATGAATGGCAAGCAAGTTTATGCTGGTGTATTTCTGTGCAAACAAGATAGAGAATATGAAGTTAGAGATTCGTGATGCTAAAGGTATCTCCAGGGAAAGAACTAATGAGATTTGAAAAGAAAGGGAAGTGAGCCCGAGATTCATTGGGCCATCTGAGATTTAAGACGCGCCAGGAAGGTGGCCTACGAGCCAGCCTTACCCCCCAAACTTGTAGAATGGTCATAACGGGGTTCATGTGTCAATGCTACGTCAGTATACTATAGATGCCCGGCATATGTAGAGTACGAGCATGTAGACATACAACCAGACTTGACCTATGTGGAGCAACCAATGGAAATTATAGATCGAAAGGAACAAGTACTCCGAAACAAGGTCATCAAACTAGCCAGAGTGGTATGGAGGAATCATAATGTGGAAGAATCAACTTGGGGAGCTAGAGAGCGAGATGCTAGAAAGATATCCCCATTTGTTTTCAGAGTGATTCCGGGACGGAATCCTTTTAAGGAGGGGAGACTGTAAGACCCCAGATTTTGGGTAGAATTAAAACTTTTATTATATGTTGATGTAAATATGGATAGTGGCAATGACTTTGAGAATCAAGTTATGAAATGAATATGAATTTCGGTTTTCAAACATTTTGAGAATAGTAAGAATGGACTGAACATATAAATAAGAACAATCAATCTGGAAGATAAGAATACAATACTCCAGGGAAGGAAAGTATTTTTATGTCATCCAAATCAATATCTGGAATACATCCGACAACTCCGTAAACAAGATAGCGTACGCCCGAGAAATCACTAGAACGTTTTCTAAGTGCAAAGAGTAAAGAGAAAATAGATCAGGAATATTGGAACGGATTTTGATCCAAAGGATTATAGAAAAACCACTGATGAATAGTAACTCTTCATTTAAAAGTTTTTCAGACCACCCTATATGCGGGACGATATAATAAACTTTCAAAGTCGCATTAGTGATCTACGATGGAAATGAAAGAATGCAGAAGCTGTCAGAATCAGAAAAATAGCATTTTTCGTTTTCTCCGAAATTTCACCAAAAACGGACTAAATAATTATTATTTGAGGATATTTAAGTATTTAAATTATTAATTCTATGGATATGGATTTGATAAATGAATTAGAAGTATCGAGAACGATTTCGGTAAAATACCTCGATAGAACCCTCGAGAAACCTTGCGAGCGTTCTACGAAATTAAACGAACCAGTAAAGCTACTTTAGCTAAACCAATGCATGTGTGACAAGTGTCACAAGATGAAGACCCTTGAGCTATGACTCACCACTGATACAAATATCAGCATTATTGTTAGTTAACCAAGATAAGAAGAAAAGAAGAAAAGCAAGAGAAACACAAAGTCTCCCAAAACTGATCAGCTAGAGCACCCTCCAAAGAAAAATCCATAACTCCATTTCCAACCATGATAAAATCACCACAATTTAACCACAGCTTCTCCACTCCATGTATAACACTCGTTCAAAATTTCATGGCAATCCAAGGTGTTTAGCCTAGTCAAATATCCTCCCCAAGTTGAAGTATCCAAACTGCCATGATCTTGGCAGTTTCTGCACCGATTTTCAAATAGCCATAACTCCCTCGTTTCTCAATGGAATCATGTGTTCTTTATCTTGTTGGAAAGGTATTGAGATGCTCTACAACTTCTATTCAGGAGCCTAGTCCAGAAAAGCATGGTAAGGCCCTCGTGTTTCCAGTTCTTTCAAGAGGTGAATAGTAACTCCGAAATTACTAACTTGTTTTCTTGCTTTGTTCTTAAGGTTTAAGCATTATAAGGACTTGTTAAAGCTTGTTAAGTGATTATAAACCCTTGGTAGTGTTGATAGAGCTTCCAAGAAGGTAAAGCCCTAACCCACCCTTTGAGTTATTATGAGTTTTTGATGTTACATAAAGATTAGTGCTTAATAAGAACATCCTTAGATATTTGGATTTGTTTTGATGTGTAAAATGATGGGTGATTGATTTTAGTCTCACCACTGGACTTAGAGATGTAAAATGGATGTTTGTTGAGATTGATGAAGTATGGGTTGCCTTGGTTGGTTATTTGGAGTGATCGTAAAAATGGAAACGTTTGATTTATAGCCGTCGTAATGGCGAAATTTCTTTAACCTTACGAACCGAGCTTAACAGTTGATATAACCTTCTGACCTTACTTATTAACTGACCTATACTTGTATATCTTGAGTCATAGAGCATTTTTGGCGAAAGAATCGTAGCATTCCGACTTACGGTTTAGGCGTTATGATAAAAATCGTAAAAGCAGTTCGTAAACGTAAGTGTGAGTTCGTAACTTCAATGGACCCCCCTTATAATGAGATATTCGGTTAAGAATCTTGGTAATTAAATACTAGAGGTCATAATGAAGATATGAGAGAAGACCTCATATCAAAAAGATTATTTTTCGATTTTATAAAAATGTTCGAATCAAGGTTAAATGCGAAGAAACCCCTTAGAGGAGCACTTGGTTCTAACCTTCAAAACCACTTGGTATAACCGGCAAACGAGATTCGATTCCTAAGGTGAACCTTCGACTTAAATATTTATCGAATAACATGGACTTAGTATGAGCCTAAAGTGATTTATTAATGCCTTAGTTGTGTTTCGCTTACGTGTTTAAGCGTTGGATTATAATGGATTATCCAGGGGATTAATCGTACGTTTTCTTTGACTTTGTCTAGATTGTCCGGCATCGTCACGAACCCCTATCACTTCTCGAGCATCAGGCAAGTTTACTAAACCTTACTCTATTATTCAGAGTAGGTATATTTTCCAATGTTCAATACTTGTGTATTCCCAATTTATATAACAAATCTTTGTTGCAAGTATTGTGGCAAGTTTCCTAAATCTATACTTTGAAGTATTGATTATATATTACTGCTTTTGTCATGTGTGGAGTTATACAGTTTTGCGATACATGTTATATATTGTATAAAATAGAATTTGATTTCGGTTTATATACGAGCTTTGAGATAATGTACTTATGAACCGGTATACCTTGTAGCTCTAGAGATAAGAGCATACTTCTTGTTTCAACTCTAGACCGGGAGTCAGTATTTTGAGATATAGAGATAGCCATGGAAACCCGGAGGGATTCCAGCGGCAGTGTACTAATTATTTTGAGGACTGCTATTATTAAACATTAATTATATTTCTAGAAAGTATTAATTACCTGGAAATGATTTGAGGAATGTTATTTGAATATTACTTCATTCGAAGGTTATTACTTGGAAATGATTTGAGTATGGGCTTCTAAGCTAGATATGGGATATCAGCTATAAGCCAGGATTTTATATTTGCCCTAGGTTAAGGGCGTGTGATTTTCTTGAAAAATCAGAAGTGATTATATTTTGTATATGATAAAGGTTATTTTCCGATAAAAATATCGGGTACTGTTATTCGAGGATTAATTATTTAATTAAGGAATATTATTTTCAAATATTCATTTAAGGATTACTTATTTAATGAATATTATTTTCGAATATTCATTTAAGGATTATTTAATTAAGGAATATTATTTTCAAATATTCATTTAAGGATTACTTATTTAATGAATATTATTTTCAAATATTCATTTGAGGATTACTTATTTAATAAATACAATTAACTATTTGCAAATCAAAAAGAGGTTCCCAAAACATTGTTTTTCCATTTGAATCTGTCTTTTAAGAAGATTTAAATGCTCGCTCAACTATCAAAAATATGGGAAACCTGATTTAAGTGACTACTACTCTTTTTAAACTCTCAATTCAAAAACTGTCAAGGGACGGATATTTTCTTGGAGCAATTTAATTGCTGCCAGTCTAATGTTGTGTTACCACCTCAATGATCGAGGGGTAAATTCATGGAACAAGTCGATATCCATTAACAAGCATAGCTTGGGAAATATTGGAGAATCTTCCTTTCCAACCTAGATATAACTACTTAGTGGAGTCGTATCAACAAGTGTTACACTTGGGGAAAGGAGGACGATCTTTACGTTTCAGAGTCATGGATTTCATCTGAACTAGGAGTGGTGTAAGTGGTCAAGTTGCGTGGGCCCATCCAAATTTTTATTGCCCCAAATGGGCGGGAGGTCACAGTAAGGCGGTAGACAATGTCAGGCCGTCGTGATACTTCCATCTACATGTAGAAAACTATTTGAGCGGTGCGACCTGCTACTGATCATAGCAAGGTTAGGCACAGCGGACGCGGTAGCAACTCCAGTATTAGTTCATCATCCAATTTGGATATTCCTGCAACATGTATTGGGGAGATGAACCAATCGTGTTGGCAGGGGGTCGAAAAGTGTTTGGAAATGAAGTGTCAATAAATTCTTGCAACTTCATCTTTTATTTTATGAATATGACTCTGTGAATACCTTACATAACATGAGTTATGGTAAGGGAGTTGTTTATACTGAATCATCTTATAACTTCTTTTAAGTTATGTGTTGATATTCTGCTTACATAGCAGATATTTTTGGAAGAGTTATATTGGTTTACTTCGAAACCTCATCTCTTATATTATACTAGAACTTTGTTCATAATATAGCAAAAGTTTGCAAAAATATTATGAAAATGATATTTGAAGTACAATAATGGTACTGTTTTTGGGAATACATTCCGATAAGGATATAATTTCAGTATCGAGATATTTTGACAAATTATTGTCTTATACCCGCTTTATTCTGGGTTGAGTTAAAGGCAGAATTATGCCATACTTTCATTTCCTTGCTGAGCTATCACTCACTCTTGCTATTGTTTTATATATATTATATAGCAGCGAAGCAGGATGCTAATGGGTCGGCACATACCTCGCAAGGCGTTGCCATTAAGCAGTTTCTAGCAGCGATCCCGAGAGTAGTACGAACCAATCGAATCAGGCTACGGCTTTTGGTATTCAACTCATGTATAGACATGAATGGTATAAGAGGATTGTGAGCATCAGAAGGCTAAGTTGGTAATGTAACAATACTTAGAAATTGTATCAGTAACAGATTCAAAAGACATTTGGGTATTGTAATAAAAGTTATTTATTCCGCAATTGTTGTATTGTGTCGTTTCTGAGACTCTAACCTGTGTGTGTGTGTGTGAGACATATCTTGTGGGGTCATGAGCAGGTAAATTATGAATGGTGTGAGTATTACAGGTAAGGCAAGGAGTACATGGATTGTGACAACCCTAAATCCCTGACCCCGGATTTGGGGCTGTTACATGAAGAAAGAGAATGCCAAGCTTAAACAACAATTGGAGGCATTCTCTGGAAAGCGGAAAGGGAAAGCTTATATAGCAGAGGGAAAGCACTGGGATGATACTGATTCGGATGAAGAGGAAGATTATGTAAATCTTGCCCTAATGGCTGACTCTTCAGAGGAATCACCACAATCATCTCAGGTACCTATCTTAACTACAATTGATATGTCTAACTCTGAGTACAAGAAAACTGTGCAAGATCTAAGTGTAGAATTGTTTAATGTACACACAAGCATGTTAGCATCTGAAATGGAAAATGCTAAACTAGTTCTTAAGATTAAAAAACTAGAATCTAAGAATGAAGAACTAGAGCTTGTAACTGTCACATTAGAAGATCTTAAGCAAAAGAATGCGTACTTAGAAAACAAGGTCAAGTGTAATGATGAGATAGAGACTATCCTCAGGAAGCAGATATCAGATTTAGATTTAAAGCTGAATGCTTTTAAGAATTCTGCCCTAATTGCTAAGGAGATCATTGATACTCAGGCCATAGGGAATAAAACTGCTATAGGATTTGACTATGACAAGAAAGCTGGTAAGAAGATAGTGGAATTCCCTGTGACACCTTCAGTTGTCAAAAGGAATACTCCACATGTTCTTAAGAATGTTGATTGTCCAGTTTTTGTTAAGCCTTTTCCACCACTCTTTCATGAGGATGACCTTTACATAAGACAAGAATTGCTTGAGGATGATTTGTTGAAGGTTAAAGAGGTAAAGACTAAGTTGCCTAGGAAATCAGTTAAAACTGAATTACCTAAAACTGAATTACCTAAAACTGAAGTAGGTGACTTAGTTAGTAATGCTAAAAAGAACAGGAATGGGAAGAAGAAGATTGTTAATCAGGAAATGGTTCCATATTCTCCCATTACATCTAGGAAGTTGTGCACTAGTTGTAATTCTGCTGGACACCTTACACATGCATGTAAAAAGGTTAAAGTAGAAACTGCTAATACTTCTGAAATGCATAACATGTCTGACATGCCTGATCTTCATGAACCCTGTGGAAAGAAAGAGTGTTTGCTATGTAAGTACAACATCATGCATGCTTATTTTAAGTTGATGAATGATAGTAGCAAAAGCACTGTTAATGTTAAATCCACAGATACTATGAATATCAAACAGGGTAAGACTAAATTGAATGTTACTCCTGTTAAAGTATCTAAACCATCAGGACCCAAACAATTTTGGGTACCAAAGTCCGCTTAATCAATCTGTGATTGCAGGGTAAGGTTAAAAGCTCAAAGGTTGTGTGGATTCTGGATAGTGGATGTTCTAGACACATGACAGGTGAAGAGTCCCTGCTTACAGAGGTGGTTAAGAAGACCGGCCCGATTGTAACCTTTGGAGATGACAGCAAAGGATTCACTAAGGGATATGGTAAATTGAAAGCTGGAAATGTCATCATTGAAAACATTTCTCTTGTTGAAGGATTAAAGCACAATCTTCTTAGTATCAGTCAATTCTGTGATAAAGGCTACAATGTAGATTTCAGAAAGGACAAGTGCTTGATCACCAACAGGAAGGATGAGAAGCTTACTCTATTGGGAGTGAGAAAAGGAAATTTGTTTATAGCTGACTTAAGTTCTACCAGTGAAGGAGAAGTTACATGTTTCTATGCAAAGGCATCTTCAGAACAAAGTTGGTTATAGCACAAGAAGCTCTCACACTTGAACTTCAAAACTATGAACTCTTTGGTAAAGAGAGAGTTAGTGAGAGGGTTGCCCCTGATGGAATTCAATCAGGAGGGACTATGTGAAGCATGTGAAAAGGGGAAGTCAAAGAAAGCATCACATGGAAGCAAAGGAATGACAAGCATTGTTGAACCATTACAACTGATTCATATGGATTTATTTGGTCCAGTCAATGTTATGTCACTTTCAAGAAAAAGATATGCATTGGTGATGGTAGATACTATTCACTGCGAGAATCGCGCAGAGTTTTATTCGCTCTTTTTAGGAAATATTTTCGAATCGTTTCAAGAGGAACAAAAATAAGGATGAATAGTAACATTGATGAATAGTACTCCAAGGTGAATAGTAAAATTTTATAGTCTCCGATTGATCCTATATTTCAGCGGAAGTTCAAGAATAATAAACGTTTACTAATCGCGTAGTCAGAAATCGCAAACGAAAACGAGAATCGAAAATCCGTTTGAAGGAGCAACCTTGGACATATTATAACTTAAGAATTAAAGAAGAATATATTTATTAAAAGAAAAAGGGAAAGAAATGAATTGGTGGAAGAAGTGTGTTAAAGAAGCTTGTAAGCTTAACCAAACTTGAGGGGCTAACTTGCATTTTGTTAAAACAAAATATCTATCATCACCACACCTCCACCACACATTACACACACAAAAAGGACCAGCCTCCACCCCCATTTCTTGAAGAAAACAAAACGAATGGAAGAAGAAGAAGAAGATGGAATGCTTGCTTGCTTGTTTCTCGTGTTCTACCACTCGAATCGAAGCCCTTTCCAAGCTCTTCCCATCTAGGGTAACATCTCTCTCACACATGAACTCTAGATATCTCTTTTATTGAGTTTAAGAAGATGATGAATAGTGTTTTGTTGAGTTTTATGTTTATAATTGAAAGATGGAAGCATGAATGTATTGTTAAGGTCATGAGTAAGTGGATTATGTAGTTTGTTTAGTTGTTGGATGAGTTGTGGATGGATTTTGAATGTGATACCAACTGGTTTGGCTCGGTTTAAGATTGATAATGGATGTTAAGTGTCGTAATTGATGTTTATGATGATTGGTGGTGAATTGGAATGAGATTTGAATCTCGGAAATGTTAAGTTTTAAGCCGACGTAATGCCCGATTTTCGGTAACGCTAAAAACTGCCTAGAATCCGAAAACCTAACTGCCTCTTTTGGTTCAATGATGAACATTAGTGTGTAGATCTTTGTTTCTAGTTTACGTGAGCGCAAGAATCATGTCATTACGATTTACGGTTTAGGAGAAACATGTGTTTTAGTGTATGGTGTTCGTAAAACCAAACCGCGCTACTTAGTCAACTTTGAGGCTATGATAGAACCACTTAGAGGTCATAATAAAATTTGAAACTTTGTGATAACATGCTAGGTATGTTTAGGAAGACCCTCGAAAAGATTTCGTGTGAAAAGGATTAAATCTCAATTTTATAAAAATGTGTGAGCGAGCATGCTCGAGTAGAAGTTCTTAAGGAGTTAACTTGAAAATGGACCTTGTACTTGAGATAGTATATACTTAGTATGGTGAAAGAGTTTAAGTTATTAATCTTGAACCTTGTGTTGATTCTAGATTTCTGGACCAACCTGAGACTTACTGCTACTTCGGGATTTCCAGGCAAGTTTACTAACCATTACTCTATTGTTCAGAGTAGGTATATTTTCAAACGTATGATACTTGGTTGTTCAAATATTTATGTATGCTCTTTGTTCCAAGTATCGTGCAAGTTTCTCAAAACCCGAAGCTCTAGCATTCGGCTATATTTTTAAACTGTTGTTGTTGTGATATGACTGCCACAAATGCACGAACTGTTTTACTTATCATATAAGCTTTCAAATGTTGAACGGTTGTTCATATGCTATTTATCGATATATATATATATATATATATATATATATATATATATATAAACTGGAGTACATGAGGCTCTACGATGCAGAGCGTACTATATTCTACTTATCAAAATATTTAATTCATGTTGATGCAAGTTTTCGAAACCTATGTTTACTGTTGTTGTGATAATAAACTGCTTTCATATATCATATGCAAATGAGAAGTATACATGTTTTATTCCCAAGTACATTGCGATATATAAATTGCATGTTTGTCTTCGAACTGCTATATATAGTGATACTCGAGGTTATGATTTAATTATGGGCTTCTAAGCAAAATATGGGATATTAGTTAGAAGCCAGGTTTTTATAAATGCCCTAGGTAAAGGGCGTATGATTTTATTCTTTAGACCGGAAGTAGTTATATTTTCTGTATATGTTAAAGATTATTTTTTTCCCGATAAAGATATCGGGTAACTGTTATTCGATGATTATTTATTTAATGAATATTATTTTGAATATTCATTTAATGATTATTTATTTAATGAATATTATTTTGAATATTCATTTAATGATTATTTATTTAGTGAATATTATTTTGAAAATTCATTTAATCCTTATTTATTTAATGAATATTATTTTGAATATTCATTCAATCATTATTTATTTAATGAATATTAATTTTGAATATTCATTTAAATTTTATTTATTTAATAAATATTATTTGATTATTTATTAAATACTTTTAACACATTTTTTTTTAAATTGAGTTGTATTATTTAAAGCTATTCTTGACCTTCAACATTTATGAAGGATATTCTAAGCTGTATTATTAATTATTTTAAATCAAGGAGAGGTTCCCAAAACACGGTTTTCCATTTGAATCTATCTTTTGAAGAGGATTTAAATACTCGCTCAACTATCCATAATATGGGAAACCTGATTTAAGTGACTGCAACTCATTTTAAACTCTCAACTCAAAACTGTCAGGGGACAGATATTTTCTCTGAGCAATTTAATTGCTTCAAGTCAAATGTTGTGTTACTACCTCAACGATCGAGGAGTAAATTGATGGAACAAGTCGATATCCATTAACAAGCAATAGCTTGGGAAATATTGGAGAATCTTCCTTTCCAACCTAGATATAACTACTTAGTGGAGTCGTATCAACAAGTATTACACTTGGGGAAAGGAGGACGATCTTTACGTTTCAGAGTCATGGATTTCATCCGAACTAGGAGCGGTATAAGAGGTCGAGTCGCGCCGACCCATCATTTTTATTGCCCCAAATGGGCCGGGAGATCCAGAAAGGCGATAGACAATGTCAGGCTGTCGTGTTCTTCCATCTACATGTAGAAAACATTTTTAGTTGTACGACCTGCTACTGATCATAGTGAGGTTGGGACAACTGGCGCGGTGATTACTCCAGTATTGGTTCATCATCCAATTTTGGATATTCCTGCAACATGTATTGGGGAGACGAACCGATCATGTTGGCAGGGGGTTGAAAAGTGTTCAAATATGAAGTTACAATAAATCCTTGCAACTTCATCTTTTATTTTATGAGTTATGACTCTGATAAAACCTTACTCAGATTATATATGCATAAGTGGATTTTGGGTCACGGCAACCTTATATTAAATTTTCCTCGTAACTTCATCTTTTATGTTATACTAGTATCTTATCCGTTTAATGCATAGCATGTGGTTACACAGATATTTTCGAACTGTTATATACTGATGATCTGTCATAAACTATTTTGGTGGGCTCTATTGCTCACCCTTGCTTTATTTATTTATATCACAACAACAGCTAGAGTAGATGGCCCGCAACAGGCGCACTCAGCGCAAGCAGGTATCAGTCGTCAGAGATTTACCCGCTGATGTCGTAGTCGCCATAGTTGAGGTAGTAGCAATCAGTAGTCTAAGCTACAGCTTTTGTGTATCAGACTTATTTATATTTATGATTAATGTAAGCAGCGGCAAGAACTATTAAGTCCCTGTAATCATTTGGGTTTGTAATAACTTATAAATTGTGGATCCTATGACTAGATACTTATTCCAATTTCATCTCTGGGACTATAACTAGTTGTGTATGGTGTTGTTATTGCGGGGTCACAGTATGCAGTTTAATTGTTTTGATTCAAGTTCAAGTATTATTGATGGAAATTGAGACCGTAACGACCGGATCCCCGACCCCGGATCTGGGGCTGTTACAAAGAATGCAGTTCTTAATGATTTCTGCTCAGAGAAAGGAATATCAAAACAGTTTTCAGCACCAAGAACTCCTAAACAGAATGGAGTAGTGGAAAGGAAGAATGGGACCTTGGTGGAAGCAGCAAGGACCATGTTGAGTGAATCAAAACTTCCCACTTACTTTTGGGCTGAAGCAGTGAATACAGCTTGCTACACTCAGAATCGAACCCTGATCAACAAAGATCATGAAAAGACTCTGTATGAGTTAATGGCCAACAAGAAGCCAACACTGAAGTACTTTCATGTGTTTGGAGCAAAGTGCTTTGTACTTAAAGATGGAGAACATCTTGGCAAGTTTGATGCCAAAGCAGATGAAGGCATTTTTCTGGGCTATTCTCTGGAATCTAAGGCTTTCAGGGTATATGTGATTGAAGATAAGAAGGTGTTGGAAAGCTTTAATGTAACATTTGACGACACCAAAAGACCAGGCCTGCAAACAAGAGAGAACTCTGAATCCTTGGTATTTGAAAATTTATCAGGAGATCTCTCTGACAATGAAGAAGAACCTGAAGTTGTTACAGTTATTAATAATAATCATGATGATAATGATTCTGGACCAAGTGGTGATAGTAGTGGACACACTCAAACTACTACTGGATCCACTAGTCAATCAACAGGGTCAATAGATCATACCGTCAACAACTCAGGGGGAGCAGGAGAAGGATCAACTAGTCACACTCCACAACATCTAGAACAAGGAGAATCATCAAGATCGCATCTACCAAGACAAAGGGTATGGAATAGAGATCATCCCTTTCACTTGATCATTGGTGATCCGGACACAGGAGTGAGAACTAGGAGAACATCACAAAATGAATGTCACTATTCTGGGTTTCTTTCAGAAACAGAACCTAAGAAAGTTGAAGATGCTCTAGATGATCCAGATTGGGTGATTGCTATGCAAGAGGAACTCAATCAGTTTGAAAGACAGAAAGTTTGGAAGCTGGTACCCAGGCCTAAGGGAAAATCTGTTATTGGAATAAGATGAGTATTCAGAAATAAGTTGGACGAAGATGGCATTGTAACGAGAAACAAAGCCAGACTGGTTGCTAAAGGTTACTCTCAAGAAGAGGGAATTGATTATGATTAAACCTATGCACCAGTAGCAAGACTTGAGGCCATCAAAATGTTTCTGGCATTCGCAGCACATTCTAATTACAAGGTATATCAGATGGATGTGAAGAGTGCTTTTCTGAACGGGGAGTTAGAAGAAGAAGTGTATGTGGAACAACCTCCAGGTTTTGAGGATTCAAAACTGGCAGACTTTGTGTACTTTCTATTCAAAGCTCTCTATGGACTCAAACAAGCTCCGAGGACATGGTATGACACTCTCTCTGAATCCTTACTGGAAAATGATTTTACAAAAGGTGTTGTAGACAAGACTCTCTTTTACAAAAAGCACAAAAATGATTTGATATTGGTGCAAGTATATGTTGATGACATAATATTTGGTTCTACTAATGATGATCTGTGCAAGAGATTTGCTAAGTTAATGCAGAGTTGTTATGAAATGAGCATGATGGGTGAATTGTCATTCTTCCTTGGACTGCAAGTATACCAAAGACAAGATGGTATATTCATTTGTCAGTCCAAGTACATTAAAGATCTTCTAAAGAAGTATCAAATGGAAGACTCATCTACAGCAAAGACTCCTATGCCAACTGCCACTAAGCTTGATAAGGATGAAACTGGTAAGAAGGTTGACATCACAGGCTACAGAGGTATGATAGGCTCATTACTTTATCTCACTGCAAGTAGACCAGATATAATGTTTGCAACATGCTTGTGTGCTAGGTTTCAGTCTGATCCTAAAGAATCTCATCTAATAGTTGTTAAGCGAATATTTAGATATATTAAGGGGACCCCAAATCTTGGAATTTGGTAACCTAAAGATACAGGATTTGATCTTATTGGAGAAACAGACTCTGATTTTGCAGGTTGTAAGATTGATCAGAAGAGTACTTCAGGAAGCTGTCAGTTTCTTGGAAGAAGGTTAGTTTCCTGGTATAGCAAGAAGCAGCATTCAGTGTCCACATCAACAGCTGAGGCTGAATACATTGCTGCTGGTAGCTGCTGTGCTCAGATCTTGTGGATGAGAAACCAACTCCGTGACTATGGGCTTTTGTTGACAAAGATTCCAATATTTTGCGACAACACAAGTGCCACAGCAATCTCTAACAACCCAGTGCAACACTCGAGGACGAAGCACATCGACATGAGGTATCATTTTATCCGAGAGCATGTCATGAATGGAACTGTGGAGTTACATTTTGTACCCACAGAGGAACAAATTGCAGACATCATTACTAAACCGCTTGATGAATCCACTTTTTCAAAGCTGGTTGGTGAACTTGGGATGTTAAATCTTTCTAATTGATTTTGATTAGAAGTCAAAAACTGCAGATAGTCCTAGTGAATACATGAGTTTAAGAATTTCTATATCCTTAGGACTCGTGAATTTATTTTCTGGAGCAATTCTCGTAGTTAGGATTATTGTACTAATTTTATGTCATAATTATGGATGATATATCTTCTGGCATTTAATTGGTTATTAATTCTAAAAATTATTTAGGTGCTAATATTTGTTCTAAATATTAAAGCATCTATTTAATTTGAATTAATTTACTTTGTTTTTAACATTGTAGATTAATGCAGCATAATTTATTGGATTTTAATTGATTAATATCATTTAATGATATTCAGTTGATTTTATTCTGAGAAAATTGTGAATTTTCTGTTAACAATTGATTTTGGTAAATTTTAAAAGATTTATTCAAAATAAAACTTGACAGGAAATACAAAAATTTGAATTTTAGAACATGAACGGGTTTTAAAATTTGAAAAGAAGCAAAAAGTATCGAATTTAGGAAATTCGACAGTTTTTCAAGTACAAAGAAAAATCTATCGAAATTAATTTTCGATAGTTTTTGAAAAGGAAAAAGAAAAACTTTCGAAAACAATTCTCGATAGTTTTTGAGAAAATTTTAAAATATATCGAAATGGAATTTACTTTAATTCATATTTAAATGCTCGATAGTTTTTGAAATTAAATTGAAAATATATCGAAAGGAATTTACTTTAATTCATATTTAAATTCTCGATAGTTTTTTTCAAATAGATGACCTCGATAGTTTTTGGCTTGTCACGGAAATAACTTTCGATAGTTTTTTCAGAAAACTTTTTAACTTCTAAACTCTCATACACTTCGATAGTTTTTAAGAAAACCATCGAAGTACAGATGACCGTTTTGCCCCTCTGAAAATCCATCGAAAGTGTTAAATAAATCTATCGAACACTTAAATGACACTTTTGCCCCTACAGTTTCAAGAGTATTTAACAACTCCTTAGCCATTTTTCATCACATTTTCTAAGTTCTAGGCTTTGGGTGTTATATACTTACAATAGATACACGACAAGAACTCAAACCTCGACAGTTTCTTTGATTTTTAACAGTGATAATCGATTATCCACCACAGTCAATTCATTTCAAAGTGAAACTACTGTGTGTGGTGATTAGATTGAAGTTTTGACCTCGGTTTTACAAGAAAACAATCGAAAGTGACTGTTTTGGATCTTAAGTTTGGTTAACCTGCTCATCTCTAGAAATTAATTGATAAACAATTGATTTCTTTAGTTTTAAGTGAATATTTGAAGTTAAACGAACTAGGGTTCTTACTTTGAGGTTTGTTTGGTTCGAGTTGTGTTTGCAAAAAAAAGGGGGTAATTTTGTTAAAGCTTGATTAATTAGATATAATTAATTAAATTTAAGTGAAATTTAGTTTCGGTTTATTTAAATTTTCTGGAAAGTGTGAAAATACAATGGCTGGAGAATTTAGTATTACCAAGACTAATCATGTCTCGTTTCAAAACCCGCAAGCCATTACGAACTTACAGTTTCGTGCATGGGCAGAGTTTTTGAACACACGTTCATTAGTGGCATATTCCTTGAGTACTCCTGTAGTCCTTTGTATCGATCAATTGACTGCGTTGTACACAACCGCCATGGATACAAGTGAGAATAATGTAAGGTCCTTCAGTTTTGTTGTGCCAGGGGGCAGAACAATAAGGGTGACGGAACATGATTTTAATAGAATACTACATTTTCCAACAGAAAACCTTGTTCCGGATCCCACGACTGAGGAGATACATGCTTTCTTCACTCTCATAAGAAGTCAACAACCTAACTTCTTTGTGGGAGAGTTTCTGAAGCATTATTTGACAAAGCCATGGAACTTTTTCTTTCATACCCTAATCCATGTTTTTACTACCAAGCTAACAAATCTGCATGGTATTCCCTTATTCCTTCAAAAGATAGGGTTTGTCATCGCTCACAATAGGCATATTAACATAGGAAGGCTACTGATTGATCAAGTCATTCTGTGCATGGGACCACTGGATGAAAGAACAGGCATGGACGATGTGCTTTGTTTCTATCCTAGGTTCCTACAGCTAATTCTCAATGATATCTTAACAGATAATGAACGAGAGACTTTTGAAGGTGAAGACACACAGGAGTGCATGAAGATGAAGAGCAATGCAATAACCTCTCTGATAAGGAAGAACAACTATCTTCCAGGGGTACCCACTATTCTCACTGAATATCTAAGAACGGTGCCCCTACCAATTCTGCCCCCAGGGGAACAGGTAATTGAAGGTAATATTCCTCCACCTCAACCTGAAATGGCACCTGAACCAATGGATGTTGATCCAGAGCCCTCAGTGGCCATTCCTGACCAGGAGATTGCAAACCCACAATCTCTAACCACGGTCGAAGAGCCTTTGGAAGAGCCAAATGAAACAATAAACGAACCTCCTTCCCCTCCTATACCCAGTATACAAACATCCGTGAGTGTAGAGGGAGATAGTGCCAAAGCAGCACCACATAAGGAGATACACCCTTCAACAGCAGCTCTGCCTACCTCTAAAAGGAGAAGAACAGAAACCGAGGCAACTGTTGATAGTTCATTTCTCTCATCCAAAGAACCCTTCACAGATTTTTCTGATTTTGATTGGGCAATGCTAACAAAAGCAATATCTGAACCCATAGCTCAATCAAGTAAGGAAGAATTGACGGAAGCAACTGGTGTTCCGACCATATTACGGTCAGGTTCACTGGTTGAAGGTTCTAAGAACCAAGGGTCTTCACAGACGTCGAGAGAAGGCTTTGACCTAAATGCACAATATAAAGGGTCATTGTCTACCTCCCCAGATGGAACATATCTGGATCCTGCGGGTAAAGGGTCTGACGTAGGTGCAGATCGGCAACTCGGTAACAATGAATCAATTACTATTGAGGAGTTAACTAAGGTAAAGTCTTCACAGACTATTGAGGAAGCTTCAGGATCTCTGCTGTTAATAGAGCCTGATTCTAGCCTCCTAGAGATTCAAACTCTAGATCCTACAAAGGATACATCATCTACGGATGATCAGAAACTTGGTTTAACCAAGTACGGGGACTTGCGAAGCCCCATTGCACCACCGGTGACCTCCTTAAGGACGGCTACAGTGTTTTCTTCTGCAGGTACAATGAGCAAAGAGGGATTGAGTGAAACAAAAACACTTACACCTGGTCTGAGTGGGAAAGGAAAAATGAGTGAAACACCAACAGAAACGTTGAGTGCACACCCAGAGCCAAATGTGAGGAGTGACACCCTAACCCTACCAAACATAGATGATTTGCTATTACCGACAGAAAGAGAGGTACATGTTCAATCCACCCTCAAGGAGATGACAGTTCACGACAAACAAGGGAATCCACTATTCAAGGTTCCACTGAGACCTTCCTTTGACCAAGGGATCTCCTCTGGTCAAGCCGATGCTTCTTTAAAGACTATTCAAGAGAAGATTGACTTGGCTGCAGCTGATTCTAGAAGAACTTATCGGGTCTTAGGCAGTGCATCTGGCACTATAACAGGTACTAAGCTGGCAGTGGACTCCTTGAAGAAGGAAGCTATGGAAGAACTGGTCGAACTGAGGACTGATGTCAAAGAGCTTAAGGATGGATTCATGAATGAAGTTAATGCTCTGCAACAAGGACAAGAAGCTTTGAAGGAAGACGTTCTGGTTATCCGGGATGGTCAAGCTAGGGTAAAAGATGCAATGAACACCCTTTCAAGAGTGGAGTCTAAGCTAAACAGGAGATTGGATCACATTGAAAAGACTACCAACTCAAGATTGGATAACATTGACCTGAAACTAGCTTCTGTGCATGAGATGAATAAGGAGATTATGGAGTTCATAGAGAATCAAGGTGACGGGGTACAGTCTATTTGGAATATGTTGAGGAACCAACAACCCGGGCCTTCACAACAACAACCTGATCCTTCTACTACCTTTTACAATGAGGATAACTACATCGAGGATTCCTCAACTAAGGGGGAGAAAGTTGGAGAAGGGGAAACAAATGAAGTGACTAATGAAGGTTGGCAAACAACTGGATGGGGAGTTTGGGAAACCAATGAAGCTATTCCAGTTAGACAGTACTGGATTGAAGACATTGTGCAAGAAGAAGAGAGTGAGGAGGAATTTGAGATCATGCAAGAGCAACCACTACAGGAGGAGCATGAGCCATATTATCCAGAGCCAATAGAACATCCTATCTTGGATGATGATATGGAAGAAGAAGCAAATTCTCTGTCACTAGAAGAACAAGCTGTCTTGGAGATGGTGAAAGCTGACAGAGCTGCAATAGATGCCAGGCAAGCTGAGAGAGAGAAACAACAAGCAGTTCTAAGGAGTTAAAAGCTTAAAAGATTCAAGGTGTATGCTGAAGTAAGGAAGAAGAAGATGATGGATTTAGCACAGAAGGAAGGTATTGACTGGGAGGTGGCTTACAAAACCTTTTGTGGAGTTGAAGACGGATTAGAAGTCAACGACAATGTGGAGGTGCAAGTCATAATTCAGGACATAAGAAGTGCAAATCCTGATGATCACACTTACTTCACTGCATTGAGAAATACTGTGATCTTTCTGAAAGCTGGGGTTAAAGCAAACGGTGCCTGGAACATATTGATCAACTTTCATGAGAAAGGTACCTTTGTGATTTCCACTAAGTTTTTTGAACAGAGAACATACACAGAACTGCAGGTTATGCTCATCAAGATATAGAGGACGACAAGGCTAAATGAACTGCTCCGTGAGCATGTTAAGGAGATCTTGATGAAAGTCGATCCAGAGATTACTGAAGATCCTCCAATGGTTAGATTCATGACGAATGACTTGTTCAGAATCTGCTATTTAGCTGAGGACAAACTGAGAGATTATCCAAGTAATTATCTGATATCAGTGGAGAAGTATCTTAGATCCACTGGATTCACATCAACGGAGAAGGACAAAGCAGCAGACACTCTGAGAAGATTTCTAATGGAGAATGTTCCTTACTATAGGAAGAGAGTGGAAAGAGGATTGGGAGTGCTTCCCAGACTACCAAACATGCCAAAGCTAAACAAGAAAGATGTTAACATTGCATGGTTGTGGGCTGGAGTGGGTCAAGAGGTTGAGTACATTGGAAGACACATTCAAGGAGCAATCCTTAAACCTGGAGAACCACTGCACTATCCATCAGTGATTGATAATCAAGCTGCTAACTCCGATCCAATGATTGAAGAAGGTGAGATCGGAATGGACTGAAGACAAGAAGCAAAAGACAAAAAGAACAATCAGCTCAGACTAGAGGAGCAACTTCATTGTATAAAGTTTAATTGTTTTTTGATTTATGAAATCTGGAAATGTGTATATATCTGATCCAGAATGCATTAAATATTATTCAAGCTGTCTTACTTTAATTAGTTTAATGTTTCCTTAGTTAGTTGAGTTATCCTCGAGGTATTTGCTTGTCGAACTTTATCCAATCAAATAGGGGGATATTGTAAAGCATAATGTAACATAAGATGAAACAGAGATAACTACAACTCAACAAAGGACAAGACAGACAATAATATTAACAGAAGCATAGGAATCCAGAATCAAAGAAGATAAGGTAAACTCAAAAAATCAAAATACGTTATGTATTCTTGAAGTCCGTAAACAGGTCACGGAAAGAAGTTCATGAAAATGTTCAAGCCTCAGTGACAGCAAAAGAAACAAGACTTTCAAGACGACAAAAGTATGTGAATGATTTAGGGTTAGTACCACGGGATTCCAGTGATTTAATTGAAGCAACCAGAATGACAAGGGACTTATCAGAAACATTTAATTCAAGACATAGAAGAATAATTGATCAAGTGTTATTCATCTGTGAACCAGACCAGTTGCACTAGTTGACGGCACTAAAAAGATCAAGTTGTTTTATCGTCTCAGAAGAAAGTGATACAGTCTATTACTTAAACACCCAGGAGCTCAGGAGTAATTATTAAAAGATAAAAGACAAGAAAAATGATTCGATAGTTTTTCAATTCAGAAAACTATCGAATGATATAAAAAGTGATTCATTGAAAACCACTTTAACTTAATTTGGTATTCGATAGTTTTTATTTAAAAACTATCGAATGGTAAATTAAGTTAAGTCATTCGATGGTTTTTTAATTAGGAGCAGGTGAAAAGTATTCTTGTTTTACAGGTTGATTTTGAAGATGGACGGCCAAGATTGTTTCTACAATTGAGGTTCGATAGTTTTCAATTCTAAGTCTACAATTACTATCAGAGAGAAGAAGTGTCTTCTTCAGTTAAGGCAAAATACACAGAGACATTACTGAGAGAGAAGTTTGAGCCGGATAAATTCATAGAAATTAATAGAGCTCAGAATTTGATCATTGTATTGAATTTGTGTAACCTTAAACTCATTGAAGCTAATCTACGGATTAGAAATTGTAGCACCCCTCGAGGTTTATATTTATAAAAAGATATATTCCCCGAAACTTGGTTTGGTTTGGTGTGTTTGATTTCATTATAGAACTGAATGATTAATCCGCGAACGAAATTGAACTATTTGTGAGTATCGTATTCAACCCCCCCCCCCCCCCTTCTACGATACTTTGGACCTAACACACCTTTTGCGGAGATTTCTTACTGTCACCAAAAGCACATTATCGTGACAGCAAGCTTAGCCATCAGGATACTGTCATGAATGGATAACATTTGTATTGGGGAACAACCTAGTCAAACTTGTGATAGTTTGGATGTTCAAGAAACAGGCGTGTTGCAGCATCCCAACACTGCAACAGGTCTGCAAGACTACGACCGAAGCTTGAGAGATCACATGACAAAGCTCACCAATTCCAGAGTATGACAAATCTACATCTACTGAATTGTGTTAGCTGAATATAGAATGTTTCTAGATTGCTTTGTTCTGTATTGATAAGTTGTTTGTATAGCAATTTAGGAAAGAATCACGGGTAGGAAATTTGTAAGAAGCTGCCACATGAAAATGACAGCAGCTTCATAAGACCCGTGTTGATAGTGATAGGATCAGTCTACTTAGACTATCTCTCAATCCATTCTTTGTAATCACTCGAGAAACTGAAGCTCAAGAAAACGAACATTTTCCTGAGGTTGTAGCAACCCATTGCAAAATAAATAAAACATTTATTTTGTGAGAAATACTCGTGTGTTTACTTGTGTTTGCATTCCATAAACTGATAAACTTTAATCTTAGCTTTTGTTGTTGAAACGTAGATTGGGATTTATCAGTATTACATTCAACCCCCCCCCCCCCCCCTTCTGCAATAGTCAAGGACTAACAATTGGTATCAGAGCAGACAGATTGTTCTACAAATCTGAGATCATGACAAGTATGCAGAAGTCAAGTAGCATAAAAATTCCAGCATTTGATAAGGAGAACTACAACGTGTGGAAAAGAAAAATCCTGTTGTTTATCAAAGCTGCGAATCCTTTATACTTGGGTATCCTCCAAAATGGTCCCTTTGTTCCACGAAAGGAGATTGAAGCCTCAACTATGGACGGTGTTCTTATTCTAGCCTACTGGGTCAACAAATTACCTTCAGAGTTTCTGGAACCAGAAAAAGAGAAGGTGGCCTTGGATGATTACTTGCAACTCATCTTACTGGATGCTCACACCTTGGACAAAGCCATGTGTGGGAATGTCATTGGGTGCTCGTCAGCCAAGGATATGTGGAATAAGATCGAGCTGCTGTGTGAAGGAAGTGAAGAAGTTAAAGACAATCAAAGACAAATTCTTATCTCTCAATATGAATCTTTCATGGCAAAGTCAGGAGAAGACCTAACAACAATGTTTGAGAGGTTCAGCAAACTGTTGACTGAGCTACAGATTCACGGCAAGTACTATGATAGGAAGGAGCTAAATGTTAAATTCTTACTCACACTTCCTGAGCATCTAGAGCACAGAATCAC
The DNA here is from genome assembly GCA_030848705.1 of Heracleum sosnowskyi. Taxonomy (NCBI): domain Eukaryota; kingdom Viridiplantae; phylum Streptophyta; class Magnoliopsida; order Apiales; family Apiaceae; genus Heracleum; species Heracleum sosnowskyi. The sequence goes on from CM061240.1 coordinate 69,547,102, forward strand.
TGCCATAAGAGAAGGAAGAAATCTAAACAATGTTTCTCTTGAAACATTATATGGTGTGCTTAAGTCATATGAGCTTGAATTTTTCCAGAAAAGAGTTATACAAGCTGGATCCAGAGGAAAGATGGCTAATATGTCTGGTGCTCTTGTGGCTCATGTGCCAAGAATCACACAACCTATTAAAGGAATTCAAATCACCCAACCTACTCCAGTACCTACTCTTAAGATTGAAGAGGTTGTGGATGATGAAGAGAAAGTTGTTCTGCAGATAACTGATGTTGAAGATGAAGACTTCTACTCCTTAGAAGAAATGGAGAAGATGGATAATCCAACTATATGGCTTACATGACTAAGAAGTTCAAAAACATAAGATTCAAGAGAAATAATCCATTTAAGCCTCAAGGTCAAACATCAAGGTTCAGTAGAGGGAATTCTTCCAAGGTTGAAGGTGGTGCCACAAGAGGTGGTTACAAAACAGGGATGGTGGACATATCCAAGTTTAGGTGTTACAACTGCAATGAGCTTGGTCATTTTGCTACTGAGTGCAGAAGACCAAAGCAGAATCAAAAGATGGAAAAAGGGTCAATTGGACACTTCAAGAAAGGACAAGGAAAAGCCTATGTGGCTGAGGGAAAATGTTGGGATGATTCTGATGATGAAGAGGAAGAGGAATATGTGAATCTAGATCTCATGGCTAAAACTGATGAGGTCTCCTCTAGGTCTCCAAGGCAGGTACCTTCACTTGTCTTACTTGAAATGTCTAAAGAAGAATACAAACAAACTATCGAGGAATTGAGTGCTGAAATGTTTAATGTTCATACTAGTTTAACTGCAACAAATGAAGAAATTGCTAGGTTAACTAAACTTAATGAAACACTCACTTCTGAGAATGACATGCTTTTGTTAAAGACCAGTCGATTAGAATCTCTAACACTGGAGAATGCCAAACTTAAAAATGAGTTAGACTGTGCTAAAGAGATTGAGAAGTTTCTAAGGAAAGAAATAAGTGAAAATGAATTCAAGATTAAAGCCTATAGAAACTCATCCAAACAACTTCAGGATTATCATGAGAAACACACGGAGGATCAAAAAGTAGGGATAGGTTTTGAGTATAGTAAAAGACCTGGTAAGGAAATTGTAAGTCAGGATTGTTCAACTGATGCTTCTGTCAAACCTCATGTCCTCAAGAAGATTAACAAACCAATTTTCAAACTTTCTGAACTTGAGTTTGATGAGGAAGCCATGTTCATCAAACAACAACTTGATGATGAGGATGAGTGCATTGACAGCACAACAGTTGGAGGAAAAGATACTGTCAAAATCCCCAAGACAGCAACTTTCACAAACAATCTGACAGAATGTTCTAAATATGCTGTCAGAAATGGCAAGACAGAAACTTCCAAAGATACTGTCAAGAGAGCTTCAAAGACAATAACTTCCAGACCTACTGTCAAGACAGAAGGTGTGAAAGGTACTGTCAAAGAAATCTTGACAGCAACTTCAGAACATCCTGTTGACACAGTCACCTACAAGTCTAGAAACAGAAATGGTAAGTTAGGAAATGGCAATGCTAATGCTGGTAATGCTCTTAGAAAACTATGCAATAACTGTGGCTCTTCACATCATTTAACTCATGTTTGTAAGAGACCAAAAGAGGTCAAGGACAATGTGACCATGATAGCTGGTAACTTACACAGAACCCCCATTATGCATAGATCTATGGTAGCTTGCAATAACATTGATTGTATGCCTTGTAAGATAACTGCCATAAGTACATGTTTCAATTTGCCTATTTCATCTACTGAACAATGTCTCTATATGCAAACTGTTGAGATTTCTGAGCCTACTGGAAACAGTAAGAAGGCTACATCCACTAAGAAGAAGACCAAGTCTAATTCTAAAGAAAAGTGGGTGAAGAAAGGAGTCCAACAAAAGATTCCTGATGTGATGATCAAAGTTGAAAATGATGATTATTCTTGTGATACTAAAATAACAGGACCCAACAAGGATTGGGTACCACATGCCTCTTAAATACAATTTGTTTTGCAGGGCAAGAATAAGGAGCAAGTCATTTGGATCATTGACAGTGGCTGCTCAAGACACATGACTGGTGATAAAACCCTGCTATCATAATTTGTAGAGAAAGCTGGCCCAATCATAACCTTTGGAGACAACAGCAAGGGTTACACAGTAGGATATGGCTATTTGGAAATTGGAAATGTTTTCATTAATGATATTGCACTTGTTGATGGATTGAAGCACAACCTGCTCAGTGTCAGCCAATTCAGTGACAGGGGATTCAAGGTTGATTTTGACATGATGGTGTGCAATATCTATCACAAGAAGGATGGAAGCCTCTCTCTGAAAGGGGTAAGAAAAGGAAGCATGTTTGTTGCTAACCTAAGCTCAACAAAGAAGGACAAGATTTACTGTTTCTACAGTAAAGCTACTGTTGGTGACAGTATGCTTTGGCACAGGAAACTTTCACACCTCAACTTTAAGACAATGAATATGCTGATGAAGAAGGAACTAGTGAGAGGACTACCTCAACGGGAATTCTGCCAAAAAGGACTGTGTGAGGATTGTCAAATGGGAAAATTGAAGAAAGCTGTGCATAGGTCAAAGCAAATCAACACCAACACAGAACCACTCAAACTAATTCACATGGATCTCTTTGTACCAGTCAATGTTCCATCATTAGCCAAGAAGAGATATGCATTAGTTATGGTGGATGATTATTCTAGGTATACTTGGGTGAAGTATCTAGAGTCAAAAGATGAAGATGCTCAAGTCATCATTGATCACTTAAGAGTTCTTGACAGAGCTCCAAATGCCAAGGTTCAAATTTTGAGAAGTGACAATGGAACTGAGTTCAGAAATGCCACTCTTGGTAATTTCTGCAAAGATGAAGGAATTATACAACAATTTTCTGCTTCAAGGACACCACAGCAGAATGGAGTTGTAGAAAGGAAGAACAGGACTCTCATTGAAGCTGCCAGAACTATGCTTCATGATGCAAAGTTACCTACATACTTCTGGGCAGAAGCTATCAACACAGCCTGTTATACACAGAACAGAACCCTGATCAACAAGACTCATGGGAACACTCTTTACTATCTGCTCAATGAAAAGAAACCTACTGTCAAGTATTTTCATGTGTTTGGAAGCAAATGTTTCATGATGAAAGACAACCATGAAAAGAAAGGGAAATTTGACACCAAAGCTTATGAAGGTATTTTCATGGGGTATGCTCTAGAAAGGACTACCTAAAGAGTCTATCTCTTGGGACACAGGATCATAGATGAAAGTGTGAATGTCACATTTGATGAAACCAAGTTTCCTGGACTGCATGAAGAAGGTCAAATGCAGATTCTTAAATTTGAGAATCAAGGATACTTGGAGGAAGAAGAATTTATTGATGAAGAACCCACATTCACTCAAACTGTTGAAACTGAAAAAGATGCTGTCAATGAAAATGATGTCAATCAAACTCCAGCTCAGTCACAAACAATTTTATGAAATATTCTAAATGATGGTGACTCTGGAGACATTGAAGAAAATGGTGGAGATAATTGCCCTGGTGAAGACTCAGTTCCCCAAACTGAGACTACTATTTTAGATCAAACAAGAAGCTTGCCCAGAACCACTAGGTGGAACAAGGATCACACAAATGACCTAATTATTGGAGATCCTTCTTCTGGGGTGTGAACCGAGAATAATGTTTCTGCTGACAGCATGTTTTCCTATTTTCTGTCTAAAATGGAGCCAAAAGCAATTGATGAAGCATTGTTAGATTCTGATTGGGTGATTGCTATGCAAGAGGAACTCAACCAGTTTGAAAGAAACAATGTATGGAAATTGGTTCCAAGACTAAAAGGAAAATCAGTTATTGAGACAAAGTGGGTTTTCATAAACAAACTAGATGAAAATGGAAATGTGACTAGAAACAAGGTAAGGCTAGTAACTAAAGGTTACTGTCAACAGGAAAGAATAGATTATGATGAGACATTTGAACCTGTTGCCAGACTTGAAGCTATCAGGATTTTTCTAGCCTTTGCTACACACTGTAACTTCAAGGTGTTCCAAATGGATGTCAAAAGTGCTTTTCTAAATGGAGAGTTGGAGGAAGAAGTGTATGTTGAACAGCCACCTGGCTTTGAAGATGCTGAAATGTGTGATTTTGTGTATAAGCTGTTCAAGCACTTTATGGTTTGAAACAAGCTCCAAGAGCCTAGTATGATACCCTCTCAGCCTTTCTATTGGAAAATCAGTTTACAAGAGCTGTAGTAGATAAGACTCTATTCTACAAGCATCGTGGCAAATACATCATTTTGGTTCAAATTTATGTTGATGATATCATCTTTGGTTCATCAAATGAGAAGCTGTGTGAGAAGTTTTCATCTCTAATGAGAAACAAATATGAGCATGAGCATGATGGGAGAACTGTCATTCTTCCTTGGGTTACAAGTTCTTCAGAAAGATGATGGTATCTTCATTTGTCAAGGAACTTCTCAAGAAGTTCAATCTAGAAGATTCATCACCTGCCAAGACTCCAATCTCTACTTCAACTAGTTTGGATCTAGACTCCAAAGGGAAGAAAGTGGACTCTAGTGCTTACAGAGGCATGGTTGGATCCCTTCTCTACCTAACTGCTAGCAGACCTGATATAATGTTTGCTACATGTCTCTGTGCAAGGTTTCAGGCTGATCCAAAGGAGTCACACTTAGTAGCTATCAAGAGAATTTTTAGATATCTAAAGGGCACTCCTAATCTAGGCCTTTGGTATCCTAAAAATACTGGATTTGAGCTAGTGGGGTATTCTGATTCAGACTATGCTGGGTGTAGAATTGACAGAAAGAGTACTACAGGAAGCTATCAGTTTCTTGGTGGAAGATTGGTGTCCTGGTTTAGTAAGAAGCAACATTCAGTTTCCACATCTACTGCAGAAGCTGAATACATTGCTGCTGGAAGTTGCTGTGCACAAATTCTGTGGATGGAGAATCAACTGTTGGATTATGGTCTAGTGTTAAATAATATTCCTATCTACTGTGACAACACTAGTGCCATAGCCATCTCAGACAATCTTGTTCAACACTCTAGAACAAAGCTCATTGATACCAGACATCATTTCATAAGAGAGCATGTTGAAAGAGGAACTGTGAAGTTGATCTATGTCCCTACAGAAAAGCAACTTGCAGACATCTTTACAAAACCACTGGATGAAGCAACCTTTAACAGGTTGGTAAGTGAATTGGGAATGCTGAATCTGGTATGTTAATTTACTAGTTTTTCCATTCTAGATTCTAAAATGAAGCTTGTGACAGTAACCCTAACAAGTTGCTATCATGAGAAAGTTACTGTCTACTTATGTCTCTATCCGTTTTCGACAGCACATTTACTTTGACTTTGTTAAATTGAATTTTGTGCTAGTCCTTTATTTGAGAGTTAGATTCTGTATGAAATTAACTTGCATGGTTTTTATTGTTGAAATTGGTCAAGGAATTTCCTTGATTGGTCAGTTTTGCTTTGATTGTTGGATTAGTGGTAGACATCACTTAATTACAATCTGTGGTAGTTGTATGGGTATTCTAAACTGTTGACCATTTACCTTCTCTTTACCTAGTATGCCTATAAAATGAACCTTAGGCCATATTAGTGAATTATTCATAAAAGGTAAAATGGAAAACAAAGTAGGAATTGAATACAGGCCAAAGGCAAGCTGTGACTCTCCCTACAGAGAAGAAGTTGAAGCGTTATTTGATGAATTATTAGACACCCTCGATAAGGAGGAAGAAAAAGAACTTGCTGCTAAGGCCACTGAGGAGGCTAAGTTGCAAGAAGAGGAGAAGGAGTTTCAAGCACTCCTCACGGAAGAAGGAACCTCAGAAGAGGAAGTTAGGGCAGAATTTCTAGAATTGGTTAAGAAAGACTGTAATGAATAGTTAATCTTACCAAGTGTAGTAATTTAACCCTCTTCAATTAATAAAACTTATCATTTTCCTTCTGTAGTTTCTTATTGCTTGCTATATGTGTTGCTAATTGCTTAAATGGTTGAATTTGTTATGAATGAATAATGAATCAGTAATAAATATTGCATATGTTTAACTGGTGTCTCTTCAGTTAAGTTATTTATCATAACAGTTTCAACACAAAGTCTCGACAGTTGTTGTTTTCCTGCAAAGGTTGTTGTCATCAAGAAAAGCAGCTGTCACAGTTAATTGACAGTAAGCTTCTCGACAGCAGTAAACAACTCTCTGTCACGATTTGTAAAAGATACTGTCATATGAGAACTTAACGATGACAGTAAGTTTTGCGCGAAATGTTTTTGTCACGCAAAACATGCTGTCATCACACCAAAGTTACTGACATGGTTGTTTTGAGCGCACAGGTTACTGTCAAAGTAGTGGACCGTTAATTTTGGACACTCATCCTCCACTAGGAGAGAGAAATTCGCCAGTAACCCACGTGACTGTTAATTGGGTTAAGACACGATTTCACTTTGTCAATTAAAAATGCTTGAACTTCCCTCTAAATTCATCAAACATACAACTGTTCTCAAAAAGCAAACACAACACTCTCCTTTCTCTTCTCTCCAAGCAATTTATCTTCTACCTTCTTTCCTCTCTCAACAAGCAAAAATGGCCCCCAAACAATCAATTTCACAAAAAAACCTTGCCGGCATTTACTCTCCCAGTGATGCTGGTGATGATTTCAAAGGGCTTGTTTCTTTCATGAATAAGTCCTATCTTGGGTATGCAATTACCTCAACTCCTGTTCTTGACCTAGACAGGATTGAAAATTTCTGGGAGACAGTTGTTGCTCAAGAAGATGGTGGCATCTCATCCATTCAGTTCAAAATCAAGGAGCACAGTTACACTCTAAATGTTCAGGGCATCAATGCAGCTTTGGGAATTGTGTTGGAACCAGGAAAGACCTATACCGAGCTTGCTAGTGATGAGACCCTTAAGAAGCTCTTCCTGAAAATTGGGTATTCTGGACCCATTCTTGAAGAGGGAACAACAAAATGGTACCCTTCTGGTGAAATGGACAGGAAGTATCTCCGCAAGGAGTGGAGCATGGTGTTTGATGCAATGGTCAAAGTGTTCTCTACCAAGACCACAAGCTGGAATGGAATTCCCACCTACATCAAGAAGCTCACTCACTCTCTTGTTCATGGGTACAAAGTGGATGTTGGAAATCTACTCATGGCACACCTTAAGGTTGCCATAGGTAAGAAGGTAAACATCTATCCTCGCTTTCTAATGTTGTGCATTAATTCTTTATGTGATTTTGATGAGAATGCCCCTCATTTAGAGGTATGCCCTGTATTGAAAAGGAACACACCCACAACTCTCACCTCACAGAATTTAAATGCACATATTCCACTATGTTTCACTAAACACGTGGTTGATTAAGTGCCTAACCTTGATTTTCCATTACCTTCTGGTGTTGACACCTTCACTATTGAGAATGAAGCTGGATTAGACCCCAATTCAGCTAACCCTCATTCTACCCCATACACTCAGACTAGGTTCTCTCAACTTCCCAAAGTACAGAGACAAGCCTTACAAGAATCCAGAAAAAGACCCCTAGAGACTGGTGTTGGTGGTAGTGTTGAGAGTCAAGAGGGAGTTCCTGCACCTAGTGCAGCAAATAAGGAAGGTAGTCAAGCAGAACCCACAGTGGTTCCTCCTGAGCGTAAGAAGAAGAGAGCTAAGAGGACCAAAACCACTGTCAGCCACCCTGCAGTCTCCCAAAAGACTGTAGAGGCAACCAGGGAAATAAACTCCTCCTTGGATGTTCCTTCTCAACAAGGGGCATCTATTGAAATTGGCATGTCTCCCAAGGCATCCTGTAAAGAGTCTGCACAACCTCATGTTCCAACTCATGAGGAACCTCCACATGCAGAAACACACCTGGAGTCAGGACACTGTGAGGATTTCACTTCCCCCCATTGATGCTTCACAAGTTCCATCTGTGGTGCAGCCATCACTCTCTTCTCCACTTTCATCTTCTTCCTTCCCTACTCATTCATTTGTTTCTTCTCCACAACCTAGAGAGGGGGACAGTCCCAACCCTTCAAGTTTTGATCATCCATCTCCAATCATGGATGAGCCCCCATCAAGTGGTCCACAAGAACCCATCTCTCAAAGTGAAATGGACACCACTCCTTCAAACACTGTGAAAGAGCAAGGTACATCTATGCTAGAAAGTGAAACAGCCAGTACCTTGTTCAATCTCCAAGGAGCATCTTACCTCAAGGAAGATGCTGTCACAGCCCCAGTTGCTGTCAAAGACTCTGATAATGTTGCTGTCACAGGTGCCCTTGCTGTCAAGGATTCAGCTGACATTGCTGTCACAACCAAACATGTTGTCCAAGATGCAGTGGAACCTACTATCAATGTTCCAACTGACAGTAACATTCCTGACAAAGTTCATGTCACCTCTACTCAGCCTGCTTTTGATGATGTAATTGTTGAAGATGTCTCTGATGATGATGTGCCACTATCTCAGTTCTTAAAGGTACATTCTAAACCATCTGTTTCATTGCATGTAAGTACTGCTCATACCCATGCATCTAGGATGAGTGAGGGTGTGTAAAAGAAAAGAGAGATAAAAGAAAAGAGAGGTGAGCATAAAAATGAGAGGCAGCCAAATGAGTTGGCAAAAGGTGAGGGACTTGAGCATGTCCAGAGAGAATTTTAGGGAGCCCCACACTTACAGGAACTAGGTCATGAGAGTTCTTTTGTGAGGAGTGGTGAGATCACTCAGAAAAACAATGAGAGTGTGAGAACCCCCACAGCCTCCAAGCCCCATTCTTTTCCTTCACCCCCAAGAAGGTTAAGAACAGGTGGCCCCTCTACTGCACTCTGGTTGGAAGCTCTAGAGAACAGGTGTCTCTCCATAGAATCCAAGATTGACAGCCTGTCTACCATGGTGGCCTCTGGCTTCTCCAGTCTTCAGGACACCATTCAGGTTCTTACTGCAAGTCTTGATGCTCCCAACTTACCTAAGGGGGAGAAAAGGGCAAGATCAGAATCTCAAAGGGCAGAATCAGGAAGGGAGCAATCAGATTCAGTAGGTGTCCCCAAGCAGGATGTTGCTCAGGGGGAGCCTATCTCAAAGGAGGTTTCAAGGAGTGAGAGGGAGCCTGCAGCTAAAAAGAAAACAGTACCTGCACAAAGAAAAAGGGGAGCAAAAGGAGGTTCAGGAACTAAGGGGGAGCAAGAGCAAGAAGCAGAAAATCTCTTTGAATATGAGATGGCTGGAGAAACAGTTCTTATGTCTAAAGAAGCTCTGGAAGCAATGCAAGGGAATGTTCCTTCCAAGAGACCAGTACTACCTCCTATATCAATAAGAGAGCCAACTCCAATGCCAAAGGAGAGTGCTCTTGAGAAGCAATGGAGAGAAAAGGAGGAGCAGAATAGGCTGGGAAAAAGGAAAGACAAAATGCCTGAATACATCCTGTCAGGTAACACATGGAGTGAAGGAACAGAGTTCAGCCAGAAAGATGCCAATGCTTTGATGGTTGACTACAGGGAAAGCACTTTGAAGAATCATGATGAGGACTTCTACAAGATAGTTGATGAAGCTGTGAAGGAGCCTAGCAGAAGGTTGAACCACTTCTCAACCTTTCTTAAAGAGAAAATCACCAGTGTATGTGTAAAGATCAATGAAGAAAGGAGATGGGCTATTGATTTGTACTTAAACACTGGGATATCTTCATTCATCACCATGCAGCTATTGCAGAGCCTTCCAGCAAAGGTGCTAACAGTGATGAAGAACAAAATCAAGGCAAACCATACATCCTTCAATGAGATCTTACATCTGCAAATGCTGAATTTAATTTCAGAGAAACTTCCAGAAGTCTACACCAACCCATTTTGTGTCTACTATGAAAGTACCACTAAAAGTGGTAGCAGGAGATGTGCATACATGAGTCTAGGAGGCACTTCAACAATGGAGTCAAGGGCAATATTGAAGGTGTTAAACATGATTCTCAACTCTAAAGCCAATAAGGAAAGAGTTCTTGATGTCAAGGCAATCTATGACTTGCTGGTGAAAAGAGACAAGGAACTGAGCTCCACTATAAAGAAGATGATCTCCAAAGCAAACTCCAACAGAGCTGAACAAGGAGAAAGTTGTTCCTATGATGTTCCTCATAGTGATGATGATGAGTTGGATGGTAGTGGAGGAACTAGAGAAGCAGGAAATGCCAGTGGAAGTACTTTTGGGAATGTTGGATCTAAATCCCATGAGGAAAATAAAGAAGAAGCTCCCGTGCAAGAAAAGAAAGATGCTGGAATTGCAGAAGAAGAGGAGTTTGTATTGATTGAAGCTTTGGAAGCAAATAACTTAAGATGTGCTATAGATAGTATTAATGCTGAAAAAGATATTGTCATCAAAGAAGTTGTCACAGAAGACACTGTCCTCAAGGAAGCTGTCATGAAAGAAGCTGTCACAGAAGACACTGTCAAGGAAGATATTGTCAACAAAGATGTTGTCAAGGATGGAATCAAGCCTACTGTCAAGCCAAAGAGGACAAAATCCCTAGCAAAGGCTTGGTTCTCTAGACAGGAACCTGATCCTGAGGAGACTACAAAAGCAATGAAAGGAAAACACAAGTACTCAGGAAAGGAAAAAGCCACTGGGCTTGGCAGGAAACTGAAGAAGCCCATCCAATCGAAACTCTACAGCTCTCTGGATCTTTTGGAAAAAGAAGCTGAACAAATCAGGAATGTTGAGGTGAAGTTAGGTAACAACAAAGAAGCAACTGAATATGTTCTTTGGTTTGATGCATCAAGATCTGTGATAGTTAAAAAGGATTTTACCATGGAGATGGTATCACATGATGTATCAGAAACTCTTGAATACAGTAGGAGAACAGAAACAAAGAGAATTGAATACTTCTACTTGGTAAGGATGGCCAATCTAATGCAAGGTTTATGACAATGTTCCTGAAAAAGTCATGAACCATGTTTTGGCATACAAAGCTGTGAGAGATGAAGTTCTCTATCAGAAATTTGGGGAATGGTCACTGTTTGATGATGCTGACATTGCTCATTTACTTGAATATTCTGATGAAGAAATAGTTGAGTATGAAGATGATCTTCCTGAAGAAGAGGTGCAAACTCAACCAAGTCAAGAAGATTCCTCAAAGCCTACAAGAAGAGAAACCACTGAAGATATGGAAGATGCATTATTGAATAAAAGCAGAGAAGCCAATAAAGTGGAGAGTGAAGGACCCAATTACCAATCTTGTATGCTTGAGAATCCTCTGAGAATCAAGTTCATATGGGAAGAAATCCCAGTGAGAAGCTTTCATAAACTCAAAACCAGTGCCCTGAAAGACTTACTCTACCTGGTGATTGGATCAATTCATCCATTGGAACAACGATGCTCTTCTGAGATTGAGGGCATTCTTCAAAGAAGAAAGGGTGAAGACTCAAAGCTGGATAGGTCAAGGAGAAAAACCCTACATGCATATCCTGGAAGTAGATTCAAAGTTTTTGAAGGCACACTGAAGTTCAGAACTCATGCTTTTGGTAAAGACTTATGGATGGATCTTCAGGATGCTATAGTATGCCTCTCCAAGACAGTCCAAAAGCACCTTGATGAGATTGAAGATGAGGTTATCACTTCTGATGAAAAAGCACTGGTGGAAGAACTCAGAGAGGTTCTTAAGGAAGCTCTCAACAGAGAGGATGAAGCAAGACAGAAAAGGAAATCTGAAGCTAAGTAAAAATCCATTGTCAATTCTGATCTTGTTAGTTAAGTTGTCAGCATGTATTAATTGTAAATTTGTTGTTATTGTCCATAAAAACAAATTGGGGGAGATTGTTAGGATTTATGGGTGATAGCTATGAGACAACTTAACTAGTTATTTTAAATACTTAATTTTATTAAGTATGATCATATTATCACAGCCAGAGTATGTCTTTGTAACTGTTTTTGTTTAGTACAAATAAGATTCTAGTGCATCTTGGTAGAAGTTCATTTACTTGTTCAAGCCTCAAGAAGTACTTAAGATGGACAGCAAGAATAAAGATTACTGTCACAGCTTTGACAGTAAGGTTACAAGAAGACAACATGTTGCAAGTCACGATAGTACATTCACTCTGACATCAACATTGGCGGAAGCCCTCGGACAGCAACTTTACTATAACCTGACAGCAAGCTTGGAAATCCTGACAACACCTTCTGCGGAGATTTCTTACTGTCACCAAAAGCACATTATTGTGACAGCAAGCTTAGCCATCAGGATACTGTCATGAAGGGATAACATTTGTATTGGGGAACAACCCAGTCAAACTTGTGATAGTTTGGATGTTCAAGAAACAGGCGTGTTGCAGCATCCCAACACTGCAATAGGTCTGCAAGACTACGACCAAAGCTTGAGAGATCACATGACAAAGCTCACCAATTCCAGAGTATGACAAATCTACATCTACTGAATCGTGTTAGCTGAATATAGAATGTTTCTAGATTGCTTTGTTCTGTATTGATAAGTTGTTTGTATAGCAATTTAGGAAAGAATCACGGGTAGGCAATTTGTAAGAAGCTGCCACATGAAAATAATAGCAGCTTCACAAGACCCGTGTTACTAGTGATAGGATCAGTCTACTTAGACTATCTCTCAATCCATTCTTTGTAATCACTCGAGAAACTGAAGCTCAAGAAAACGAACATTTTCCTGAGGTTGTAGCAACCCATTGCAAAATAAATAAAACATTTATTTTGTGAGAAATACTCGTGTGTTTACTTGTGTTTGCATTCCATAAACTGATAAACTTTAATCTTAGCTTTTGTTGTTGAAACGTAGATTGGGATTTATCAGTATTGCATTCAACCCCCCCCCCCCCCTTCTGCAATAGTCAAGGACCAACAGTTTTCTTTCAAAACTTAGATAAAAAAAACTCAACCTAATCAGTAACACACAGTAGGTTCTCGGTAAAAAATGAAATCACTATGGTAAATAATCGTTTTTGTCAAGTTTAATCGGTTAAAAACTTGAAGAAACTGTTAATCCCAAATGACCTAACAGAATTGTAGAAGGGGGGGTTGAATACAATTCTTGATATTTTCTTAAACTTAAAACACTTATAAATAAAACTGAACTGAATAAGTAAAAACACAAGATATAAATAATTCAGTTGGATTGTTTGATGATCCAACTGAAGTGTTTTTATTTCGGAAATAATCTGTGATACAAATGTACACAGCTGCTCAGTTACAAGATTTGTAGAGAAGAGATGCTCTCAAAAATAGCTAATACAATCTATTTGTTTTTCTTCTCTTATCTATTTTAACTGCTACACTTGGTTATATATTCCCAAGTTTACAAAGCTATTTTTGGCTACACTAAAGTACACTAAAGGTAACCGCCAATAGTTTGCTTTTCATCCCTTTGTCCAGTGGTCCTTGGAGATCCTTGCTTTTGTCTTCATGCTTATTATGATCACTCCCAAGAGCCCAATTGGAAACTGGGATGTTTCCTTATTCCCCATGTCCATTTTAATGGTTTCCAATGCAAAGTACACTTCCACATCACCTTTAGATCTGTTCAGTAAACTGTCACTATCACTTTGTCAACTATTCAGAAAAGCAATAATGATTCGTTGATAGCAGGGAGATGTGTTTCGTTGATAGCTTTATTCTCCATTCCGTTGATGAGTAAACTTCATTTCGTTGATGAGTAAACTTCATTCCGTTGATGGTGTATCCTTGTTCCGTTGATAGAGTAATCTTCATACCGTTGACATGTCTTCACTTAGGCAAAATTACAAGGCATGATATACTTACAATTAACCAACCTATTTTGCCTATCTAGTACTTAGTCAACATGACTTAGGAAACCTATCTAATACATACATCAAATGCATATCAAACTGTGAAGTATTGTACAGTGCAATTGCTACAACACTCATTCCGTTGATGAGCTTCCTGTCAACGAAACACTGCAAAGCATGCCATTCCGTTGACAGTTACAAAAGTGACTTAATACAAAATCTACTAAGTGTTTTTATAATTATCATCAAGAACAACATATTCCTAACAATCTCCCCCAATTTATGACTGATAGAATAACAGCCATAAATCAAGAGCCTTGATGATAACAAAAACACTCAGTCAAATTACACATGATAAAAGTAGAAATTGCATTGAGCTTCATTGAATTTAATTAAAATACAAAGTAGAAAATCTTACAAAACAAGTGCATAGAGTTGCTCCTCTAGACTGAGCAGATTTTTCATCTTTGCCTCTGTGGTCTTGTTTTCTTCCCTTTTCTTGCATTGTTCTCCTCAATCTGAGCTTGAAGTCTTCTGTAGAAAATCTTCTCTTCTTCATCTTGATTCCCCAACTTGGATTGCATTAATCTTAGAGTTTCATTGGATGCCTTCTCCAGTTGGTCTTCTATTCTGAAGAATCTTCTATAGTTATCCTTGTCTCTGAATTCCATCATCCAAAAAGGTTGGAGATGAATTTTCTTTCCAGTTTGAGGGACCTTCAATACTCTGGGAAGTGCACCAGGCTTGTTCCAGCTAGCTTTGATTTGGCAAATTTTGGAAACAACTTCAGACTTAGCTGTTTTGGTAAAACCAAAATCTTTCTTTAGGCATTTAAACACAGATAGCAGTGTCTGATAGTCTTCTCCCAGAATTCTATGTAGAGGCCAAACCTGTTCTCTCCCACCCTTGTAGACAAACACCAATCTCTCTGGTAGTTTGTAAGAAGCTGCTATTCCTCTCACTTCAACTAGGTCATTAAGATTGATATGTAGGTAAGACTCCTCCCTGATATCAGCAATGTAGATGAAGTCTTCTGGGTTGGTAGGAGGTTTTTCAGCTTGTGGTCTCCTTACTAGAATTGGCTTAGCCTTGGTAGCCCTTTGCTTAGATTTCTTCTTTGGATCCATCTCAAAGAGGAATTTTGGAAAGTTGGCCTCATCAAACTCAATTGGCTCTTCCTTGGGCTCAATTGGCTGATCATGGAAATTAACAGGATGTTTAGGATCAAAGGCTAACTTTACCCCTAGAGCTGGATCAGGAATTGTTGGAGGTGCAGTTGGTACAGAAGAGTCTGATGCAATACTCTGAGAGTCATCATTCTCAAAGGCTATATTTCTCCTAGCTCTTGCCTTTGGTTGCCTTGTGCTCTTCTTTGCACTCCTTTCCTCTCTGGCTTTTTCTTCTTGCTGTCTTTCTTCTTCATCAAGAGATTGAGCAACTGCAAGTGCTTGCATTGCTGCTCTTTCTGACTCTTCAGCCTTAGCTTCAGCAAAGTTTGGGTGACCAGCCCAAACACAGATTTCTTGTCCATTCCTGTAGACAATTGCCCTTTGCTTCCTTACCTCAGTATCATTGATTTCCTTGCATTTAGTGATAAGTAATCCAAGAAGCTTGAGCTCATCTGGATAAGGTGCAGGATAGAAAGTCCTTGCTATATTTTTGCCCTTTGGTTTAGCAGGGGACTTGGGAGATAAGCTTCTTTGCAATGTAGCTTGTTCCACATCCCTAATGCATGAAGTTTGTCCTTTCTCCTTCCTTGAACCTTGAGTGACTCCATGTAGAAGGGGCTCTACCTTATATGAAGAATTGGTCTGTGGCTCCCATTCCGTTGATGCTAAAACCATGGCATTCGTTGATGGCTCTGTAGAAGAAGCTTGATCCGTTGATGGATTTGAACTCTTTGCAGTATCAGCTATCTTCTTGATTCTTTCTTCTATCCTGGACCAGTGGTCTTTAATTTGTTCAGCAAGCTGTAGCTTCATAGATGCTTGCTGAATCAGGTCAATGTTGTCCAGTTTAGCTTTTCCTGACTCCCCCATTGCTAGTGGCTCCTGTGGTAGGGAAATGGCTGGAACCATAACCTTTGTGATTTGAATGTCTAGCTCCTTAGATTTCTCCCCCTTTTTGTTATCATCAAGAGAGATGACTGGGAGTCCTTGAGCTGCCACTAGCTGGGCCAAGAGTTGTGTCTGCTTCTCCTGTTCCTTTTGCATCTGAGATAAAGTAGCTTCCACCTTGTCCACTCTAGAAGAGAGAGTCTTCAAGGAGGTAGCCACCTCAGGTTCCTTAGAGAAAAACCTGTTCATCTTGGACACAGTGAGAAGAGGAAGCTTTTCATCTAGCCTCCTTTCATTAGCATCCCTGAGATTGCTAATTGAGTCCTTGATTTCTCTAGCCTCAATCCTTGTCTGCATCATCTGTAGCCTTTGGATTTCCAGTGAATCCATAATAGCCTTGTAGAATTTCTTGTCATTGGCATTTGCAGACTCATGAGCCAGATAGGCCTCATTGTACTGCCTTGTGATTGCAGCATCCAGGGAGATCCTTCCTTGTAAATCCTGAGAGAGCCAGTTTGGTGTAGGAGGCACCACAGAAGTCCCAGTCTGTGAAGTAGTGGCCACCTGATTGTCACCAAAGCTGTCCTCATCATCAGAGAAATCAAACTCACCACTTGCTGCAGCTCCTGGAGATAGATTGGTCAAGGCATCCTTTGCTCTTTGCATTGATGCAGTTGTATGAATTAGTTGTAATGACCTCTCTGCCTCCACATTGCCCTGTTGAGCCAAAACTTGATAGGCTGACACAGGATGAGTAAAGGTCTCAGGATCCAGGGAAATACTATCCAGAGTTTGTTGATAGTGCTCTTGGAAAGTAAGTTCCCTTTCTCCCTCATTGACCTCCATTGACTCACTAGCAATGGCTGCTTCCTCCCTTATGACTCCTGTAGTCCCTTCTCTCTCTCCTCTATTTTCTTGCATCTTGGGCTCCCCATGGCTCACACCTCTCACACCCTCACCTTCACCTACTAAGGTGGAACTCTCAATCTCTCCTTTTGCCTGGCTGGAAGAAATAGCCAGCCTCTCACTCTCATTCTCTCCTTTTGCCTGGCTGCAAGCCAACCTCTCAGTTTCACTCCCTCTCAATCCTAGAAGTGTCTCAACTACCACTAGATCATCTGCACTAGTTGTGGAAACAACTTGATTTTCAATTAGAGGTGCAGAGTGAACTATCAACGGTATGGTAGTTTGAACTGTCAACGGTATGGATACCGTTGATGGAGAAACACTTGTCAACGAAAGAGCCTGTTTCGTTGATGAGGTCAAGAAAGCACTTTGAGAAAGTGAAATTACAGTAGAATCTGTGGTGATTGATTTAAGAGATTGTTCCACAGATCCTCTTGTAACTTCAGAAAAGGATGATTGGTGGCCCAACAAATCACTTAACAAGTGATGGTCACCAAGTCAGGGTGGGGCTTCTCCAAGAAAAGAGTTGGAGAATCAGGGATAGATGAATGGATCATATCCACATCTAATGATTGAGTTGGTGAATTTGGTGGAGATAGTTCAAGATTGATATCAAGAGAATGGGACTGTAACCCCAGAGTTATGATAGGGGTTACATCAAATTGAATTTGTGAAACTGGAAGTGTTGCTTCCAGTGTGTGTGCACCCTGTGAAACCTGGGATTTTTGCTTTACTCTTCTTTGGTACTGGGAAATTGTAGACTGTGGGCTTACAGTGTCCCTTGCCCTCTTGGACTGTGCTCTGGGTGAAGAGCTTGTTTCAATAATTACATCCTTTTGGGAGGATGCAATTAAACTTGTGCTTAAATCCATTTTACTCATTGTGCCTTTTTGGGAAGACACAATGGGGCTAGGCTGGGAAACACTTACCTCACCTTCCTTATTCTTGGGGTTTCTTTGACTTTCACCCCTTCCCTCACCTCTCACAACTCCAGACTCACTCCCCTTAGGTTGTGTGGTAGTTTTTACAACAGGTGCCTTTTGAGAAGCACCTGAGGTTGGCTTGGAGGATTTCTTTGATTTTGGTTTTGTTGCTGGGGCAGGAGCCTGTTGGGTCACAGCTACAGACTCCATAGCAACTGGGTTGGATGAAACAATGGAAGTAACAGCTATACTAACAGGGATAACAGTAGTTACCTCAATGATTGGCAGATACACCACTGGAACATCACCATTGTGGTTCAGCCTCAGTATGTCTGTCAATACTCTCATCTCTTGCACAAAGCACTCAAACCTGGCAGTAGGGTTAGAGATAACTAATGGTGCTGGACTAACATGATTAGCCAGCATCATCAGAAACCTTGCATAATAGATATTTTTCTTCCTATTTGCCTTATCACCCAACTTAGCACCAATTTCATACATAAGTTGGGTGCTAAAGTTGTAATATCTATCATTTAGAAGCATGGTTAGGAGAATTAACATAGAGTTAGTTAATGCATCAAAATTACTAATCTTTCCAGAAAAGACCTTAATGAATGCATCAGCTAAATAGCTGTATTCCCTAACCAAGCCTCTCCTAATTATCTTACCCAAGTTATCAGTAGGCAAAGAGTAGTTTATAGAATTTAGCACGGTAGTTATTTCAGTGTTAGTAGGCAAAGCATCACAGTTATTATCAGGAATATGTAAACATGCTTGCAAAACATCAGAATTAACTATGTACTCATTACCTTGAAGAGTGAATTGCAGTGTGCAGTTTGTTCCACTATACTCACATGAGGTCCAAATCTCCTCGATTATTTCATTGTAGAGTGGTGTAGAGTGAAACATCGCATAGCTCAACTTACAGTTCCTCATGAAGTCCATCATCTTGAAAAAGATGATGTTCGGACTCTCCTTAACAACAAATGGAATAGAATTGTTCTTCTCATAGATGAACCCACCAGCAGACATAAGCTTGACTATGGGTGCCATTGTTGAGTGAGGAAAAGCTTCGAGCTGTATTGCTTGTTAGAGAGAAGAAGATAGAAAAACTTTTGGAATTTTTGAGAACAGGTAGAAATGAAATAAAGAAATTGAAATTTCTTAAATACTCCCCCAAAAATTCTCAGAAATTAAGTCCAATAATTAATCTAAATTACCTGATTGGCTTAAAAAGTAACCGTTAGAATTAAATATTACCACGATTTATACTTACAGGGGTGTATGTATAGATCGTGATAAAGAACGTGCAATTTCAACGGTTCAGATTAAAAAGCGCTACATCAACGAATCAGAATTGGAAATTTTAGGTCCCTTCTATTTCGTTGATAAAGCTGCGTTTCGTTGATATAAAAGAGCTATCAACGAAACACCCAGAAAAATGCTAAGACTATCAACGAAATGGTGCGTTTCGTTGACATAGTAATTTTGACTTAGACAAAATTTCACCTTTTCCTGAGAAAATCAATTCACAGAAAAATTATAGCAAATTCCTGGCTGCATTTTAACTTGCAAAAATCTCAAAATAATTAAGAGAAATTAGCATACCTAGCTCACTTACTAATCTTGAGAATGTGGATTCATCAAGTGGCTTGGTAAAGATGTCTGCAAGTTGTTGTTCACTTGGAACAAAATGTAACTCCACAGTACCATTCATAACATGTTCTCTAATAAAGTGGTACTTGATGTCAATGTGCTTGGTCCTTGAATGCTGCACTGGATTCTCAGTAATGGCAATGGCACTAGTGTTGTCACAGAAAATAGGAATTTTCTCAACTCTTAATCCATAATCAAGTAGTTGGTTTTTCATCCATAAAATCTGTGCACAACAACTTCCAGCTGCAATATACTCAGCCTCATCTGTGGAGGTGGAAACTGAGTTTTGTTTCTTGTTGAACCATGATACAAGCTTGTTTCCTAGAAATTGACAGGTTCCAGTTGTGCTTTTCCTGTCAATTTTACATCCTGCATAATCTGCATCTGAATAACCAATTAGTTCAAAACCAGATTCTCTAGGATACCAAATGCCAAGGTTTGGTGTTCCTTTGAGATATCTGAAAATTCTTTTAATAGCAACTAAATGGGATTCCCTAGGATCAGCCTGAAATCTAGCACATAGACATGTAGCAAACATAATATCAGGTCTACTAGCTGTTAAATATAAAAGTGAGCCAACCATGCCTCTGTAACTTGAAATGTCCACAGATTTTTCCTTAGTATTCAATTCAAGTTTGGTGGCAGTAGGCATGGGTGTTTTGGTAGGAGAGCATTCCATTAAGTTAAACCTCTTTAACAAATCATTAATGTACTTGGTTTGACTAATGAAAATGCCTTCATTAACTTGCTTTACTTGAAGACCAAGAAAATAAGTTAATTCTCCCATCATGCTCATTTCATACTTACTTTGCATAAGCTTGGCAAACTTTTGACAAAGTTTTTCATCTGTAGACCCAAAAATTATGTCATCTACATAAATTTGAACAAGTATTGTAGAGCCATTCACAATCCTATGAAAAAATAGTTTTATCTACAGTACCTCTAGTGAAGTGATTCTCAAGAAGGAACTGTGACAATGTGTCATACCAGACTCTAGGTGCTTGTTTCAAACCATAGAGTGCTTTGAGGAGAAAGTACACATACTCTGGAAAATCATCATCTTCAAAGCCAGGAGGTTGACTCACATACACCTCCTCTTCCAGTTCCCCATTCAGAAAAGCACTCTTCACATCCATTTGAAAGACCTTGAAATTGGCATGGGCTGCATAGGCTAGGAAAATCCTTATTGCTTCTAGTCTTGCAACAGGAGCAAAGGTTTCATCAAAATCAATTCCCTCTTCCTGTGAGTAGCCTTTTGCAACCAATCTAGCTTTGTTCCTTGTGACTATGCCATTTTCATCCATCTTGTTTCTGAACACCCATTTTGTGCCTATTACACTCCTGTCTTTAGGCTTGGGCACCAGCTTCCAAACATTGTTCCTCTCGAATTGGTTTAGCTCCTCTTGCATAGCCGAAACCCAATCTGGATCTAGAAGTGCATCCTCAACTTTCTTTGGCTCTTCTTGAGACAGAAAGCTACTATATAGACATTCCTCTTGAGTTGCTCTTCTAGTTTGAACTTTTGAAGAAACATCACCTATAATAAGTTCAAAGGGATGATCTTTAGTCCATTTTCTTGAGGGAGGTAGATTTGCTCTTGAAGAAGTAGCTTCATGATCATGATTGCCTTGATTAGATATTTGTCCTTGAGAAACTCCCCCTGAGTTTGTTGTCCCTAATTGATCACTCCTGGAAGCATTTCTGTGACTGTCAACGGAATGTCCATTTTGACTGTCAACGAAACGCTCATTCTGACTGTCAACGAAATGACCATTTGGTCTACTAGCAGCTATTCTTTTCAATCTTAATGCAGCAATTTCATCTTCACTGCTGCTTTCATCTGTGCTAGATACAACAACTTTGGACTGTTTCTCAATAGTCTTATCATGATCCATTTGTTCTCCTTCCTCATTCTCAAAAGAGAGACTTTCATGGAAACCTTCATCACAGAGACCCTGAATTTTGAGATCATCAAAAACAACATGTACAGATTCCATAACAATGTTGGTTCTGAGATTGTAGACTCTGTAGGCTTTCCCTGCTGCATAACCCACAAATATTGCTTCATCTGCCTTTGCTTCAAATTTCCCCAAGTGCTCAGCTTGATTTCTCAGAACAAAACACTTGCAACCAAAGACATGAAGAAAATCCAATAGTTGTTTCTTTATTTTGAGTAGTTGATAAGGATTCCCTTGGCCTGATTAATCAAAGAAATATTTTGAGTGAAGCAAGCTGTGTTGACTGCCTCAGCCCAAAAATAAGTAGGTAACTTTGATTCATCTAGCATTGTCCTTGCAGCTTCAATAAGTGTTCTGTTTTTCCTTTCAACTACACCATTTTGCTGTGGTGTCCTTGCTGCTGAAAACTCATGCAATATACCATTTTCTTCACAGAACACTTTCATGCTTGAATTCTTGAATTCTGTCCCATTGTCACTCCTAATTCTTCTCACTTTGAAATCAGGATGATTGCTTACCATCTTGATGTGATTGATAATGATTTCACTTGCCTCATCTTTGGAGTGCAAAAAGAAAGTCCATGTAAATCTAGAAAAATCATCAACAATCACAAGACAGTACTTCTTCCTTGAAATTGACATGACATTTACAGGGCCAAATAAATCCATGTGGAGCAACTCAAGCTGTTGAACAATTGATGACTCTGTCTTGCTTTTGAATGATGCCTTCTTTTGTTTCCCTTTTTGACAGGCATCACACAAACCATCCTTGGAGAATTCTACCTGTGGAATTCCTCTAGCAAGATCTTTCCTTACCAAATCATTCATGACTTTGAAATTCAGATGAGATAATTTCTTGTGCCACAGCCAACTTTCATCCTTGCTTGCCTTGCTGAAAAGACATGTGATGGTGTCTGGACTTGTGCTGCTAAAGTCAGCAATGTACACGTTCCCTCTTCTGAATCCAGTCATGACCACATTGTTGTTTCCTACCTTAGAAACAACACAGGCTTCTTTTGAAAAAGTAACTAAAAATCCTTTGTCACAAAGTTGGCTGATACTAAGCAGGTTGTGCTTAAGACCATCCACCAATGCAACCTCATCAATGATGACATTCTCTTTTGAAATCAAGCCATATCCCTTTGTGTAGCCTTTGCTGTCATCTCCAAAAGCAATACAAGGGCCAGCTTTTTCCTGAAACTCTGTGAGCAGGGTAGAATCACCAGTCATGTGTCTTGAACAACCACTATCCAAGTACCAAAGATTCCTTTTGTCTCCCTGCACACAACAAACCAAATCAAGTTGATTTTGGTACCCAAGTTTCCTTGGGTCCTATCTTGTTAGCCTTTGATTTCCCTCTCAGATCATTTTTCACTTGTGTTGATCTTTGAGGGTTGCTCACAGTTTCATTCTCAGCATGCATAGATGGAGGAACAAACATGTTATTCCATGGCATTTGTGGCATGTTAAACATATTCATGTAAGGGTTAGGCACAAATGACATACCAGCATATGGATTTTGATACTGTGCATATGGAGCAAACATGTTAGGCATAACAGGCATTGCAGGTATAGAATCATTCAATGTAGACTTAGGCATTCTCACATTAGCAGGTTTCTTAACAGACTTGAAATTAGCAGATAGATGATTAACACTACCACAATTAACACATGTCTTTCTAGGTGCATATTTATCAGGTGTGTAATTATTGTGCTTGTTAATCCCTACTTTTCCATTTCTGTTATTCTTTTTGTTACCTTTAGTCTCAACTTGAACTTTCTCTAACTTGTCTTTCAATTGCTTGTTAGACAAGTGACCTACATTAGCTCTTTCAACAGGCTTCTCAACTTTCTTTGATTTACTAGACTCACCTTGAACAAAGTTCTTGGTGACAGGACCATACTTTTCATTAAGTCTAGTGAGTTCTACTTTCTTTTTCTCTGTCAACGAAACAGCATGATCGGTTGATGGTTCATCTGTCAACGAAACATTGCATTCCGTTGACGTATCAACCTTCAACAAATGATCATTGTTGTTTGTTGACTCTGATTCTGATTCTAAGGTTTCAACAGCATACCCTAGTTTCTCCTTGTTCTTTTTCCATGATTGCTCACAGAAAGATTCCACACCTTGAACATTAATGATGTTGCTAGCAACATTCCTGGAATCTTTCCATTTTGCAATCACACTCTGTTCTATCTCTAGTTGTGTTTTAAGAATTTCTTCCCTCTTTAATACTTTCTCAAGTTCCAGCTTAGCATCCCTACTAACACATCTCATTTTCTCAAACTCAATGAGCTGTGCTTCTAACATGGCATTTCTATCACTTAAGAGCAGATTTGATTCTTTAATCCTTGAATTCTCCTTGGTAAGTGATTTAAGAGTAACACGCAGATTGTATAGTACAGTAGACATTTCATTTACTGCACTATCGCATTCCTCTTTAGAAAGCTCAGAAAGATTAGTAATTGTTACCTGGTTGCTTGAGGAGCTTGCTTCCTGCTCATGATTGTTAGCCATAAGAGCCAAGTTGACATACTCAACATCATCATCAGAATCTTCACCATTACCAGCCCAATCATACTCCTGAGACATGAAAGCCTTTTCTTTTTGCTTGAGAAGTTCAAAGTATTTCTTTTTATAATCAACAGGCTCAAATTTCCTGTTGCCCTTCTCAATCTTGGGCTTTCTGCAGTCTCCAGCAAAGTGACCAAGCATTCCACAATTGAAACATTTAGATTTAGACTTTTCAATCCAGTTACTTTTGTTAGGTTGAAAGTCTCTCCTTGGTGGCCTTGCTTCTGAGTTTCTCTTGAACTTGAACTTAGAGAATTTTCTTGACAGAAAAGCAATGTGTTCATCAATCTCATCTAAGTCATCCAAGTTGGCTGGTTCTGATTCTTCTTCCTCTGTCATCTTGCCTTTTCCCTTGCTAACATCACTTCTACAACTAGCTCGACTAGTTGTGGCTTTTGCAGCTTCCTCATTGTCATCTTCCAGTTGGTTCACAGATGCAATCAATGCAATAGATCCACCCTTCTTCTGTACCTTCTCAATTTCTTCATCTTGCTCCATTTCCAACTCATATGTCTTTAATGTTCCATACAGCCTTTCAAGAGTGTAATCTTTGTACTCTTGAGTGTTTCTTAGAGAAACAGTCATAGGCTTCCATTCTTTTGGAAGAGCTCTTAGAAATTTAAGGTTTGAATCCTTAGTTTGGTAGATTCTCCCATACAACTTTAATCCATTCAGAAGCTTTTGAAACCTACTAAACGTGTCATTTAGGGTTTCACCATCTTTAAAGTGAAAGTGCTCATATTGTTGTATAAGGAGTTGCATTTTGTTCTCCCTTACTTGCTCAGTTCCTTCACATAGTGTTCTGACAGTGTCCCATACTTCTTTGGAGGTTGTACAGTTTATGACATTGTCAAACATCTCTTGCTCCAAACCATTAAACAGAATGTTCATGGTTCTTTTATCTTTATGGACTTCTGCAACATCTTCAATAGTCCATTCTGAGACAAGTTTTGGAATTTCCACATCAGGAGCATCATCTGGCAGTCCAACTCTAGATGCAAACTTCATGGGAACGTGTGGACCTTTCTCAATGCAGTCTACATACCTCTCGTCCATAGACATGAGATGTAAATGCATCTTTACTTTCCAGTGAAAGTAATTGTCCTTATCAAGAACTGGTATCTTCACACCTGCATCCTTCTTCACCATGGTTTCTGTTTTGGTCTTGATCTTTAAACTTCTTGTATGTTAGAAGCTTGCTCTGATACCAATTGTTAATCCCAAATGACCTAACAGAATTGTAGAAGGGGAAGGGGGGGGGGTTGAATACAATTCTTGATATTTTCTTAAACTTAAAACACTTATAAATAAAACTGAACTGAATAAGTAAAAACACAAGATATAAATAATTCAGTTGGATTGTTTGATGATCCAACTGAAGTGTTTTTATTTCGGAAATAATCTGTGATACAAATGTACACAGCTGCTCAGTTACAAGATTTGTAGAGAAGAGATGCTCTCAAAAATAGCTAATACAATCTATTTGTTTTTCTTCTCTTATCTATTTTAACTGCTACACTTGGTTATATATTCCCAAGTTTACAAAGCTATTTTTGGCTACACTAAAGTACACTAAAGGTAACCGCCAATAGTTTGCTTTTCATCCCTTTGTCCAGTGGTCCTTGGAGATCCTTGCTTTTGTCTTCATGCTTATTATGATCACTCCCAAGAGCCCAATTGGAAACTGGGATGTTTCCTTATTCCCCATGTCCATTTTAATGGTTTCCAATGCAAAGTACACTTCCACATCACCTTTAGATCTGTTCAGTAAACTGTCACTATCACTTTGTCAACTATTCAGAAAAGCAATAATGATTCGTTGATAGCAGGGAGATGTGTTTCGTTGATAGCTTTATTCTCCATTCCGTTGATGAGTAAACTTCATTTCGTTGATGAGTAAACTTCATTCCGTTGATGGTGTATCCTTGTTCCGTTGATAGAGTAATCTTCATACCGTTGACATGTCTTCACTTAGGCAAAATTACAAGGCATGATATACTTACAATTAACCAACCTATTTTGCCTATCTAGTACTTAGTCAACATGACTTAGGAAACCTATCTAATACATACATCAAATGCATATCAAACTGTGAAGTATTGTACAGTGCAATTGCTACAACACTCATTCCATTGATGAGCTTCCTGTCAACGAAACACTGCAAAGCATGTCATTCCGTTGACAGTTACAAAAGTGACTTAATACAAAATCTACTAAGTGTTTTTATAATTATCATCAAGAACAACATATTCCTAACAGAAACTATCGATGGTGATGGTTTTTTGTTTGTATATCTCTATGTAAGTATATAAAACCAACTGAATATCATTAAATGATATTAATCAATTAAAATCCAATAAATTATGTTGCATTAATCTACAATGTTAAAAACAAAGTAAATTAATTCAAATTAAATAGATGCTTTAATATTTAGAACAAATATTAGCACCTAAATAATTTTTAGAATTAATAACCAATTAAATGCCAGAAGATATATCATCCATAATTATGACATAAAATTAGTACAATAATCCTAACTACGAGAATTGCTCCAGAAAATAAATTCACGAGTCCTAAGGATATAGAAATTCTTAAACTCGTGTATTCACTAGGACTATCTGCAGTTTTTGACTTCTAATCAAAATCAATTATAAAGATTTAACATCCCAAGTTCACCAACTAGCTTTGAAAAAGTGGATTCATCAAGCGGTTTAGTAATGATGTCTGCAATTTGTTCCTCTGTGGGTACAAAATGTAACTCCACAGTTCCATTCATGACATGCTCTCGGATAAAATGATACCTGATGTCGATGTGCTTCGTCCTCGAGTGTTGCACTGGGTTGTTAGAGATTGCTATGGCACTTGTGTTGTCGCAGAATATTGGAATCTTAGTCAACAGAAGTCCATAGTCACGGAGTTGGTTCCTCATCCACAAGATTTGAGCACAACAGTTACCAACAGCTATGTATTCAGCTTCAGCTGTTGATGTGGACACTGAGTGTTGTTTCTTGCTATACCAAGAAACTAACCTTCTTCCAAGAAACTGACAGCTTCCTGAAGTACTCTTCCGATCAATCTTACAACCTGCAAAATCTGAGTCTGTATCTCCAATAAGATCAAATCCTGTATCCTTAGGGTACCAAATTCCAAGATTTGGGGTTCCCTTAAGATATCTAAATATTCGCTTAACAACTATTAGATGAGATTCTTTGGGATCAGACTGAAACCTAGCACACAAGCATGTTGCAAACATTATATCTGGTCTACTTGCAGTGAGATATAGTAAGGAGCCTATCATACCTCTGTAGCTTGTGATGTCAACCTTCTTACCAGTTTCATCCTTATCAAGCTTAGTGGCAGTTGACATTGGAGTCTTTGCTGTAGATGAGTCTTCCATTTGATACTTCTTCAGAAGATCTTTGATGTACTTGGACTGGCAAATGAATATTCCATCTAGACTTTGATACACTTGTAGTCCAAGAAAGAATGACAATTCACCCATCATGCTCATTTCATATCGACTCTGCATTAACTTAGCAAATCTCTTGCATAGATCATCATTAGTAGAACCAAATATTATGTCATCAACATAAACTTGCACCAATATCAAATCATTTTTGTGCTTCTTGTAAAAGAGAGTTTTATCTACGACACCTCTTATAAAGTTATTTTCAAGTAAAAATTCAGAGAGAGTGTCATACCATGTCCTTGGAGCTTGTTTGAGTCCATACAGAGCTTTGAATAGAAAGTACACAAAGTCTGCCAGATTTGAATCCTCAAAGCCTGGAGGTTGTTCCACATACACTTCTTCTTCTAGCTCCCCATTCAGAAAAGTACTCTTCACATCCATTTGATATACTTTGTAATTGGAATGTGCTGCGAATGCCAGAAACATTCTGATGGCCTCAAGTCTTGCTACTGGTGCATAGGTTTCATCATAATCTATACCCTCTTCTTGAGATTAACCTTTAGCAACCAGTCTGGCTTTGTTTCTCGTTACAATGCCATCTTCATCCAACTTATTTCTGAATACCCATCTTGTTCCTATAACAAATTTTCCTTTTGGCCTGGGTACCAGCTTCCAAACTTTATGCCTTTCAAACTGATTGAGTTCATCTTGCATTGCAATCACCCAATCTGGATCTTCTAGGGCATCTTCAACTTTCTTAGGTTCTGTTTCTGAAAGAAACCCAGAATAGTGGCATTCATTTTGTGATGTCCTTCTAGTTCTCACTCATGTGTCCGGATCACCAATGATCAAGTGAAAGGGATGATCTCTACTCCATACCCTTTGTCTTGGCAGATGCGATCTTGATGATTCTCCTTCTTCAAGATTTTGTTGAGTGTGACTAGTTGATTCTTCTCCAGCTCCCCCTGAGTTGTTGCCGGTATGATCTGTTGACCCTGTTATTTGACTAGTGGATCCAGTAGTAGTTTGAGGATCTCCACCACTATCACCACTTGGTCCAGAATCATTATCATTATTATTATCATTATTACCAGGAACAACTTCAGGTTCTTCTTCAATGTCAGAGAGATCTCCTGATAGATTTTCAAATACCAAGGATTCAGAGTTCTCTCTAGTTTGCAGGCCTTGTCTTTTGGTGTCATCAAATGTTACATTAAGGATTTCCAACACCTTCTTATCTTCAATCACATACACCCTGTAAGCTTTAGATTCCAGAGAATAGCCCAGAAAAATGCCTTCACCTGCTTTGGCATCAAACTTGCCTAGATGTTCTCCATCTTTTAGTACAAAGCACTTTGCACCAAACACATGAAAGTAATTCAGTGTTGGTTTCTTGTTGGTCATTAACTCATACGGAGTCTTTTCATGATCTTTATTAATCGGGGTTCGCTTCTGAGTTTAGCAAGCTGTATTCACTGCTTCATCCCAAAAGTAAGTGGGAAGTTTTGATTCATTTAACATTGTCCTTGCTGCTTCAACCAAGGTTCTGTTCTTCCTTTCCACTACTCCATTCTGTTGAGGAGTTCTTGGTGCTGAATACTGTCTTGATATTCCTTTCTCTGAGCAAAAATCATTAAGAACTGCATTCTTGAATTCAGTTCCATTGTCTGATCTGATTGTCCGCACAGGTATAGCTTAGCTTCGACTTATATCTTCTTGATGTGATCAATGATTAGTTGTGTTGCTTCATCCTTTGAATGTAAGAATAACACCCACGTGTACTTGGAGTAGTCATCCACCATCACTAATGCATATCTTTTTCTTGAAAGTGACATAACATTGACTGGACCAAATAAATACATATGAATCAGCTGAAGAGGTTTAACAATGCTTGTCAGTTCTCTGCTTCTGTGTGATGCTTTCTTAGACTTCCCTTTTTCACATGCTTCACATAGTCCCTCCTGATAAAATTCCATCGGGGGCAACCCTCTCACCAACTCTCTCTTTACCAAAGAGTTCATAGTTTTGAAGTTCAAGTGTGAGAGCTTCTTATGCCATAACCAACTTTGTTCTGAAGATGCCTTACTGTAGAAACATGTAACTTCTCCTTCACTGGTAGAACTTAAGTCAGCTATGAACAAATTTCATTTTCTTACTCCCAGTAGAGCAAGCTTCTCATCTTTCCTGTTAGTGATCAAGCATTTGTCCTTTCTGAAATCTACATTGTATCCTTTATCACAGAATTGACTGATACTTAGAAGATCGTGCTTTAATCCTTCAACAAGAGAGATGTTTTCAATGATGACATTCCCAATTCTCAGATTACCATATCCCGTAGTGAATCCTTTGTTGTCATCTCCAAAGGTTACAATCGGGTTGGTCTTCTTAACCACCTTTGTAAGCAGGAACTCTTCTCCTGTCATGTGTCTAGAGCAGCCACTATCCAGAATCCACACGACCTTTGAGCTTTTAACCTTACCCTGCAATCACAGATTGATTAAGCGGACTTTGGTACCCAAACTTGTTTGGGTCCTGAAGGTTTAGATACTTTAATAGGAGTAACATTCAAGTCAGTCTTAACTTGTTTGGCTTTCATGTTGTCTGTGGATTTATCATTTACAGTATTAGTGCTACTAGATGCATTCATCAACTTAAAATAAGCATGCATGATATTGTATGCACAAAGTAAACACTCTTTCTTTCCACAGGGTTCATGAAGATCAGGCATGTCAGACATCTTATGCATACTAGAAGTAACAACAGTTTCTACTTTAACCTTTTTACATGCATGTGTAAGGTGTCCAGCAGAATTACAATTAGTGCACAACTTCCTAGATGCAATGGGAGAAGATGAAACAATATTCTGATTAACACTAGCTTTCCCATTCCTGTTCTTTTTAGCCTTACTAACCTTATTGACTATTTCAGTTTTAGGTAATTCAGTTTTTACTGACTTCCTAGGCAACTTAGTCTTTATCTCTACGTCCTTCAATAGATCATCCTCAAGCAATTCTTGTCTAATGATTAGATCATCCTCATTAAAAGGTGCTGAAACAGGCTTAATAAAAACTGGACAATCTACATCCTTAAGAATATGTGGAGTATCCTTCTTGATAGTTGAAGATGTCACAGGAAATTCCACTATCTTCTTTCCAGTTCTTTTGTTGTAGTCAAATCCTATTGCAGTTTTATTCCCTAAGGTCTGAGTATCAATTATTTCCTTAGCAATTAGGGTGGAGTTATTATATGCATTCAGTTTCAACTCTAGGTCTGAAATCTGCTTCCTGAGGATAGTCTCTATCTCATCATTACACTTGACCTTGTTCTCTAAGTACTCATTTTTCTGTTTTAGATCTTCTATTGTCATAGCTACAAGCTCTAGTTCTCCATTCTTAGATTCTAGATTTTTAATCTTAAGAACTAGTTTAGCATTTTCCATTTCATATGCTAGCATGCTTGTGTGTACAATAAATAGTTCTACACTAAGATCTTGCACATTTTTCTTGTACTCGGAATTAGACATGTCAATTGTTGTTAAGATAGGTACCTGAGATGATTGTGGTGATTTCTCTGAAGAGTCGGCCATTAGGGCAAGATTTACATACTCTTCCTCTTCATCCGAATCAGTATCATCCCAACTTTTACCCTTTGCAATATAAGCTTTTCATTTCTACTTTCCAGATAAGGCTTCCAGTTGCTGTTTTAACTTAGCATTCTCTTTCTTCAAATCCTCATAAGAATCTTTCTTCTCATAGACATCTTTCTTGTCTCTTGCTTGACGAGGCTTCCGACATTCAGTAACAAAATGCCCTAACTCATTGCAGTTGTAGCATCTTGATTTGCTTCTATCAATCATGCATGTCTTGTAGCCTCCCTTAAAGCCAGAGCCTGAAGAAAACTTGTTCTTCTGAAATCTGTTTGTTGAGCCCTTGAAATTTTACTTAGGGTTTCTCTTGAAACGAATGTGACTAAACTTTGTAGCTAAGTACGCCACGGTTTTGTCTTCCATTTGCTCAAGTTCTTCTAGGGTGTAGTAATCACTTTCATCAGCACCCAGATTTGCAGAATCCATTTCAGCCTCTATTATTGCTTCCTTTCCAGCTCTAGGGGTTTGAACCTGAATATCAGAAGTTGTTGGTTCATTCACTACAAGTGCAGCTGATCTTGCGAGTGCAGTGTTCTTGTTGTCCACTGTCCCTGGTCCGTAGATTATCACTCTTTGCTCTTGCTCCATCTCATAAGTTTTAAGCTTGCCATAAATCATTTCCAATGGCATCTTAGTAAAATCTATTCTTTCCCATATGGATGAGGACTTGTGTTCTACATGATGGGGCAGTGTCATCATGAACTTCCTGTTTGTCTCTCTCAGAGGATAGGTCTTCCCTTTCATAGTTAATTCATTCAGCAGCGTAGTATACTTCTCAAAGACCTGAGTTATACTTTCACCAGGAAGTGACCTAAATGATTCATATTGAGAAGTCAGGATGTCCAATCAGTTTTCCTGCACGTCTGCAGTTCCTTCCATTATCAAGTTTATGGTATCCCACCTTTGTTTCCCTCTTACACAGTTCATTAACTGATAGCTCATTTCCTTGTTTGCAGAGTCTGTTAACATCAACATCAAACCTGTATCCAATCGAATCAGTTCCTTATCTGTATCTGTGTAATCAGACAGTTCCTTTGGGATATGACTTTGAGGAACTCTAGTACCTCCGGGTGTTGTGGTTTCACCTACTGATTTCATTGGTACAAACAGTCCGTTTTCAAGTATGCCAATATACAACGGATTAGATGCCTTGATAAATAACAACATCTTCATCTTCCACAAACCGAAATCATCTCTAGTGAAGGGGGGAACCTTGATACCAGCAGTTGTCTTTGGAGCACTCATGGTTTCTGAAAATTTCAAATTGTTTAAAATTCAAGAAATTCCAATTAAATGAAAATTTTTGAAAGTTAAAAAATTTGCTTCAAATTTTCAAGCCTTGTTTGATTTTGGTCTCATTCACCGGATCTGATTTGTACGTCAATCAAGAAGCTCTGACAACAATTGTTAGGTCCAAAGTATCGTAGAAGAGGGGGGTTGAATACGATACTCACAAATTATTCAATTTCGTTCGCAGATAATTATATGTCTTCTAGTCCGAAATCAAATACAGCAAATCAAAACACAAGTCGGGGAATATATCGTTTTATAAATATAAACCGCGAGGGGTGCTACAATTCTAATCCGTAGGATTAGCTTCAATGAGTTCAGGTTACAGTAATCAATACAAACTATAGAAATTAAGGCACTATTAATTTTCTCTGTCAAATTTCTGAAGCTCTTAAATTCTTCTGCTTCTTTGATCAACTGCTAACCAACTGAAGAAGACACTGTCTTCATTCTCGTAAATATAGTCTTCAAAAACTATCGAAGGCTAAGGATTAATCCTGGCCGTTGAAGTTTTTAATCAACCTGACAAAGTATGAAATCTTTCACCTGCTCCTTAATTAAAAACTATCGAAGGAATTAGTTTTTCTTTCCTTCGATAGATTTTAAATAAAATCTATCGAATGGAAAACCAAATCTTCAATGGGTTTTCTTTCAACTTCACTTGATCAACTTCGATGGTTTTTCTCAAAGAAAACCATCGAATCTTTTCTCTTTCAGTTTGACCCTTGAAGTTTCTTTCCTTTTTCAGCAAGCAAATTGTACTTCCATTTAAACCTAAACATACCTTGTGATATTATTTTCACTTTCAGGATGTTTCAGATTTAGACTTAAATCAACTTCTTCCGAGACGATAAACATCTTGATCTTTTAGGTGCTGACAACTGGTGCAACTGGTCTGGTTCACAGATGACTAACACTTGATCAATACTTCTATGTCTTCAATTCAATGTTGTTGATAAGTCCTTTGTCGTTCTGGTTGCTTCAATAAAATCACTGGAATCCTATGGTACTAACTCTTAATCATTCAAATACTTCTGTAGTCTTGAAAGTCTTGTTTCTTTATTTGTCACTGAGGCTTGAACATATTAATGAACTTCTTTCCGTGACCTGTTTACGGACTTCAAGAATACATACCATATTTTGATTTTTTGAGTTTACCTTTTCTTCTTTACTTCTGGATTCCTGTGCTTCTATTAATATTATTGTATGTCTTGTCCTTTGTTGAGTTGTAGTTATCTCTGTTACATCTTATGTTACATTATGCTTTTCAAGGTTACACTAAGGGATATGGCTTGATTTTAAAGGAAAATGTCATCATTGATGAAGTAGCACTAGTTTATGGACTTAAGCACAACTTGCTGAGTATCAGCCAACCATGTGATAAAGGTTTCTCAGTATCATTCAATCAAGGAGCATGTGTTGTTTCAAACAAAGAAAACAACAATGTGGTGTTGACAGGCCACAGAAGAGGTAATGTCTATATAGCTGACTTCAATTCAACAAGTTCAAATTCTATCACTTGTCTTCTAAGTAAAGCAAGTAAAGATGAGAGTTTGCTATGGCACAAAAGGTTGTCACATTTGAATTTGAAGTCAATGAATGATCTGGTAAGAAGAGACCTAGTAAGAGGACTTCCACAGTTGGAATTTTCCAATGATGGACTTTGTGATGCTTGCCAGAAAGGGAAGCAAAGAAAGATTTCTTTCAGAAGCAAGCTAGACTCGTCAATTGAGCAACCTCTACAGCTGCTGCACATGGATTTATTTGGACCAGTAAATGTCATGTCTATTTCAAAGAAAAGATACTGCCTTGTGATTGTGGATGATTTTTCAAAGTTTACATGGACATACTTCCTGCACTCTAAAGATGAGGCAAGTGAAATCATAATCAATCACATCAAGGCTGCTAACAATCATCCTGATCTCAAAGTCAGAAGAATCAGGAGTGACAATGGCACTGAGTTCAAGAATTCAACAATGAGGCTATTTTGTGAGGAAAATGGAATCATTCATGAGTTTTCTGCAGTTAGAACACCACAACAAAATGGAGTGGTGGAAAGGAAAAATAGAACTCTAATTGAGGTTGCAAGAACAATTCTAGGAGAATCAAAGTTACCTACTTATTTTTGGGCTGAAGCAGTTAACACTGCATGCTTAACTCAAAATATCTCTTTGATCAATCAAGCTAAAGGGATGACTCCATATCAATTGCTCAAAGGAAGGAAACCATCCTTGAATTTTCTACATGTCTTTGGATGCAAATGTTTTTTATTGAGAAATCAAGGTGAAAATCTTGGAAAATTTGAGTCAAAGGCAGATGAAGCCACTTTTGTGGGATATGCAGCTGGAAAAGCCTACAGGGTTTTCAATCACAGAATCAACATTGTTATGGAATATGTACATGTTGTTTTTGATGATACCAGAATTCAAGGTCTCACTGATGAGGGTTTTCATGAAACTCTCAGGTTTGAGAATGAGGTGGAAGGTCTGTATTATGATGATGAAGGTGATGATTATGAGGATGAATCAGTCCCTCCAAGAATTATTATTTCAAATATGGATAACTCAAGTTCAAATGAGCCATCCATAGAAGGGACAATTGGAGCATCCGTAGGAAGCCAAATTAGAGCATCCGTAGGAAGCCAAATTGGAGCATTCGTCGGAAGCCAAAATGAAGCATCCGTAGGTGGATCACAACACAGGGTTACCACCCCAATAAACTCAGGGGGAGTTTCTCTGAGTCAAGGATCAAACTCAATTCCACATGATCATGCTTATGAGAATGATGCTACATCTTCAAGACCTACACCTGCAACAAGAAGAAAATGGACAAAGGATCACCCATTTTATACAGCAGCTTTCTTTCACAAGAAGAACCAAAGAAAGTTGAGGATGCTCTTTTAGATCCATATTGGGTGTTAGCTATGCAGGAAGAGCTAAACCAATCTGAAAGAAACAAAGTGTGGAAGCCGGTACCCAAACCTAAAGACAGAGGTGTTATAGGAACAAAGTGGGAATTCAGAAACAAGATGGATGAAAATGGCATTGTCACAAGGAACAAAGCAAGATTGGTTACTAAGGGTTATTCTCAAGAAGAAGGAATAGATTATGATGAAACATTTGCCCCTGTTGCTAGATTGGAAGCAATAAGGATATTCCTAGCCTATGCATCTCATGCCAATTTCAAGGTCTATCAAATGGATGCCAAGAGTGCCTTCTTGAATAGGGAATTGGAAGAGGAGGTGTATGTCAGTCAACCTCCTGGTTTTGAAGATCCAAATTATCGAGAATTTGTCTACTTCCTCCTCAAGGCACTCTATGGACTGAAGTAAGCACCTAGAGCCTGGTATGACACTCTGTCACAGTTTCTTTTAGAGAATCACTTCACTAGAGGTACTGTTGACAAAACTCTTTTCTTTAGAAATTTTAATGGCTCTAGTATACTTGTTCAAATTTATGTAGATGACATTATATTTGGGTCTACAGATGAGAAGCTTTGCAAAAGGTTTGCCAAACTTATGCAAAGTAAATATGAAATGAGCATGATGGGTGAACTTACCTATTTCCTTGGCTTACAAGTTAAGCAAGTGAAAGAAGGAATCTTCACTAGTCAAACTAAATACAGCTTTGATCTATTAAAGAAGTTTGATCTAATGGATTGCTCTCCTGCTAAAACACCCATGCCAACTGCCACTAAGCTTGAATTAAATACTAAGAAAAAATCTGTGGACATTTCAAGCTATAGAGGCATGGTAGGCTCACTTTTATATTTAACAGTTAGTAGACCTGATATTATGTTTGTTACATGTCTATGTGCTAGATTTCAGGTTGATCATAGAGAGTCTCACTTAATTGCTATCAAAAGGATTTTCAGATATCTCAAGGGAACACCAAACCTTGGCATTTGGTACCTTAGAGAATCTGGTTTTGATTTAATTGGTTATTCAGATGCAGACTATGCATGTTGCAAGATTGACAGAAAAAGTACAACAAACACCTGTCAATTTCTAGGAAATAAGCTTGTCTCATGGTTTAGTAAGAAGCTAAATTTTGTCTCTACTTCTACAGCTGAGGCAGAATATATTGCAGCTGGAAGCTGTTGTGCACAAATTCTTTGGATGAAAAATCAACTAATAGACTATGGTCTAATAGTTAATAAGATTTCAATCTTCTGTGACAACACTAGTGCAATTGCCATAACTGAGAATCCAGTGCAACACTCAAGGACCAAGCACATTGACATAAAGTATCACTTCATCAGGGAACATGTGATGAATGGTACTGTGGAACTTCATTTTGTTCCAAGTGAGCAGCAAATTGCATACATTTTTACCAAGCCACTTGATGAATCAACATTCTCAAGGTTGGTAAGTGAGCTAGGTATGCTTAACTACTCTTAATTTATTTAAATGTCTGATAATTTGTAATACAGCCAGTGTCAACATGATTTTCATGAAAATTAAAACTCTCTGAAAAAGTAGAATTTTGTCTAAGTCAAAATTTCTCCCTCTACGGATACCCTTATCCATTGATGGTCATTTTTGACACTGGATTTTGTCTACGTCTACGGATATTGCTTTTTACTCCTCTACGGATGTCGAATCCCAAAAGGTAAAATCCTATCCGTAGATAGTGTAGTTTTAATCATAATCGTTAAAGTCACAATCCTATCCGTAGTTACATGCGTATAGTGTATGTATGTAATTGCAGTAAATTTGTGGCTTTACTTTTTAAACACATTACTTTTAAACAGTTATTTTCCTGCCCAATCAGATAATTTCTTTCAATTATTCTGATTTTCTTAATGAATTATTTTGGGAGAGTTAAATTGAATTTTACTCTCAGTTAATCATTTTCTATCAATTTCCAAAATTCACTAAGGCAAAAGCTCATCTTTCTCTCTCAAAGCAAAAACCTCTCTCTGTAATTCCAAGCTCAGTATCAATGGCACCAACCAACAAGACCATGTCTCTCACTGGTTTCACATATGAGAAGAACAACTTCACTGCACTGGTGGACTTCGATGAGAAGAACGCATCATATCACACTATGATGAGGTTTCTCCAGAACTGAAAGCTCTCTAAGGCAATGTTCGAAGCCCACAAACTATACTTCGAGGTGATTGAAGACATCTGGGAATCAGCTATGTTTGATTCTGTCAATGCTACTATCACCTTCGTTCTTCAAGGTAATGAATATGTGATAAATAGTGATGTCATTACTTCCTGCTTAAATTTGCCTGAAAACAATAGGTTAGAAAAACATAATGATACAGATATTGTTAACATGCTAAATTCTATCAATTATGCTTTGCCTACGGCTAATTTAAGTAAGATTCAGAGAAGAGGTATGGTCAAGGAATGGAGCTTTTTCTTTGATGCCATCCTTAAGGTTTTCTCTGGTAAAATTAACAACTATGATGCTGTTACATTTTCTATGTTTGACATTGCTTACATGCTTTTGACTGATAGCTATTATAACCTAGGGTCCTTGATTCTTTTTGAACTTGGTGCTAAACTATGGAATAAAGCATCTAGAAGTAAGAATGTATACTATGCTAGATTCATCATGTTGCTAGCTAACCATGTAGAGAATAACCTGGTGATCCAATTTCCTGCCAACTTCAAAGAGTGTTGGGTTCAAAATAAGAGAGTCATTGAGGACTTGAATAAGCTGAACCATAACAAGGAGGTACAATTGGTGTATCCACTAATTTTCACAACAGCTCAGGAGGCACAGGTAAGTCAGGTAATTTCCTCAACTGTACCTTCCTCCATTGTCATTTCTTTGATTTCAAGTGCCACCATGGAGGCTGGAACTGTCCAACATACTCCTACCCAAGTGGCCACCTCTAAAATTCCAAAATCCAAATCCAGAAAGCCAACCTCAGGTGCTTCTCAAAAGGCACCTATTATAAAACTACCAAAGCCCTTGAGGGGAGTGTGAAGGTGGTAGTGAGAGGTGAGGGAAGGGGTGAACATCAAAGAAACCCCAAGAACAAGGAGGGTGAAAAAAGTGTGTCCCAGCCTAGCCACCCTGTATCTTCTCAAAAAGATGTAGTGGTTGAAAAGGATTCAAACATATCCCTAGTGACATCCTCTCAAAAGGATGTTGCTATTGAAAATAGTCCCCAACCAGAGACATAGCACAAGAGGGATATGGACACCAGAAGCCCCACAAATACAACGAAGGCCTATGAAAGGAGAAAGAGGTCTAAGATATTTGGGGTTGCACAGGGATCACACACAGTGCCAATGGCACCATCTCAAAGTCAGTTTGATGTGGCTCTAGAAAATATGGAGTCACAACCCCATTCTTTACTCATTCAAAATGACACCGAAATTCCAAGCTCACCTACTCTCACTTTAGATGTGGATATGATTCACACATCAATTCCTGATTCTCTATATTTAACCTTCTTGGAGAAGCCCCACTCTGAAATTGGTGGTCATCATCTTCTTGATGATTTGTTGGATCACCAATCTATCATTTCTAAGACTCTGGCTCCATCTGTGGCACTTAATTTAAAATCAATCTCCACAGATTCAGCCATAGTCTCAATTTCAAAAGCTACTTCTTTTTCTTCATCTACGGATATCTCTCATCTGTTGATGGGTGTTTGTTTGTCTACAGATATGCCTCAAATCAGCTATCCGTTGACATATACTTCTACTACCTCTACGGATACTCCTTCCACACTTGCACTTCAAACTTAAAATATTACAACTTCAAGTGTGGATGAGTTAGTAGTAGTTCAAACACTCTTAGGATTGAGGGAAGGGAGTGAAGCTACTGAGAGTGAGGGGCTGACTTGCAGCCAGGCAAAAGGAGAGGAAGAGAAAGAGGGACAGACTATTTCTTCCAGTATGGTAAAAGTGAGCAATGAGAGTTCCACCTTAGTAGGTGAAGGTGATGGTGTGAGGGGTGTGAGCCAGGGGGAGCCCCTGATGCAAGAACAGAGAGAAAATGAGAGAAAGGCAGGTACAGGAGAGATAAGGATATAAGACACAATCATTGCCAGTGAGTTAATGGATGTCAGTGATGCAGACAGGGAGAGGCTATTCTAACTTGAATATCAAAATGAGTTGGATCAAGTCAACCTGAATGCTAAGACATTTACTCATCCTGATCCAGCATATCAAGTCTTGGCTGGACAGGGCAATGTGGAGCCAGAACATATGTTGCATTTAGTACACACCACTGAATCAATGTCTAGAGCAAAAGAAGCAATCCAAAATCTGCCTCCAAGAGCTGGTGAAGATTTTGAATATGATGAAGAAACTGATGATTCTGAGAGTGGTGAAGGAGGAGAAGAAGGCCCTTCCACTTTACAAGAGATGCCTCCTTGGTTGTTTTCCAACTCATATGTCCACAATGACACCAAGGCAGTCATTTTCAAGAATTATCAGAGGGCACATGGTGAAGCTCAAACATCCAATCCTGTGCATGCCACTATAATTCAAAATTTTGTGGCATCACTTCAGCTTCATCAGGCCCACATCCTTCAGCAGAGAGCTAACACTTATGATATCAAAGGCCATCTTGATGGGGTAAAGGATGCTATTGAAAGGAGGGTTGATGTTGTTGCTCCTTCTACCTCTCAAAGATTCAAGCAAAACAAGCTGGTGAAGGATGTGGTTGCCCTTATTATAAGGATGGAGAAGCAAATGGTCACCTTCTTGGCAAACCAAAACTTGCAGACTCGGCTTCTGCATCAGTTGCTACAGGCTACTGGTGTTACTCAAACCTTTGATGATAACAAAAAGGGGGAGAGTGAACTAGTGGTCTCTGAAACAGTAACCAAAACCAAGGGTGTGCCATCCAGTCAGGGGGAGGGGCAGACACCTCTAATAATTGCAAATCCAAGTGAGTTTCAACTCACAAAGGTGGTCTCTCCAGCCAAAGATGCTCCAGCCAAGAATGATCAAATCTTCCTCAATTCTGAAAGGCTAATCAAGGAGTCTATCTTCAAGGCTGTGACTTCTTCATCATCATCCAAGACAGTGCATGTCCACACAACTATCTTAAAAGTTCTCACTCCTGATACTGTCATTCTTCAAAAGGAATATGATGTTGAACACTCAAGTGTCAAGGAGTTTG
Organism: Heracleum sosnowskyi; assembly: GCA_030848705.1. NCBI lineage: Eukaryota > Viridiplantae > Streptophyta > Magnoliopsida > Apiales > Apiaceae > Heracleum > Heracleum sosnowskyi. The sequence goes on from CM061240.1 coordinate 69,587,410, forward strand.
AACCATTATTCAGTGGCAGGACTGGTTCTCCACCAAGTCATCATGGCAAGAACAAATTAGAGGTGGATTATCCATTCCCCAAGCCTGATGATTCTAAGGTGTTAGCAGCTCTTATCAGGAATCTCAAGACTACTAATGACATAGAGCTGAGACAAGGGTTGGCTGTTATCTACAGGAATGGTAAGAAATTCACATCACAAGCAGCCATCCCAGGTTCAATGAAGCCAAAGCAGAAGAGATTTCCAGATTAAGGAGAGAATCGAATCCGTAGGGATATGAATCTACTCCTGAGAAACATGCTAGATTGGCCCAAGAACTTTTGAGGGAGATGGAGGAAGAAAGTAGTGAGGCTGTAGAGGAAGAGGCCCCTACTAAAAGAAGATTGAAGAAAAGGAAAACAGTGCCTAAGACCAAGCCTACCAGATGGAAACAAAGATCACATAGGTCTGTCTCTCATGAGAAAGTGGAAGAGAAGGGAGATACATGGAGGAGAATTGACTTTGGAAATCACATTTCAGCTACAACTCAATCTCAAACCACCTACCATGAGACTCCTGTAGAGCCTAAAGAAGAGCCTGTTGAGTTTGAAAACTTGGTTTTCCCTAAGTTCATCATTGAAGCTGAAAAGAAGTCAAAGAAAAGGGAACCAGTTAAGAGAGCTCAACAAGGACCAATCAAGCTGAACATTGCACCAAAAGTTGCCAACCCAGTTGAGAACAAGGCAGACTTTTTGTACATTGCAGACATACAGGAGTACTCAACCATGGAGATCTTCCTAGATGAAGTTAGTGAAATAAGAGGCACGGACAAATTCAGAGATCTGCCTGAAAGACTAACCTTTGTCTACAAAGGGGGAAAGGTGATAGCATGGCCCTTGCAACAAGTGCTGAATGAAGGATATTCCACCTTGGTGAAAGTCTTCTCAGGCTTCAAGAACACAAGGGGATTTTTTGAGGTTGCAAGAAGTGCCATCCTGAAGAAGATTGAAGAAATCAGGATCAGCTGGAATTCTCGTGATAGTTTGCCAAGAAAGTTGAAGATCCCTTACAATGGACAAAGAATCCATCTCCAACCTTACTGGATGATGGAATTCAAGGATGACAAGGGTTGTAGAAGATTCTTCAGGATTGAAGATCAATTTTCTAAGGCTAGCACTAAGTACCTTAGATGGTTGCAAGGCAAGCTAGATCCAAAAATTGCTGAGGAAGATGCATTCTACAGAAATCTTCAAGATCAAATCAAGGCAAACTATGCTAAGGAAGGGAGACAAATGATTCAGCCTCCAAGAGAGAAGAAAAGGAATTAAACCTGCTCAGTCTAGAGGAGCACTCTCTATGTAATTATCTCTACTCTTCAATATTTCCATAATGTAGCTTAATACAATTTTTATTGTTTACTGTTTATTTATTAGGAGTGGTTTTGTTATCATCAAGACTCTTAATTTATGTCTGATTCTCAACCAGGCATAAATTGGGGGAGATGGTTAGGAACTTTTTAGTTTCTTGATGATAACTAGATTAACTTAGTGAAAATTGTATAAGTAAAAATGTAGCCATCAACAGATAGCATGTTTTTGCAGTATCCATAGAAGGGTAGCTTATCTACGGATAAGACTCAATGTAACATGTTTGTGTAATCCTGATGTACAATCCTGAGATGCAATCCCGAGATGCAATCCTGAGGAACAATCCTGATGAACATTCCTGATATGCAATCCTAAGATGCAATCCTGAGGAACAATCCTGATGAACATTCCTGATATGCAATCCTGATATGCAATCCTGATGTACAATCCTGATGTGTAGTCCTGATGTGTATTCCTGATTTGTAATCCTGATTTTTAATCCTGATGTTGAAGTTGAAGTATTAGTTTTTAGGTTGAATAAGTCATGTTGACTATTAATGGATATGTAGAATAGGGAGGCTAATTGTAAATAGTCTATGCCTTGTAATTTTACATAAGTGATATTGATTGTCTATGGATAGAAACATTAGCCTTCTACGGATGTGGACAATGTACTGTCTACGGATAGCAGTACTAGCTGTCTACGGATGTGATCAAGATACTCTCAAAAGATACAACTCAAATAGCTTCTACGGATACACACTGTACTTTGTGAAATGGACAATTCAGACAGTGCACATGGGTTGACAGATTTCACAGAGCATGGAAACCAGCATTTCTGGTAAACTCACGAGAAGAAGAAGCATTCTGTTTTGTCTGGTCAAAAGTAGCATTTCTATAAAAGACAATCAACCAAGAAGGGTAAGCTACCAACACATCACTACGCCATAAGTGCTCATATGCAATACTTTTTATGAGTGTTGCAAGCAAAGCGTTTCAATAGATATGCTCAGTTTTAGTCTTTTGCAACATTGCTCGAATACTATTGCGTTAGACATACATTTGGTGTTGCACGTTAATATTGGAGTTTCAGTATGCAACACAATGGATGGTGTTGCATTTAATCTAATTTTTTAATAATTATAAAATAAAGTTGAATACATTTTCAAGCAAAATACATTACATTTTGATCAATATTTTTACTTTTCAAGTCTGAAATATAAAATATTATAAAAATAAATATCTAATATAAATATATAGCATTTTTTATTTTATAATAAAAATATAATTTTTAAAGTTTTGTGTTTTATAAAAAAATGTAAGTAAATTGAAATAATTATCATATATATTTCTTACTTTTAAAGTTTGATATATAATAATTTATGGTTTCTAACTTTTATAATGAATATTTAATATAAATACAAGTCATGTTTTATAATATTACAAAATTTAATTAATAAATTAAACAAAACACATTTTATGGACCAAAAAAAAGACCCGGATAAAAAAATTGGACAAAAAAATTGGCGGATAATTTCCCCCTTAAACCAAAATTTTCAGTATCTCTCATACACTTTCCCCTGCATACACTTCCCCCACATACACTATCTCTCACTATCTAAACACTCTCACATTTAGGGCTCGAACTCATAGTCTCTCGCTCGAACTCATACAATTGGTAATTCATTACACATTTTCCTTCACTAATTGATTCGCTACAACACTCACTCTCCACTAATTGTTTGTTTTTTCACTTTGTATGCTTTCGGTTTGGAGCTTCCGATTTAGGGCTTTGAGTTGGGGCTTTCGATTTAGGGCTTTGAGTTGGGACTTTCGATTTAGGGCTTCTGTTAAGGTAAAATACCTCTATTTAATTAGGTCTTTAGTTTAGGGCTTTCAATTGACTGACTAGACACTCGTCTCCTCGAAAATTGAGGAGAAAGTTGAAGAGGCAGCGAAAATTGACTTGTTTGAAGACGATGATGAGTTCGAAGAGTTCAAAATTGGCCTAGGTATACCTCTCCCTTCCTTTTCCCCCCAATTTTTAAAGTTTCATATCTCGTAAAGTTGCATTGTTTTTCTTTTAATTCTAATTGGTATTGTTATGAATTTGTATATTCCTGTCGTGTTATACTATTGAATATTGAAATGTGTTGGGGTTTGGTGTTATGAAGTAAATGCTAAATAACTAGTAGGTGTGATGAAGTTAATTAGTAGATAGTAGGTGTGGATGAGTTGTTGTGTTTATATCGTGTTCGTCTTGGTTTACTGATTAATGATGTTGTAATGATAGAGTTTGAGGAAAAGAATGAGATGGGGACGGATGTAACACAGGAGTGAGAGGATGATTGGGATGATGATGATGTCAACGATGACTTCTCTTTGCAGCTAAATAAGGAGTTGCAGAATAATCTTACTGAGAAGAAGTGAATCAATGAGCTAAGTGATTCTTTCCTATATGGGTTAAAAGTGTTGTTTAAAATGTAGTTTAATTTGGTAAAAGAATGCTTGTACTCTAGTGGATGCTTCTGTTGAATATTATGTCTGATTGTTTCAACTTGATGTTTTTCGGATGTGAGCCTTGTTACTTGATATCGTCTCATAGGTCATAATTAAAGGCCACTTTACTTGTTATGTGAGACTGTATATGTGGTTTCTGTTGCTTGGTAATGTTTTTATGTGAAACACAGGGCAGCACCAGTCATAGGTGAATCCCAGGAAACCATATGAAATAAAAAAAATTGACACACATCAAGGAAGAGTATAACTGTATAAATATATTTAAGGATACAACGCCTGCTGCCTACATTAAGACTTGAGTTTTTAGTGTGGAAATCTATTCAGATTTGGTGATTACTACATAAATATAAGTATTCTGTCCTGTTGAGCTATTATGTTTGCGTGTCTATTTTTTTCTTTTCTATTGGTTCTGTTTTTCTTATAATATCCTCGGATCCTAGTTCCCAGTTTGACAAAGCTCCCCAAAATAAGTATTCCAGGGTGTAGTCCCAATATAATTGCCATTATCAGCTGAAGTAAAATTTTGGTTTAGGGGGAAAAATTGAGGTGACACTCGTAAGAATTAACAAAAACTAACAGAGAATAACAAAGAAACCATCAAGGTCTGATCTCTTGTGAATGATTTTAAGATACTTTTTTATTTTCAACGACCTGTGTCTTTGGAACAATTTATTTCTTTTATTTCAGGGTTGGACTACTTGCATCTTGGGGTTTGTAAATTTTGATGAATGCGAGCTTGCTATAAAAAAACAAGGCAACTCAAGTCCTTGTGAAGCTAATGTCATCTGACTCTTGTAGGATAGCTATTCCGGTAATCTTCGCTCACTTAGTTTCCCCGTACCAATCATTGTGAATGCATGTGTAACTAGAAATACCGTCTTACTATGCATGTTGTGGGTACATTGACACGTTTGGCTTATGTGTTTCCCCCGATTGCTCAAATTTTATCGTTGAAAAAGGTGCTTTAGAAGGTGCGCTTGCAGTTAAAACCATTTATTAGAGTTTTAAGATGTTAAAAAACTTGGGCAAGCTTATGGCGGTAGTAGTTTCTCGGGTCCAATTTCCTCCTCATCAGGTTTTTAGCTGGTTCACTTCTATGTTTCTCTTTTCCCCGTTGATCACTGAGAAATACCTATCCATCTGTAAACAATTTAATTGCTGGTAGGTATCGATGGTTGTTACTATTTTGCGCAAGATGCTTGGAATTAGGCTGCCTAATCATTGCCATATACCTAATCATTGCCATATAGTAAGACCATGCCACACACTTTCACATCTCTCATTTGAAGGGTCTGTGATAGTTGAAAAAGAAATCTGTAACAAAGTGATCCAGTACATTAAGTAAGTAAATTTACTCTGTTTTTTGTTGTCGCTATATCTTTCTTGTAATTTCTAGTTAATCCTTGTTATTTTTGATGAGATGTTACAGTGACCCTAAAAATTTGGTGAACATGACACAGATGCTGAACAAAAAAGTGCAAGAGAACATGACACAGATGCTGAAAAAACTAGGAGAAGAGAATCTCAGTCTCAAAATGCCACGGTTTCAAGTGATCAAGATGACAATTCTACTCCAATGACTCGAGGCACAACTTCATAATGATTTTATTATCTAGCTTCCACTAATATTAGAAGTTGGTAATTTCACACTTAGAATGGGTGTACTTTTGAAGTTAAATTAGAAACATGTGCTTCATTTTGGTACAAGTTGGTAAGAATTTGTTTAGGTATTACTTCAGTATTTTTATGGCCGCATTCCTTGGTTGGTTTGTTGGTTTCGGACCTTTAGTATTTTGTTGGCCTGGTTTGTTGGTTTTGGACAGGATGGATTAATGTATAAACCAAGCAGGCATTTCAAAACTTTTATTAAAAAAGTGTTGCATTTGATGTTATTTGTTGTTGCATGTTTATATTTGTTGTGTTACTAATAAAGGAATTGATGTTACAATAAAAAAAATGGTGTTGCTTAAAAGAAAATATTTGTGTTGCAGTATTCCTTGCTAGTGTTGCAATATATCTAGTGGGACCCACTGATGACGTGACAGTACAGGGCCCTAGCTGATGTGGCACCAAAGTGGGGCCCATTGCTGACGTGGCACCAAAGTCGACCCATTGCTGACGTGGCACCAAAGTGGGTCCTATTGTTGATGTGGCACCACCGTGGACCCCAGTGATGTATTGATCTTCAAGTCTTAGGCAACACGATGTGGTGTTGCCCTTATATGCTAGTCGTGTTGCAATTGCTCCCTAATGCAATACAACTGTAGTGTTGCAGTTGTGAGTCAAAGCGTTGCATTATATGTCTTAGGCAACGACCGTATTGGCAACATGCACTTGGTGTTGCATTTTAAGTTTGGCAACACTACTTGGGCCTATAGCAACTGTAAAAAAACATTGCATATGATCACTTATGGCGTAGTGCATGGACCACTACTCAGAATGGAGAAACAAGAATCTTGAACAGATTTACTTTTTATTATTAATTGTTCGAAATATCTTGTAAACTTGAGATATATAACCAAGTGTAGCATTATTCTAGAACTTGAGAAATCAGTTAGGCAATTTAGAGAGCTCAAAGCAATATCCTTTGTAAATTTCTGAAGCTAGAATAGTGTGTATACAACTGTGTGTTTATCATAAACATCACAGAGATTTCTTCAAAAAAAAAATCTCTCAGGTGGATAAATCAATCCACCTGAATTTTTAATTCTTGTGTTATCTTATCTTGTTTGTTTTTCGGTTCTTGAATTTACTTTCATATCTTTTCTGTCAAGAACTAAAGAATTTTCAAAGATTGTATTCAACCCCCCCCCCCCCCCCTCTACAATCTTGGTTCATTGTCTGGGAATAACATAATCAATATATTCTTAATATATTGTAAGGAACTGTAAGAGGTAAAAACTCTAAATTTTAAAAAGAAAATTACTTTACTACCCTTTTCTATGTAAATTTTGAGGCCTGCTCAGGAATCTTCACTAGCGTTCATTAAGAATATATTGATGTATCATATTATTCTTATAAAAAGTATTTAAAAAATATGTTTGTTCTAAAAAATAAGTTAAACTAGTTTTATTGACATTTTAATTAGTGAGTGACAGAAAAGCATATATTTATATTAAATACATGATTAAGACATTAAATTAGTATTGAAACTAATATTACACTATTACATATCAATGATTATTATTGTCTAACAATTCAATACTATATATACTATATTATTATAAGCAAACTAACCTCTACTTGGTTGGTCGTTGGTAGTTGGTTAGTTGGTATTCTTACATAATTTAATTTAAAATTTTAATTATAATTTAAAATTTTAATTAAAAAAATTGCAAATAAAAACACTAGCGATATCTCCCAAAACACTTACAACTCTTACAACTATCTACTACCTGATTCGTGCCCATCCATCCGGCAAAGCTCCTTCTACAAGGTTTGCCCTTTTCAATTGTGTTTTCTGGGCAGTTTTATCACTTAATCTCCTGCAAAGCTCCTTCTATAGGGTTTGCCCTTTTCAATTGTGTTTTCTGAGCAGTTGTATGTGTCTATATGTATATTTGTCTCCTGCTCAACTCATTGATATATGTGTCTTTTATTTATTCATATGTATATGTATCTGTATCTCTTACCAATTCAATGATTTGTAGGTCGATGAACAAGTTGGGAAGTTGAGTTTTGCTATGATTGTTATTTCTTCACTTTATATGATTGTAGCTCCTTTAGTTCTTTATTCAGTTTTGTGCTATTCAGGTACACAATCCACTGTCTCCCTGTTTTTCTGCTTCAATTGCTCATTATTTGATTAAAAATCGTAGCCAGTATCATACCTAAAATCATCGTTTCAGTTTAAAAATTGGATCGGCTCTTAGGAAAAGTCTCGAGCTTGGAGTTCATCTAATAGAATCTAAATTCTGCTTCAAGTATAGTATAGTTTTTCGAGAAATTTGTTTGGTTCCCTAGTATCACTCAATATCAAAATTCTGGCCTAATCCATACAAATAAATACACTAGGCATGTGTATATATAATAATATAGAGAGCATTGGCTCGGCTCTTAGGAAAAGACGTTTCAGTTTGAGAATTCGCTTGGCTCTTAGGAAAAGTCTCGAGCTTGAAGTTCATCTAATAGTAACTAGATTCTGCTTCAAGTATAGTTTATTGTTGCATTGATGCTAGGCTGCTGCTTAGAAACTATTACGGTCACTAGGGTCACTAATATTTATCCACCAGGTGACAGGCGTTTTTAATTTTTAAAGGCGCAAAAAATCACTGGAGTTACTATATACAAACGTAATTTAATTGATCAAAAGGGGCCGAAGGTGCATGGGGGTCTCGGAGAATTAGTTGAATGAAGAATTAGATTTATGTACAATCCACATTGTTGTTAGTAGCCTCATGCACTTTCTCTCATTACAATACTGAGGCCGAAGTTGGGTTTTGCTATGATTGTTATTTCTTCATTTTATATGATTGGGACTGTGCAAATAACGCTTGTGTGGCACACACACTTTTTAGAATGAATATTTCTGAAAGACCAAACTGCTACAATTGTGGTTTGGAGTCAAAGTTTTCGAAATACACATCTTTCTTTCATAATATAAATGCCAGTGCCCTCCGTACAATTAAGGTATGTGTTTTAATCATTTTTCGGGAATTCTTAATTTTGTATACACATTTTTTTGGGTATGTGGTGATAAATTGTGATTAGTTATATGTAGTTAGCGTAGTCTCAACTCTAATATGTTCTTTACCATATAGGTTATGAGTCCTGAAAGTTCCTTTGGTGAGCTTCTTAAATTTGTTGAAATGAATGACCAGTACACTTGTGATCCAGAATCTAAAGGTCGTGGAAAGTTTAATTACAAGCATCATTTCCTCTCAACCCCGCCTCACGTTTTTACAACAGGTGGCTAATTTTGTGCATGGGAAATTACCAATGAATTGGTATTTTTATTTTAAGTGACTTGCACAACGATGCCTATTTACATTTTTCTTTTTTGCAGTTTTGGGCCAGCAGAATAAATGTGAAAACATTGATGACATTAAAGCTACATTGGCTTCATCAGCTATTGAGATAGACATTGGCGTTCTTTATCAAGGCCTTGATCTGAATAATCGATATTGCTTGATTTCAGTGGTATAAACAACTTTTTATTTTATACCAGTTATCTTTATAATCTATATGTCGGAATGGTTGTTCTTATTATTCTTATATAAGCATGAGTTTTGTATATTCAGGATTTGTTGATAGATTAAGATTAGTTGTTACTGGTTAGGCTTTTTTCCCTCTCCTCGCTTGAATGAGGCCAAGGGTTCAAATTCTGATTCTCCTCGCTCCGTATACAGGAAAAATCTAATGCATAGAATTATAGGTTCAAGCATTGAATATTTCAAGTCTAAACATATATTTCACAAGAATTTATCTTGGTTTTATCTAATAAAGCACATAATATGCAATGAGTATGAGTTCTATTAATGATAATTATAACTCTGTTATATTTATTTAATAGCTTTAAGTTTTGTTATATTTATGATCAGGTTTTAAATTTTATTTTACATCAAAATCTTTGTTATCTTTATCAGTTGAATAAGCATTGTTATTAATATTTTTGAGCAATGTTATTAATATTTCCAACCTTAATTAAAACAGGACTCTGAAAACCCAAACACCTGGATGTCTAGATCTCCTACACCATCAAAGCTGCTCCTGTATCACTTCGACATAAACACCAGCAGTTTCCATTGTTACATGGTATCTTTTACGCCCTCAACGACATGCATCAATTATTGGTATCACCATCTGTTGGAACGGATGATTACTGTTCTGCGTTTTACTATATGATTGATTACGAGTTCGAAAAGAAAACTTTACCTTAATCGATACGATTCTGATCCACGTCTTCTACTGAATTCCTTGATTCCCTTCGAGCGAAGTGTGGCCTTCGATCTCCCGAAGTTTCCTCTCCTTAAAGCCTCGAAATCCCAAAACCCTAGCTCCTTGCGGCTGCCCTAGGTTTTAATCTCGAATTATGAAAAACCGAAAAAAAAACGTTTTCAGCCTTTAGGAGAACAAGAATATTTATAGGCTCCAGTAGGGATCATGGACAATTAGGTCGGGCCTCCCAATGACATTCTGGGTCAAGCCCAATGTCATTAAATATTAATTCTATCCACTAACGAATTAATATCTGCACTGCCTTTCCTAATACCGTAATTGCTTTATTATTAAATTCGGCTCCTATATTATTTGCTTATTAAATTCCCCATGTTTAAGATATCGTATGTCCATTAATTAAATTAATTTCTGATAATTAATTTAATTAATATCTTTTTATCCTTGATCATCCACTCAACCTTATAATTATGCAAGAACAAATCTGCCTGCAGGACTAAAGCATAATTATCTTTATGAGCTTTCAAGAGGACATCATCAACCCGAATATTATCAGGACATGGTTTCCTTATGTAATTAATATCCCACTCTGCATGCAATGTCATTGCTCAATACATAATATTGTAATTAACAATTAATTACATCACATATGAATCAAAGCATGTGCATTGCATACAAGTGTCAATCACTACACTTGGATTGAGAACCTAAGCATTAATAATATCATAGAATCTTAGTTCTTCTTTATTGTCAGAATAGAAGAACAATTCTAATATTTCGATCCTGTTCAATATACACAAAGTATACAAGTATTATTTAATAGTCAAGATAAACTATTCCAAATAATACTTCAGTTATTCCAGTGGTTTGTCTAATTCCACTTAAACTGTGAACCCTTTATATTATATATAGACACTGATAATTTAATCTTCTGTTATCCCATTTGATACTAAATTATCCACAATATATAATAAACAGACAATGTAAAAATATGCAATCAAGATTCTCAATAAAATGGACAATGTTTATATACTACTAATGAATAGTTTAGTATAAAACCCAACAATCTCCCACTTATACTCAAGCTATTCTTTGAGTATATCAGTGTTTATTAATATAATCCGCTACCAGTTTAAATAACTATTCCGTGACCAGACATCTGACTCCTATCGCCTCCACGTGTTCTTCAAAAACCTTAGCTGGTAAACTCTTCGTGAAAGGATCAGCACGGTTGTCCTTTGATGCTATATCAGTCACAATAATATCTCCTCGCTTAACGAACTGTCGTATGAGGTGATACTTACGCTCAATGTGTTTTGCTGCCTTATGTTCTCGTGGTTCCTTTGTATTTGCAACAGCACCAGTATTATCACAATAAATTGTGATTTGCCGTGGCAAATTAGGAACTACATTCAAATCCAGCAGGAAATTCCGGAACCATATAGCCTCCTTGGCTGCCTCAGAGGCTGCCACATATTCAGCTTCCATGGTTGAGTCTGCGATGCATTTCTGCTTCACACTCCTCCATATTACAGCTCCACCTCCTAAAGTAAAAACACACCCCGAGGTTGACTTCCTCTTATCCCTATCTGTCTGGAAATCTGAATCGGTATATCCTACAGGAAACATGTCTGAAGCCTTGTAAATTAACATATACTTCTTAGTCCTTCGCAGGTACTTAAGTATCGTTTTTACTGCACTCCAATGCTCCTGACCTGGATTGGACTGATATCTACTGACCATGCCTACGGCAAAGCAAATATCAGGTCTCGTGCATAACATGACATACATTAAGCTTCCACATGCTGAAGCATAAGGAACTGCTTTCATGTTCTCTATCTCCTTAGGTGTTTTAGGACACTGCTCCTTTGATAGAGAGACTCCATTTCTAAAAGGTAAATTACCCTTCTTAGAGTCCTGCATGTTAAAACGAGCCAATACCTCATCAATGTACGGTTCTTGAGATAAAGCCAACGTTCTTTTCTTGCGATCTCTTATAACTTTGATCCCAAGAATGTATGCGGCTTCACCTAAGTCTTTCATTTCAAATTGTTTGAACAACCATGCCTTAATGGATGACAACATCTCTACATTGTTTCCAATGAGCAAAATGTCATCTACATATAGTACTAGAAAAACCACTGCATTTCCTTCACTTTTCCTATACACACATGCTTCGCTTGGAGTCTGATCATAACCATTTGTCTGGACGGCCTGATCAAAACGAATGTTCCACTCCCTGGAAGCTTGTTTCAGTCCATAAATGGACTTCTTAAGCTTACACACTAGATGCTCTTGGCCCTCTTTGATGAATCCCTCTGGTTGCTGCATATGGATGTTTTCATCAAGACTTCCATTTAGGAAAGCTGTCTTGACATCCATTTGCCAAATCTCATAATCGAGATGAGCTGCTATAGATAAAAGAATCCGGATTGACTTAAGCATGACTACCGGAGAAAAGGTTTCCTCATAATCAATTCCTTGTTTCTGAGTATACCCTTTCGCAACAAGTCTTGCTTTCCAGGCTTTCACCTTTTTGTCAGATCCTCTTTTTCTTTTGTAGATCCACTTGCATCCAATGGGTTTTACACCATTGGGTGGTTCCACGAGATCCCAGACTTGATTGGAATACATAGATTCCATCTCAGATTGCATAGCCTTTTGCCAAAGATCTGCATCCTTATCTTGCATTGCTTCTTCGTATGTCCTGGGATCCTCATCATGTTCACCAGAGACTAAGTCCGAAGACTCTCCCAAAAACATGAACCTCTCAGGTTGTTTAACAACCCTCCCACTACGACGAAGCATTGGAGTGGTATTAGTGATAGGTTGTTCATTTACTTGTGGTTGTTCTACTTGTATCGGTGGCATATTAGAATTATCTTGTCCTCCCACTAGTTCTTCTAAAACAACAGTACTCATGGGTTTGTGATTCATTATATAGTCTTCCTCTAAGAATCTAGCATTGGTGCTTACAATGATATCCCGATCCTTAGGACTATAAAACAAATACCCTTTTGTTCCCTTGGGATAACCCACAAACAGCCTTACTTCTGTACGAGAATCTAACTTAGTCACGTTCTTGTTCAGCACATGTGCTGGACAACCCCAAATCCGAATGTGTTTCAAACTAGGTTTGGTACTAGTCCACAATTCTTTTGGAGTTTTTGGAACTGACTTAGAAGGTACCAAGTTTAGAAGATAAGCCGCTGTTTCTAGAGCATGTCCCCAAAACGACTTGGGTAAATTCGAATAACTCATCATCGATCTAACACTCTCTAAAAGAGTCCGGTTCCTTCTTTCTGCTACACCATTCTGCTGAGGTGTGCCAGGTGCAGTCAACTGGGATGAAATCCCATGTTCTGATAAATATTCTCTAAATTCTCCAAGCAGGTATTCGCCCCCACGATCTGATCGTAGTGACTTGATACATTTTCCTGAATGTCGCTTCTCCGCACTTGCTTTGTACTCTTTGAATTTTTCAAAGCACTCAGACTTGCGGTGCAACAGATAAATGTATCCATATCTCGAATAATCATCAATGAAAGTGACAAAATATTCATACCCACCTCTCGCTTGGATATTCATAGGTCCACATAAATCAGTATGAACCAATTCTAACACATCTTTGGCTCTATTTCCTTTTGCCTTAAAAGGTCTACTGGTCATTTTTCCTTCCAAGCAAGATTCACAGACTGGAAATGGCTCCACTGCCAACGAGCCTAAAGGCCCATCTACTACCAATCTTTGAATCCTCCTCAAGTTAATATGACCTAATCTCAAGTGCCAAAGATATGTTTGGTTCAATCCAGAAGGTTCCTTTCTTTTACTAGAGGTAGAAAATGTATTATTAATTTCACTTGGTTGCAGCATTGGTTCTATAGGATCAATAATATATAAATTGTCTTTCAATGTACCAGAACATATAACTCGTTTATTCATCATAATGGAAACATTACGATCCAAACAAACATTATAACCATCCATAGCAAGTTTAGAAACCGAAATTAAATTCCTTCTAAATGAAGGTACATAAAGACAATTATTCAAAACCAAAATCCTATCATAACCAAAAGATAAAGAAATAACTCCAACTGCAACCACTGCTACTTTCGTAGCATCTCCCATGAACACATATATCTCGCCATCTCTAAGCAGCCTGGTTTTCTGGAACCCCTGCATGGAATTACAAACATGATCAGTGGCTCCTGTGTCTACACACCAAGTGCTCGTAGACATAGCCGCTATATATGTTTCCGTAACAAGAGAAAGAGACATACCAGTATTGTTCTTCTTAGAAAGAGGACAATCCTTTTTCCAGTGACCCGACTGCTTGCACTTGAAGCACTTGCCCTTAGGCTTCTTCACTGAATTCTGAACTCCCAATGGTTTCACAACTTTCTGTGTCTGAACCTTCTTCTTCTTCTTTCCTTTCGGCTTTGAAGAAGAAACTTTCTCAGCCACATTTACCTGAACATGCTGCTGAAATAATGATTCCGCTGCCTGAAGCTCTGTCAGAAGTTCCGCAAGACTATACAACTTCTTGTTCATGTTGTAATTCAAGCGAAACGGCTCAAAGCTTTTGGGCAAACTCATAAGTATGATATCGACCTGCGTTTCCGCATCAATATCAGCACCAAGGACCTCTAGTTCATTTATATGAGACATCATCAGAAGAACATGGTCCCTTACAGGTGTTTTTTCAGCCATCTGAGTGTTCATTAGAGACTTCATTGCTACTTGCCTAGCAGCCCTTTTCTGATCTCCGAAAAGCTCCTTGAGATTAAAGAGCATATCTGCAGCAGTGGTCATGGCCTGATGCTGATGTTGCAAAACACCCGACATTGCTGCCAGAATGTAACATCGCGACATCTCATCTGCCTTAGTCCACTTCTTAAAATACTCTTTTTCCTCATCCGGAGCATCGGCAGCAGGCTGGTCCGGTTGGGGTTCAACAGTACAAAATTTGAACTCTTCAGCAGTCAACACTATGTCCAAATTGCGTTTCCATTCAATATAGTTAGGTCCGGTAAGTTTGTTATCCTTAAGTATGGTGAAAAGTGGATTAAAGCCCATTCTATCCTGAGAATCATGCATATAACACTTAATCAGAAAATTGCATATATCTTAAAACCTATTGGTTTCCTCTAACAATTAATTAAAATTAATGCACTAATATTTAAATTCCATAAATATCTGGTACGCCATGATGGATGACATATATACCATTTAAATTTAAATATTACTTCGGTCCTACTACTAAATAATACGCCACGTTAGGGTGGACTATATATTATCTTTCATAGCTAAGTGTATACCATTATTTAGATCTTAAGTTGCCTTTAGTCAGACCCATCCGTTCGATGTATCAATGGATAAATCCCAGGTGTTTTCGGTGAAGTCACAGACGGACTCGCTTAAGAACACAACTCCGTAGACAGAAATATCCATTATCAACATCAATCAAGGAATGTCCAACTTTTTTCTCGAATTCTATGAAACTTGGTTTGTCACGATGGGGTGAGCTTACCTTTCAATATTCGTGATTAACTTAAGAAGATTGTCCTAGTAATATCCTTAACACTACCCAGACGTCATAAATCATACGCCACGATGGGTGACATATATCCAATTCATAATCGTCCTAGTGTTAAATTACATACAACCAATAATGGATGACCATGGGATCTAATATCAAATTAATTCCCTCTCCCACTTAGTATTTTACTTTGAGGATTTTTTTTTTATATCTACATGCATCGTCCTATGTTAATTCTTCGAGGTCCACATGTTATCATAATAACAAGACAAAGAACACATAACATAGTAGAACATGGCATGACGATCAACATAATTAAAGCATAACATATAACCCTATGTCCATGTCGTTCTAGCATACTAAGGTTAGTATTGCATGGCATGATAATCACGTAAGGCATATAAAATTGCAATAATTAAAATAAATAGCAGAAATTATGTAAAACATAATAAAACACATCCACTATTATGGCCCCAGAAAATTAGCTTCGAATTCCTTCGTTGAAAATTTCCCGAAATCTTCAGGAGCCCGTTTGGAGGCCTAAACAGCGTCAGAATGGGTCGAAAAATCGGGGAATGGTTCTTTAGATACATTCCAGCCTGTTCGTCTCGTTCTGCCGTTTCCGAAAAGTGCTTATTCGCCCAAATCGGACATCGTATGCAAAATCTGCAGCCAAAACAGCGAAGCTCCCACGAAAACAGTATGGCGCAGCGGAAGAACTCTGTTTCTCGTATCTCCGATGTTTAAACGATTACATACAACATAATACAGCAAAACAAACCTATTCTATTACATACATCTGATCATAATCTTAACTATCACGATAAACCCTCGTGATTTACAACAATCAAACATCCACGATAAACCACGTGGGATCCAATCACATAATCAAATAAAACATGACCATAATAGTGGATTACAACCTGCATCACAAAATCAATACAAGCAACCACCATATACATGCATATATAATTACGACATGGACATCATATCATAAAACGCAGAACTGCATAACCAGGCTCTTGATGCCAATTGTTGGAACGGATGATTACTGTTCTGCGTTTTACTATATGATTGATTACGAGTTCGAAAAGAAAACTTTACCTTAATCGATACGATTCTGATCCACGTCTTCTACTGAATTCCTTGATTCCCTTCGAGCGAAGTGTGGCCTTCGATCTCCCGAAGTTTCCTCTCCTTAAAGCCTCGAAATCCCAAAACCCTAGCTCCTTGCGGCTGCCCTAGGTTTTAATCTCGAATTATGAAAAACCGAAAAAAACGTTTTCAGCCTTTAGGAGAACAAGAATATTTATAGGCTCCAGTAGGGATCATGGACAATTAGGTCGGGCCTCCCAATGACATTCTGGGTCAAGCCCAATGTCATTAAATATTAATTCTATCCACTAACGAATTAATATCTGCACTGCCTTTCCTAATACCGTAATTGCTTTATTATTAAATTCGGCTCCTATATTATTTGCTTATTAAATTCCCCATGTTTAAGATATCGTATGTCCATTAATTAAATTAATTTCTGATAATTAATTTAATTAATATCTTTTTATCCTTGATCATCCACTCAACCTTATAATTATGCAAGAACAAATCTGCCTGCAGGACTAAAGCATAATTATCTTTATGAGCTTTCAAGAGGACATCATCAACCCGAATATTATCAGGACATGGTTTCCTTATGTAATTAATATCCCACTCTGCATGCAATGTCATTGCTCAATACATAATATTGTAATTAACAATTAATTACATCACATATGAATCAAAGCATGTGCATTGCATACAAGTGTCAATCACTACACTTGGATTGAGAACCTAAGCATTAATAATATCATAGAATCTTAGTTCTTCTTTATTGTCAGAATAGAAGAACAATTCTAATATTTCGATCCTGTTCAATATACACAAAGTATACAAGTATTATTTAATAGTCAAGATAAACTATTCCAAATAATACTTCAGTTATTCCAGTGGTTTGTCTAATTCCACTTAAACTGTGAACCCTTTATATTATATATAGACACTGATAATTTAATCTTCTGTTATCCCATTTGATACTAAATTATCCACAATATATAATAAACAGACAATGTAAAAATATGCAATCAAGATTCTCAATAAAATGGACAATGTTTATATACTACTAATGAATAGTTTAGTATAAAACCCAACACCATCAACCCTAATATGTTTTACCTTTTATCTCCCCATTAAAGTTTATATTGTTGTACTTATCTAATTAACCGATTCAATTGATAATTACACCTATAGGAGTTTGTATGTATTGTAGAGTTTAGTGTATTGCTAAGTTTTAAATTTAATCATTTTAAAGTTTAGATTAAATGGGGGGTGCACTACTAAAATACCGTAAACCTGAAAAATTATGAGTGGAGTCCAGAAATTGAGTGTTTAATTCAAAGTGGAAATTTATTGTTAAGCTTGAGAAGTAAATAAATCTTGGAGGCCATTCTCGATAGCAGAAATAGCACCAACATGGTAACATAGTCGGTATTACAACCAAATAACTTCGCATTATTCATCCTAATGATGCAATTAACAGCTTCTATTGACTGTGACATAAAACTTGAGCAATAAATCTATACTTACACGGATCTGAAGAAGGAAAGAACATCCAGTAGTACATAGAATTGATAATTATAGTGTTTGCAACTTGGAAGTGATTATTCATTATTATAATTTAGTTGATATATCATTGTTTTAGGTGGGTTGATATAGCTACATTTACTGGATGACAAGATGGAAATCATTCAGTAAAAAGTGAAGGTTATTTCTTGAAATAAGAATAAGCTCGCGATCTGTTATTTTCACCAACAAACACTTTTATATGTCAAAATTCAATATGTAGAACTATCCGAATGTTAATTTCTCCATAAATAAAATAATAATACTTTCGTATAAAGTAATGGCTTCTGAACACTTTCCCAGCCTGAACAGGTAGAAACTAATACTAGATAATTAATTAAACCTTCTGTCATGGGATTCATATAATGTATATATGGTTGGCAAAAATAACTTACAAACAAATATATTGTATACATGGGTGGTGTATCCAACAAAACTACGAACACTTGCGTCCTTCTTTAGCTCACAACTACCGTTGCCCCCAACTCTGTCTCCTTCTCAAAAACTCGTTATTCTCCCTGCTTCAAAAAAATAAGTTTGGACTTTATAAAAATCAACTTTTGAATTTCTTCAAATAATGGTTCAACAGAAGGTCTTGGATGTCGTGGTGGACAAGGGTATGCAGAATTGGTAGAAGATTACTTTCTCCAGATAGGCTGATGAAGCCGTATGATGTTTTTCTGAATCGCCTGTTCATGCATTCTTCTTATCTATGTGATAATGATCAACTAACAGGTTTTTTTTTTATTGTTTTACAGCCTGATATTGTCAGTGGAGATATAGTTTTCATCTTGCAGTAGAAAGAACATCCCAAATTTAAGAGAAATGGGATGATCTTTTTGTTGAGCACAAACTAAGGCACTTTGTGGCTACCAGTTTGTCTTGACTCATCTGGATGGCAGGCATTTACTTATCAAGTCTAATCCCGGAGAAGTCATCAAGCCTGGTATGTCGATAATTAACATTTGTTTTGGTTGTCTATTTCAATGATGTTTATTGTAGTTTTAGGACACTAATACTAGGTCTGAATATGCAGATCAATTCAAGTCGATCAGTGATGAGGTAATGCCAATGTACCAGAGGGCCTTCATGAAGGAAAATATCTATGTTCACTTCAACGTCGAATACCGTGATTCCTTGACCCTCGACCAGGTAAAGGCGCTGGAGGCCATTCTCACACCAAAGCCTGCTAAGCAAATGACTCCAATAGAGTTGGATGAGTGTGAGGAGACTACATTGCATGATGTGAACATCGAGGAGGAGATGAGAAGGAAGCATGCTCAAGTACAACAAGAGGCGTATGATGAGGATGATGGCATGCATGGAGGAGCCCAAAGAGTGCAATTTGCTCAGCAGTAGTGAATCTTAGAGTTCAATAAAATGAAAGTTATTGTTTTGGTATGTGGATTATGTTTATATTAGCATCAGTTTATGTTACATGTTCAATATTTATATATGAATTATATTAAAACTTGCTTGAGATAATATCCTCAAATTTTTGTTGCTATTGTTTTCATTATGTTCTAAAAATTTGCATGTTCACCAGACTACAAATATTTGTTTGATGCATAGGACTCGCATGATTAATTATTCTGTAATAATTTTGTTGGTACGCTATTCAGCTGTTTGTACTTTGTACTATGTACATATGCTTCTTTGTTATTTAAAAAATAGGGAAGATTTCTAAAATAGAATATTCCAATATCAGATCGTACATTTTTTAGATTAAGTGATGTTAAGTTGAATGGTGTATTACTCTTTCAACTTACATTGAAGTCAGAAGTTTATGCAAATCCAGGGAATGTGTTGAGCACTTGACAGTTGACACCCGTCATTTTGTGAGTTAGAAGGTACAAAATTTTGTTTGTTTCTTATAACAGATTGGCTAATGTTCACTTTTTTTTTGCTCACTAGTGCTTTGATTTATATTATATAAGTAGTGTATCAGTTTGTATATTTTGGTTCAAACAACTAAAATTCCGGGTATGCACTACTTTTTTCTTTTATTTTATAAAGTCATGTTCCCGATTATTAACTCTTAGTTTACCCCATGACTTCCTACCATTTAAGAAGTTTAAAAAATTTCCTAAACTACTAAATTTTTATAAAATTTACAATTATAAATTCTTTTAATTTGAAGTGTTAAATTAATAATTTTTTATTATTCTTTATAAAAACAAGAAGATTTTCAAAATCACTAAAATATCAAAATTTTCAAAAATAAATTTCAAAACAAATATTAAAGTCGTATGTGCTTTGCACGGGTTATAGGCTAATCTATACTATAATATTATAAGCAAACTATCATATATTTGGTTGGTAGTCTGGTATTCTAAATAACAACCGTTGAATTTAAAGATAGATAAATAGAACTGTTGGATGTAATGTTAAAAAAAATTGTTTTCTTGATATCTAAAATGCTCCCACGGGTTCAAGGTTCGAATCCCGTCAACAACATATTAATATAAAATATTTATATTATCTATTTTCTAAGTTACGTTCAAAAGTTTAAGATATTATTCTCGTTGACAACATATTAAGAATTTTTATCATCAAAATACAAACAAATGCTTAGAATAACATCATACATATATTATTATATTTTTTTTATTTTTAAAATTTAATTTTCTACTGATAAAATCTATAAATCAAAATATAGATAATAAGATAAATAATATTAAAATTCATCCGTGCATCGCACGGGTTATAGGCTAGTATTATTAAAGATGAAACATTAAAAGTTTGGTAGTCGGAGGACGGATGGTCGGTACTTAGTGATTTTACTTAATTACCCTTATTTATTTTTAAAAAAACTATTACTAAATAATAACATTGTTTATAACTAATTACCTTTTCAGCTAAAATACATTACCTTTTCTATTTTTTTTAAATCCTTTCTTTTTCTAAAAATATCACGGCCAATTACCTTTTTCAACTAAAGTATGTTACTCTTTCTATTTTTCTTTTACTAAAACCCCTCTTTTTCCAAAAATATCACGGGCAAACCCTTACTTATTTATTTTAAAACTTATTTTAATACTTTTAATTACAGGCAATTACATTTTTAGCCAAAACATGGTACTTTTTCCATTTTTTCTTACTAAGACCCCTCATTTTCCAAAAATATCACGGAC
This sequence comes from Heracleum sosnowskyi, assembly GCA_030848705.1. NCBI lineage: Eukaryota > Viridiplantae > Streptophyta > Magnoliopsida > Apiales > Apiaceae > Heracleum > Heracleum sosnowskyi. Next base: position 69,608,501 of record CM061240.1, read on the forward strand.
AAACAGTTACTTATTTATTTTAAAACCTATTTTAATACTTTTAATTATTTAAAAGAGTTGAACACACATGGTCAACCTCTTACTTATTTATTTTTATTTATAACCAATTAACTTATTCAGCTAAAATATATATTTTTTTCTATTTTTCTAACAAAATCCCCCCAAAGCGGAATTGACCGGTGGTGGTTGGTCGCAATTACCTTTTTCAACTAAAACATTTTACTTTTTATATTTTTACTTACTAAAACCCCTCTTTTCCCAAAAATATCACGCATAAACCCTTACTTACCTATTGTATTTATTTTAAAACCTATTTTAATACTTTAAATTTTTTAAAAAGTTTACCTATTTTAACATGTATACTTATTTTTTTTAACAAAGGCAAGAAAATTATCTTTTTCAACTAAAACATGTTTCTCTTTCTATTCTTTCTTACAAAACCCCCTCATTTTCCAAAAATATCACGGGCAAAAACTTATTTATTTATTTTCAAACCTATTTCAATACTTTTAGTTATTTAAAAAATTTTAGCACGTGTACTTATTTTTTTAACAAATGTAATTAATATAATATTAAAACGTAAATAATAAAAAAACAATTCATACATCACGTTATTAAAAAAAACTATGCGTTGCACGGGTTATAGGCCAGTTTTTCTTAATAACAAACAATAAATTATATCTATGAAAAGTTCACATGAATATTTACTTATGTGTGGATTTATAAAAAAATTAAGTTAAAATTTTTAAAAATATAAAAGAAATCTATATTATTATATTAAAGACGAAATAATGAAAGTTTTGTAGTCTGGTCTAAAAGTTTTTGTAGTCTGGTCACTCCATTCATGGCCGTTAGATATTTTTGATCAAATCGATGTGAATCGTTAGATAAAATATTAAAATTATTATATAGAATATCTTTTCTATTTTTCCTAACTAAAACATCTCATTTTCCAAAAATATCGCATATAGTTTCATTTAATAAAATAACATAATAAGGTTATAATTGCTTATAACTAACGCATTACCATTTTTAGCCAAAGTGTATATTCTTTTTTATAGTTTCTAACTAAAATTTCTACTTTTCTATTTTTCCAAAATAAAACCTCTCATTTTCAAAAAATATGACGAACGGTTCTACTTAATAAAATAAAATAATAATATTATAATTATTAATGACTAACCGGTTAGTTTTTTTTCCAAAACATATATAATTTTTTTATATTTTCTAACTAATATTTCTCCCCATTAAAACCTCAAAAATATCACGGGCTATTCCATTTAGTAGCATAAAATACTAATATTATAAATCTATCTTTCTCTCTATCTATACTATATTATTAAAGGCGAAACATTGAATGCTTAGGTACCTGTTTTTTGATACGGTACTTGCCTTATTTAATTATTATAAAAATTATTATAATCATTTACCCTTTTAGTTAAAATACATTACCATTTTTTTCTAAAAAAATCACGGGCAATTTCCTTCTAAGCTAAAACATGACACTTTTTCTATTTCCCTCGCTAAAATCCCTCCTTTTCCAAATATATCACGAGCAAACCCTTACTTATTTATTTTAAAATCTATTTTTAATACTTTTAATTGACAATTACATTTCCCCTCCTTTTCTAGAAAAATCACTTGCAATTAACTTTTTCAGCTAAAACATGTTATATTTTCTATTTTCCTTACTAAAATTCCTCCTTTTCCAAATATATCACGGGCAAACTCTTACTTATTTACTTTAAAATCTATTTTAATACTTTTAATTGACAAATACCTTTTTCAACTAAAACATGTCACCTTTTCTATTTTTCTTACTAAAACCCCTCTTTTTTCAAAAATATCACGGACAAATTGCTACTTTTATATTTTAAAATTCAACGAAAACATGCTAATTTCTATTTTTCTTAATAAAACCCATATTTTTCTAAAATATCACGGGCAAACCGTTACTTATTTATTTTAAAATCCATTTTAATACTTTTAATTATTTAAAAATGTTTAACACGCCTACTTATTTTTTTAATAAATGCAATTAATAAAATATAAATAATAAATAATAAAATTAACAATCATTAAAAACAATCTGTGCATCGCACGGGTTTTAAGCTATATTATTAAAGACGAAATATTAAAAGTTTGGTAGTCGGTCGGACGGACGGACAGTCGGTACTTATTGATTTTACTTAATTACCCTTACTTATTTTTTCTAAAAACTATCACTAAATAATAACATTATTTATAACCAATTACCTTTTCAGCTAAAATACATTACCTTTTTTTATTTTTTCCTAACAAAATCTTCTCTTTTTCTAAAAAAAACACGGGCGATTATCTTTTTTAACAAAACATGTTACTCTTTCTATTTTTCCTTATTAAAACCCCTTATTTTCCAAAAATATCACAGACAAATCCTTACTTATCTATTTTAAAAATTATTTTAATACTTTTAATTTTGAGCACTTTTTCAGCTGAAACGTGTTACTTTTTCTATTTTTTCATTTTCTAAAGAAATTATTATTAAATAATAACATTTTTATAACCAACTAACTTTTCAGCTAAAATACATTATCTTTTCTGTTTTTTCTAACAAAATCCTCTCTTTTTCTAAAAAAATCACGGGCAATTACCTTTTTCAACTAAAACATATTACTCTTTCTATTTTTCCTTACTAAACCCCCTCATTTTCCAACTTACTTATTTATTTTGAAACCTATTTAAATACTTTTAATTACGGGCACTTACCTTTTCAGCTAAAACATATTACTCTTTCTATTTTTCCTTACTAAGACCCCTCATTTTCCAAAAATATCACATGCAAACATTTATTAATTTATTTTAAAATCTATTTTAATACTTTTAATTATTTAAAAAAGTTTAACATGCCTACTTATTTTTTTTAGCAAATGCAAATTAATAGAATATTAAAACATAAATAATAATAATAATAATTATTATTAATAATAACAATCCGTGCATCGCACGGGTTTTAAGCTAGTACTCCCTCCGTCCCATTCATTTCTATACACTTTCCATTTTGAGATGTCTCATTCATTTCTATACATTCCAAAAATAGTAACTTTTAATAATATAAAACACTATTACACCCACTACTTTCTCCACTATCTCTATTCTATAACAATATAAATCACTATTACACTCACTACTTTCTCCGATATCTCAAATCTATTATTAAATATTGATAGGTCCCACCACTTTACTCATTTTTTTATCTAATTTTACTTATTTTTTATATCTTTTCTTAGTATACGTGCCCAATCCCAGTGCATACAATTCACCGGGATGGAGGAAGTATTAGTATATGCACTGTGTTCACAATGTTACACGTTACCGAGAAACACAGAAAACTAGAAATTTGTTCACTATTCACAATTCATGATTGCTAAATGCAATAAAATTTTGGTTCATGTAGTAATCAGAAATTACAACAATAACCCTGACTTATTCTCCTTGCCTTGCAGAAAACTAAGCGTATTTATTGCATTTATTTATCTTTCTAGTTTAAAATCAAAAAATTATATAATGAATTACTAGTTCATCGATTTCATTCACTTTTATTACATTCAATCATATCGTTATGATGATTTTAACTAAACGGGAAAATTATAATTTCTTTACTCTTTTAACAAATGTTATATTTTTATTATATAATAACCTATTTTTTTTTTCTTAAAAACATGACATTACAATGTTATCATCATTTATATTTTCTCCACATAAATATCATTTTTCGATGTTAATGTGGTGAGCTGATTTTATTTTTTATTGACCTCAATTTATACTATTAATTATAATACTTATTTGGATTTTTTAAACAATCTTAAAAAATATAACATTAAATATATATAACTATTACCTTAATTAATATAATATATGAATGTGTGGTTGATATAATTTTAAATAAATGTTATAAAATGGAGGTTCATAAAGATAAAAGGGAGGTTTATGAAACATCCAAAAAGGAAAGTGCCTCAACAAAATGGGACCGAGGAAGTAACAAATAAACAAAAATAATTAAATATTAAATCTTTTCGTTAAAATTTTGCTAATTGACCCCAAGTCAATAAGTAATAATGAGTCAAGTTTAATTAAATCTTGTTAAATTTAAATTTGAAACTAAATTTTATTTTATTTTTGTAAAAATTATATAATTTTATTTATTTCGTGTACTTTCGTTTCGTGTCGTGTATTCAAAGATAAAATCAAAATTGACATTAAATTTATCGCGTACTTTCGTATTTGTGTACTTTTGTATTCGTGTACTGAAAAGATAAACACAAACATTATAGTATCGTATTGTGTACAAAATAAACCTTTAGTGAATTTACATTTTTTAATTTTCAATTATATAATTAAGAACTTAAAGTGTTGAATTTTTAATGAACTATATTATTTTTACTAGAGAATATAAAATAGAATTTAAAACTTGATAACCTTATTGTTTTAAATAGTCAATTCATTAAAATAAATGTGATGCAATGTAAATTTTAAATCAAGTGAAATTAGTTTCATGATTGCTAAATATCATAATATTTTGATTAATGTAGTAATAAAAAATTATCATATGATCGTGACTTATTTTTAGTGCATGATTGACAAAAGGCTCTGTTCATTAAATACGTACATGATCTTATTTTTCTAAATGTACTGAACAAATGACTTATCCATGACATTAAATAAAATATTAAATATTCATATTTAATAAAAAGTTATATTATTAATTTTTCAATTTTAATTTTCACTTCATTTAAAGTTTGAGAAAATGTTTACAAATTAATGATATGAAATTATGAGAACTGAACTTGTAATTTGGAGAGATGTAGATTTAATTCATGATCAACTTCAAATAATGTGGAAAGACGTGCAAGAGAAATGAATAATAATAATGCCGTACACACTAATCCATAGGATAAACTAATTGCTTTCAATAAAATTTAATACATATAAGGATTTAATGGTAATTTCAGATTACTACCCATTGATTTGTAGTTGAGTTACATGATATCATCTGCCAAAGGGACATAAAGGTAAAGTATCAACACCGTATTACATTAGCATTACACAGGTTCCGGAAAACACGTATAAAAGATTTACCGTCCGTCCGTCCACCTCTGTTGTCTCCAAATTGAAGCTGTCTCTCTAGGGCTTGTTCGTGACACGTATTCCAAGAATCATCTCACCACATTCCAGGTCATCTCTTTTACTTTGATAACCCTAACCCATTTTTTGTTTTAAAATACTGCTAGCTGTTACTTATAATATCATCTCTATCTCCAGTGCTTTTGCTTATTTATTCTTTGTTTAATCTAATTTATGAATTCATATTCTGTGTTTTTATTATAAATTTGTGTGTTGCTTCTTCATATTATGATTTTCAGGGCGTTTTGTTTCATATGTGGCTTTCAATTGGGCATCATACAGAATATTAATTTTTATAATATATAAATAAAATTAAGTTGCTCTACTTGTTGATTTGCTGTGCTGTAGTTGAACTTTCACATGATTTTGTTTTACACCAGTCCGTGTCTTTTGTTTCATTAAACTTACTCAGATATGAGGTTTTTGTTTCTTCTTTACTACAACTATTTCTAACAAAACAACTGTCTTTCTGTCACAAACTTTATTTCTACTGTGCTTAATTACACCCAAACTTGAATGCCTCTTTTTTTATATAGTTTTGTGTTATCGAATTGTTTAATATCAGATATTCTAATTGATACTACTCTATACCGGGTAATGCTGCAATGTTAATTGTTTTTTTAGTAAATAAGTTGATCTGTTTTTACTTCCTCCTTGCTTCTCATAGTTATCATAAACCATGCATATGACAAATATGTTATTATCTAACTGCCCACCCAACTTCAGAGGTCAAATGGGAATACAGTCAAGTCCGGAATCAAAATCAGAGGCGATTACAACGGAAGGTTCTGTCGCTGCTTTTATGGAGATGATACTTAATACATCGTTACCCCTGAAGCCTTCTTCAGATCCTCCAGTTCACCTTCAGCAGTTAATTGCCAAACAGGTGTTTACTGTTTTCCTTGTTTAGTACATACACCTATTGATGAAGCTTTTTGTTGAATACATACGGTGTTGGATGATCAGTTTTTATAATTATAATTAAGTATATTGTATTAATGTAAGTCCGTGGCTGCATGCGACATATATGTCTTACTTAGATAATTATAACTATACTCTCATGTTTTGGAAAAAGGAGTTGAATTCAGAATTTGAGTGTGAATACACCTTATTTGTGATCTAGAATTGTCATATCAGTTCAGTCAAGGAACTTATCATGTTTAATGATTTTAATATAGCTTATAAAAGTCTTCTTTCATAAATCATATCTTCTCACTTACACTTAAATGATGTGAAAAAGAAGAGAGTGTAGAAAAATATTTGGGTTGGGTTGGGTTGGGTTGGTTGGGTGGGGGGGGGGGGGGGGGGGGGGGGAGATCCAGTGAAATCAAATTATAGTGGAAGCTAGTGAGATAGAGAGTATTGGTGAAAGTGACCGTTAGCAAATTTATTTTAATTAAATAACCTACTTTCAACTTAACGAGAAAAATTACAAATTTCTATGTACAAAATAAAAGCTAGATGTAGTAAAGGCTACCTAATTGACATTTACCTTTTTTGTATTGCCTATCACACACATATACACACCGAGCTCCCTGTTACTATGAGGTATGAGCTAACACGCTGAATTTGAGAACCCTGACACTGGTCCTTCAATTGGTTCTCTCATGAAAATTTCAATTTATGTTGTGTAAGTACTTGATTAGTTTGGTATTGTGGTTTTTTCACAAATATGGTGCCAGCTGTGATGTATTACTTTGCAGCATTATACCTATTTACATGCATTATTTATTATTAATAGCTGGAAAGTATGACCCTGGTCTTGGACAGTCATGAAAATTCTTAAAATGTTAAAACTGTCAATAACTTCTATACTAGGTGTTTTGCTTCTCCCCACTTATTATGCAGTTAAAATCATGTTGATGCTCTCTATATCTTTATATATTTCTTCATTTTTTTCAAAGATAAAACAGACGACTTTGCTTTCTATCATCACAACTTAGTGACACTTGATCTTGAAATTTTTATTTTATAATTATAGAGATCTTTTGGTAGGCAAATAGACCCCTGAAGTTGACTCTTACTTAGTAGAGAGATTGTTTTTTACTCATTAGATTCTTCTTTTTACTGTGGAGAGGGGATGGTGTAATATAAAAGATTATTGGCACAGTTCGACAAATTATTTATCACTTGATGTGCATTATACTGCAATTTCTGTGATAGTTAATTGATCATGGGGTTAAATATCAAAATGGTGACTCAAGTGGAGACTTTATAATATCACTTTACCACCGATCTCGACGAGGTATCATTTATTTCACTAAAGTCATGATAAATATTAAAAGAATACCTCTAAATATGTGCTCGGGAAGTAAAAATAATTTTTTGTTGAGTTCAATAATTTTTTTTTGAATGCTACCCCAACCAAATGCAAAGTTGTGAATTCTCGTATTTCTGGATAAATATATTTAGATTTTTTTAAATTTTATTTACTATTTATTTTAAATTTTATAGTTATTTTCTTTGATTAATTAAAAATAAATTTTTATAAAATCCAAATATGTTATCTGAAATACTAGAATTTACAACTTTTCATTTGGTTACGGTAGTACTTCGAGAAAAATGTGTGGAACTCAACAAAAGATTATTTTTACTTTTGCGAACACATATTTAGAGTTATGTGTTTGATATATATTATGACTTTAGTGATTTAAGTAATACCCCGTTGAGATCGGTGAGTAAAGTGATATTTGATCTCCATTTGAGTGACCAACTTGATATTTAACCATTGATCATGTTCTTATAGGGTGTAGAGTTACTTCTATATTTTTCTCTGATATAATTTGGACTTAACTTGGTATAAGTAATCATATGTTTAGGTTCACGCTGTGGTGGTACTATACAACTACTACCAGAGGAAAAGACATCCAGAACTGCAGTTTCTTGGATTTGAGTCATTTTGCAAGCTAGCAGCGAATCTGCAACCTGAATTGGTCCCATACATGAAAGGCATGCATAAATCTAATTACAAGTCCTCAGATGTTCCGGAGGATCAACTTTCATTAACCGAGAAAGCCATTATGGATGCATGTAAAGTATGTTTGGCTCTGTATGATGTTCCAGAAGATATGCCCGTCAAGGAGGAGTGGCCGATTTCCAAAATCGTGATTATGTTAGTTGATCCCAGTAAAGAAAATTGTCTTTATATCTTTGGTTCTGTAACCCGAGGGGTCTGGTCATTTTTGGAGCAAAGTATTGACAGTTGTAAAATCAGTTTAGAAGGTACAGTTGCGAGAAAGAAAAGAAGAAGAATCAGTAAAAAGGATACGGGGGAGGAGCAAAATATCACTAAAGCTGGATTTGAGCAACTTGCTGTTTCCGCTATAAAGAATTTTACAGGTTTTAATGTCCCAAAGCTTCTAAAGCATATATAACAACTCCAATACTTTTAAGATTATCTAAGGGCATGTTTGTTCTATCTTACACTTATATTAATTGAAATATTTCAAGTACATTTTTGGTCCGTTTGTGTATAAGTTAAAGGTAACTTATAACTGTTATATTATGAGAAGTAGAAAATTAGGTAATGTTGGACCAATAAAGATGGGGCCCGGCCACAAGCCCGAAAGGAAGCTGGCCCAAAGACAAAGGGAACAAACCTCCGGGAAAATAGCAACAACCTGATAAGTGGAAGAAAGTTAGTTAGAATATTCCGATATAAATAGAAAGAAGGTGACACCGAATAGGAAGATGAAAAATGATGTACTAGAGAGAGTGATAATAAACAAATTCGATATAAAAATATTAACATGCACTTATACTCTCATCATTTGGCGCTAGGAGGGCCTGAACTTCCGACCTTGTGGGTAACATACACTTTACTCTCAACATTTGGCGCTGAAGAATGTTTCAATTACTTTTGTTATTTGAACTCTAAGTTGATGACAATTAGTGTTACTTCTTCTGCTTATAAGTTACAAAACTTACATTAAGTAACAAGTAACATTTTTTAAGTTAATCCAAATTGACCGAAAGCTGTCTGTAAACTATGTACTATTTGGATTTTTCTTTATTTAAGTTGTCTTAATATCAGATGCAGCAAATTATCTTCTTCACTATAGGATTGGTGATACAGAATGTCGTACATGTTTTTACAGTCTCATCGGTTGCGTTTAAGTTGCCATAATCTACTGGCATCAAATTTCCTCGAGATTTCTGGTTACACTCATCAATTCAGCATAGGGGTGTTTCTTTTCTTTCTTTGTGTCTTTCGAACAATATTCTACCTTCACATTACATTTAAAGCCAGTTGAATTTGCAAAATCAAATGTTATATTTATTGTTAAATCAGTTTTTTCGTTTGCATTGTCATATTTATGTTGGGTTTCGGTTTTATTTTGATTCTGTGGTTATATGGTGCTTTAGCACCTATATTAACAGGAATAACCTGTGTAATACAAGAATTACTTTGACAGTTATTTGTGCCTCTTGCACCAACAAACTTTCTTTAACTAAAGGCTCAGAATTAAAGAACATCCATTACAGTTTTATAAAGTTTCACCTCAATTGAAATTTCAATGGACCATCAGATTTATTTCTCTGATAAATTTATATGTATGTATGTATGAGGCTATCTCAGGCTGCTATTTGGCAGAAAGATTCTTGTTGCTATCCACTTTTTTAATCTTTGAGTTACGAATAAAATAAAACAGATTGTTATATTATATGCTTTTTTTATTTTAAGGATGTATTATATGTTTTAAGTATCTCACACCTGGTACAGGTTTGAAGAAGATTGAACTTGTATTCTTGGAGAGCCATGTTGTTTACTCTGTAAGCAAGGAAAAGACTGCTGCACGATTCTATATAGTGAAGTGTGCAGTAAAATTCCCAGATAAACTCAACATAACGTATTGGGTTCCTCTGAAAGAAGTCGTTGAAAGGTTGGTAACTTCTGTAATTTAGTAAGACATTGTGTGATGTGTTACATATTCTGGTGGCGGATCTTGAATTTTCTGGTTTTGTTTTTCCTCTCCCTTTAAAGAAAAATATTTAGCAGGAGTGCGATACAATGTGGTGGTGATTATTATTATTATTATTATTATTATTATTACTATTATTATAATAATAATTATTACTATTACTATTACTATTACTATTACTATTACTATTACTCTTACTATTACTATTACTATTACTATTACTATTACTATTACTCTTACTCTTACTCTTACTATTACTATTACTCTTACTCTTACTATTACTATTACTATTACTCTTACTCTTACTCTTACTCTTACTCTTACTCTTACTCTTACTCTTACTCTTACTCTTACTCTCTTACTCTTACTCTTACTCTTACTCTTACTCTTATTGTTAGTATTAGTATTAGTATTAGTATTAGTATTAGTATTATCCTCATTATTCTCAGTATTCGTCTTTTGACGATGATGATATTTGTACTTCTAACTAAAGGTACACTGTAATCAGAATGACCTGTACTTCTAACTAAAGGGACAATGTAATCAGAATGACATGAGCCTTAGCACCCTAGAACAAACTTGGAACCTGGGCCTTACCACCCTAGAAAAAACCTTGGAAACAAATTTCTTTGAATATCTCAACAGACAACAATCTCTGTTGACCTATATTAATTAGCTCAAGCTGTGCAGCGGACACTAGCACATTTTAGAAGCTAATTCATTCATGAGAGAAACAAATACTGTTGGTCATCATGTTGCTTCAATTCCTGAACTTCAGAATGGGATTTGGAATTGTATTTTTCACCATATACCCTGGTATTGACATTAAAATTTAGTGTTAGTTTGTATATTAGAATTATAGTCAAGGAGGTTACTAGCTTCTCTCTTCATATTTGCTAATACTATTGCATTTATGATAATTAATGCAATTTATATCAGAAGAGTGATTCATTTCGTGTTGTAAAACCTTTTTTTTGCTTATCAGCGGTATACATACGCAGTTGTTTGTGTGCGCACACACAAACACAAGTTTGGTGATGTACGTTCTTTTGCTTAGTTTGGATGATATTTTAATAGATATGAAGTACCGAACTATCTGTTTTGCAATTGTGCTAAATTTAAATTGAAACAGTATTTTCCAATTTTTATGTTTCTTTCATTTAATTTCTTAGGACAAGTTTTTGTGCTTTTTTTAATTATATGTTTTTTATGCGCTCTGTTGTTATGGGTCTAAAATTTTGATGTCATATAGTAATGATTGCCTGATGTAAAATTCATTATTATGGTAGCTTGCAAGGTCCATTGGCTAATTGGCTTAGGCTTATTGGAGAATGGACACCAACTTCAGTGACTCAGAGTTATCATTTGCTTCCTTATGCAGAGATTTTGTCGAACTATTTTTCTAGGTAAAAGTTATTATATTACTCTCCTTTTGCTTTCTAGTGTTTGCTGTATGCAATTCTTTGCATGTTGACGTCAACAAGGTCTATGATCTGGTCATTCATGTCTCCTTATTTTTTGTGTTAAAGGTTTCCCAATGTTAAGGTCGCATCCAGAAGTCATTGAAGTTGACAAAACACAATGACAAACACAAAAGTTAATAACGCAACTATACAATGCAGTAACCTTCAAAGGAGAGAGTACCTTAAGCTCTACATGCACACAAGTAATAAATCATGACATCTGGTCATTGATGAGAAAACATCATGAACATTTGGCACACCAGAGTCCATAGTCCGCCTTAAATCTACGACTCTTATTTTCATCATTAAACCTTAAGTTCTTAAGTCCTAAGCTCTGCATGTACCAAGCATCGTTTTTACGTTGATAAGTCAAGTTGAAAGAGGTCCAGCCGGTCGATGAGTCGATAAAGTCGTTGACCGGTCGATAAATTAAATAGTACATAATCATATATACGGTCAGGTTCCACATAGAAACACCTTGAAACTGGAATCTTAGAACTAAGTTACATATTATTCAACAGAACATAATTTATATTCTTTTATATAACATTAGACTAGACATTCTTTTTGCAAGATTATTTTTTCATACGTTTAAAAATATTATTTGTGTTTTTTTGGAAAAATATTTATTCTTTAAAAAAGTATGTGACTTAAAAAAAATGTTGTGTACTGTAGAAGTACATCTGACTATAATATACAAAAAGCATATTATGTTCTACAAAATAGAACCAAACCAAACGTGTGATGTTGTAGCGTGTGACATTGATTAAACAATTGAATACATGTGAGTCGTTGATTAAACAATTTCTGAGGGTGATATTGATTTTAAGTTCTGATTCAGAAAAAATTCTAATTTGAACTTGGCCCATTATATATATTTTTTATATGTGGGTTTTCATAATAAAATTCCGACATTCCCATGTCTATACTGTACTATTATAATAAGCAGCAAGCAAGCATGGGTATAATTTGTAGCTTTTTAACATATTGTTTTTGGTCTAATGTTTGTAGATTACAAACATTAGATCTTTCAAATCAAAGATTAAATTGATGATAATTAGCAAAAAAAAAGAAGATTAAATTGATGATAATAGTTGGATATAATATTAGAAGTTATTCAATATAGAGGTCTAAGGTTTGAATTATACCAACAACATATTGCAATTAACATTTATAATATTAGGTTTTAAAAATATAAATTAAGGTAAAATCTCGTCAACCATATATTATTATATTATGTTTTATTTAATTTATACTATTCATCATATCCTTTATATAATTAGTATAATGGATTTAAGATGGTTTGATCGTTACCGGGTCACACAATGCTAAAAAGTAGGTATTGTAAAATTAAATATCAAAATTTAAAGCATATATAATTAAAAAAATTATATAAAGAATAAAAGAAATATAAATCAAAAAACTAAAAATGCAAAATAAAAATAAAAATTTATATAATTTAACATTTAATAGTGACCTGTGCAAGGCACATGCTATAACTAGTGTAAAGAAATATTTATTACGAACATCTCTTTCTTTTTTTATGTACATACACACATATATATATGTTGACTATACATATTTATATGATGTACGTGCGTGCATGCCTAGATGCAAATATATATTAGTTTGTTAATTTATACATACATAAACACACACACATATACCCACATAACGGAGGAAGAAAAATTAAGATTACCAGGTGCAGGTGCACGTTGGGGAGTAGAATTTTAGAAAATATGTTTTTTCATTTTATTCAATTTGGACCAGGTTTTGCACCAGTTGATCGACTAGAACAAGTCTAGTCGACCTTCTAAAATTGACTTAAAATCGACAGTCGCGACTAGTTGAGTGCTGTGATAACAATGTTACCACCTATCATGGAAATGACAATGACAGAATTTCTAGATCAGTTAGAATGATTCTCACAGGCCTACGCAGAAGTTCTTGAGGAGCAACGACTCCTATGATGGGACATATAAGATTCTTTCCTCCGAAAAGGGTCTCCTCGTAAACGTAAACATAGATCATGGCAACACATTGCGGACCACTAAGATCACCGCCATTCAGACACAACAATGACGATGATTGAAATTGAAGGTCGAGATCATCATAACAATGATTAAGGTCGTTTTGTGAGAACATTCGACATCATAGAGGCATAATTCTTCCTTCATTAACAATGGCTCTGGTGGGACAACAATGGTTGAGGAAATTAGAATACGATGATGATATTGATGGTGGAGATCAAGGTGGGACGAAGATGATGGTGGTAGACGAGGTTATAATGAAGATTACTACAATGACGGGATGGTCATTCTTATTGAAGGTGGACGGGAGATGGTGGCAGAGCCACATATGAGGTTAGATGAGGTTGTAATGGAGATTACTACAATGAGGATCAAAACCACAATCGTCACCGTGATAAGAACTTGTTTAGAACTTGTTTGAGGAAAGATTTGAAAAAATGGAGAGTTTTATGCGGTTTCTAGACGGACTTTTTGAATATCAGCTTACACTCAAATATCAAATAAAACCTCCAATTTAGTTAATTTTTCAAACAAAATCCAAATATAACATAAATCTAGAAAATCACAAACTGAAGTGACTACATAATCTAATAATCACAAACTAAAGTGAGTACATAATACATTGTAACATCATGTTCATGGAGTCACAATTCATGGCTACATCTAAATTGCTAAGTAGTATATAAACATTATCGAAGTTATTTAAATCCACTATCTGCACATTCAAAAGCTATCCACCTGAAATTGAGTAATGAGCTAGATAGCCAAGTAAGAAAAATAACTACACACTAGCAGGATCAAGTAGGTTTCACATCATATATATAATTATAATTTTATTGGAAGAATGAGTTCAAATTGAAATAAATGAATTTTACAATTTGATATTTATTTCCCATTACACTTAACACGACCCAAAAGTCAAAGTGCTAATAAAGTCGATAAAGTACTCCTTAATAGGGTCCAAAGTCTTGTTTCAGGAACCTAAAAAACTACTTGATTTTTCAAAAATATGTAATATGAATACCACTCTTCCTATTTTCAGGACACATGTGTGATAAGCTACCAAAAGTTATGTCTAGAAACATGATCCATTTTTATAGTATAAAGTGTATACATATATAGTAATATACCTCAAGAAATTGGATTCAATCCTTTATTTTCCTTTATTTTCTCCAGAGTCTTTTGGCCTCCTTTCAAATAAGATGTCGCTCTCTTTGTTTTTATGAATAATTTTGTTTATGTATATATATATTCACAAGTGTGCCAAGACTAAGTAAGTTAAGTAAATAATTCATACGATTCCTATAGTAACGATATTTATCTTATTTATTTAAGAGTTCATAATATAGGATCTTCAAAGCATGTAATCCCTACATCCTTCTCATTTCTTTACATTTGAGTTGGGCACGGAGGTTAAGAAAATGTGTGAACTAGTGGAGAAAAGTAGGAAAACTGAGTAAAGTGGTGGGATCGAGCAATATCTAATATATACAATGAGTATAGTGGAGGAAAGTAGTGGATGTAGTTAATTTCTATATTATAAATTTTTAATACTTTTGAAAACTTTTGAAATGTAAAGAATTGAGAGGGACATCCAAACAAGGAAAGTGTAAAGAAATGGATGAGATGGGAGTAATAATTTAATCTTTTTGTGAATGTTAAGAAACCAAATTTATTTTAAAAGACTATTAATGTATTGAAAATATTGGGTATTAGAGTACCCAACCAACCAAATGTACCTTGTATGTCCCGCTTATGCAGGGTCTAGGGAAGGTAAGATGTAGCAGCTTGAGCTTCATTTGGAAGAATGAAGAGGCTGGTAAGATGTACGCAACTTGAGCTTCATTTAGAAGAATGAAGAGGCTGTTGGAAAGATGAAAAGACCCCCGACTTGTGTGTGAACATGTTTGCAATACGTAAAAAGTGAAAAGTACGATACTATAAAAAATATACACATGAGGAACCAGGTAGCAAATTTAAACAAAGAAAAATTGGATCACATAATTTGATTATTGGGTATTAGAGTGTCCACTCTTAATTCCACTTGTCAAAGAAATAAGAGAAAATGTTGTAGCAAGTCATAACATCCCAAAAATGTCAAACTACTATGGAAAAAGGAGATTCTCTGAACATGTAACATAATATGAAAGGCGTGTGGAGTGTGTTGGAACAATTAAGGGGAGAGTTTCATTGGCACTTATCTTATAATCGAAGAACAGGACAACACATGTTACCCCTAATCAATGCAATGCAGCGGCATGATGAGTCGATGACCGCCTTGTTTCAAAAGGTTTTAAAAAAAAGACTATCACAAGGTGGTTGGTGTGAGACTCAAATTATATGGGATTTCTCCATGGAGGTGAAGGTTTGGATCATGTAAATAGCAAAAAGCTATTGAAGTTGTCCATTGCTATAACTCTTACAAGTCTTAATGAGATGTACGCAAGGTAAGAAAATACTAATATGATTGAGGAAGCCCTTGGTGTTGTCGAAGATACTCCGAAGAAATATGATGCCAGTAAAAAGAGGGGAAGATTATTGGTTGCTTTAAAAACAATTAATATCCTGAACCATCAAAAGATTGGATATCCAAGAAGCATAAGAATTTAAAAAAAATCAGAAGAAAGAGAAATATGTAACTGTTCTCAACACTTCAAAGTCTAAATCCTTAACAAGATTAAGAATAAGCCTTGTTTTGAGAGACCCTCTTACCCTTGATTACAGTAAGAATTCCAAGAAGTATTTTGTGTATCACAAAGACACGGGGAATCGACTGCGTAAACCTTAAAATACTGATATTAAACTAGAAATGGGGAAAGATGGGGACTTTGAAGAAATTTATGGCAAAGATAAAGAGCAAAGGAAAGAGACCAAGAACAAGAAGGTTAAAGTCCTGAAGAGATGAACTCTATTTTAGGAGGAAGTCTTCTGGGAAAGTCCAACGAGAACGAACAAGAAAACCTATGCAAGCAATGAAGCAAGTTTGTAAAGTTTGCAACCTTTACAAGCAGTTTGCTGACCTCTTGAATTGAACCCCATCATGTTCACTCACGAAGATTTTGAATGTATTTCCGGATGACAAGTTAAAAAGTGTTGGCAGATGGTAGTTCCATATGTGAATGTGTGGTTCAGAAAGGATTATCATTATGATAAGATGAAGTTGCAATGAAGGGGATTGAGCCCTCCAAAGAGCAACCATTCTATAGTTTTGGAAATCAAGCGGAGGAGGTGAAGAATTTGTTCCCTTTTGTATCTGTAAAAGATATTTGTGCTTTTATCTACTACTGGGTTAAGGACCAAAAATCACCCTATGATTCCCCTCAATACTATTGCTATTTTAATATTCAAAAATTAATAATACGTGAAATATTCTGTCCTTACAAATGTCGTGATATAATTTTTTAAAATATCATATGAATATAACATGGGTTTGATTGCTCTAAAACCTAAAGCACAAGGTGTTTTGTTGTCCGTTTTAACTTATTTTTACCTTATTCTATAACCTTGACTAACAACCTCGAATCAAATCATAGGTGCTATATTGAACTATCATCTTATATATTAAGGGTTTATTTGGACTATTACCAGTAATATATGCCCTAAACCTTATATTAAATAAAATAGAATGTGTTGTTTTGACCTGGCCGTACTCAACATATCTACCTAAAACTAGATTGACGACTTGGCTCAACTTGGCATCATATATAACAATGTTGTATAGTGTTTCATTTAATTGGTAAGGTCTCATGCATCTCAATATTATTATTAGTTCATATTAATAATCTATATATGTTTATTTCCCAAAGGCTTGGCTCGTCACATGAAGGAGAACATGAAAGGACAATTGGTGACAAATCCCAGGCCTCTCAAGAGCTTCGGCCTGACACAGAGAAGTGAGTAAGGAGAATGTTATTTTCTTCTTTTTATCTTGTGCTCTTTGAGAAGACAAAATATAACTCAAAATATTAATGTGATTATGTATACGTGTGTTTCGTAAAGCAGTTCCAGTTTGACTGATGTTCAAACTACGAGCTCAAGTGCGAGAAATTTATCATGTTTCGCAGGTTGGGCATGAAGGATATTAGTTCACCAACTTGAGGGGCATAACTAGAATATGATCAGAATAGTATATAGATGTAACTATGATACTACAGACATAGGACTATAACTGAATAAAGAGTTATCCTTCACCAACATGAGGGGCATAACTAGAATATGATCAGAATAATATATAGATGTAACTATGATACTACATACATAGAAATATAACTGAATAAAGATTTATCCATTCTGAGGCATACTATCAGTTGAATGAAAAATCTACCTTTAAAAGTGAGTTTTCTTAATATCTATCTTTTTCTGTTTTTTTGTTGTGCTTTAGGCGTATGAGTCAAATTCATAAATGTCGTCTCTGCCTCTATTTCTCCGAAATAGTAATATTGACTTCTAAAGTCGTGGTAGAACATTTTGAACTGTATAAATTCTGACTTTATTCTACTTCTGTTCATTTTATCTTAAAGCAATTAATGTAACACTTCTGAAACTTTAAAAGTCAGTACACATGAGAATATGTTTGTGGAACTGAAATTTTACCTGGACATGGATACTAAAAGGTGTTGTAATGCAAAAGCATGAATACTTATCTATAGGTTTATGTAGTGGATCCGTAGTACTAAATTATTTTCATTTGCATAGGCATGGCTTTTATTATTTAAAAGTTTATTTTGTGTTTTTAGGAGCTTCAGCTGAATAACTTATTCAACAGTTGTACTTATTTTATATAATACTCTACTCTTGTTTTATACTGAAAATCATTTGATATGAACTTTTAAGTAATTTATTCAATGTATAGCATGTTGCTATTAGAGTATTATCTTATTAATTAATTGAGTCGGCCACAGCCAATCGAGGTCATAGTTACACCATCTTGAACTTGTGGATTTCTGTTTATGTATGCATTGGAACTTGTTTAATATGAGTTAGGGGCCATTTGACAATATTTAATTGAAAAGTGTATGACGACAAATCATAACCCTGGAGATGGTAGATGGGTAAATCTTACAGATCAGTAGGAGAGGTGTATAACTTATATATTTCAGATTTGTTGTTACAAGAGGAACTAAGCCTTAATACATAAAAAACAGAAAAACTAACCGTTAGAATAGAAGATACTGTCTATGCATCAAGATGTCTTACAAGAGGAAATAAGCCTTTATGTATTAAAAAAAACATAAAAACTAATCGTTTGAATAGAAGATGCTGTCTATACACCAAGATGTCTAAAGGCTGTCTACAAGCCTCTTACTTACATCTACAAGCTGGTGTAGTAATTACTTTACTACTGAAACTTAACACTTCCCCTCAAATTGATGCATAGATATCACTCATGCAGAACTTGCCAACACGTCAACATGTTATATTAAGAGCCAAACTCAAGATAATCTTTCGATCGGTACTATGAACCTATTGGGCTTATTAAACATATCATATATACCGGCTTTAAAAAACATGTCAAATAAGAATTTTACTCTTACAGTTCATGTTAAACTAAAACTCATATACCCTTTTAAAAATTCTAATTATCATCTAATTCCAACTAAATTAAAAATACATATCATTTAAAAATTTCAAGCCTACAAATCCATGTATGTCAAACTAAAACTCATATCAGCCTTGTGATTATAATTATAATTCAAACTTCCGCTTTCTCGTATTAAATCACACTTCAAATTATTCTTGATCCAACACCTCTAATTATTGTCAAACCATATTATTTGAAATTTTTAAGCCTGGGAAATCCATTTCTTTTTAAATTTTCTTTTTTAATTAGACTCCAATTCAAATCAAATCATAAAATCATAATATATTGAAGAAAACTGTGCATTGCGTGGGATGATAAGCTAATATTTTTATAATAGAGTTTAATTTGTATAATCACTTTACCCTGTCAAAATCACAGCCACGTAGATCAAGGTAGTTCAGTGCACTAAAAAACCAAACTTGAAGACCAAAATTTTATCACTTCATAAATAGGTGTCTTGAAGCCGCAAATATATTTAACTTGAAATGTTTAAGGACTCTCAGAAAAGCAAGCTATTTTAAGACTTATAAGAGGATGGTGCATAAATCTTCCTAAGCCCTTGGTCAAAACGTAGGCTACTTGATCTTCCGATCATGCAAAGTGAATGCTAATGTTATCATTGTCGATCTTCTCTTTGATAAAGTGATGATCAATTTCGATATGTTTATAAGGATTTAGTGTTTTTAGGAAATTACTTGGCTCCCAAGTAATTATTTATCTATATAAACTTTGTAATCTTTCAATATTGGATGGAGATGATTATATGAATTGAATTTGCGGATTTTTTGTGGTCTCTTGCTGATTCTCCGCGTGCTGATTCTCTGCGGAGATAGACCCTTATCCCCTGTTTTAACCCTTCCCTATCCCTTGTCCTTCATCAATCAATTGTTTTGCGTTCACCTTTTGTATAGTATTTTGGTTTCAGTTCCTTTTTTTGCAGTACTATTATTGTTATTAGATTTATTATAATTTAAGGTAATCAATTTCTTAATTCTTTTAATCTTGTGTATAATATATATTTTTTGCTAAATGATATGCATTTGGTTCGTAAATAGCTTATAAATATGCTTCATTTAGTCCTTTCTTGGTTTAATTTTTTTTTAAATGCATTTGTTTTAATTTAGTGTAACTCTTGTGCCTCTCTTTGGTGAAGTTGCACATATAAAAGATGAGATGTTGCACATATAAAAGATGATATGTATCTGATAATTTATTTTAAGTGAGTAACTTTATCAAACAATCTTAATTTGGAATGAAAGGTTTTTGAAATACAGAGAAAAAGGACAAAGCATGGTAGAGAAATAAATTTTAGGATATAAATTAATATATATATATATATATAATATATATATAAGGTAAAAATGAATTTTATTATCATCTAACTATTTATACTTTTAGAAACCCATCGCTAAACTATAAAAATTATTTTTTAAGTCACTAACGTTACATTTGAATTTGATTATTAGCATTCCGTTAAGTTGCCATTAGAATTAGCAGCCAATGTGTATTATTTTAATGACGTGTCTCGTTGACGTGGTGTATCTATGTATCCCTATAGATAACCCGAATGTTGCATAACAATAACGGGTATGAAGTTCAAATTAGGGGGAAATAAAACCTAGGGTTTAGGGCTTCTACCATTTCATCATCTTTAATCAATGGCTTCTATTTGATCATCTTCATTCGATTCTCAAGCTAAACCAAGTGAAGTTATACGCTGTTTTTGTGGAGTTCAAGCATTGATTTGGACATCTTCAAAACCTAAAACTAGGGTAAGAAATTCTATGGTTGTCCATTCTATAAAGACAAAGACAAGTATTGTAAGTTTTTGTCTTTGTAACTTATAATACTTATCTTTGTCTTTCTGAATGGACAGCCATAGAATTTTCTTACAATACATATCTTTGTCTTTCTGAATGGACAACCATAGAATTTTCTACACCCCCCTTGTCACTTAAAGGGAAAGCAAGAGTTTAGGTTTTGAAGATTTCCAAATTGGTGCTTGAACTCCATAAAAACGGCGTTTAACTTCTGCCTATTTAGCTCGAGAACCGAATGAATAGGATGAAATGCTAGAAGTCATTGATTGAAGATGATGAATGATAGAATCCCTTGAACCCTAGTTTTTATTTTCTCCGCAATTTGAACATATACCTGTTATTGTTATGTAACATTCGGGTTATATATAGTGATACAGAGATACACCATGTCAGTGAGACACGTCATCAAAATGATACACGCTGGTCATTCCTATCGGCAACTTAACGGAATGCTAATAATCAAATTCAAATGTAACCTTAGTGACTTGAAAGATAAATTTCATAGTTCAGTGGTAGGTTTCTAAAAGTATAAATAAGTGGGTGACAGTAAAATTCATTTTTCCTTTATATATCTACACCAGCTCCAAATAGAGGTATATACGTTCTAGGCCCAGGCATTGGGATAATCGTTCCACCTTCCTTGAATGATTTTTGTTCACAGCATTCAATCCAAACATTATAATTTGAAAATATGCTGTGTTAATATCTGACACATGGTGCTCTTAATATTGCAACTTGCATACTGTTTATTGAGCAGTTAACTTGTTTATACAAATTTTATTGTATTTTCACTAATTAACACAATTTGGTATCTGCACCATCGACTTCTGCAGTGAAGTGTCTTCCGGTTGTTTGAACGACTTAGGGGGGATGCTGAGCACTTCCAATTCCAATACAAATGAAACAAGTGATGCAACTATTATGTCTCCGGATAAGGAAGGCAATAATGGAACTGACATGGCTGGTCTGACCTGTTCTGTAAGGAGACTGCACACTGTGAACAATGATGAAACTGATGCAGTTTCAACCCCTAAAGAGGACAAAACAAAAAATGATCGCACAGATGGAAAGGTTTATCAGCACTACAGAAAGAGAAATTCAACAAGGAGAGATGTCACTGTTTCAAACTTGAGTGTCGAGCACAAGGTTAGAGGATTTAATGATATATATATAGTATATTTTTGTTTTAAATTTTAATTTCATTACCATTCTGCCTATTGGACATTACATAATCTGAAATTTCTGTGCTAGACTTGCTACATGGGTGCTACAATATTAAAAGTCTGTCAAAATCATTTTGAAAGTTATAGTGCTTAAAATGCAACTGCATTATTTCTGTGCATAAAATCACAATGCATGTTAAACGGGTATAAGTAAACTAAGGATAATATTTTGCATCTCCACCAACGCAAGATTTTAAATAATTTAGGTTATTACAGCGTAGTGGGCCTTCAGGTTGATATATTGATATTAGCGCGCACCATGATATAATGTTGCACCCCTTAATGTTGATATATAAACCGATTTTTATATATCAACCAAATTTCAAACTCTGATAAAAAGAGAACCGAGAGAACTACTTACAAAAATTAATTTATAATTCTGAAAGAAAAATCTGTCTTCCATCTGCAGCCAAGGAATTGAATCATTAAAACAATCTGTTTGTAAATTCATATATTTTGCAACACATTTAACTATATAAGAATTTGTTTTAGAATCTTGGCAAAACATTTGCTTGAATCTTCTCTGAAATTATTTAATGATTGAACTATTGGTTTAGAAAATCAATAATGATAGTTGTGAATATGTAGTTATTTAATAGAATTATGTTTTTCTTTGCTTAGAATAGGGTCTCCTTTTGGAAGAGGGCTCTATATATATTTATACAGGTCATTGCTCTATGAAGAACACTAATATATTTATGAATATAAGAACAAGAAAGAACACTATAGAATCTAACCTAAAATGTCATTGAGATTCTAATTTTAACAACTAGGTCTTTTTATGGACAAAAATAGAACTTAACATGAATTTAACATAAACATAACATGATATCATGTAGTCATTGTTACAAAAATGTGTAAAAGATTATATGTTGGGTTTGCTGCTAGATTCTGTAATTCTGATTTGTAAATTTAGATGAGATTGTAAATTAGATTCGATATGTTAAGCTTAATTGTTGTATAATTTTGTGATTCTTATATTGATAATTCATTTTTTATTTTTTTATTTTTAGAATGAGGTGTTTCGATGTTGTTCTTCAGTGTTTTTTATACAAGGATGTTCTTTATGGAGTGCAACCCATATATGTAAGAGTGTTCTTTGCCCTATATATATTTAAATCATATATGTAATCAAATAATTATATTTTCCTATATGAGTTAGATTTAGTGGAAAATCACTTTAGCATGAGAACTCAAGGGAACTATGACTCTGCACTTGTTTTATATTGTATTATGCTATATATTCATATTTAAGGTATATTTTTGAGAAATAAAAATATAAGTTGACAATTTTTTGTGACAAATTTGCAGAATCAGTAGTTCTGCACCTTTGTTCATGACAGTGATTATACATATTTATGTTTTCTCTTAAAATATTACGTATTTCTATGATATTCTAGTATCAAATATTGCATAATACTATAAGATACATTGCAGAACCAGTGGTTCTCATGAGCTCTCATGCAAGGTGGTTCTCATTTGTTCATAGATACTAGCTTCTACCTCGTGCACGGTATTTTTTTTATATCTATTAATTTGATATAATTTAAAATCTAATTCTTTGTAAATTCTTGAAGTTGATAATATAAAATTTATATTTATGTTATTGACGTGATTCGAATATCAAACATTCGTAAGTATGTTATAAATCTCTACTATATTATTAAAGTCGAAACATTGAAAAGTTGGTAGTCGGTCGGTGCTGGATTTTGGATTTTTGTACTTGGGCCTAAATAAAATAATTACAAAAACAATTTATAAACGTTGAAAGTTTGGTAGTCGGTTGGTACTGTTTTTTGGTACTTAAATTTTCGTACTAAGACTTTTGTATTGGGTCTAAGTAAAGTAATAAAAATAACACTTATATTATACTAGCTTATATCTCGTGCGGTTTTCTTTAATTTTTTATTTTTTTTATTATTTTTTATTATTTTTTATTTAGATTTTTGTAATTATATTTTATTTTATGAAATTTTAATATATATTTATATGTGTATATAATAAATTGGATTTATATATCTAAAAATATAAATAATTTAATTTAATAAATTGTTGACGTAATCTTTAGTACTATTTTAGATATTAAAATATAAAATATTTTTAAATAATAGATCTAATGGTCTGTATTTATTTGCTCTTAAAAAAACTAAATGTGACTAAAGTGCAAATAACAAAATATGTGCTCGTACCGAGTTTCTTCTAACATATGCTATTACTTTTATTTTTTTTATTAATTATCTTATTTAAATTGTATTTATTTTCCATGTGTTATGTTTAGAAGATGAGTTGTTTTAGTTAGAAAATGTAGAACATATAATGTGTTTTTGCTGAAAAAGGTAATCAGTTATAAATATGTAATACTATTACCATTTTATATATATGTTACCTATTTTATTTTTAGAAGATGAGTTATTTTGGTTAGAAAAATATATAAAATAGGTAACATGTTTTAGTTGAAAAAAATAATTGGTTATAAATAAATTGATTATAGATAGGCCCGACCCAAATTATAGATAGGCCCGGCCCAAATACCGACCGACCGACCAAAACTTTTAATGTTTCGTCTTTAATATATAGTATAGATATCAATAAACCTATATGAAGGACTCTAAATATTTTACAAACCTATTTTAGTGAAAACATATTTAACTAAATTAATCTAAACACATATAATGCCTATTATTCTTAAAATTTTTGTAATATAAACACGGGCCTAACTATTTCACAAACATGTTCTCATTAAAACACATATAAATATTTTTGATTTAAACACATCTTTATGACATAATTATTTTTAGAATCTATTATAATTAAAATACTTAGACGAAAACAAAATATAAGTAAATAATATGAACTGTAGAAATATTAAAAATGCTGGTAAATATAAGTTACATGTTCAACTAAATTAGCAATTTGACTCTCGTCACGATCTTTGCATGTTTATATAAATTCGTTTTAACTCAATCGCCAATCTCAATAGAAAAAAAAATTCATATAAATATTAAAAGAAACCCGGGTGATGCACGGGTTATAAGCTAGTATAAGATTTAAAGTTGTTAATGAGTATCCCACACTAGACTTTTGGTATTACTTTTAATGTAATCACTCCTACTCTTATTATATAATTAACTCCTTATATATAATAAGCGTAAGGGAGATCTTATCCAAAACTTTGGTCGGTCACTGTACTACCACCAAAAGTATACGATCCGTTGGATTATAAAACTATAAATATTCAAATCGATGAGGACCGTCAGATATAATATTAAAAATTGTATTTGATTATTAATAGGATAGTATTTAAATACTAAAAGATGTATTTTGGTAATTTAAACCAAATTATAAATAGGTTTTCTATATTGAATAGAAATCTTTATGTAAAAATTCGTAATTATCTTTTCTATTTAGTTTATGGATAGTTCCAGTTAGATAATAGTTATTAAACCATCATTAAATTAAAGATAATTTTGTAAGCTTCGCGTGGGCTGTAAAATCGTTAAAATCTGTTGTCTAAAACTCAAGATAGAGCCCAAACAATAGAGTTATTATCTAAATTTTAATAAATATATTTTTATTATTGTAGCACCAATTTAATTTTTTTCCCCTAATTCTTTTAAATTTATAAATTCTATGTTTATTTCAATAAAAAATTAAAATCAATTTAAGAAAAAATTAAAATCGATCGTCCGTGTACGATTACGACCAAATTAATAATTATAGTTAGATCTTAAATAGATTCGATGAGAATTGTTAGATCTAATGTTAAAAAGTGTATCTGATTAATAATAGAATTATATTTAAATACTAAAAAGTGTATTTTGATAATTTAAAATTTGTTTATGTAAAAATTCTTAAATATCTTTTCTCTTGAATTTATGTATAGTTCCAGTTACATAATAATTGTTAAACCAAATATCAAGATAACAATTCATATCGATTACAATGATACACGTCATTACACATTATAACAGACTCCTGTACATGAATAAATTTAAACACTTTTTTTCTTAAGGAACATAACAATTTGATTAATCCAAATTATAATTATATTATTTGACATATGACAAACATAAAAGGATAATATCAAAATATTATTAATATATTGAGGGTCGTTGGATTATAAATCTTCAAATCGATGAGGACCGTCAGATATAATATTAAAAATTGTATTTGATTATTAATAGGATAGTATTTAAATACTAAAAGATGTATTTTGATAATTTAAACCAATTATAAATAGGTTTTCTATATTGAATATAAATCTTTATGTAAAAAATTCGTAATTATCTTTTCTCTTTAGTTTGTGGATAGTTCCAGTTAGATAATAATTATTAAACCATCATTAAATTAAAGATAATTTTGTAAGCTTCGCGTGGGCTATAAAATCGTTAAAATATGTTGTCTCAAGATAGAGCCCAAACAGTAAAGTTATTATCTAAATTTTAATAAATATATTTTTATTATTGTAGCACCAATTTAATTTTTTTTCCTAATTCTTTCAAATTTATAAATTCTATGTTTATTTCAATAAAATATTAAAACCAATTTAAGAAAAAATTAAAATCGATCGTCCGTGTACGATTACGACCAAATTAATAATTATAGTTAGATCTTAAATAGATCGATGAGAATTGTTAGATCTAATATTAAAAAGTGTATCTGATTAATAATAGAATTATATTTAAATACTAAAAAGTGTATTTTGATAATTTAAAATTTTTCTATGTAAAAATTCTTAAATATATTTTCTCTTGAATTTATGTATAGTTCCAGTTAGATAATAATTGTTAAACCAAATATCAAGATAACAATTCATATCGATTACAATGATACACGTGGACCCTACGTTATAACAGGAGAAGTCATGTACATGAATAAATTTAAACACTTTTTTTCTTAAGGAACATAACAATTTGATTAATCCAAATTATAATTATATTATTTTACATATAACAAACATAAAAGGATAATATCGAAATATTATTAAAATATTGAGGGTTTCATATTCATAAACGATAATTTTGAATATAATGCTTATATTAAAATGTGTATTTGATTAAATGTAGGATTATATTTAAATACTAAGAAGTGTGTTTTGATAATTTAAACCAATTATGAATTGATTTTCTATATTGAATTGAATTCTTTATGTAAATTTCTTAACCATCTTTTCTTTTCAGTTTATTTTATGAGTAGGTCAACTGGTCAAGTTAGATAATAATTATTAAACCATCATTAAATTAAAGATAATTTCGTTAGTTTCGCATGGGTTTTAAAATCGTCAAAATTCAATTTCTAAAACTTAGGATAGAACCCAAATAATAAAGTGTGTATCTAAATTTTAATAAATATTTTTTTATTATTGTAGCACTAATTTATTTATTTTTCCACTAATTCTTTTAAATATAGAGAAAATTTATGTTTCTTTCAAAAAAGTATCAAAATTAATTAAGAACAAATTCAAATCGATAAAGAATATAATAATATGAGAATAAATTTTTTTATAATCATAACATAATTTTTATTCTGTTTAATAATTTTTAAGTAATAATGTATTTTAAAATTTTATATACACTGTAAATAAAACCGCAACATTAAAAGTAAAAGTAGTTAGTAAGATACTTTTATGAGTATATACTTGATATCCTTATTATATTAAATCCTTATATATAATAATCATAATATGGATTTTATCCAAAATTTTGGTCGTAGACAACCAACTTAATAAGGACCATTAGATGTTAACTAGATAAATGAAAATTGTTAGATCAAATATTTAAAAAGTGTATTTTATTAATAATAGGATTATATTTAAATTCTAAAAGGTGTATTTTGATAATTTAAACCAAATATACCAAATATAAATAAGTTTTCTATATTGAATAGAATTCTCCGTGTAAAAAATTCGTGACTTTCTTTTCTCTTTCATGGACAATTCCAGTTAGATAAAAATTGTTAAACCATCATTTAATTAAATATAATTTAGTTATCTTCATGTGGGGTATAAAATCGTCAAAATCTGATTTTAAAAATACAAGATAAAGCCCAAATTAGTAAAGTGAATATTTAAATTCTAATAATAATTATTACGTCATCATTATTTTAACACCAATTTAATTACTTTTTTCTAACTATTTTAAATTTAGAAATCTATGTTCAAAAATTAAAATCAATCTAAAAAAAATTCAAATCAACAAAGAATATAATAATACGAGGATAAAATTTTATAAAATTGTGCATATTTTTAATCCTATTTTATTAAGTTTTAGATCATAACTAATCAAATATTATTTATTATTAATAAATAAATTATACGTAATTGGTGATTTTGTTTTATAAGAACTCATGGATACCTAATTTCATTGTTAGCATATTAAAAAAAACGTATTTTGAAATTTTAGACTCAGGCCAAACTTTTTTAACATATATATTGTAAATTATTAAATTCGAAACTTTAAAAGTTTCTTAACCCTATAAATTTTAATATGTTGTTGGTAGATTCAAACCTTAGATCATTGTGCATGATAATTTTACTGTTATATCTAACGTTTTTCAACAATTTAATTTGAAAGATCCAACGATTATGGATTGAGTGATCAAACAAAGCGACCAAACTTATAAGGAGACTTTCATTATTTAGTCTTTAATATAATAACATAAATATTTATAGGATATACTATAAAAAATGAATTTTATACAGAATTTTGATCGTCACGGTGTACTACTTCTACTTTAAAAGAAGAACTATTACAAAAAAAAAATTAAAAAAATTATAAATATTAAGAAAAATTAATGATGTTATCATGATAGTTTGTTTCTAAATACCGCCAAAATATTCTCAACCATTAGATCCAATACCTTTAAAAATAGATGATCAAGATTATATCATATAAAAAGAAGTTATTATCTAAAAATGATATAAGTTAAAAGATATTATATTATGATTGGATTTTCTAAAATGTCAAAACATTAAAATAGTTGTAATTAAATAAAGAAACTCATTTAATACCAAAATAATAAAAATCGTTTAACGTTAAATAGATAGGTGAAAACCGTTAGATTTAACATTAAAAACTGTATTTGGTTAATAAAGGGTATTCTAATAATCTAAACTACATATAAGCAGATTTCCTAAATCGAATAGAATTCTCAACATTAAATTTCGTCACTTTATTCTCTTTTTAGTTTTAGAATAGTTTAGCGTGTAAAATACAATAAATATCAAATTTGTAACTATAATTTTTTTGGTTAAATCTTTTTTAACAATAATTTAATCATGTAAACTAATAACTTTTAAATATTAAAATATTCATAAATAAATATAATTATAAATATTTAAAAAACAATTGTGTGTTGCATGGATAATAAAAATATAATTATAAATAAAATTTAAGTAACCGTGCATCGCACGGGCTATAAGCTAGTATAACATAATTAGTAATAGATTAGGTGTTGTGGTGACTTCAGTTGCAATAACTACGTATGTGCTACAAAATAAAGAAGCAAAGAGAAAATATTGAGTATAAAGTTATCAGAACTAGGCACTGCAAAAATAAATTATGCATGCATCAAATACCGTTCCCGAAAACCTAGATCATGTCATTTCTGATGGTGTACTGGTTATAAAAATAAATTCACTTGAGTTAGAGCAACCCCAAAGTAAATGTTAAAAACAAAAATAAATGTGAAGGATTGGTGGGACATCCCAAAAAGAAAAAGGTTAAAAAATGGGTGGGCGGACAGAGTAGTAGTCATTTGTTATAACATTTATTCCCTCATTTGTTATGGTGCATTGGTTAAGAAAATAATCACATTTGAAATTGAGCAACCCCACTGTCGGGAAGTGTGCTCCTAGTTAGTGTAGTGCAGGTCCTTTTCTCGGTTGATGGATGGGATAAATGCCTATATCGTTTTAGAATGTTATTGTTATATTTGGACGCCCTTGAGGTGAATCTAACTTAAGATTAAGAAGAAAATGGCAGAGAAAAACGCCATTCGCCTTCTTTCAAATTAATTCTTTTATCACAGAACATTGATTTCCCTCACTATTTTAACGCAAGAAATCATGTAGGGGGTGTTTGGTTAGGGGTAATTAACAAAGAGAAATGGTAACAATTGGTCTCATTACCTTTGTTGGTTTTTGATTTATAAAAGTTTTCGTTCCCTTTGACCTTTTTTAGATTTACTCAATATTCCTTGCAACCCATCCACCCCCCCCCCCCCCCCCCTCAAACTAGGTATTTGGTTTCCCTTTCCTAATTTCTTTATATTTTTAAGTATAATTTGTATCTTAATCCATTAAAAAATAGATTAACATGTAAATTATTTTAAAACCAAAAAATTATAATATAATTTTTATATGATAATCATATAATTTTGCATTCTGTTTCTGGGTCATAACTAAACAGGTAAAACAATTCAGGATCATTCATTCATTTCCTTTCTTCTCATTTCCCTTTCTGAATCCCATTCTGTTTCCACAACGCAAACCAAACGCCCCCTTAATATAGCAAGAGTGGGAGACAATGCATTGTGATGTCAATTTCGAGTATAGTATATCATTTAAAAAATATTTTGTAGGTATTATTATGAAGCTTTATTTAGTGGTATAATTACAGTGTACATCGTAAAAAAGGAAACGGACACATTTCAAACCGGACTTGGGGAGCAATTGTAACATATTAGAATTTATAATAACTTCTTAACACTTTGGACCTTCAAGTTTACCTAAATGTACACTTAAAGCCTTGATGTTTTTTGTTTTTTTGTAAAAAATTAAATGGTAACATATTCACGAAGTATGAATCAAACCTTTTGGCTAAAATTATCTGGAACTGAATGTCAGAAGGATTTTCCATGGGTAACTAGGCTTTCTGTTGCAGTTAGGTGGCTTTAACCTGAGGAAACTAGGCGAGCACCTGTGACCGGGCCTACCAACATCAAACCATAATCAGAATAGTAACTATATAAATTAAGAAGACACTGTATATTTGTATCTGAAAATAAGGCTGCAAAGGGTATAATTTGTAGTAATTATAATGTAATAGTGCACATAAAAGCTGTTCTAGAACTAGTTATTATGTACCTTTGAGATTACAAGACTTGAGGGCACTAATTGATTCATAGGAATGTAATAAAGTATACCGAGTTGTTACATGTATAACATGACATCTTAATTTTCTTTGCTTTTAACTACATATTTTGATCTGGGATCAAGGATTATCGTGACACTGTTCAAACCACTTAAGATGTGCCTAGTGTTAAGTAATGATTTATATACTTTCATGTACCTAACTTAGGACCTTACTTGAGAAACAGATAGTTGCAGCTGACCTTGAGGTTAAACAGAAAGTTCAGGATTTCAAAGCTGACAAGCAGGGTAGTGTGAAGAAGGTTCCCGAGTCCAAAGTTGACAAGCTGCATACTGTGAACAAGAGCTGCAACAATATTTCAGTGAAACAAAACAAAATGTCTATAGGAGATGGTGCAGTGGTCCCCTTCCAGATGAATTCAAACTCCCCAGAAAAGGTTCAAACTACGTGTTTTGCAAAGGAGAAGGAGTTGTCTGTGGCTAACAAGGAGAAGGCGTTGTCCATGGATGCTTTTATGGGTCTTCTCAGCAAAAGAGACATTTTGGTATCACTATCTTGGTTTGAAGTTTTTAAAACGTGATTTGTGTGCCTACCCTTTCATTTTCTTTAAATCAATTATTCTTTGAGTTGTGTCGCTGTATCCAATATTTAGATGCGGCTTCCCATGTGTCTTGTAATATAATTACTCAATACAAATTAAGAAGAAATGCTGTCTACCAAAACTCATAACTTTATGTGGAGTATACAGTGTCTATAATTAATCAAGGCATCACAAGTTTAATATACAGACTAGGGAAAGAGGGCTGGAAGTAGAGGAACCAATTGTTTGTGATGGTACTGCATTTAAATATGTTGGTTCCTTCATGAATTGAAAGCCTGGATCTGTTTTTTTTTTTTAAAATTTCCACGTCTTTACGACCCTAGGGTTTTTATCCCAATTTAGCTTTTCTCTTTGTCCATAAGTCCCCTCCTCTTTCTTTCTCCCCAGTTAATTTGTTTTCATAAATTGTGTTGTATACATGTTAAAGGTTTATTAAAGGAAATTTTCAACGAATTAGATTGCATGCTGGGGATTTGTATCTCTATGCACCAGCTTAAGGGAGGGACAGAGTGTGTAGAATATATCATTTGTGTTCATTCGGTCTCTCCCTAAAATAGGAAACCAAACTGTAAGTTTGATATAGAAATATTTGGATTAAATATAGGCCGACTTACCTGACTAGAATATTCTGATATTACTTCGATATATTTGGTATTTCGTTTCTGTACATTGCCTATTTGAAGGCATTATTGTCTTCTTAAAAATATTTGAAGCCTTTCCTACATTTCAAGGGACAAAATAAGGTATCTTATCATTTTACCTGTAATAATTAGCCATTAAATATTGATTTCTTCACAACTTCGAGTCACGTGCAGAAAGAGAGCGCCTTAATCGCCTCATAGGTATTTGCTTACACTGATCTCTGTGCAAAATCCTCACTCAAAGTGAGGCTGCACACTTCCAAATGTTGTTGAGCTTAGACTTTGATGAAGTTCAGAACAACAATAGAATAATCTGAATTTCCAGAATATTCTTTGGCATGCATCTGAAATCTTGATTCTGTAGATACCTTTTGGCTTCTTGCTGGCAGCTTATGCATCTATTAATTATTTTCTTTTCCATTCATGTACCTGTAATTGACTTAAATCTAATCATTTACTTCAATCAGCCCTATAAGTAGGAGAAAATGAATGTTTTGGGGCAGCCTTGTGATACAGTTTTATGAAATACAAAATAGAAGCTTTGCTTATGTTGCTGCCTCCTTTGATTGTTAGTCTAATTATTTAGTAAGTTGTTTTTCTTCTGCCTTGCTCCTTATCAAAATTGTCGGTACCCTTATTTTCGACATGTACCTTGACATATTGTGGACTATGATGAGTTTGGTTTAACACTGGTGCTCATCTATACACAGAAGTAATGATATGGTGGCTTACCATACTTAGAGTTTATTAATGGCACTTTCTGACTTTAATACACCAACTGCCAGCTGGCTGCCTGGTCTCATGCAAGTTAACCCAAACTTTCCTCTTAGCCAAACAATTTTCAAAGTTTACTGCTCTGTAACTGAAATAGATATCTTGACGCTATCAAATATGACAATATAAACTGTTGTACTATGTTGATGCAATGAACTCCGGAAGCTCTGGTGATGCTTGAACCAAATATTTTATTACTGATCTCCTTGTAATAAATATAATGCCATAATTCTGATAAGTTTCTTATATTGTTTTTTTTCTTTTCAGTAAAATATCAATCTTTACAACTTAAAAATAAATTTCTTCTGTTTTTTTTTTTGTTTGTATGCTACCAATAGTGTATGAAATGCATACACTTTAATAAGTATGCATCAAAACCTGAGTTTCTATTTTATCCAGAGTTCTGTTCTTTTTTTCTTTTTTTCTTTTGTTGCCAAGTGAGTGTCATTTTCAGTGAAGACTATTGATGCTTTTAACGTGTATCGGGATGTAGTGCCGCTGTTATTGGTCAGTGATGAGTTTATATAGTCTATCGAATGGCATGTGTCTCCACAAAGACGTGGGTTAGATGTATAATAATATATATTATTTGTTCCTTTGAAGATATCTTACTCAATAAAAGCTTCTTTTTCTTCCTGGTGTCTTTTAATGTCAATTGATTTTTACTCGTGTAGGTTATTTGTTTTTGCAGACTCATCAATTGCGGAATTTAGGAGATGAGATTGCTATATGTGATAAAACAATCCAGAAAATATCAGACAGTGAGATATCTTTACTTTTTCTACTTCTTTGATTTATGCATGCTCTGAACTACATTTGAAAAGTACACTTTCTATTATATTAAAAGTGGAGAAGTAGGGTTGCATAAAATGTTGCTTAAGCTGTCCAGTTACAGATTCATCTGGTATTGGTACTCAGATTTTTGGTTCCTTGTTATTTAGATAGACAAATGCATTTACTTGTCCATGTCAAATTTTTGATCAGGGTCCACATCGCCTTAACCCTATGATATTCTGTACACGTCAACTATTTGTTTTTATAGAACATTTATATAAAACTAGATTCGTGGAAGCACTCTCTTAAACTCTTGCATGGTTTTTGGGTTCGCTTGAAGCTGCTTCTTCATATTGGGATAGTAGCTATGTTTTAGAGAAATTTGTCACCTAAAAAATCTCTGTACTTGAACAGTATGTTACTGTTGGAGTAAAGAGGTGTGCCTATTGTGCCTATTTTATCTCCAAAATGAAATAAAACTTCCGACACCGGATCTTGACTATTGTGTTACATGATTCTCAGAGGTAGTAGAGGTGTGCCTAATTGGTGATAAAAAGCAACAGTACTTCCATAGATTGGCCACTATTATTCCGACACCGGATCTTGACTATTATGTTACATGATTCTCAGAGGTGAGGTGTGCCTAATTGGTGATAAAAAGCAACAGTACTTCCATAGATTGGCCACTATTATTGCTTCTTAGTAATATATTCTTAACGGCATGACTGACAGTTGGACAGAAATTCTGTCAAAGGTCACAATCTGACCTGATACAGGATGCAATGTGAAAATAGTCAAAAATAGTCTATCTTGTGCAAATGGTAATAAGTGAGGGGATGCAAAGTCAAATTTACTCCAAAAACAACTACCAGACTTAGAATATAGAATAAACAAATAATTTAAATTTACCACTAATAAACTTTATAAATGACTATCAGCATCAGCATATTGATAGAATTAACATACCTAGCATGGTATTTACCATTTTCAATGTGTGAATCTGTATAGTAAGACTCCGATAATTGAAATACATCTTATTCTGCTAATACTATCCTTGCACTTGGGATAGATGGCAAAGATTCCTTACCCGTGAAGATAGACACTTTTGTAGATCGTTGCACTGATGTATGTGTAGAACGAAAATCAGTTCAAGATGGCACTTTTCAGCATGCTAAAGATCATGTTTCCTCGGAACAAATGAAAGGGAAGAGCATAATTGAAGCTCTGATTCCTGATCAAATTTTTTGTCAGGCAAGTTCTTGCATTTGATATGTTTATATTTTACCTTCATGTTAATAGGAAGTCCTCTGGAAATTGAGTTTGCACATGTGATGGTATATATTACCATCTTTTTGGGATAATTATATATTGCCATCTTTACACGTCTGAAAACAAGGTATCTGGTTTCTTGCAAATTTCTAGAGTTCTTTTACATAAGAGTGTTGTTATTTTCTGAAGAACAGGGGCGATATATTGTGGTGATTTTTTTTGTATTGTCATTCTCAGAAAGTTGGAATGAAATGATGACGAGGTTTATCATATCAGTTTCTTATTTTCTAGTGTCTTTATACATCTTTTTTTTTTATCGTAAAGGATGTTAATTCCCCCTCCCTCCCTCCCTCCCTCTCTTGCTCTCTCTGCCTCCCTTCCCCTCCCACTCTCCCCCCCCCCCCCCCTCTCTTTCTGATTAAGGAAGCAGTTAACTCTAAATATAATATTTCTTAAAAACACCACTATTTTCTACATTCTCTGTTGCGCAAAAGTTTGGCGCTCTTTGAATGGGCTCGTGATGCTTTACAATGACCTTTCCTACACATTTGGTTGCTCTCTACTCTCTACAGGTCCTGGATCGCATTTGCCATGACAACAAATGGACTTCACCAACATATTCAATATCTCCATGTGATGGTGAGATGTCTATACATATATCTTCCTATTGCACTTCTCT
Organism: Heracleum sosnowskyi; assembly: GCA_030848705.1. Classification (NCBI taxonomy): domain Eukaryota; kingdom Viridiplantae; phylum Streptophyta; class Magnoliopsida; order Apiales; family Apiaceae; genus Heracleum; species Heracleum sosnowskyi. The sequence goes on from CM061240.1 coordinate 69,644,533, forward strand.
GAAAATTCTTAGTGCTGGTAGCTATACTTTCTATGTGCTAACTTGATACTAATTTGCAAACTGATTTCATAATCTTATGCTTCAAATAGGCAAACCCTATCCTAAACATTTTTGTCAGTCTCCAAAGGGCTTTTGCCTAGGTGGGGAACTATATGTTCACTGTTATCTATAGCCAAGTTTGGACTACATGTATTCAAAATATAAAATAGGCAAGGGCATCGCGTAAGGGGATGTCATGATGTTTGGATTTGTAAAATGTATATTTTTTTATATGGGTTTATAGAAAAGGATGAGAATCAAGTGGTGGATGATCTGTCAACAATATTTCAAGGTGTCAGGTTCGCATGGTTTAGAAGTTGAGTTATTCCATCATCCATATTATATACTTTGCTTAAAATATGTAGAATTCGAGTTATCCTGAACTGCACTCGAATAAATTCAATTTACACATCAACCCTCAATCTTTTAGTTACTGCCCTGTTAGGCCCTCTATAATAGCCTAAATTCCCTGACTAGTACATGAAGGGGTTTATGAATTCGTACGGCTGAAATACTCCACCTTTTTTTTTCAAAAAAAAAACTAAAACTACTCAACCTTCTATATTATAAGATTTAAGTTCTAAAAGTAGTGATTTGCATTGCCAACAGCCAAGACATGCCACGCACCTGGTACAAAGTGAAAGTTCCATCTTCACCCACTAGCTGCAGCTGGGTATATGAACTGGAACTGGCCAGTGCTATAGCTAATTTATTACATTCCTGGATAAAAAATAGATTTTCTGAAAGTCTAAACTTTAACTAATGCAGAAACTTGTATGCACTCGCATTCATCAGCAATTATCACAGGCCCCATATTTAAGGAGTGAGAACGAATTTTGATAGTTTGTCTTCATTCCTTAATACGTACTTCTCAACCACTCTCTCAACTAAGTTTTTCTGTTGGGGTGTGGTCAATTACAGAAATTTAAAAACTCACGCAAATGCCTCCCCTGAAGCTTGAACCTTTGAACTCTTATTACTTTGAGTAAGCTGTGAGAATCCTGAAGTAGTTATTTAAAGGACATATGATAATGCCTTGGACTTCTTTGTATTTTTCTTTCTTCTGATGTAGCCACCACTCACATTTTCTCTCTGATAAATAGCCTCTAGCTGTCTTAAGCCAACGTACTCATATCGGTGATAACCACATCATTTGTTGCATTCATTGTAGATTATGGTTAACTTTCCCACTTAATGGATTCAGTTTATGCGTTTTACTGGAACTGTATCTGCAGCCTTATCCTTTTCCTCCATCTCACTAAATCCATTCTTGATGCTAAACAGTATTGGCATCCCTCGTACTATCCAGGCCCTGAATATAATTCTTCCTGCTCCTTAGCAAATCGATTTACTCTTTCATTCCATAGTCCAAAGTGTATTTGTGTCACTTGAATTTTTTGACTTGTAGCAGTGAGTACTGAGTATTTAGGTTTTCCCAACTAAATGACTTGGCCATCTCAATCTAATATTACATATATACGAACTCAAAATAATTATCAATAGGTTGACAAACAACTACACAACATAACCCCTTTTATGCAATCACAAAGAGGAATAACAGAACAGTGACTGAACTCGGCAACTACTTATTTGCTTGCCTGCTGCCCCTCATTCCTATACATAATGTTGGTGGCTTTCATCCGTATGGACAATTTTAGTTTTTGTTGTTTTGTCGTTTTGTTGACAACATATGATATGGGTAAAACGTAAAATGCTAATATGAAGTATCATCACCTATTGTTTAACTTTTGTTTCAGGAGGCTATATTGCGAATGTAACAGTAAAAGGGGATGACTTTGAGTGGTTAGTCAATGATAGGGTGCATTCATGTCCGAAAGACGCAAAAGACTCTGCTGCTATGCAGATGATCGAAAAACTAAGGAGTTTAATATAACTTCTCTACTAGAAAATTCTTCCCCTGTAATATCGACAGGATTAAACTGTTAAATCCAAACATGGATTGTGACCTCCTTTTCCACTACTTTGTCTAATATCAGTATCTAACTATTAAAAACAAATTTCAGAACAATCTCTTTTCTTTTTCTGCTGCTCAAGTGGTATTGGGTTTAAGGATTTTCTTATTTTCATTTTTTTTCTTCTGCTCAAGTGGTATTGGGTTCAAGGATTTTCTTATTTTAATTTTTATGTGGAAGAATTTTAGCAACAGAAGAACAATTGGTTAGATATTTGCAGCACAGCTAGATGGAGGGTAACTTATGTGATATGGCTTATATTACTGGGGCATTGACTAGATGTGCTGCTTCGTGTGAATGATTTAGACGGAAGAATGTGGTTTATATAGTTCAGTTTTATAATCTTTGGGAGGCCAACAACTAGTGAAAGATGGAAATAGACTTAATTGCAGTTTGATGCATCAACTCTTATTTATTTGCATAAAAATTCTCTTTCATAATTTCTGACATTTTTTGAACTATACTAGTAATGTTTTAACTGATGATTGCATTTTGTCATTTTTTTTAAAGGAATTTTACTGAGGATATATATGTTCTTCGCTTCGGGGACGGAGGTCCTACGGTGATGAAACACGGAGGCAAAAGAAAAGCAAGCGATAATTTTTAAAAGAACTCTTTCATGAGAAATCATGATTTTACATAAAATTATATGTATATTTTATAATTATATTCTTATCTATCTATACTATATTATTAAAGCCGAAACATTGAAAGTTTTGGTTTTCGGTCGGTTTTCGGTCCTTTATTCTATTTAATAAATAATAAAAAAATAGAAAAATAGTAACTAGATGATTGTCTTTTATAATTAAAACTAGGTTAATAAGTCGCGCTTCGCAGCGGCGTTTGAATATATTTTTTAAAGAAAAAGAATATTAGAACAAAATTTATGAAATAAATATCTACAAAATTATATAAATTATCAAATAAAATATATTTTGTAAAATTTGTATTTGGGTAAGTAATATTATAAATTATTTACATATTCCTTTTGTTTATAGAGTTTGATTTTTTATTTTCTTGGACCGATACCATTACCATATATATATTAAAAAAATTATATTGATAAAATCAATATAAACATATAATATTACTTATATTTATAGTATTATTAGAAAAGATAATATTAGAACATGATAGTTTGAATTTTAACTTATATAATATTATTACTTATATAATACTGCATGAAAATACCTGAGAGTATGTTAGTGTCATTAATACGTGCATCAATCATATCCGAACATATGAACTGAAATCCGTGCAGTGATATGTTGACGATGCTTTCTTCCAATCTCTTTAGGCGACGTTATGTGTATGAAGAACAATTTAGACCCATGTGATAGTGGTCTATATTTTCCTGTACTTGAAACAACAAAAAATAATAATATAATAAAAAAGAAAATAATAAAAAAAAGTTCTATCAATTTTGAAAATAAGAGCAATTTAGACTCATGTGATAGTGGTCTATATTTCCATGTACTTGAAACAACTTTCAGATTTTTGATGTTGTACACAGAGTCTTCCTCTAAAAGATTTTTGAACCGAGAGACCAGAATTTTCGGGATTGTAGCATGGATCAAATTTTCCTATCATACAACATATCTTAGAAAAGTTAATAACATCATACAATTTGACAAACTAATAAGTTATAAGTATATTGATTTATTAACCTTTTCATCGATCAAAATCATGTCAAGACTGATCAGTTCTTCAGTATTTGGATTGACAGATTCTCACATTCTACACACTCGTACTCTTATCATCCAGGTATAGTTGCTGTCATTCAAAACATCCAACATGTTGTAGGTCATAGTTGTATTGATCGTAAATATAGTTGTAAAAATTTGAAGCAATGTAAAAAAGTTTCGGTGTAAATTTTTTGTTACGAATGACCTTTAATTTATAGGTGTTTGTAAGGTGAATAAGATGGAAATCCATTCGGTTTAAAAGTCAAGAAGTATTATAAAAGAAAAGTTCTATCAAGTTTGAAAATAATAAAAGAAAGTTCTATCAAGTTTGAAAATAATAAAAGAGAAAATTGCAATTATTAACATAAGATCCTACAAATTCGAAAATAATAAGGAAGTTGTAATTTTCTAAATCAAAGAAAGTTCTATCAAGTTTGAAAATAATAAAAGAAAGTTCTATCAAGATTGAAAATAATAAAAGAGAAAATTGCAATTATTAACATAAGAGCCTACAAATTCGAAAATAATAAAGAAGTTGTAATTTTCTAAATCAAAGAAAATTCTATCAAGTTTGAAAATAATAAAAGAAAGAGGGGGGGGGGGTGAATGGATAGTTTGATGGATTTTTGCTTTCTTGAAACTAAATGTAAACTGTATATGATTATGCTATGTAATATGCAGAAAGTAAACAACACGTACAATCACTTTAATCTACTTTGTATAAGCAAATTAAATACTACAGCTTTCCAAGAAATTCACAATCGAATTTCTGGCTTCTAAACAAGAACAGTTTGTACTTGCTTGCTTACAGAGAAAAGAGCTTAGCAAATAACTATGTGTATCTCTCTCTTAGCTTACAATGGTGTGTGCATAATATATATATTAACCTATACAAACTAGGCACACACAATATTACACAGCTACCCCTTCTGAAAGTCCAACTTGTACTGCCATAAGAAGTTCACTGTGTCAGGAAGGACCACCTGCTTTTCGGAGTCTTTCCTGTTTCTGTAGCTGCTTGTCTCTTATCTTTCTCTCCAAGTTTAGCTGTAGATTTGCCATCTGTTCTTTGGACCACCTTGCCAGAACAAATGCTTCAGTATTTGTCTCTTTTGATTCTTGGTTCTGTACCTTGATTTGTCTTGTTATAAACGGCTAAGTGTTGATATCGTGAACTCCACTTCATTCCTGACTTCGCGATCTCCCTTGTGAGGACTACGCGATATAGCCTTTGAAGACTTTGCGACATAGGTCATTTGATGACTATGCGACATAAGTCATTTGACGACTATGCGACATAGGTCATTTGATGACTATGCGACATAGGTCATTTGATGACTATGCGACATAGGTCATTTTGATGACTATGCGACATAAGGCTTCTGAGGACTTCACGATCTAGGCTTCTTTGACTTTGCTGACTTCAACACTTCACGACATGTGTCTTGAGGACTTCTCGACATAGACCAAAATGGACTATGCGATGTAGCACTTCACGACATAGATATTGGTGACTTCACGACATAGCTTTCTTCTGACTTTGCTATATAATGCCTTAGACAAATTTCTGCATCTTATTTCTTCATGGCCTTATTCATTTCTATCCTGTTGCATGAACATTACTGAACTTCTACCAGGACAATTATTCAATGGCCTATATACAATCTAGATACAAGAAACTTTACTAAGCTCATTATAGATCTGAGCATACATGATAAAGCTATTGTTCATGAGAACAAGACAAGTAAATTTAGAGACCTATACTATATCCCAGTGATAGAAATCACTAGGTCATGTAGTGTGACATAGTCACATAGTGTAGGCTTGTTAATAGTGGTATTCAGACATGTCTTGAGCCTAACAATCTCCCCCAAATTGTGAGTAAGATCCTTAGGCACAATTTCATGTCTGATAACAAGTCTAACTTACATAAAAGGAAATTTAGTAACAGAGAGGACAATTCATGAACATTGAGATCAGGAATTTGATTACATAGAAAAATTGAAAGCTTACAGATTATTTTTGTTGCTCAGCAGCTTCAGCTTCCAATTGCTTCTCTAGTAAATCATCATACATCTTCTTTTTCCTTATCTCTTCTCTTCTCTTCATGTCTATGATGGCTTCTTGAAGTTCTTCTCTTGCAATCAGTTCTTCAATGAGAGGTGAGCCTTTCAAGTCATCAATTGCAGCCTTGAGTGCACTTTCTACATAGGAGTCCAGAAACTCCATCCTTATTTTGCTTTGGCCTCCATTTGAGTTTTTGTACTCCACAATGTAAGGATTTTGTTTGACCCTGCACAGCCCTTTCTGCCTTAGCTCTTTAGCCCTCTCCTCCATCTCAGCCATTTCTTTCTCTCTCTGTATGTTTTTCTCTTCATTCTCTTTCCTCATGTTTTCTTCATAATCAACATGCATTTTCAAGTACCTGGCAATATCTATCTTCCATGTCCTTTCTTCTTTTTCTTCAAAATTCAGTAAGGCATTTATCCTTTCAAGCTCATACTTATAGAAATATTGCCAGCCTCCTTGCTTCATTATCCTTTCTCTTCCATCAGTGTACTTGATCTCTAGATGATCTAGCTTCACCTTGACTTCAAAGATTCTTTGAGCTCTCAAGAATGCTAGGGCATCTTCATCATAGTCTTCATCAAGAGGAAGCACTTTGATCCCTACAACATTAGTGATTATCCCATTCTTCTTTGTTATCCTTGTCCTCTTAGCTGCCCTCTTGATCTTCATGTGCTTCACTTGAGGTAGCTTTGTGGAGCAGGGAGAATTAGTCTTCAGTGCCGCATCACTTGGGAGTAGCTTCATTCCCTTCCCCTTCATCCACTGTAACACTCCACTAGCTGTAACTTTGTGGAAGTGTTTTCTTGATATTCCTTTTGTGGTTTCAACTTTCTTCTGTGGCAATTCAGGTTCAGAAGTCTTAGATAATGATTTTGGAGGATCATTACTAACAGTACCCACCCTAGACTTAGAGTCTTGTGTTGTGGTTAAAGTACTGCTAGCAATGTCCTTGACTTGCTGAATTCCACTCCTTGTTCTCTTGACTGTTTCTTTTGTCCCCTTAGAATCCCTCTTGTCATCATCAGCACCTTTAGTCTTCTTTGAGGATTTGCTCCTGCTACTTTCACTTGGTCCATCCTTATCACTCCTTGAATGAGATCTCCTTCTGTAGGTTTTCTCCTCATCATCATCCTCACCATCCTTCTTCTTGCTCTTTTCTTTGACAGATTCAGGAATGACTCCATGAATCAGAAAATATTGTAGAGTGTGAATCATTTCTAGTTCCTCAACTGTCCTAACTCCTCTCTTGGCTCTCAGCATTTGTAGCACCTGATTGATCTTTGCATTGTTCTTCATTTTCAGGTCTGAGGGAATGACAAGTTGGTCAATGCTGTTATCTTGAGATAGACTTTGGTAGATAATTGTCCTTGGTTTGGAGATAACCTCAGGCAATCTTTGATTTTGATCTATCTTCAAGTCATTGTATAGACTTTCATTGTTCACTCCATGCTTTTCAATCAACTCCAGAATGATTGACAGCTCAGTAAATCTCAGTCTTTCTAGAGTTTGAAATGATAGATGCCACAAGCAATTGTCCTTGCACACCATGATAACCTCTCTTAGATGAACATCCCTGATTTTCTTTACTGCAACTGTGAAGTACTTGATGCTTTCCTTGAGCTTCTCTCTGTAGCCTCTTGCATCTTCATGAGCATTTCTGTAGATGGCTTTCAGAAACTCCAGGAAGGCCTCATCATGATAGATGTTTGAATTGGCAACTTCCTGTAGCTTGGCCTCTGTGATAACTGTAGCTTTGACAGGTTGAGCATTAGGAGTAGGTTGAGCAGCTGAAGTGTCTTTGGGCATCGTGGATGGATAGTAGGTGGTTGTGACTGTGCTTTTCTGACCTTGTGCACTTATAATCTCTACAGGGGGTAGGATTATTGGTTTGATTGTTTCTTCAGAAATTTTGCCCTTAAGCTTCTGTTGCTTGGCAGGTACTCCCCCTTTCTTTTGCAGAATGACCTCCTTTTGTTTCTCCCCCTTAGGCTTGGAATCAGACAAGATGTCTTGAGCTTCCCCAGGGATAGGCAGGTTCATTTGTCTCATCATAGAGGTCAACATTTGTTGTTGCACCAGCAGGATATTGGAGGTATTGTTGCCTTGGTCATCCAGCTTGTCATTGAGCTGGTTTAGAGATTGAGCAAGTATCCTGTTTTCATCTTTCAGAGAGGCCACTTCTCTTTCTAGACCATCCACCTTGGAGAATAGCTGTTGAGACTTGAAAGAATTTAGAGATTGATCCTTGATCTTGGCAAAGTCAAATTTGGAGATGTTTGACATAGGAACTTCATCCACCAATTTGTCACCATATTGATTCTTCCAAATCACATTCATCATTGCATTAGAGTTGATGTTGGCCTTGACTTGATTTTCCAATGTAGTAGCCAGTTTCTTGATGTTGTCAGTGACCATGGCTAGAGAGATGTCCATCATGTTGACATTGGAGTTGGTTTTCTGGATTTCCTTGAGGATGCCATCCACCTTGGGAAAATCAGAGAGATATGAGTTTCTTAGTTGAGTGAGGGATCTTTCTGTCTCCTCCTGGATAGAATAAATCTCTGATTGAAGCCCTTTCCCAAGATAGTGCAGAGCCTTTAGCTGATTCTTGTAGACATCATTTATAGCATCATAAACTGCAGCAGGAGAGAGATCCTTTGCATTGGAGCCTAGAGAGGTGAGATAATTTTCTCTCAGAAAAGCCAGGGCATCCTTGAGTTTGATAGACCTCTTAGCATCCAACCAGGCATCCACATTTCCCTCTGGTTCAGCTGCATCCATTATTTTCTCCTGCTGAGCTGCAACATCCTCCTTGTGGCAAAGAAGAATAGCCTCATAATCAGCATTTGGCAAGTTGGAGGTGAGGAGGTGTCGAGCTATTTTTGAGAACTCATCAATCTGTGCCACATATAGGTCTTGAATGGCTTCTTCTGTCATTTTAGAAGGCACAGTTGATGATCCTGAAGGCCTGTTATGTTGCACAGGCTTCAGCCATTTTGACATAGTGGCCTGAGCCAAGTGAGAGCTAGTGCTAGGCACTTCAAGGGATGAAAGTTTTTGAGTCTCCTCCAGCCTTGGAATGGCTGTAGAGTCTGATGTTGTCTCCAATGAAATGGGATGTGTTACAACATCAACCCTATTTGTCTGTGAAGACAGTTCCACATCCCTAAGGATGGGAGAATTTGGCATAGAATCTCCAGTGAAAACTGGTGAATCCTCCATGTTTGTGTTGGTGTCATTAGGATATGCCCCAGCATGCATTCCCTGACCAACTAGATGTTGTTCCTGGGTGGTGAGCACAATGTCATGCACCATGTCACTTGAGGTTGGCTCAATCACAGTGTTGGATTGTGATTGATCAATTGCAGAAAAGTCATGTGAATGACTGATCTGTTGAGAATAAATGTTAGATGTAGATTCTGGAAGAGAAGTGTGGTGTGGATTGAATTTTGGCAACTCCCCCTGAGAAATAGGAGGAGTTTCAAGTGTGATGTGCTCTCCACTCAATGTGTCAGCATCCTTATTTCTCCTAGGATCAAGAGTGAGTTCTTGATCCTGTGCAGACTCAGTACAGATTGTAGTGGGGAGACTACTCTTTTCAATGCCAATAACCTGTTGGGAGGCCATTGACAGTAATAGGTGTACCCCTTTTTCCACATCTGAATCCTGTTGGGAGGATCCAGTGGTAGGTTTGGATTTGGATTTCTTACTTTGTCTGGTGAGAGGTGACTCAGGATTCTCACTTTCTAACTCTTCAGTTTCTTGAATCACTTTTAGGGGTCTCTTCTTAGTCTTCTTTTTAGTAACATCAGTCTTTTGGGAGACTGATGCACTTGGCTCCCTAATTTCTACAGTTGTGTTTGCAGTGGGGTTGCTGGATGGGATAGGAAGGTGTTCGCACAAAATAAACACGCAAGCGCACGTGGTCACAAGTAGTATATAGATAAATCAAGTTCGATCCCACAAGGACTGGTTTAGGTTGTGATAGTCTGTACTTATGCACCAATGTTTGGTTATTACTCACTGCTAAGACAAGTATCAAATTGGTGTTTTGATTAACTACTAACTAGCACTTAACAAGTCTATAATTAACTAAAAGAATTACTAGTGAATTACTGATATGAATAAGCATGGGATCCTAACATCATTAAATATTTCATCTAGAGTCTCTTGTTCTTAATCTCTGTATGTGACAGTTGTGACAACTAACCAGATAACACGAATTTAGTACACGCTACCTTTCAGTATACGTATACCATACCACTTAAACATCCATAGATAGATAGAAGTTAAATGGACACCAGATATGCTTAGTCCCTATATGTCTATAGAGATTGAAAACATAGTGGTTGAATGAGCAGGTCATCTATTCAGATTACATAGGGTAGATGAAATGGTTAAAATCACCCACAAATTATGCATGATAATCATACATAAACTTATGCTAGCATGGCAAGTTCTAAATCCCTAAATCCACTTTCGCAATCAATAAGGATTAACAAACAATCATGAATGTTAGCTACGCATCCACAATGAATAAGCACAACCATGATAGGAAATCAATTCGCCACCACACACAGAGTATATAAAACAATTAACCACTAAACTCCATAAGAACTCTGTTAGAATCCCACGATAACGATTAGTTCATAAATGAACCGTTCATCATCGCAGGTTCTAATGAAAACATGATATAAAAACTAGGTCTTGAATTGATAATTGCAAATCAAATAGTATCAAGAATAACAATGTTTAGAAAACTAGAAAGAAGAATCCAAGTATCGCTTAATTGAGAGAAATACAAAGAAAAGTGTAATCCGGCTCTTTTTATCTAAGTCTCTCTGCTCTTCTTTATTATTCCTCGACCCCCATTGGAAATTAGGGTTCTCCCCTTAGAAAACATCCACCAGAAATGAAACATGCCCAAAACATGACCCGCTACCACTCTAAGCCCACAAAACAAAATAATAGAATTTCCACCAGACGGGGACGCGCGGCCGCGCGCTAGCAAGCGCGGGCGCGCCTGAGTTCCTACCAACGGATGCGCGGGCGCGCTCTAGGAGACGCGGGCGCACCTGGCTCTCTGCCAAAATTCCTGTTTTGCTGATTTATTAGCTAACTACCTTGCCAATTGCTTGCCTCCAACATCACTCAACTCCTGGAGCAAAAACCACCATTTTAAAGCACGATGACCACCACTTGATCCCATTCAGCTTATCTGCACATAAACACTAAAACTCATCATAACATCACACACTTGAGGCCAAAACAACCAATTTAAGCTGATTTTAAGGCGTTCCAAGTAGATATAAAACCGACTTATCAGAAGGCTAGGGTTAGACTGTGCAGCTCCTTCAGTCTTAGCCTCCCCTGTCCAGGAAAGTTCATGGTATATGGGCTTATCAAGTGGATAAGACTCAAATGTGTCCTGCATATGCTTGGTCACACTTAGAATCACATCCACTTGATTCCTTGTGTCCAATGAGCCAAATAGTACTGTGGACATGGACTTGGAATAAGCCATTTTAGTTTTATCTATACCCTCCAATTCATGGATATTTGCATCAAGAAAATTTAAAATAACTTGAAGGAAACGAGGGTAAAAGATGTCATTACCTCTACCACGAACGGTCCTGCCTAGCCTCTGAGCCAATTCCTTGAGAATTATGGCTCCCACATTGATCTCCTGGTTGTTGGCCAGGGAGTAGTCTAGCTTCACAGCAATGTGACTGATATGGTCCCATCCTGTCTTCCTGCATAGAAACACTTTCTGGAGTGCGTCAAACAGAAATGACCACTCCCTTCTCACAAACTTCTTATTTAGCTTTCCAGTATCTATCTCATCAGCATACAGAATGAAGGTCATGAAGTCTACGATTTGAGCATCTGTAGCTTCTTGGTCATGACCCTCCACCTTGAACCCTAAAGCTTCATTGATTTCCTTTTCACCAAACTGGAAGTGTTTGCCTCCAATTGAACAACTAACCTCCTGGAATGAGGTTCCATCTTCCCTAGCCATAGTTGATACCAACGCCGTTCTCCAGAATCCTTCCAACACATCGATATACAATGTAGGGTTCAGGGTTAGGGCTTGGCGTAGGTAGGAAGTGTTCAAGAACCGTACAAAACACTTGTACCTTGGGTTAGCCTCAGCCTCAGAGGGAATGGTGAGAAGATTTGTTTCTTTGGGAATGTTTAAAGGGCTTGAAGAGGAAGCTGTTTGAGATTTGGGTGCCATTGAAATTGAGATTGAGATTGAAGAAGAGAGAGAAGAGTTTAGGTTTTAGAAATTGAGAGCAAATGACAAGATGCAAAGTTGTGAACGGTCGACAAAAAGTATTTATATGATAGAGACACTGCGATATGGAGTTATGAATATGTACAGACTAAATGTATGTCGCGAAGTCTCAAAATGGCCTGTACCGCAAAGTCCTTGCAAAGTATATCGCAGAGTCCTGAATTAAACTATGTCGCAAAGTCTTGAGGATATCAGAATTTGGATGACTTTGCGATATAGTGAAAATACCTTGTCTAAAACTCTCTTTTTTTTGTTTTTTTTTTTTTAAGATTTTGTCAGACTTAAATCAAAAATTGAAATAAAGTAAATTTAAATCAAAATTCTGTCAAATATGGAGACTTGTCGATATAGTTATTATAAGTCGCAAAGTCATTAAAATGAACTATGTCGCAAACTCATGAAATGAACTATATCGCAAAGTCTCACAATTTTAACAGTTTGCGATATAAGTCTGTTTGATTTGTATTATGTCGTGAACTCTCAAAATCATCTATATCGAGATGTCTCAAAAGCTCACAACTCCTCAACCAAATATGATTTGAAAAATATGCAGTAAAATACTGAAATATTTATAGATCATATCTCAGCTAATTTTCACTCCAAATAAATAGAGCATTTATATACAGTGAAAATTTACTGCTGCAACAATTAACTAGCATACTTACTTAGAACAACTAAATGAAGGATTGAGCATTCCAATTTCACTCACAAGTCTGTTGAAGACAGCTTCATTCAGAGGCTTAGTAAATATGTCAGCTAATTGTTTCTCAGTTGGAACATAAGAGACTTCTATGGTACCATTTGCAGCATGTTCCCTAATGAAATGGTACCTGATCTCAATGTGCTTTGTAGTAGAATGATTAACAGTATTGGCAACTATGGATATTGCACTAGTATTATCACACAATAGAGAAATGTGTTCTAACACTAGTCCATAATCCATGAGTTGATTTCTAATCCAAAGCAATTGAGCACAGCAACTTCCAGCAGCAATATATTCAGCCTCAGCTGTGGACTGTTGTTTCTTACTAAACCAGGACACTAACCTTTGACCTAAGAACTGACAGCTTCCAGATGTGCTCTTCCTGTCAATTCTGCATCCAGCATAATCAGAATCTGTGTAGCCAACCAGGTTGAACCCAGTGCCCTTTGGATACCATAGCCCAAGATTAGGAGTCCCTTTCAGATATTTGAAAATCCTTTTGATAGCCATCATGTGAGATTCCTTGGGATCAGACTGGAACCTTGCACAAAGGCATGTGGCAAACATGATATCAGGCCTGCTAGCAGTGAGATAGAGTAGTGATCCAACCATGCCTCTGTAAACCTTGATGTCTACTCTTTTGCCTTTCTTGTCTTCATCAAGCTTGATTGCAGTGGACATGGGAGTTTTTGCAGGGGATGAGTCTTCTAAACCATATTTCTTCAAAAGATCTTTGACATACTTTGATTGGTTTATGAAGATGCCATCCTCCCTTTGATGTACTTGCAAAACCAGAAAGTAGGTTAATTCTCCCATCATACTCATCTCATATTTGCTTTGCATCAACTTAGAGAACCTTTCACAGAGTTTTTCGTTTGAAGAGCCAAAGATGATATCATCCACATAGATTTGAACAAGAATGATATCATTTCCATTCTTCTTGAAGAATAGGGTTTTGTCAATTGTACCCCTGGTAAATTGATGCTCAAGAAGGAATTGAGATAGAGTCTCATACCAGGCTCTTGGTGCCTGTTTGAGTCCATAGAGTGCCTTAAGCAGTCTGTACACAAAGTCTGGAAAGTTTTCATTTTCAAAGCCAGGTGGTTGAGATACATACACTTCTTCAGCAAGATCACCATTGAGAAATGCACTTTTCACATCCATTTGATACACCTTGAAATTTGAGTGAGCTGCAAAAGCCAGGAAGATTCTGATGGCTTCCAGTCTTGCTACAGGTGCAAATGTGTAACAGCCCCAAATCCGGGGTCAGGGATCTAGGGTTGTCACAATCCATGTATTCCTTGCCTTACCTGTATTACTCACACCATTCATAATTCACCTTCTCATGACCCCACAACATATGTCTCACACACACACACACACACAGGTTAGAGTCTCAGAAACGACACAATACAACAACTGCGGAATAAATAACTTTTATTACAATACCCAAATGTCTTTTGAATCTGTCACTGATACAATTTCTAAGTAATGTTACATTACCAACTTAGCCTTCTGATGCTCACAATCCTCTCATACCATTCATATCTATACATAAGTTGAATACCAAAAGCTGTAGACTGATTCGATTGGTTCGTACTTTTCTCGGGATCACTACTAGAAACTGTTTATGGCAACGCCTTACGGGGTATGTGCCGTCACATTGGCATCCTGCTTCGCTGCTATATAATATATATAAAACAATAGCAAGAGTGAGCGATAGCTCAGCAAGGAAATGAAAGTATGGCATAATTCTGCCTTTAACTCAACCCAGAATAAAACGGGTATAAGACAATAATTTGTCAAAATATCTCGATACTGAAATTATATCCTTATCGGAATGTATTCCCAAAAACAGTACCATTATTGTACTTCAAATATCATTTTCATAATATTTCTACAAACTTTTGCTATATTATGAACAAAGTTCTAGTATAATATAAAAGATGAGGTTTCAAAGTAAACCAATATAACCTTTCCAAAAATATCTGCTATGTAAGCAGAATATCAACACATAACTTAAAGGATGAAGTTATAAGGTGATTCAGTATAAACAACTCCCTTACCATAACTCATGTTATGTAAGGCATCCACAGAGTCATAACTCATAAAATAAAAGATGAAGTTGCATGAATTTATTGTCACTTCATTTTCAAACACTTTCGACCCCCTGCCAACATGATCGGTTTTTCATCCCAATACATGTTGCAGGAATATCCAAAATGGATGATGAACTAATACTGGAGTTGCTACCGCGTCCGCTGTGCCTAACCTTGCTATGATCAGTAGCAGGTCGCACCGCTCAAATAGTTTTCTACATGTAGATGGAAGTATCACGACGGCCTGACATTGTCTACCGCCTTACTATGACCTCCCGGCCCATTTGGGGCAATACAAAAGTTGGATGGGCCCACGCAACTTGACCACTTACACCACTCCTAGTTCAGATGAAATCCATGACTCTGAAACGTAAAGATCGTCCTCCTTTCCCCAAGTGTAACACTTGTTGATACGACTCCACTAAGTAGTTATATCTAGGTTGGAAAGGAAGATTCTCCAATATTTCCCAAGCTATGCTTGTTAATGGATATCGACTTGTTCCATGAATTTACCCCTCGATCATTGAGGTGGTAACACAACATTAGACTAGCAACAATTAAATTGCTCCAAGAAAATATCTGTCCCCTGACAGTTTTTGAATTGAGAGTTTAAAAAGAGTAGTAGTCACTTAAATCAGGTTTCCCATATTTTTGATAGTTGAGCGAGCATTTAAATCCTCTTTAAAAGACAGATTTAAATGGAAAAACATTGTTTTGGGAACCTCTTTTTGATTGGAAAACAATTAATAACATTTATTAAACAAGTAAACCTTCAAATGAATATTCGAAAATAATATTCATCAAATAAACAAACCTCGAATGAATATTTAGAAATAATATTCATTAATAAATAATCCTCAAATGAATATTCAAAAATAATATTCATTAATAAATAATCCTCAAATGAATATTCAAAAATAATATTCATTAATAAATAATCCTCAAATGAATATTCAAAAATAATATTCATTAATAAATAATCCTCAAATGAATATTCAAAAATAATATTCATTAATAAATAATCCTCAAATGAATATTCAAAAATAATATTCATTAATAAATAATCCTCAAATGAATATTCAAAAATAATATTCATTAATAAATAATCCTCAAATGAATATTCAAAAATAATATTCATTAATAAATAATCCTCAAATGAATATTAAAAATAATATTTCTCAAATAAGTGAACCTCCAATGAATATTCGAAAATAATATCCTTTAAATAATTAAATCTCAAATGAATATTCAAAAGTAATATTCATTAATTAAATAAATCTCAAATGAATATAAACAATATTCTGTAAGTCGATAATCCTCAAATGTATATAAATAATATTCTGTAAGTCGATAATCCTCAAATGTATATAAATAATATTCTGTAAGTCGATAATCCTCAAATGAATATTAATAAATAATATTCTTAAATAAAAATAATTAATCCTCGAATAACGGTTACCCGATATCTTTATCGGAAAAATAACCTTTATCATACACAAACTATAATCACTACTGATCTTAAGAAATATCATACGCCCTTAACCTAGGGCCTTTATAAAACCTGGCTTATAACTGATATCCCATATCTAGCTTATAAGCCAATTACCAAATCATTTCCAAGTAACAACCTCTGAATGAGGTAATATTCAAATAACATTCCTCAAATCATTTCCAGGTAATTAATACTTTCTAGAAATATAATTAATGTTTAATAATAGCAGTCCTCAAAATAATTAGTACACTGCCGCTAGAATCCCTCCGGGTTTCCACGGCTATCTCCATATCTCAAATACTGACTCCCGGTCTAGAGTCGAAAACAAGAAGTATGCTCTTATCTCTAGAGCTACAAGGTATGCCGGTTTATAACTACTTTATCTCAAAGCTCATACATAAATCCAAATCAAACTCTATTTTATACAATATATAACATGTATCGCACAACTGTATAACTCCACACATGGCAACAGCAGTAATATATAATCAATACTTCAAAGTATAGATTTAGAAAACTTGCCTGATGCTCAAGAAGTGATAGGGGTTCGCGACGATGCCGGACAATCTAGACAAAGTCAAAGAAAACGCACGATTAATCCCCTGGATAATCCACTTGTACTCAATGCTTAAACACGTAAGCGAAACACAACCAAGGCATTACTAGCTCGTTATAGGCTCATACTAAGTCCATGTTAATCGACAATTACTTAAGTCGTAGGTTTAGTCCGAAATCGATCCTCGAATACAAGTTATACTTAACCATTTTCAACATTGGTTCCTAAGTCATGCTCTTAAAGGTTTTCACTTGCGCAACCTCGGCTAACACATTTTTATCAAATCGGAAAATAATCTTTTGGACTCGAAACCTTCGTACAAACCTTCGTAACTGCCCTTGACACTTCAATACAAAATTCCATATTTTAAAACAACTCTTAAGGCATTTCTGCAATCTCATTCCTTGAACCACTTTCACTAAAATGGTCATATCTCATAAACCGTAAATCGTAATGACATGATTCTTGCGCTCACGTAAACTAGAAACAAAGCTCTACACACTCATGTTCATAACTGAACCAAAAGAGGCAGTTAGGTTTTCTGATTCTAGGCAGTTTATAGAGTTACCGAAAATTGGGCATTACGACGGCTTAAAATCGAATAATCCTATTTTGTCACAACATAACCAAGCCACACCGGGCATACCATACATCTCCAACCTCAACAAACAACCATCATACACCTCTAAGATCAGTGGGGAGGCTCAAATCCAGCACCCATCATTTTACACATTCAAACAAATCCAAATAATCACTAAATCACTTAATCATGATCTTAACTTTACATGAACATCAAAACCACTTTAAAACTCATATAAAACTCAAAGGGGCAGAGGTTTATACCTTCCTCCAAGCTTGCTTGCTGCTATATTCCTTATATAACCTTAGATCCTTGCTTAATACAACCTTTGGAAGCCACAAACTCAATATCAAAAGCAACAAAGCAAAATACAAGTTACTATTCATCATCTTCTCCAACTGTTACTCACTGAAATATAAGGGTAAATCACAGAGGTGAGGCGATTGCTTACCATGGTTACGTCGGGCTTCTCGAGAGCTTCGATTTGAGTGGTGGAACGCCAAAAACGGACCACGGAATCTCAAGTTATGATCATTTCTTTCTCTCCCATTTTTCTTTCTTCTTCTCTCCCGAAATTTCTCTTCCTTTTTCTTTTTCTTCTTATCTTGTTTAATTACTTGATATTTATCCAATGTGGTGAGTCATCACCCTTGGTCTCTTCTTGTCTTGACACTTGGCAAGCATGCATTGGCTTGGGATAAAGTAGCTTTTCTGGTTCGTTTAATTTCGTAGAACGCTCGCAAGGTTTCTCGAGGGTTCTATCGAGGTATTTTACCGAAATCGTTCTCGATACTTCTAATTCATTTATCAAATCCATATCCATGGAATTAATAATTTAAATCCTTAAATATCCTCAAATAATAATTATTTAGTCCGTTTTTGGTGAAATTTCGGAGAAAACGAAAAATGCTATTTTTCCGATTCTGACAGCTTCTGCATTCTTTTATTTCCATCGTAGATCACTAATGCGACTTTGAAAGTTTATTATATCGTCCCGCATATAGGGTGGTCTGAAAAACTTTTAAATGAAGAGTTACTATTCATCAGTGGTCTTTCTATAATCCTTTGGATCAAAATCCGTTCCAATATTCCTGATCTATTTTCTCTTTACTCTTTGCACTTAGAAATGTTCTAGTGCTTTCTCGGGCACACGCTATCTTGTTTACGGAGTTGTCGGATGCATACCAGATATCGATTTGGATGACATAAAAATACTTTTCTTCCTTGGAATATTGTATTCTTATTTTCTAGATTGATTGTTCTTATTTATATGTTCAGTCCATTCTTACTATTCTCAAAATGTTTGAAAACCGAAATTCATATTCATTTCATAACTTGATTCTCAAAGTCATTGCCACTATCCATATTTACATCAACATATAATAAAAGTTTTAATTCTACCCAAAATCTGGGGTCTTACAGTCTCCCCTCCTTAAAAGGATTCCGTCCCGGAATCACTCTGAAAACAAATGGGGATATCTTTTAGCATCACGAATCTCTAACCTCATATTCTCTATCTTGTTTGTACAGAAAATACACCAACATAAACTTGCTTGTCATCCATCAACATGCCATTTAGCTTATCAGTAGCAGTACTATCTCTATACTCGCGGGCTTAGTCCGCATACTTTCTCTGTCTGTCTTGGTTGTCACTAGCCGCTTGTTGGTGAAATCTTTTGTCCTTCTAGTTTGTTGGACTAACTTGGGTGTTGTGTAAAATCTCATCCTTTAATTCCCGATCATTCGGAATCCATCTCTGTCTCATAAGTAAGGGTATCGGCCACCACATTGGCCTTCCCCGGATGGTAGTGTATCTCACCGTCATAATCCTAGGTCAATTCTAGCCATTTCTCCATCTCATGCTATCTACTATCATGGGTAACTCAAAGCCAATTCATTACATTCCATAAAATTTGTGGGTGCATTAGTCAACCCAAAATAACTTCGCTGAAAACTCGAAGTGTCTATTCCTAGTACGAATCGCAGTCTTGGGCATATCCTCTGATTTAACTTCCAACTGGTGATACCCAGTTCTTAAATAAAGTTGGAAATACACAGCGTCTTTCAGCTGGTCAAACAACCATTTACCCTAGGTAACGAGCACCTATTCTTAATGGTAATGCTTGCTCAACTCTCTATAGTCGATACACAATCTCCTACTACCATCTTTCTTTTCTTCTGTGTTCACAAACTCCGGAACAAACCTCGATAATTCGGAAAACTTGGCCTCATACTCGGTCACAGTCATGGTTTCTTGTTTTAACTCTTTAACGTTCATTTTCATCCGGGTCTCCATATATCTCCAAAAATTATTCCCCTAAATCAACACACGTTGCACCTCTCCTAAGTCACAATACTAGCTCCCTCTGACTCCATCGTCAGTACTTATCTTACTAACCCAGAGGTAGTGTCCATGGGTACACAACTCCTCCAACATCTCAATTCCACTATAGGGCATCTATCTAACACCGTTGTCATTGGAGTTCACGGCACATCGCTATTTCTTTCACATATATCGATTGACACGCTTTCCATTATCATAATATCCTTGGGAGAATAAACCAATTTCATTGATATGTCACTGACATTCTATTCGTCTTAGGGATTCGCTCCTGACATAGGCGATTTCGTCGCGAATCTAATTCCTATCAGCGAATTTTGACTTATTTGACCTGGTTGGCCTCCCCTTGAAATTCAATACGGATAACAAAATTATGGGGCCTTGAAAAGACAGCTCCCATATCAAGGAAAACGTCACACACTGGTGATCGTAAGGTCATGAGTTTTAAGGTAACCTTATTGGAGGTAAAAGAATTTACCGAGAGATCAACATGATCATAAGAACTCAACGTTGTGTGCCTCGATTGAGACATTACTAAAGGTAATTAGCCTTCTTGTATTTCACAACTTACAAGTGATGGCGTCCCATCAGACTTCTATCACACAGACAGATAGTCCTTGTAGCCCCTATAAGTCTAGGGTTGTTCGTCTCAGTGGAAGTTGAAAAGTATGAAAGCAATTCGAGATCAATTTAATGATTATCGCCATTCGACAATATTTCTCAAAGGAACACCTTGGATTTAAAATTGAACAGATTCCAAAGGTGCGGTTTCCAAAGAAAATACAAAGAAAAGAATAACCAAAAAGATACTGGTACCTAACAAACAAGTGGTGAGGTATCACCATAGGGTCATTCATTATTTGAAGAAAAGTCAAAGCTTAAATAACATCATTTGACAGGGCTTCGAAAACCTGAAAGTAGGCATTGTGACAGCCTCTGGCACAGGTGAAACTGAATATGGTTTAGCACAAGTGTTATAAAATAACTTCGAAGAGGGAATATACCCTTTATCAGAATTCTTTCTTGGAAAGAGGTCAAGATAGATCATAGATTGGGGAAATATCCCACATAATTTGCAAATTGGGAGGGTACTACCAAGGTCTCTACGGATGCCTTTTATGTCGGCTCCTCTGATGGATAATCGTTCAATTCCAAAGCTTTTCTTTTCCACGCACCCTAAGGTGTTCGATACTTACGTCATTGCCGACTTATAATAGTCGCTAAGAATTCAACCATCAACATTTGTAATCGCAGGGAGTTCTATTCGATTAGGCGCAAACATCTCAAGTAAGCGTTCTGTTCTATAAGAAGACTTCGATACCGTTGTCGCCCATAGCAATGACAATTCCACATGTCGACTGGGCGGTACTCCGGAAGATCGTTAGAAACTACAAGCTTAAATTCGGTCTCTATTTCAATCATCCTTATACCCAATATTCCTTCTCCCATATCAATCCCGTGTGCTACATAAACTTAACACTTTTGGCACAATAGCCTTTTCATTTAAGTCAATCCCGGAATTTCTCAGTCCGTCTTGGTCCTTAAATACATTTCGCATTTACCGTTCAATCTCAACTTCACCATTTTATCTCTACAATCAATTGTAGCAATCAAGGTCTGTCCACCAGCCCATATAGCGGCCATCTTACCCAATCCACAGGGTTCGCTCTAGTTTCCACTCTCTTTGGTGACATCCTCTGGTAATCAGAAAGACAAGGTTTGCCAAAATTTGTTGAATTTCTTCCCAAAATCAGGGGAATTTGATCAATCTATTTACCTACTAGTAATGCTCGGATCTGATTTCCGACCTTTCTGTTCTATCCTTATAATTCCTTCCTGGTTTCCTGAGGGTGGTAAATCTCGTTCTCGATCCCGTCTTAGCGTGCTTGTCTTACCATAACATTTACATGGTACATATACCCAAAATCCTCCTTGAGATAATAAAATCCCTCAATGATGTAATAGACACTATTTCCAGTGGAATCGCTGGTCGTGGGGGTTTGAAATCTCATAGCCCAAAACAATTCCTTCCACTATTCTAGGCAACTAAGTACCCTTAATCGTTCGTGAAAATCTGAACATCTTGGTTCTTACGTATGCCGCCTCCTTATGGGCAACTATAACCGACTACGAGTAACAGGTTTCGTTCAAGTCGAATCAATCCACTGATACTGGCTATACTGCCTCTACCTCTTCTGCTTTGGAGACTCTACTCCATTTTCTTTGTCATATCTCTTGATGAATCATGAACGATCCTTAAACTCTCGTCTCGTCACTTATTTGTCCCTTGAAGGTTCGTCCGGTCCTATTGTACGACCTCAAGTAACATACTATATCTTTATCAATTAACACGTCCTCTACAAGATTCTTTCCTTGACCCACTATGGGGTCTTCCTCTAGATCCTCCTATGGATCTTCCTTTATCAGATCTCCGCCCATTTCAAGGAGCGCATCATCAAATGCCTACTCGAAGGCCTCGGGATCTGGCATCTCAGAGTCCCATCCATCTATAACTCATACGAATCGAGGTGACTAACCATGAAGTCCTAAGTACGGTTTCCCAGAAGAAGTCCCCTCTCGGGCTTCATCTTAAACAGTCAGGGTCATGTCCTCTAACCCGACTACGAACTTAATTTGAGCTCTAGATGTTCTTATCATTATTAAGGGTATTGTAAGACTCAATCTCCTATCGTTTCTGAGGACTGTAACCTAACGCTCTGATACCATTTCTGTAACAGCCCCAAATCCGGGGTCAGGGATCTAGGGTTGTCACAATCCATGTATTCCTTGCCTTACCTGTATTACTCACACCATTCATAATTCACCTTCTCATGACCCCACAACATATGTCTCACACACACACACACAGGTTAGAGTCTCAGAAACGACACAATACAACAACTGCGGAATAAATAACTTTTATTACAATACCCAAATGTCTTTTGAATCTGTCACTGATACAATTTCTAAGTAATGTTACATTACCAACTTAGCCTTCTGATGCTCACAATCCTCTCATACCATTCATATCTATACATAAGTTGAATACCAAAAGCTGTAGACTGATTCGATTGGTTCGTACTTTTCTCGGGATCACTACTAGAAACTGTTTATGGCAACGCCTTACGGGGTATGTGCCGTCACATTGGCATCCTGCTTCGCTGCTATATAATATATATAAAACAATAGCAAGAGTGAGCGATAGCTCAGCAAGGAAATGAAAGTATGGCATAATTCTGCCTTTAACTCAACCCAGAATAAAACGGGTATAAGACAATAATTTGTCAAAATATCTCGATACTGAAATTATATCCTTATCGGAATGTATTCCCAAAAACAGTACCATTATTGTACTTCAAATATCATTTTCATAATATTTCTACAAACTTTTGCTATATTATGAACAAAGTTCTAGTATAATATAAAAGATGAGGTTTCAAAGTAAACCAATATAACCTTTCCAAAAATATCTGCTATGTAAGCAGAATATCAACACATAACTTAAAGGATGAAGTTATAAGGTGATTCAGTATAAACAACTCCCTTACCATAACTCATGTTATGTAAGGCATCCACAGAGTCATAACTCATAAAATAAAAGATGAAGTTGCATGAATTTATTGTCACTTCATTTTCAAACACTTTCGACCCCCTGCCAACATGATCGGTTTTTCATCCCAATACATGTTGCAGGAATATCCAAAATGGATGATGAACTAATACTGGAGTTGCTACCGCGTCCGCTGTGCCTAACCTTGCTATGATCAGTAGCAGGTCGCACCGCTCAAATAGTTTTCTACATGTAGATGGAAGTATCACGACGGCCTGACATTGTCTACCGCCTTACTATGACCTCCCGGCCCATTTGGGGCAATATAAAAGTTGGATGGGCCCACGCAACTTGACCACTTACACCACTCCTAGTTCAGATGAAATCCATGACTCTGAAACGTAAAGATCGTCCTCCTTTCCCCAAGTGTAACACTTGTTGATACGACTCCACTAAGTAGTTATATCTAGGTTGGAAAGGAAGATTCTCCAATATTTCCCAAGCTATGCTTGTTAATGGATATCGACTTGTTCCATGAATTTACCCCTCGATCATTGAGGTGGTAACACAACATTAGACTAGCAGCAATTAAATTGCTCCAAGAAAATATCTGTCCCCTGACAGTTTTTGAATTGAGAGTTTAAAAAGAGTAGTAGTCACTTAAATCAGGTTTCCCATATTTTTGATAGTTGAGCGAGCATTTAAATCCTCTTTAAAAGACAGATTTAAATGGAAAAACATTGTTTTGGGAACCTCTTTTTGATTGGAAAACAATTAATAACATTTATTAAACAAGTAAACCTTCAAATGAATATTCGAAAATAATATTCATCAAATAAACAAACCTCGAATGAATATTTAGAAATAATATTCATTAATAAATAATCCTCAAATGAATATTCAAAAATAATATTCATTAATAAATAATCCTCAAATGAATATTCAAAAATAATATTCATTAATAAATAATCCTCAAATGAATATTCAAAAATAATATTCATTAATAAATAATCCTCAAATGAATATTCAAAAATAATATTCATTAATAAATAATCCTCAAATGAATATTCAAAAATAATATTCATTAATAAATAATCCTCAAATGAATATTCAAAAATAATATTCATTAATAAATAATCCTCAAATGAATATTCAAAAATAATATTCATTAATAAATAATCCTCAAATGAATATTAAAAATAATATTTCTCAAATAAGTGAACCTCCAATGAATATTCGAAAATAATATCCTTTAAATAATTAAATCTCAAATGAATATTCAAAAGTAATATTCATTAATTAAATAAATCTCAAATGAATATAAACAATATTCTGTAAGTCGATAATCCTCAAATGTATATAAATAATATTCTGTAAGTCGATAATCCTCAAATGTATATAAATAATATTCTGTAAGTCGATAATCCTCAAATGAATATTAATAAATAATATTCTTAAATAAAAATAATTAATCCTCGAATAACGGTTACCCGATATCTTTATCGGAAAAATAACCTTTATCATACACAAACTATAATCACTACTGATCTTAAGAAATATCATACGCCCTTAACCTAGGGCCTTTATAAAACCTGGCTTATAACTGATATCTCATATCTAGCTTATAAGCCAATTACCAAATCATTTCCAAGTAACAACCTCTGAATGAGGTAATATTCAAATAACATTCCTCAAATCATTTCCAGGTAATTAATACTTTCTAGAAATATAATTAATGTTTAATAATAGCAGTCCTCAAAATAATTAGTACACTGCCGCTGGAATCCCTCCGGGTTTCCACGGCTATCTCCATATCTCAAATACTGACTCCCGGTCTAGAGTCGAAAACAAGAAGTATGCTCTTATCTCTAGAGCTACAAGGTATGCCGGTTTATAACTACTTTATCTCAAAGCTCATACATAAATCCAAATCAAACTCTATTTTATACAATATATAACATGTATCGCACAACTGTATAACTCCACACATGGCAACAGCAGTAATATATAATCAATACTTCAAAGTATAGATTTAGAAAACTTGCCTGATGCTCAAGAAGTGATAGGGGTTCGCGACGATGCCGGACAATCTAGACAAAGTCAAAGAAAACGCACGATTAATCCCCTGGATAATCCACTTGTACTCAATGCTTAAACACGTAAGCGAAACACAACCAAGGCATTACTAGCTCGTTATAGGCTCATACTAAGTCCATGTTAATCGACAATTACTTAAGTCGTAGGTTTAGTCCGAAATCGATCCTCGAATACAAGTTATACTTAACCATTTTCAACATTGGTTCCTAAGTCATGCTCTTAAAGGTTTTCACTTGCGCAACCTCGGCTAACACATTTTTATCAAATCGGAAAATAATCTTTTGGACTCGAAACCTTCGTACAAACCTTCGTAACTGCCCTTGACACTTCAATACAAAATTCCATATTTTAAAACAACTATTAAGGGTCTCAAACATAGCCACAAAGTTGGTACATTTCTGCAATCTCATTCCTTGAACCACTTTCACTAAAATGGTCATATCTCATAAACCGTAAATCGTAATGACATGATTCTTGCGCTCACGTAAACTAGAAACAAAGCTCTACACACTCATGTTCATAACTGAACCAAAAGAGGCAGTTAGGTTTTCTGATTCTAGGCAGTTTATAGAGTTACCGAAAATTGGGCATTACGACGGCTTAAAATCGAATAATCCTATTTTGTCACAACATAACCAAGCCACACCGGGCATACCATACATCTCCAACCTCAACAAACAACCATCATACACCTCTAAGATCAGTGGGGAGGCTCAAATCCAGCACCCATCATTTTACACATTCAAACAAATCCAAATAATCACTAAATCACTTAATCATGATCTTAACTTTACATGAACATCAAAACCACTTTAAAACTCATATAAAACTCAAAGGGGCAGAGGTTTATACCTTCCTCCAAGCTTGCTTGCTGCTATATTCCTTATATAACCTTAGATCCTTGCTTAATACAACCTTTGGAAGCCACAAACTCAATATCAAAAGCAACAAAGCAAAATACAAGTTACTATTCATCATCTTCTCCAACTGTTACTCACTGAAATCTAAGGGTAAATCACAGAGGTGAGGCGATTGCTTACCATGGTTACGTCGGGCTTCTCGAGAGCTTCGATTTGAGTGGTGGAACGCCAAAAACGGACCACGGAATCTCAAGTTATGATCATTTCTTTCTCTCCCATTTTTCTTTCTTCTTCTCTCCCGAAATTTCTCTTCCTTTTTCTTTTTCTTCTTATCTTGTTTAATTACTTGATATTTATCCAATGTGGTGAGTCATCACCCTTGGTCTCTTCTTGTCTTGACACTTGGCAAGCATGCATTGGCTTGGGATAAAGTAGCTTTTCTGGTTCGTTTAATTTCGTAGAACGCTCGCAAGGTTTCTCGAGGGTTCTATCGAGGTATTTTACCGAAATCGTTCTCGATACTTCTAATTCATTTGTCAAATCCATATCCATGGAATTAATAATTTAAATCCTTAAATATCCTCAAATAATAATTATTTAGTCCGTTTTTGGTGAAATTTCGGAGAAAACGAAAAATGCTATTTTTCCGATTCTGACAGCTTCTGCATTCTTTTATTTCCATCGTAGATCACTAATGCGACTTTGAAAGTTTATTATATCGTCCCGCATATAGGGTGGTCTGAAAAACTTTTAAATGAAGAGTTACTATTCATCAGTGGTCTTTCTATAATCCTTTGGATCAAAATCCGTTCCAATATTCCTGATCTATTTTCTCTTTACTCTTTGCACTTAGAAATGTTCTAGTGCTTTCTCGGGCACACGCTATCTTGTTTACGGAGTTGTCGGATGCATACCAGATATCGATTTGGATGACATAAAAATACTTTTCTTCCTTGGAATATTGTATTCTTATTTTCTAGATTGATTGTTCTTATTTATATGTTCAGTCCATTCTTACTATTCTCAAAATGTTTGAAAACCGAAATTCATATTCATTTCATAACTTGATTCTCAAAGTCATTGCCACTATCCATATTTACATCAACATATAATAAAAGTTTTAATTCTACCCAAAATCTGGGGTCTTACAAAATGTCTCATCATAATCAATGCCTTATTGCTGACAGTATCCTTTGGCAACCAGCCTTGCTTTGTTTCTAATTACCACTCCTTCTTCATCCATCTTGTTTCTGAATACCCATTTGGTGTCAATAACATTCTTTCTTTCAGGAGGTGGCACTAGCTCCCATACTTTGTTTTTCTCAAATTGATTCAATTCTTCTTGCATGGCAACAATCCAATCAGAAATCTTCAAAGCTTCTTCAACTACCTTAGGTTCCTCTTGTGACAGAAAGCAGCTATACAGACATGTATTTAATGTTGCCCTTCTTGTTCTAACTCCCTCACTAGGATCTCCAATGATTTGATCCCTAGTGTGGGCTCTGTCCCATTTCCTTGTGTGCCCCTGTTCATTTCCTTGATCTGTTCCATGCTCATTTTGGTTTACAGTTGCATTCTCTTCTTCTCCCCCTGTGTTTGTGAACCCTTGCACAGGTGTTTGAAGAAGATTGTCAACTTCAAGGATTTCATTCTCTAGAACAGTTTGAACAGGTGGTTCATCTTCACTTTCAGAATCCTCAAGATAACCTTGATTCTCAAATCTTAATGGCACACTGTCTTGATCACTTGTTTTAAGTCCAGGAGTTTTCTTGTCATCAAAGGTAACATCCATGCTCTCCATGACTTTGTGTTACTCAGGTACAAACACTCTGTATGTTGTCCTTTCCAGAGAGTATCCAATGAAGATACCTTCAAATGCTTTTGCATCAAATTTTCCAACATGCTCAGAGGTATCTTTCATCACAAAACACTTGCTTCCAAACACATGCAGATGATTGAAGGATGCTCTTTTTCCAGTCATTAATGAGTAAGGAGTTTCGCCAGACTTCTTATTGATTAATGTTCTATTTTGTACATAGCATGCTGTGTTAACAGCATGAGCCCAAAAGCTAGTGGGTAGCTTTGCATCCAACAACATTGTCCTTGCAGCTTCAATGAGAGTTCTATTCTTTCTCTCAACTACTCCATTTTGTTGAGGTGTTCTAGGAGCTGAGAATTGTTGAGAAATTCCTTTATCTTTGCAAAACTCATACAATGTTGAATTTCTGAACTCAGTCCCATTATCACTTCTCAAAGCAACTATAGAGGAACCAGTGCTTTGTGCTTCTCTATCAACTCTCTTGATATGCTCTATTATGACTTGAGGTGCTTCATCCTTGGAGAATAGGAATTCCACCCAAGTGTATCTTGAATGATCATCAACCATTACTAGAGCATATTTCTTTTTGAAAAGGGACATTACATTCACAGGACCAAATAAATCCATGTGAATTAGCTGCAGAGGTTTTGAGTTTGTATTGAGCAACTTGTTCTTGTGACTAGATCTTTTAATCTTTCCTTTCTGACAAGCTTCACATGCTCCATCTTGCACAAACTCCAAGGCAGGCAAATCTCTGATGAGTTCTCTCTTGATTAGAGAGTTCATTGCCTGAACATTTAAGTGAGACAGTTTCTTGTGCCATAGCTAGAATTCCTCATTTGTGGCTTTAGTGTAGAGACAACAAATTTCTCCCTTGTCTGCAGCCTTGAGATCAGCTACAAACAGGCTTCCTTTCTTCACACCAGTTAGAACAACTTCACCACTTTCTCTTTTTGAGATTGAACAATGATCTTCATCAAATTCCACTTTGAAACCCCTGTTGGTAAATTGTCCAATGCTCAAGAGATTATGCTTCAGTCCTTCAACAAATGCTACATCTTCAATAATGATATTTCCAGATTTTATACTGCCATATCCCATTGTATAACCAATGTTGTCATTTCCAAAGGTTACTGATGGGCCAGCCTTTTCCTCAAAATGTGATAGCAGGGCTATATCACCAGTCATGTGACTTGAGCATCCACTGTCCAAGATCCATATGACTCTTTTATTCCTGTTGCCCTGCATTCACAAAGTAACTAAGTTGTTTTTGGTACCCAGACATGGTAGGGTCCAGTTGATTTAGAAACATTTTTGTTAACAATTCTTCTGTCATAAGTTACATTCATCACAGTAGGATACTTCATATTGTTTGTGGCTTTGGAGTTCACACTCTTAGGCTCACATGAAGTGTACACCCTCTCGACCCTGATTGGGGATCCTGTCCTGTGAGTGTGCATGTGTGTGTGTGATTCACTAGATTGTGCAGAATCAAGTTTATGCTTTAGAGATAAACAGTTAGCAATCACAGTCACATAGCATGTCATGCAATTTGGCTTACCACAGAAGGAATCATGACTAGAGCTTATGCTAGCAGAATGGTTACTCAGGTTATCAACTTCAACATTCACTTGTTTGTTACACTTATGAGTCAAATGATTAACAGATAGACATTTCTGACATTGTTTCCTGGGAGCATTTGGCACATAAGCATAATTGTTACCCTTGTTGACACCAACCTTACCATTTCTGTTTTGTTTCTTTTTCTTAACAACTTCTTTCTTTGCTTTAGGACTTTTGAGAAGATTGTCTTTGGTTTCTTTCTGACTGACAGATTCAGGAGAGGAAGAAGTGTCTTTAGCAGCCTCATCTTCTTCAAGAAGTTGTTGTTTGATGATCAATAGTTCTTCATCAAACTCAACAACACTCTTTTTGAAGATGGGCTGTTCAACACTAGACAGAATAGTTGGGGCATTTTTGTTTGTAAAAGATTCTTTTCCTTTGCCCTTTACCTTCTTCCTTCCTTTATCATTATCATAGTCAAAACCAACTCCAACCTTGCTATATTCAGTGTGTTCCTTGTGATAGGTTTGAATAAGTTCAGAGGATTTTTTAAAGCTTCTTAGTTTCAATTCAGTTTCAGCAATTTGTTCCCTAAGAGCTTTCTCTATTTGTTCAGCACAAATCACTTTGTTTTTAAGATACTCAACCTCCTTTTTCAAACCATCAAGGTTCACAACCATTAACTCAAGTTCCTCATTCTTTTCAGTAAGCTCAAGATTTCTAGCAGTTAGTCTATCAATTTCTTCATTTGCTACTAACATGCTAGTATGAATATTAAACATCTCAGTACTCATATCTTCAACAGTTTGCTTATATTGAAGGGGAGTCATATCAAGAGAAGTAAGAATAGGTACCTGACTAGAATCACCATCATCAGAAAATGCCATCAAGGCATAATTTGAGTACTCTTGTTCTTCTTCTTCATCAGAGTCATCCCAGCATTTTCCCTCAGCAATAAAAGCTTTACCCTGCTGTTTCTTGAGTAGAGCCTCATACTTAGCTTCAAGCTCTAAGTATGCTTTGTCCTTCTTGACCTGTTTAGGCTTTTTGCACTCAGTGGCAAAATGCCCAAGTTCATTGCAGTTATAGCATCTTATTTTGGACCTATCCACACTCCCAGATTTGTATCCTCCTTTAACTGCACCAGTAATCCCTTTTCCTTTGATGAAAGAGTTTGAGCTACCTGAACCACCAGCATTTCCACTATTGAATCTAGACTTGAATGGTTGCTTCCTCTTAAACCTTATGTTAGGGTATCTCCTAGCCATATAAGCAAAAGATTTGTTTTCCATCTTGTCCAGTTCATCAATGCTGTAGAACTCATCCTCTTCAGGTAAATCATACACAACCTGAGTTTCATCACCAGTGTCATCACTTTCCAGTTCCTCAATCTTGACATGACTGATTTTTAGAGAATCCATTCTTTGACCTAGATTGTCAGCAATAAGGGCACAGGAGGTATTGGCCACTAATCCTTGCTTTGCTTGAATCAATCTCTTTTGAAACAGCTCTAACTCATATGTCTTCAAAACACCATACAACACATCAAAACCAATCTTTGTTAGATCTCTTTCTTTAAGGGAAGAGATTCTTGGTTCCAAGTGATCTGGAAGAGTTAGTAAGAACTTCATATTGAGCTCTTCTGTCTCATAGTGTTTGTCATAGAGTTTGAGCTCGTTTATCAGCTTGTTGAATCTCTCAAACACTTCTGTGATTCCCTCTTTTGGCTGAGCCATGAAGGCTTCATATTGTGAAACAAGAATCTGCTTCTTGTTCTTTCTTACTTCAGTAGTTCCTTCACAGAGCACTTCTATAAGATCCCACATCTTCTTGGCACTAGTACAATGAGCAACAGTGCCATACATGTTAAAGTCCATAGATTCACAAATGATAAGTTGAAGATGTCCATCCAGTGCTACTTTCTCCTTTTCAGGATCAGTGTATTTTGAGGGGTCTTTGGGCACATGTTTTGCTGGTACAATCTCAGTGCCATTGGTTGTTTCACCAATCTCGATCATTGGAATAAAGGGACCATGATTTAGAATATCTAAATACATGGGGTTAGAAGCTTTGATGAAAAGCAACATCTTCTTTTTCCATAAACTGTAGTGCTCCTTGTTAAAGGGAGGAATCTTGATACTGCTCAGTTTCTGTGAACTCATTCTTGATCTTTTCTTGTTTGTACGTTAACAACCTACGCTTTGATACCACTTGTTAGGAATGAATATCACCTAGAAACTAGACATAGGGGGTGAAAGGATAGTTTGATGGATTTTTGCTTTCTTGAAACTAAATGTAAACTGTATATGATTATGCTATGTAATATGCAGAAAGTAAACAACACACACAATCACTTTAATCTACTTTGTATAAGCAAATTAAATACTACAGCTTTCCAAGAAATTCACAATCGAATTTCTGGCTTCTAAACAAGAACAGTTTGTACTTGCTTGCTTACAGAGAAAAGAGCTTAGCAAATAACTATGTGTATCTCTCTCTTAGCTTACAATGGTGTGTGCATAATATATATATTAACCTATACAAACTAGGCACACACAATATTACACAGCTACCCCTTCTGAAAGTCCAACTTGTACTGCCATAAGAAGTTCACTGTGTCAGGAAGGACCACCTGTTTTTCGGAGTCTTTCCTGTTTCTGTAGCTGCTTGTCTCTTATCTTTCTCTCCAAGTTTAGCTGTAGATTTGCCATCTGTTCTTTGGACCACCTTGCCAGAACAAATGCTTCAGTATTTGTCTCTTTTGATTCTTGGTTCTGTACCTTGATTTGTCTTGTTATAAACGGCTAAGTGTTGATATCGTGAACTCCACTTCATTCCTGACTTCGCGATCTCCCTTGTGAGGACTACGCGATATAGCCTTTGAAGACTTTGCGACATAGGTCATTTGATGACTATGCGACATAAGTCATTTGACGACTATGCGACATAGGTCATTTGATGACTATGCGACATAGGTCATTTGATGACTATGCGACATAGGTCATTTTGATGACTATGCGACATAAGGCTTCTGAGGACTTCACGATCTAGGCTTCTTTGACTTTGCTGACTTCAACACTTCACGACATGTGTCTTGAGGACTTCTCGACATAGACCAAAATGGACTATGCGATGTAGCACTTCACGACATAGATATTGGTGACTTCACGACATAGCTTTCTTCTGACTTTGCTATATAATGCCTTAGACAAATTTCTGCATCTTATTTCTTCATGGCCTTATTCATTTCTATCCTGTTGCATGAACATTACTGAACTTCTACCAGGACAATTATTCAATGGCCTATATACAATCTAGATACAAGAAACTTTACTAAGCTCATTATAGATCTGAGCATACATGATAAAGCTATTGTTCATGAGAACAAGACAAGTACATTTAGAGACCTATACTATATCCCAGTGATAGAAATCACTAGGTCATGTAGTGTGACATAGTCACATAGTGTAGGCTTGTTAATAGTGGTATTCAGACATGTCTTGAGCCTAACAGTTCTATCAAGTTCGAAAATAAAAAAAAAGTTATATCAAGATTGAAAATAATAAAAGAGAAAATTGCAATTATTAACATAAAAGCCTACAAATTCGAAAATAATAAGGAAGTTGTAATTTTCTAAATCAAAGAAAGTTCTGGCCGGTTCCTTCCGATTGTACCGCTGCAATTCCGAATTCAGTGGGTATATAACAACCGAAACTCTAGTTTGATTACTTTGTTTTGATTATTTGTGAGTTGTTATTACAAATTCGTTTTGTTAAGTAATTTATGAAAATTATAAACTCATTTTTGTAGTAGTTAAGTATAAATTCGTTTGTTTATTATTGGTTTGGGATATTAATAGAATTGTTTTGTAGAAATTTTTTATAAATTGTTTTTAAATGTGATTAGTTAATAAATTTGTTTTAGTAAATTATGATGTGTATAATTTCATTTTTAGTAATTAATCGTTTATAGATTGTGTTAAATGGTTAAGTTGTATTTTTATATATGTGCCAAAAATTACTAAATCCTTTTGATGTTAATTGTTCAAGTTTAGTGTTAAATAGTTTTTACGGATTTTGTTTAGTGATTTCAGTTAGTGTATGTATATTGTGCGTTTTAAATGATTTTAGAGTACTATTTAGTTTTAGTGTTAGTATGGTTCTATATTAGTGAGTTAAATTATTTTAAATGGAAAATTAGTTTTAGCTCGTTTATGTATATGTTGAAAATGTGGAGTTGTTTTAAGTGCTGAAGTTCAATTGTGATAGTAATTTTAGTTTACTTTGTTTAATTCCTAATTTGGGGATTTTGTTGAAGTCCATTATTTAGTGGAGTTTATGTTGTTTATTTACTGTGAAATATACATATTGTTGTTGTGTTGTACTAGTGACTAGGGGCGCAACATAGTACATGCAAAATTTTGGGATAGTCCTATTTACAAACGGGTCATGCCGAAATTTCGTAAAATCTTTATATTTATTTATTATTTAAATTCTATTATTAGTATCTCAAGGAGTAATTGGATTTGATTATATTAATCGGTTTTAAATAATAATGTAATTGATTTAATTGACCAATTAATTAAATAGTTAATTGGTCAATTTTATTAATTGATTATTATTTAATCTCGATTAATTATAAATCAAATTTAATTAATATTTTCAAAAATTATTTTATTATTTACGTGATTTGATTAATTTCTTGATTTATTGAATTATTGGTTTTGATTAATTTTATTTAATCTAATGGTAATCAAATTTAAAGTATGAATGATTGTTTAAATCTTGTATTCTATACGTAATTATAAATGTGTGATTAAATGCTACGTGCATTATATGTTGATGAGTTATATCAGCATGTGATTAAATTATGTGATTTGGGAGTCTCGAATGTTGTATTAATTGTGTGAACATGGCTGAGTCTGTTTCTGCAGCAGCTTGTTTTAAAAAGTTTCTGAACTCGTTACTTGCTCATTTTTAACGAGCCTTACCATTCTGGAAAGGTCTCAGAGTTTTCTACAATTTTTATGTTTTACACGTTTTCAACTGAGTTAATCTTTATACTATAACATGTCCATCTTTCTAACTGGTTAAGTCTGATTTTAATTTCGTTAGTATGATAATAAGTTTAGTATCGTATAGTGGCATATGAGCTGATAATTTCTATGTGTTTAAATGGTATATCGAGTTGAGTATGTTATTTTATAGTTGTGAGTTCAGGTTGATTAAGTTAAGTTATGTAAATATGTTAGTTTGTAATTTGATTCTTGATTGTTGGTATTAGTTTAAAACATGTGGATTGTTATATAAATAGAGTAAGTGCTGCCGAATTTTCGGAAGGACTATTAAATGATTATTATTGGGCAATTGTATATGATATGATATGCTAGTTAAATGCATACGTGAATGAAATATGTTTATGTGTTAATTGTATATCTATTAAATTTGTATAATTATAAGAGTTATCGGACCAATCATGTTCTATGTGTTACGTGAAGTATATGAAATTATGTGAATTAGTTATTTGACGTGCTACGTGATAAATATTGTACATGATTGCTTATTCTTGATAAAGTAACTGCAAGTCAATGCAGAATTATTTTCTTATATATTTACTGCAAATCAATGCAGAAGTATTTTCTTATATGTTTACTGCAAGTCAAGGCAGATGAATTGAGTATTGAATAAACTGTGGATTGATTGTGGATGATTGGGTTAGGATTATTTTGGTGTTTTTAAAACAGGGCAATGTCCACTTTACGAATAGGTCATGCCCAATTTTCTGTAGGAAATACATTCGCTTATGTTTATAAATATTTATATTAAGTAGAGTTGAAGTCCGAAGGCTAAAGTATATCTTATATTTAACTAGTGAATAGTTGGGCGGGCACGATCTCGGTAGTGCAGACTCGTAGCAACCGCATATGCGCCGGAACCATGAGTTATCAGAATAGAAGATTATGATGACATAACATAGAAGAAGATGAGAATCATAGTACTTCGGCTTTACGTGATAGCGAAGGACCAAAGGCAAGTTTACTAACTCGTACTCTTTTGTTCGGAGTATCGTAGTGAGATTTCTGTTTTTCAATTCTTAATTCAATTACTTGTTGCATAACCACTTCCTATTCTTATCCTGTATTCATGGCAACCTATTTATTTCTAACTTGACAATTCTATTTCGGTTCATAATTCATATCCTGCAGTATCTTGTGGTTACCAGATTAAATCCGGATTCTTTATTATTGAAACCTGATTCATATGTACTTGTTTTTAACCTAACCTTGATTGATAATCTGAATCATACAGTTGAAAGTATTAATTTGAGTTAACTAGGTAGTCGATTGTTCCGACACCTAATCTGAGTATTAGATTGGAATTGGAAGTTTTTATTAAAATGAAATGTTTTAAGGACTGCAGACGCCAGTCAGAGTATGAATATTATTATGTGGCCAATGTGGCCTTGGATCCAGTTCAATATTTGGATATACCGTAAGGTATGATCCGGAGTTTTAGTGTGACTGATCATCCACTTTAACTCGTTGCGTCACAGTAAAAATCCAATTCTAATTTAAAGTTTGACACAATTGTTATTGTTCATTTTTGCCAGTTGAGCTGATTCTTTTCATATATTGCCATTTTCTTTGGCCAGTTGAGTTGATTTTTCATACATTGCTATTGTTGCATTATAATTTATCCTGTGCAGTATTATATACTTGCTGAGCTTCTTTTGCTCACTCTTGCTTGTTACCCTTGATATTTCAGTAAAGCGAGAGGATGTCTCCGCTCATATTTGCTGGTTTCAACTTTTTAACCCTCCAGTGTAAGGTAGATCGACAGTATTTAATTGTTTAACTGTGGAACGAGAAGAGTCAAGATGACGTTGGGGAGATGAGGTGATGCAGAACATTTGAATCTAGAGTAAGATTATTGTATATAGTTGATTTCTAGTAAATACTATATTGTATAAGATTAGTTTGCCCGGTATACTTCTTATCAAAGTTATACTAATGTTATAGAATTTATGCAAAGAGTATTGTTGTAAAAGGAAGTTAAAGTTTGTGAGATTTTGGATTCTTGTTTCTAGCACTATAGCCTAAAAGATTCTTGGTAGAGTTGGGGTCGTAGATGTTATATTTGTACTGGTTTAATATTTAACAGGTTGTTTTAAATTGAGATTTTAGTGTGACGACCAAATTCCCTGACCCCGGATTTGGGGGCGTCACATATACAATATGTGAGAAAAGACCCCAATGTCACAATTTGAAAAAAAATGTTCCAAAATATCATAATATGGAAAAATGACCCCAAATATCACGCTAAAACACCACTTTAACCGGTGTTAACCAAAACGTAGAATCGTCTAGCGTTTTAACAAGTTTTTGAATCGTCTAGTGTTTTCGCTTTAAGTTGTGTTTTCGGGTGAAAACGCTACTTCAAGTTGTGTTTTCAGGCCAAAGTGTTACTTTAAGTCGTGTTTTCAAGTCAATAAAGTGGTGTTTTCTGGTCAAATCGCTACTTTAAGTGGTATTACCCGTTTTTTTTTTTGATTTTTTTTTTAATTTGCAATGTTCAAACGTTAGACGAACTAGCGTTTTAAAAAAAAATGAAAACACTAAACTAAGTAGCGTTTTAGAGTGATATTTGGGGTCAGTTTTTCCAATTATGATATTTGGGACAATTTATCTTAAAATTGTGACAGATAGGGCCCATCACCCACAATATGTTCGTAAATATTGTCATTTTAATTAAAAATGTTAGCGTACATAAATTTTAATCGCTGTATCCAATAAATTATGATAAATTGTATATTTTAGTGATTAAAATATTAATTTTAATTATTTGGAAAGAAAAACTAATAGAACTCAATATGAAATCCTTTTAAAAATAATTCATTTTCCGATTGAGAAGAATCATTGTAATTTGTTTTGAGCAATAAAATGCATGGGCTTTAATTGTAAGTTTGGTTAGGTTTATAGGAAGTGAAAAAAG
Organism: Heracleum sosnowskyi; assembly: GCA_030848705.1. Lineage (NCBI taxonomy): Eukaryota > Viridiplantae > Streptophyta > Magnoliopsida > Apiales > Apiaceae > Heracleum > Heracleum sosnowskyi. The sequence goes on from CM061240.1 coordinate 69,682,249, forward strand.
ATGAGTAAATAAGGAAAATGCAGCAGCTGCTTTGAATACCGAGCCCCGGAGGAGTATAGAAAATTAATCCAAACTTTATTGCCTTTAGTTTGGATGGAACCAAAAGTAGAAAAGGAGACATACAACCCCCCCTGTTTGCATAAAACTTAACCCCCTCCCGAACAGAGTACTAGTAGTACTTTATTGCTACCGTTTTCCCCCTTTTCCGACAAGCCTGTAAGTAAGGATCATCATATTTTTCATACCAAAGCAAATCATTCTATATATATATATATATATAAGCCTCATTTATTTATTTACAATGTTGTTGCATTTTAGGGTTTTAGAAATCTCCCATAATGTTTGCTACTAGGCATGTTTTTATACCATAAATAAGTGATTTAGCAGCTGGGGATTGTGAATCTAGAGTGCATGTAAATATTTTATCCTCCTATGTTGCAAATTAATTTGTTTATTTTTCTATTCTTGAGCGGGAAAAACTGGTAGTTCATGAAGCCTAATTTTTGTTATATTTATTTATTTGTGTTTTTTTTTGAATCAGGTGTTAATTAATACTAACCCCCCATTTCATCTACTGTCTCCTGTAATGGACAATAAAAGAAAGCTTCTGCTGGGTCAAAAAGTTGAGGTTTGTATCTTCCTTGGTTCTTTTTTGTTTTTGAGTTTGTTTTTGAATTTTCACTCAATATTTTCTATCATTTCTTTATATATTTATTGTATAAAGGGGATACCCTCTCTTTTTCTGGTAGGAATAGTTTGAGTGCTGGGTACCGTCGCTTGCGTTTTCATAAATAACGTTTCGATGATTCTTCAAGGATGCCATTGTATCTTTTGTGGCACTTGCCTTATATATTAAATGCTGAAAAAAATTCACAACATTTTTAAATTTATTTTTTTTGGATGATTTTATTATCATAAGTTTTGTCAAATACTTGAGTGTAGTATGAGTTGTAATATATGAATTGTTTGTTAACAATTATATTTGTTTGGTTTATGACAAACTTGATATGAGAAAAACAAAACTTGATCAATATTAGCTATGATTTGAGGATTTGTATGGTACATCTTCTCGTCCTTGTCGTCTTTCTCATGGTGTATCAATATCATTTTGAGTATCTATTTTTACCACATGATATGCTGTTCTGGTTCTTTAGCATGTGCACAAACTATCACATGATATTTGCACTGGTGCACTCATTGTGTTAGTTTAAAACTAAAACTATTGCTTGTGGTATATATTTCGTTTCTCCCTACACAGGATGTAGTAAATTACGTCACCAGAACTAGTATCACAGCTGAATTGTAAGTTATACTTGGAAGAAGTTATGTACATGGATTAAATATGACCACTTATCTTAAAGCAGTGGAATAATTTATTTTTGAGGGCTAACACAATGGACTAAGTAATGAAAATGTTCATTGCATCTTATTTCTAGTTTCTTGGGATATCCAAGAATGTCCATTACTATCAACTTGGAGCCATTATTATTAATTTTATTCAAAAATGGAAGCTATGTGTATTTACTTCTTTTTTGAGATATCTTTCCTTAAGTGGCTAAAGTATAATAGGTTATCATACTATTGAAATATATGTGCATGCCTAAATATGCTGTCAGAATACCTTTCTTGGAGTAGGCATGTATAACTATGAATAAACGGCTACATGTCTTTAAACAGATATTAACTAACATTTGACATGTTGAAGTGAAATGTAGCTGAGCTACATCAATGGATATTAATTTGGTATGCATTTGTTTGGGTTGGTGCTTAAAGGCTTGTAGTTTTAGTTGGCTGTCACCAGCTGGGTGAAAATGCAGAGGAGAAAAGAAAGAAAAATTATGTTGATTGCTGGAATTTAAAGGCTTCATATCTCTCTCTTCTCCTATTAGAGGCTTTTTGTTAATTTAGAGTTTCATCTAGTCTTTATTTAGCTTATTCTATGTTTTTATTTTGTGTATGCCTATCAATTTTGTATACATCTATTTTTTATATGACACGTGCACATTAAAACAGAAGAAAATGGATATAATTTAAAATCTTTCTGAAAATAGCATCTTGCATATATAAATCTTTTCAGAAGTTAAACTTCTTTTCTCATTATTGAATTACTTATTTAACACATGTATAATATCTGGAATAAGTATATGTTCATACTCTGATAGTAAGTGATGACTATTTAAGGTGAGGCAACTTGAGGAAGGCTTGTGTGGCTCATGGCATCCTGGGGTGGTGGTTAATGTTGATGATCTATGCCGTTTAGTTACATATGATGAACTTATGGATCATGATTGTTGTAAGAAGCTCACTGAATTAATACAGGTCACAAGTGCTATTGAAGGTAACGTACAGCGTCGCCGGACAAACTATCGCGGTAGAATAAGACCCCTGCCCCCTCAATCTCAAGCGAATTCGCCAAAACCATGTTTGGACTTTGGCACTTGTGTTGATGTTTTCTTACAAGATGCATGGTGGGAAGGAGTTGTGCTTGATCCTGGCGATGACATAAATAACTGTTTAGTTTACTTTCCCGATGAAGGCGATGAACATAATTGCAAACTGAGTAACTTGCGTCTCAGTCTTGAGTGGGACGAATTCTTGGACTGTTGGAAAGAGCGAGGTATATGGGATTTTGTGAACCTGGTGAAGGAGTATAGGGGTGATGCTTATCTGGTAAAAGCAGTGTGGACTCGCCTGCGGTCAAAATCTGGCTATCAGAAGATGATTTCAGTGTGGACATGCTATACTTGTAATTCATGGAATCGACATGTTATGAATATTCTTATGGAAATAGCAGTTGAGTTGAGTCTACAAGACTATGGGATCCCAAAGCTACAATCATATGTAGGAAAAAAGGGATCAAGTGAGTCCACAACTTGTCAGGGGTATGATTTAGTTTCATTCTTAGATCACCCTGCTAAACCTGTCGCTCCTTACAGTGACCGTCTGCACAAGCATCAAACTAAAAATTCATATAAAGAAGAGAAAATTTCTTCGTTTTTGCCTCCAGAAGGTATTAGATCTCGGAAATCTGGAGGTAGGAGAAAATCACTTGACGAGTGTGAAGAGGGTAACCAGTCCAAAACCAGAGGTTGGTCTAGCATAGATACACCCAAGACTCGTCTCCAACATATCAGTAAAAGGAAAGCTGGGCAAGCTGAATACAAAAGAAGTAAATATGAATTTTTGAGTTCGCGTCACGGAGAGAAATCTGTGGCTTTTCTTCGTGGAAGTAACCTGGTTCAAGAATGCCCAAGTGTTGCTAATATAAAGCCAATCAGGGATAGAATGCAGAAACGAGATTCCTCAAGAATGCATAAGGATTCTCCTGCTGTTTCTTTGCATAAGGATAGGGATATAACCATCAAAAAACGGAAATTAACATTAGCTTATCAACTAAGTGCCATTCGCTTAGCCATGCGTGACCAGAAACTGAGTAGGAAAAGGAAATATACGGATGTTACTAACCAACAGGAATCCCATCGATCCTCTGCTAAAACTAGTCATTTTTTTGATGTAGAAAATAAAGACTTCGGAACTATGCCAGGAGAAAATAATGCATTTACTGGTCGACATCGAGGTCAGCCTGTGGCATATTCTGCTAATAAGTTGACTCCAAATGACAAAAGATCCGAGACTCAGAGACAGAGGTTGAAAATTTCCTACTTTAGTGATGATCAATATGACATAGTATGCATGGCTTGTCACGGTGGAGGAGAGCTTATTCTCTGTGATCACTGCCCATCTACATATCATTTGACATGCATCAGTCTACAGGTATGTGCTCTTTTTGTAAACTAACGATTTTGTTTGAAAAATTTAAGTGTCTTTTCTTTTGGTCGCTTCTAGAAGGCCTTTGTGTTGAGAAGTTAAATCAAAATATTCTCATAGAAATAGTGATCATATTCCTTTCAATCCATGCATCCATCCAAAACTTAAGATATTCAGTTGTAACCAGGTATGTCCAACGCCAACTTGATTACCTAGTTTTAAGGAGGCTAAAATCATGTTAAGATCATACTTGCTAGCTGCTTATAACTAGTAAATTTGAAATGATATTATTGTGTGTGTGTATAGGGTTAGGCTCAAGAGAGAACCAATCACTAAAAAAGAACTTTAGAACTGTTATAAGCTGTTGGATTATTACTAGATCAAGTGTTCATCAACTCATTTTTATATACAAAATCTTATAAGGGTATTGTTGGAATAAAATGATTCTACTGCCGAACCTATTTTGTTTCATAGTATAAATACAGTGTTCTGCAACTGAATTTTAAAAGTTATGCATATGGACTTCAAAGTAGTTCTACAACTGAACTTACTTTTTTCCACGAAGTTCTACGAGTGAACTTGATTAATTTTATAATGTTTAGCTATTGAACAATGTTATTCACATTATTTTCATACCATAATTTTCGTGTTCTACCGCTGAACATAAAAGTCATGATTTTAAAGTTCTGCAACTGAACTTGGATTTAAATGTTCAGCTGTTGAACACTACACTGTTATCTGATATTGTGTTTATACAATAACTTGAATATTTTCACAAAAATTGATAAAAATAATTGGGGAAATTTTATGATGATGATGGAGAATTTTGTGATTGATATCGATGTATGATTATTATCGTTAATCAAATATTAATTAGCTCTAAATTATGTATTTTGTGTTTTTGGACAACTTTACCCATGACCTTCATATAATAAATATATATTATTTTAAAAAATAAGATAGAGTTCTTAGGTTAAGGGTTTTACAAGGAACATGACCCATATATATATATATATATATATATATATATATATATATCTACACTATCTATACTATCTATACTATAATAGACGAAATATTAAAAGTTTGTGTGGTCGGTCCAAAGTGATTTTACTTAATTACCCTTACTTATTTTTAAAAAGATATTATTAATTAATAACATTATCTTTAACCAATTACATTTTCGGATAAAATACATCATGTTAATTTTTCTATTTTTCCTTGCTGAAACCCCTCATTTTCCAAAAATATCAAGAATCAACCTTTACTTATTTATTTTATTACTTTTAATTACAGGAAATTACCTTTTTCAACTAAAACATATTACTTTTTCTATTTTTCTTTACTAAAACTACTCCTTTTCCAAAAATATCATGGGCAAACCTTTACTTATTTATTTTAAAATCTATTTTAATATTTATAATTATCTAATCTTTTTATAAAAAAATATTACCTTTTTCAGCCAAAAGACAATTCTTTTTCTATTTTTTCTAATAAAATCCTTCCCTTTTCCAAAAATATCACGGATAATTAACTTTTCAACTAAAACACGTTATTTTTTTTTTACTTTAACGGGCAAACCCTTATTTAATGTGTTTAATTGTTTAAAATATTTTACCTATTTTAATATGCCTACTAATTTTTTTAACAAATACAATTAATAAAATATTAAACATAATTAAAAATTCATATAATTCAATCAAAAATCATATATATTACATAACTACAAACTCTTTCAGTTATACTTTAATTAGAATTTAAAAACACGACTTTTAAAAAAAAAATGTTTTTTATATATTTATATTATTACAACGAATATATTGATAATTTGGACGGTTACATGCTTACTAAACTAATAAACTTTTATAAAATTTATAAGTTTTTTTTAGATTTGAAGTATTAAAGTAGTATTTTAAATACTTTTAAAAAGGTAGCATTTCAGACGTACTAAAATCTCAAAACTTTTAAAAATAAATTTCAAAATTAATGTTAAAGTCGCTCGTGCTTTGCACGGGTTATTGGCTAGTATTATTAAAGACGAAACATTAAAAGTTTTGGTACCTATTTTTTGGTACGGTACAGTACTTGCTTTATTTAATTGTTTTACTTTTTCTATTTTTTCTAAAAAAATCTCCTCCTTTTGCAAAAATATCACTTGCAATTACCTTTTTTTTTAACTAAAACATGTTTTTTTTTTACTAAAACCTCTACTTTTCTAAAAATATCGCAGGCAAATCCTTATTCATTTATTTTAAAACCTATTTTAATGCTTTTAATTATTTAAAAAGATTTACATATTTTAACTTGCCTACTTATTTATTTAACAAATACAATTAATAAAATATTAAAACGTAATTTCTATTTTTTCTAATAAAATCCCCTCCTTTTGCAAAAATATCACGGACAATTACCCTTTTCAACTAAAACATGTTATCTTTTCAATTTTTTCTTACTAAAACCCCTCTTTTTCCAAAAATATCACGAGCAAACCCTTAATTATAAAGTCCATTTTAATACTTTTCATTATATAAAAAAGTTTACATATTTTAACATGTCTATTTTTATAACAAATGCAATTAATAAAATATTAAAACATAAAAATAAAATAATAATTATTAAAACAATCCATGCATCGCACAGGTTTTAAGCTAGTATATATATATATTTATATATTAATACATTATAAAATTCTTTAGAAAGAGAGAGGAATAATGATATTCTAATAGGGAAAAAACAGTATATTACGGAAATCTCATGTCATTACTACTAAGACTACTGCATATGTAGGAAGTTGGAGTCTGTTAGAATTTAATTTTCTTGATAATTAGTTTTCTGAGGTCCTTGGTACTGTTGATTACTTGTCTAGCTTTTAAATGCTTATATGTCTTGCTGGCAGACACTCGAGTGTTTAAATGAATATTGCAGTTTACAGCGTATGATACAATAGAGCATATTTTGCATGTCACAAATAGCTAAATAGAGCATATTTTGCAAGTCACAAATAACTAAATAATACTCTCCGAAGCAGATTGCCAATGTTAACTACTTGATCCTTTTCTGGGAATCAGTCTTGTTGACTTTTATAGATTAATATAATCTCAAATAGCACTTATTTAAATTTTCTAATCCGTCTCAGTTTCGAGTTAATATCTTAATGTTATTCTAAAAAATGGCATTACATCCTACATCCACATATTGGAAGTCCGACAATAATCTGTTTTTCTAAAGTCCTGCTTCTTTGATTGTCATTTTAGAATGTTCCGGATGGAGAATGGTTCTGTCCAGCTTGTCGGTGTGGATTATGTGGTGTTAGAAATTCATTTAATGACAATCGCTTATTTACCGAAGTTTGTCATCAATGCAGTCGTCAATGTGAGCTCACTTACAGGACTTATTTATATGTATCATGTATACCTTAATCACTTATTGTTTCATTTTCATGTACTCTCTAGACCATGTGGATTGCTTGACTGAAGCAGGAATTTTATTTCCTAGAAATCGTCCATCACAGCCATTTTGCAGCCAAAACTGTTTTCAGGTATTAATTTCATCCCAATATAGAAATGGCAGCTTTAATATAACTTGAAGTAGCATTCTTACCGCCCTTTCAGTAGGACAGTGTTGGGTTGAGGTATTAGTTCTAAGACAGTTTAGGTACCAAGAAAAGGACAAGAGTTTATAGTGCAATACCTGCCCGAAGATATAGAAGAGACAAGAGCAACCTGTTAATTGCCTTTTGTTAACAGCCAACTTTAGACTATGGTAGAAATCATCTGTTGTTCATATTACTTTCCTTTACAGGACAAAATCACAGATTAAAATGTGACAATCAAATGTCCCCTTAAATTATGTTGGGTGAATAATTTTAATCATGCATAAGGATCGTGCCTAAAAAAGTGACCTCAGCAGAAGAAATTGAAAAGGACTACTGCTACGCAAAGTAGTTTAAATCAATTTACACGTCCATGTCAATTTCACTGTGATGCCAACTGTATTCTGTCAATGATAAAATTTTGATGCAAAGCTAGGAAATTATCAAGCGGCATATACATAATTACTTGCAGTATATTCATTACTATAGCATTGTTGTTGGCCTTGAAATACCTAGATCCGTCCGGTGCAGTGTATTTAGCTAGAATTTCACATATTGAGGATAGGGTACTAGGTATTGGTACATAGTTTACTTGGCATGTCAACTCTTGATCTACTTAAGGTATTAGGATGTAGGAATTAATTTGTATGGGCATAGCAATTAATGTATGTTTGTCTCAACTAGACTGAGACTGGAGCTGGTGAAAGACAGTTGACCAGTACTTCATCAAGTTACTACCTCCACGATTTCCTTTTTAAAAGATGATGACACCTCCATTTTTCTTTTAGATATTCTACATACTGTGACCGGATGTACTTACTTTCAGTAACTCATCTTTCTACCAGGAAAATGTTAGGATCCAAACTATCATTCATTTCATTATACTCTTTAAAGTTGTAAATTACAAGTTCTATAAGCATGAAGGAGTCCGCTTTGCTTGTACTTTACATGAATAAGTGTGATGTAAAATTATGTGTCCATGCCACATCCCCGTCTCACATTGTACAGTAATTAGTACAGATAATCCTTTAAACAACCATCACAAAATACGATCTTTCAAAAAGGCTCAGAATTTTTATTTCTCACAAGAAAGTAGTGTTGTGGAAATATTTAAATTGATAAATATTAAATTAGAACACTAAACCACCGGCATGTTTGGGTGTGCAAGTATGGGTAGAACCAGAAGGATTTTTTTTTTTTTTTTTAATTTGAAGAAACCAGAAGGATTTTATTGTTCAATGAATGTAAAAATGTGATAGTACATTTACTTAGCAAGTTATAAAAGAATACTTTGAAATTATTATTTAGTAGTTCTAAATGATTGATGGTTGAAAGAATAAAGTAATTTACAATTTCAGTCCAGGCTAAATTTAATTGTTTTTTAAAGTTTAGCCAAGGCTGGCACCGGGGTCATCCCTCCCCTGGTTCCCCCATGGTGTTAACTGCTACAAATATTACAAGGAGGCAGGCTTCTCTTATATAGAAATATACATGGTCCCTACTCATGCTATAGTACCATGATGTCATGGTGATCTAACATGCTTATCTCATGCATGATGTTATCCTCTATCTTAACAAGGGACGGCCCTGAAGTTTACCCCGCCCTAGTTAAATTCAGTTCACGGGCCCTAATGTGTGTACATATATTTATATATATATATATATATATTATATTTATTTATAAAAAGGAATCTAAAAATTGTCAGCGTATAGTCAGGGCCACCCTTGCATTCTTAGGACGCCCCCGCTTGAGAGCCCGGCTTGTGATGAAAGACGTGATTTGGGATCGAAGAGTGAATCACTAAGAGCAAGATAAAAGGATTTAATATATTCGACTTCTGGATATACTGGGACTCGAGCTTGTAACAACACAACACGGTGATATGGTGATACTTGAGACTATGTCGGAACACAGGAGACGTTACTGTCAGCGCTTTGATGGATGACCATTAGTTAGTCCTTTAACTATACACAATAAAGGTGCATGTCTAGTCGACTGCATGCCTTGAGATATTTTTAAAACTACATTATTTTTCCAAATACCCACAAACACAAGCTGCTGCCGGCTGGATTTTAACACATGACTCGTTCCTTGATGCTTGTACTGTATGCCTTCACATCACGGTTCAGGTCTGTTTTGAGGGTAAAAAGGAAGGAAGAACAGAAACTGGGCAGAACTGTGTGAAAAACAGAATCTCTACTTGGTTTCCCTTGTGAAATTCATGTTTTCAATAAATAAGGTCACTGGTTTCTCAAAATAACACCCACCCTGATACTATGTCTATTTAATATTGTTGTTAATAAGAGAGAAATCAGTTACAATGTTACATGATGAAGAGGAAACAGGGCAGCAAAACTATGTTGTTACATATGAATAGGTGTCATTTCAATTGCTACAACTATTAACCGGAGGCAGGGACTCTTGTAGAAATACAAACCCGGTCCCTACTCATGCTACATTACCAAATGTCCTGGTGACCTAAAAACAAGCTTATGTCATGCTAGTGCTCTATCTTAGCAATTAGAATGGAAAAAAAAATCTGCAACCTCCTTGAATTCATGGTGTATTTGTGAAATTAATTTTAGGACAGAGGACTGAATAGAGTGTTAAAAATAAAATAACCAGTAATTCCGAACTAACTCAAGTCAGAGGTTCTAACTTTTACTTTGTGCAACGTTTTCAAGTTAATTCAATCCTCAATATTAAAGTAGTCCCAAAGATAAAAACTCTCATCTAGGTTTGTGTAGTTCATATGAAATTTTATCAATATGTATGTTAAAACTTAATTTTTTTAAAGTCACAGTCAAGCTAAAGTTGCTCTTGTTTTCTTTTCCCAGTTATGTGCATATCTTCATCAGTTGCTTGGATTTCGTAATGCAACAAATGTAGAAGGCTTGACATGGACCTTGATAAGATCTGGTGAAAATGATTGTAATATGTATGAAATAGGAAAAGCTGATGCGGGCTGTTGTCTATCTCATGTCAGAAAACTTTTAAAGGAGTGTTTTCTACCAGTCATTGAGCCTCATGGTCAAAGGGGTTTGGTGGATGATGTTATCTTCAATTCAGTGTAAGCTTTTATCTGATTTTGTTCTTTTAACATAATTGCTTTATCTTATTATTATGAATAAAAGAGTATATGGCAATTTAGCCCTTCAAGTGTACCCCCTTCGGTAACCAGTTCCTCGTAAAGTTTGAAAGTTAGTGTAGAGAATTTATTTTAGCCCCGGCTGATCCCGAGAAGTTAATGCATCAATATTATAAACCCTAGTCAGTACAAACATCAAAATAAATTAGTCCCAGGTCCTTCAAAATCTTGGTTCTGTCACAGGGTGCGGAAGAGGACAACTTAATATGACGAGCATATTATTAATAAGAGGAGAGATCAATAGATGGGTTTTAAGTATGATGGCTAAAATGAAGTGCCTCGTGGATATTGTATAAGTTATAGAACACATTATTTTCTCAAATATGAGAAAACCTAATAAACCACAGTTATGCTAGCCATGGTGAAATAAGTATTCAGCTATTCATGACAAGATGAATGTGTGGCTGCTTAATCATGGTAGAGTAGATGAATACAATTCATTAGCACCAACTGAAGGTTATGTAAGGGTTGATATGTTGAAATGGCTAAAAATACATTTAATTTATTAAAAATTCTAAAAGCAACATACTAGGTAGAGTGATATTCTTAAAATATGAAGTGCAAGAGGGGCGTTGTTACTTATTTAGATATAAATATTCGAGACAGATGTGTGCCAAGGGGTCTTTATCTAACTTAGTTGAAGAATTTTACTTTATGTGCTCCTTATTTTAGAGATGACCTCCTTTTTCCGAATTGTCGGATCGGAATGTATATTTTTCTTTTGCTTTCTCACGGGTTCCTCTCTTCGAGCTATTGTTGGCACTTCTTAGTCTTATCTATGTGGAGATTAGATATTATTCCAATTTAATGTTTCTTTCAGCCTCCCTTCCGGTAAAGTTAAAGGATGTATGGTCCCTCTCTGCTTGTATCAATTACTTTATGAATAAGATCTTTTTATATAAATGATGAAGAGTAATTGTAGAGTAATTGTTATGTAAGTAGGTAGTAGCAGTTCTATTGATTCAATGTCTACAAGAGTATATGTAAGTGACATGGCCAGTCAAATCTTGGTTCCTGAAATTCTCATGTATATCGAGCATACACACTGTATGATGTCAGGTCATTTCTTAAAAGGCTGGACTTTCGTGGATTTTACCTAATGGTTTTACAGGACCAAAACGAAATTATCTCTGCAGCCGCAGTGAGGTAATGGCTCCCAGTTTAAAATATAAAAATAATGTCTCTATATACTTGATCTCACGGAAGAAGTTATCGTTCTGTCATTGTAATCTTAGGATACATGGACAAAAGCTTGCCGAGATGTCTCTAGTAGGTACTAGATTCAAATTTCGCAGGCAGGGAATGTTTCGACTTCTTATTCTTGAACTAGAGAAGGTAACATCTAAACCCTTCCTTTTACTCTGTGTAGAACCTCTGGACCGTAAGTTATCACAAACTAATGTGCTGTTATAAGCATAACTTTTCTCCTGTTGCTTGATTTACAGATGCTTACACAGCTTGGAGTTGAAAGATTGGTTTTGCCTGCAACTCCTACTACAGAAAAGATATGGGAAACTTCATTTGGATTTGTACAACCATCACCATTGGAGAGGCTAGAACTGTTGCATTATCCTCTGTTGATCTTCAATGAGACTAAGTTGTTCCAGAAAGTCCTCAAGAGATTCAGTGCTGCTAAAGTGATGTAAATTCTTTCTGGACTGCAATCAATACAGAACATCAGCTAGCTTCAATTGCCCTTCCGTAAATGATAGGTGTCAATGTGTGTGGGTATGCTGCTTAATGCTTATAATATACAGTGCACCCTGACATAGGCTAGAAAATGCAAGAAAAAATAACTATGGAAATATTGGTATTATAAATTTAGAGAGGATTGGAATCCTGCACGTGCAGTCATGAAAATACCAACTTTCTTGAAAAATTAGTGTTGCAATATTGGATCCAGATATGTATTGTCTGCAACATTTCTCCGTGCATATCGATTCTTGCTGCATGTGAGTTACGGTTTAATTTTTTGTTAAGAAAAGGTTTGCTATCCCTTGTTATACTTTTTGCCCCTTCTATTAGTGTGGTGTTGTTTTTCCAGTGAAACCGGTGATTACCAGAGGGGGAAGTGTAGAAAAAAGACCACATTCTGATCATGAGCTTTTTAAATGGCATATATAGGAGAGAAATTCTGGAACCTTGAGGAGAGTGAAGGTGTTTATGAAGTTAAATTTCTACTATTGATAACTGGTCAGGAATTATGTTACGCAGGGTGTTTGTTTGCAAGTGAATTTTTAATGGGTAACAGTGATTTTAATTTGTTGGGAAAATATTTTTCTTTGCTTTGGTTCCTAGTGACATTAATCAAAAAAGAAAGGACAGAACACAGACAAATTCACGCAGAACTTTCCACAAAATATATATATATATATATATATATATATATATATATATATATATATATATATATATATATATATATATATAGATGGGAGATCTCTATGGGTAACTCTTTATTCTAATAATTAGTAACTAGGGTTAAGTCACGTTAAAAATCAACTAATCCTTCTTGTAATTACGTGTGGGTTTAGTTTTATATGTTTATATCCAAATATCCAATATTATTATTTATATTTTATTTTAAATGTAACATGTAGTTGCAAGATTTTCAAATATTTTGTTTGAATTATTGTAATTATTTTATACATGCATTTCTTATGTTTTGTATTTTGTAATGTATTTTTCACATTCGTTTTTATCTTATTTTTTTAATGTTCTGTATTTTCTAATTTATATTTCATGTTCTCTTTGTATTTTTTATGTTATGTATTATGTAATTTAATTTTCATATTCTTTATTATAGATTTTATGTATTCGGTATTTCTTTATATTGAGTTTTATGTACTGTATACAAATTATTTTTTTGTACGTTCTGTATTGTATTTTTAATGTTCTGTATTTTATAATTTATTTTTCATGTTTTTTTTTCTATTATAATACTTTTATGTTATGTATTATTTAATTTAATTTCATGTTATGTAGTTTTCTATATTATGTATTATGTTTTGTAATTTATTGCATTTTATAATTTTTTGTGTTCTTTAATTTACTATATTTCATTATTTGATTCATTTTTTTTTCTATTTTATGTCTTTTGCATATTTTTCATGATTTGAATTTATTTGTGTTTTTAATTTGTTTATGTTATGTATTTGTTTTTATTCTATTTTTTTCCTTTGATTTTTTTTGTTCCTAATTTTTTGTGTGACTAACATTTTTTTTATGTTTATAGATTAATATTTTCTGTAACGTTTTCGTGTTCTGTAATTTATTGTATTATATAATCTTTTATATTCTGTAATTTTATATGTTCTCTCTATTTATATTTTCATCTTTTTCAATTTTATGTGTTCTGCATATTTTTTATATTTTATAATTTATTTGTGTTCTGTGATATTTTTTTTGTCATTTGATTTATTATGTTTGTAATTTTTATTAGTATGTTGTTTTAATTTTTTTATAAGTTTTCCGTGTTCTATAATAATTTTTTTTGTGTCTAGTAATTTTGTAATTTCTATAATTATCATTTGTGCTCAATAAAAATTTTCAGCTCTTTATTTTCTAATTTTCTAGTTTATTTACATTTTTTGTATTGCCGATTTTAATACTAATTTTGTGTTCTGTAGTATGTGTTGTGCGAGTTTATGTGTTCTATACTCTGTTTATTACAAATATTAATTTTATACATCACTTATCCTTTTTTGAAAATCATAAAAGTATTCTTTAAATTTGTGTAAAGTGTGTGTTTTGTATATTTGAAACTAGTTTTATGTTCTCCATTTTCATAATTTATAATATATTTTTGAATTTTTAAATATACGAATATTCAATTATATAATTAATATATTATGAATAACTTTTCAAACATATAACAAGAAAAAGTAAAATTTACTTTTAAAATGTATATTATACATATGAAACAATAAACAAACAAAGAAAAAATGAATAAAAAAGACATGTGTTGTAGGTGTCTTGTGTCAGTTAAATTACATTATTTAAATTATTTCTTTACAAACACAACATTCTAGAAATTAATTATTATTTATTTTACAGAACATTACATTAAAATAAATTACAGAACACTGAAAATGATAAACAAAAAATCTGAAAATTATATATAGAACACTAAAATATTTAAAGAACACATATTATTGAAGACACGTAACCACCTCGATTTACAAATGTCCAAAACACATGAAATAGAATATATAAAACACATAAAAAATTAGTTTTCTATCTAAAGTTATTGAAGCATATTTGTAAAATATAGAATTCAAAAATTCAGTTTATTTAATAAAGGACATGAAACTTATTTTATTTATGTATAACACATAGAAATTTAAGTTATTAAAATACAGAATATAACATATTTTTAAATTACAGAATTTTGAATCTTGAATTAATATTATACAGTACAAAAAAATTTAGAATCCAAAAAATTACAAAAATACATAATTTAAATAATACAAATAATACAGAACATAAAAAATAAAGTACATAACTAATTATTAGTTAACTAAAAAACTGAATGTAGAAATTCAATTTTTTAAATTACAGAACATAGAAAATTGATTTATTAAAATACATAATTTAGAAATTTTACTTAATAAAATATTTAACATATTTGAAAATTATAGAAGTTAGCTATTTAATTTTAAAAAATATAATTGAAGATTCTTCAAAGAATATAGAACACATTTGTTCTAAAATCAAATTCAACCTAAATAACGTTAACGTTCAAAGTTACCCAGTTATCCAGAAAAAAGAGTTCTCAGTGACACGACCCCTATATATCAATACTATCTATATAATCTTAATTCATGAACACAAAAAAACTGGAAAATGACATTTTCTATCCTTTCCAAATTTAAATTAACATTAGCCATCATGTCCATTTTTGTCCAAAATTTTACAGTTGGGTCGCTCCATTTACAATCGGATCTGATCCATCACTAAATTCATTAACAAATCAATACAAATCAGATTGACCCGGATATAGATGGGTAATACCCGGTCATTCTTAATTCTTAGTACTGATCTGTCAATGTCAATCAGTTATCCTAATTTAACGGCGTCGGTTACTCAAACATGTTAGCCAGCTATACTACTTTTTCAAATACATTCAAAATTCAAATCTTGATTGATTATGCGTACATTTTATTCTCTTGCTTTGAGACTAATTTAACAATTTCTTTTTCTTCTTTATAAATCTCTCTCATTTTTTTTTAAGTCTTTTGTGTCTCCATGGTTGTGCGTATGTGTTTAGATTAAATTTGTTTTTCTTGGTTTCTTCTTCACCCATGTCTTCGATATCTCTCTTTCTTCGTGATTCTTTTACTGATATTTATGTTAATTGTGTATATATGTGTCAATACATGTGGTTTGTAAATCTATATTTACTAGTAATTGTTTGATTTGTGTAGAAAAAGAAAAAGGAGCGATGAATCTTAAACCATTTCCGGTGTTCGAGTTCTTTGGTTGTAAGTTCTTAGATTTCACAGGTATATTTTGGACCTCTATCAATTGACATTGACATTGATTTTTGATATATTGATTTAATTTCAATTAACATGTAAGTTCTTGATATATTGATTTTTGATTCAAATTTGTTTTTGTAATTACAGGCGTGAGTGAGAAGAAATGAAAGGTACCCAATCCCAATTTGTGATAATTTTAGTAATAATTTGAGTAAGCCAGTAATAGTAATAGATAGATATGTTTATAGAAAAACGTGGTGTTTTGTTATTAAACATGGGTCGGATCTAAATTTGATCCGCTTAACCTGATGAATCACTGAAAATCGCATCTTTAAAGTTTAAAGCTTTGATTTTGTTTTTTGTTTTTCTCGAAGACTCACCACAAGAGATATCTTTTTAAGTAAGTGATTCTATTTTCTTTTTGATCCTCTTTCTTCAATTCAATGAATTAGGGTTTTGATAGAGAGTAATGTGCTGTTTTTGAAACAATTTTGATTTGGGTATACAAAGATTCTATCTTTTTTTACTTAATTTCATGTTTTTACCAGAATTTAGCTTCAAGATTTCTGGGTTTTGCTTAAAGTTCGTAACTTTGTTTCACACATATGAGGCCATGTGTAACTAAGAATGATATTTGTGTGTGTGTGTGTTTTGATAGTCTATGTGTATGTATATTTGAATTTTAGCTGTTAATCTTTATTGGATTCTTTGATGTAGATTAATCTACTAGCTTTTATATAATCAACGAAAGTGAATTTGTGATTTTGCGTATTCTATTGTTATAGAACTGTTTGACTCTTAGGCCGTGTTCAGTTATATTATATGGTCTAGCGGAATAGAATTGGAAAATGTGAACAAGATTCAAAGTGAAAGAGATGGGAGAATCGACTAGGGTGAAAAATATGTTTGTGTGATTTATATGAGGGCGGAAATGGAATGAACAGTCAGTCATCTGTAAATTGATGGGATAAATTGCAATTAGTTTAAAATTGTTGACAATTGAATGTTTAATTCCATTTCTTCAACTGAACACAACATTAATGTTTGACTTCAATCCAACTTTTTGCTCATCATTGATTGAAAAGGTGATTGCACTCTTTCACATGGAGCTATATGTTTTATTAGTTATGAGGTCTGTGAGAAAAATGTCATTTTGGTGTTACTTTCTTACAAAAATCGTAGAGTCTAGAATAGTATGCAAATGAACCTATATTGCATATCCTGCAGTGTTTATCCTTAATCAGTTGTTCTGTGTACTTATATGGAGCTGATCTGCAGGTTTACATGTTTGCATTTTGCCCAGACTAATTTGAAGGGATTGGACTTATCTATCTGAAATTGCAAAAGAATTAGAAGTTGCATGTATTAGGTTCTGGAATTAACTATTTTGACTTGGTTGTCAAATCATAAGCTCATGGAAGCCCAACGCCAAGTGGAAACATCGGTAACCAAGCCGGGAGGGTTGGATATGCCCAAGGCAAACCACTCAGCTCATGTAGCTGAGGTAAAGAAGCTTCTGTTTCGTCGAATGCTTATTGGGGTAAATGATGGGAGGTTTTTTATGGGCAAATTCTACTGCCTTGATAAGCAAGGGAACATCATTCTGCAAGATGCAGTGGAATATCGTAGTAGTCACAAAATGAATAGGAAAGAAAAAAACTGGCACCAGCAGCAAATATGTATCCAGCTAAGACCATATGTTTAATAGTTGATTCTGCGAAGGCCCGGGTAATAAAATACAGCAAGTGGTGGCCGCCTCCAAGATAAATGATCTAGTAACATAATTGGTGGCACAATTATATCATTTTCAGTGTTCAAGTTCTCTCATTGTAGATACAAGCTTTCAGAGGTATATTTTCAACCTCTCACACTTGATCTATTGATCTATTGTGCGCACCCCCCCCCCCTTCTCTCTCTCTCTCTCTCTCTCTCTCTCTCTCTCTCTCTCTCTCTCTCTCTCTCTCTCTCTCTCTCTCTCTCTCTCTCTCTCTCTCTCTCTTTCTAGGTAAACATTTATTATTACCCTAATTCATATACATAGATATCTACAATTTGTTTTTTTCCAGCTCCTGTTATTATTAGATTGTTTTTCAATTCATTCATTTTTCACTTATCTGTTTGGTAATTTCCGTGATTTACAATGTAATTATATCTTTTCTTACTCAGATTGACTGTTTATTGTGACGTGTTTATATAATAAACTATCTTTCTCTGTAGATGATAATTTGAGATATATATCATTTGCACTATACTGACATTTGGTCGCAGAAACTAAGTTTATGTGATATATGAGACTAAATATATAAGTCTCTGTTCCAATGATATTTGTGATGCAATTTGCATCGCCATTGCGTGGATTTGTAACTATTATCTTTATCATGCACAGATTACTTGGAGGCAATCATGACGAGCACTTTGGTTCAGTCAACCTACTTTGCATCTTTGGTTGTTGTTCGAAGGAATGTTCAAAATTTAAGATCTGAAAGAACTAAAAGATCAGTGAAGATGATGTGTACTTTAAGAACTGTTCCACTAAAAATGACAAAATTTTCAGGGTTACAATAATTGAATTCTTCCATTGTTGATTGATTGGTTACTGTTTCGCCATCCTTATCTGTAAATTAATTGGTTTGCCAAAATTTCTATATTTTTGTCTGAAAATGCTTAACAATTGGAATGCTTGACTTCTATAATGAATCAGAATTGGGCGCTTAAGGTCCCGTCTATTGCATTGATAAAGCTGCGTTTCGTTGACATAAAAGAGTTGTCAACGAAACACCCAGAAAAATGCTAAAACTGTCAACGAAATAAGGCATTCGTTGACACAGTAATTTTGACTTAGACAAAATTTTACTTTTTCCTGAGAAAATTAATTCACAGAAAAATCATAGCAAATTTCTGGCTGCTAATTAACTTGCAAAAATCTCAAAAATAATTAAGAGAAATTTAGCATACCTAGCTCACTTACTAGTCTTGAGAATGTTGATTCATCAAGTGGCTTGGTAAAGATGTCTGCAAGTTGTTGTTCACTTGGAACAAAATGTAACTCCACAGTACCATTCATAACATGTTCTCTAATGAAATGATACTTGATGTCAATGTGCTTGGTCCTTGAATGCTGCACTGGATTCTCAGTAATGGCAATGGAACTAGTGTTGTCACAGAAGATAGGAATTTTCTCAACTCTTAATACATAATCAAGTAGTTGATTTTTCATCCATAAAATCTGTGCACAACAACTTCCAGCTGCAATGTACTCAGCCTCAGCTGTAGAGGTAGAAACTGAGTTTTGTTTCTTGTTGAACCATGACACAAGCTTGTTTCCTAGGAATTGACAGGTGCCAGTTGTGCTTTTCCTGTCAATTTTACATCCTGCATAATCTGCATCTGAATAACCAATTAGTTTAAAGCCAGATTCTCTAGGATACCAAATGCCAAGGTTTGATGTTCCTTTGAGATATCTGAAAATTCTTTTAATAGCAACTAAATGGGATTCCCCAGGGTCAACCTGAAATCTAGCACATAGACATGTAGCAAACATAATATCAGGTCTAATAGCTGTTAAATATAAAAGTGAGCCTACCATGCCTCTGTAGCTTGAAATGTCCACAGATTTTTCCTTAGTATTCAATTCAAGTTTGGTGGCAGTAGGCATGGGAGTTTTGGCAGGAGAGCATTCCATTAAGTTAAATCTCTTTAACAAATCATGAATATATTTTGTTTGACTAATGAAAATGCCTTCATTAACTTGCTTCACTTGGAGACCAAGAAAATAAGTTAATTCTCCCATCATGGTCATTTCATATTTACTTTGCATAAGCTTGGCAAACTTTTGACAAAGTTTTTCATCTGTAGACCCAAAAATTATGTCATCTACATAAATTTGAACAAGTATAGTAGAGCCATTCACCATCCTATGAAAAAGAGTTTTATCTACAGTACCTCTAGTGAAGTGATTCTCAAGGAGGAACTGTGAAAGTGTGTCATACCAGACTCTAGGTGCTTGCTTCAAACCATAGAGTGCTTTGAGGAGGAAGTACACATATTCTGGAAAATCATCATCTTCAAAACCAGGAGGTTGACTCACATATACCTCCTCTTCCAATTCCCCATTCAGAAAAGCACTCTTCACATCCATTTGATAGACCTTGAAATTGACATGGGCTGCATAGGCTAGGAAAATCCTTATTGCTTCTAGTCTTGCAACAGGAGCAAATGTTTCATCAAAATCAATTCCCTCTTCCTGTGAGTAGCCTTTAGCAACCAATCTAGCTTTGTTCCTCGTGACTATGCCATTTTCATCCATCTTGTTTCTGAACACCCAATTTGTGCCTATAACACTCCTGTCTTTAGGCTTGGGCACCAGCTTCCAAACTTTGTTTCTCTCAAATTGGTTTAGCTCCTCTTGCATAGCTAAAACCCAATATGGATCTAGAAGTGCATCCTCAACTTTCTTTGGCTCATCTTGAGACAGAAAGCTACTGTATAGACATTCCTCTTGAGTTGCTCTTCTAGTTTGGACTTTTGAAGAAACATCACCTATAATAAGTTCAAAGGGATGATCTTTAGTCCATTTCCTTGAGGGAGGTAGATTAGCTCTTGAAGAAGTAGCTTCATGATCATGGTTTCCTTGATTAGATGTTTGTTCTTGAGAAACTCCCCCTGAGTTTGTTGTCCCTAAATGATCACTCCTAGAAGCATTTCTGTGACTGTCAACGGAATGCCCATTTAGACTGTCAACGAAACGCTCATTCTGACTATCAACGAATCCTTCATCATGACTGTCAACGAAATGACCATTTGGTCTGCTAGCAGCTATTCTTTTCAATCTTAATGCAACAATTTCATCTTCACTACTGCTTTCATCTGTGCTAGACACAACAACTTTAGGTTGTTTTTCAGTAGCCTTAACATGATTCACTTGATCTCCTTCCTCATTCTCAAAAGAAAGACTTTCATGGAAACCTTCATCACAGAGACCTTGAATTTTGAGATCATCAAAAACAACATGTACAGATTCCATAACAATGTTGGTTCTGAGATTATAGACTCTGTAAGCTTTCCCTGCTGCATATCCCACAAATATTGCTTCATCTGCCTTTGCTTCAAATTTCCCCAAATGCTCAGCTTGATTTCTCAGAACAAAACACTTGCATCCAAAGACATGAAGAAAATCCAATAGTGGCTTCTTTCTTTTGAGTAGTTGATAAGGGGTCATTCCCTTGGCTTGATTAATCAAAGAAAAATTTTGAGTGAAGCAAGCTGTGTTAACTGCCTCAGCCCAGAAATAAGTTGGTAACTTTCATTCATCTAGCATTGTCCTTGCAGCTTCAATAAGTGTTCTATTTTTCCTTTCAACTACACCATTTTGCTGTGGTGTCCTTGCTGCTGAAAATTCATGCAAAATACCATTTTCTTCACAGAACATCTTCATAGTTGAATTCTTGAATTCTGTCCCATTGTCACTCCTAATCCTTCTTACTTTGAAATCAGGATGATTGTTTACCATCTTGATGTGATTGATAATGATTTCACTTGCCTCATCTTTGGAGTGCAAAAAGAAAGTCCATGTAAATCTAGAAAAATCATCAACAATCACAAGACAATCTTTCTTCTTTGAAATGGACATGACATTTACAGGGCCAAATAGATCCATATGAAGCAACTCAAGCTGTTGGACAATTGATGACTCTGTCTTGCTTTTGAATGATGCCTTCTTTAGTTTCCCTTTTTGACAGACATCACACAAACCATCCTTTGAGAATTCCACATGTGGAATTCCTCTAGCAAGATCTTTCCTCACCAAGTCATTCATAACCTTAAAATTCAAATGAGACAATTTCTTGTGCCATAGCCAACTTGCATCCTTGCTTGCCTTGCTGAAAAGACAAGTGATGGTGTCTGGACTTGTGCTACTAAAGTCAGCAATGTACACATTCCCTCTTCTGAATCCAGTCATTACCACATTGTTGTCTCCACCTTTAGAAACAACACATGCTTCTTTTGAAAAAGTAACTAAAAATCCTTTGTCACAAAGTTGGCTGATACTAAGAAAATTGTGCTTAAGACCATCCACCAATGCAACCTCATCTATGATGACATTCTCTTTTGAAATCAAGCCATATCCCTTAGTGTAGCCTTTGCTGTCATCTCCAAAAGCAATACAAGGGCCAGCTCTTTCCTGAAACTCTGTGAGCAGGGTAGAATCACCAGTCATGTGTCTTGAACAACCACTATCCAAGTACCAAAGATTCCTTTTGTCTCCCTGCACACAATAAAACCAAATCAAGTTGATTTTGGTACCCAAGTTTCCTTGGGTCCTGTTTTGTTAGCCTTTGATTTATTCTTCACATCATTTTTCACCTTGGGCTCAGATTGAGTTAAGTCAACCTTTACCTTTGGTGTTGATTTCTGAGGGTTGCTCACATTTTCATTCATATTTGGAGGAACAAACATGTTATTCACATTCCATGGCATTTGTGGCACATTAAACATATTCATGTATGGATTAGGCACAAATGGCATATTAGCATATGGATTCTGAAATTGTGCATATGGAGCAAACACATTAGGCATAACAGGCATTGCAGGCATAGAGGCATTCATTGTAGGCTTAGGCATTTTCACATTAGTAGACTTCTTAACAGATTTACAGTTAGCAGATAAATGACTAACACTTCCACAATTAACACATGTCTTTCTAGGAGCATATTTATCAGGTGTGTAATTGTTATGTTTGTTAATCCCTACTTTGCCATTTCTGTTATTCTTTTTATTGCCCTTAACCTCAACTTGAATTTTCTCTAACTTGTCTTTCAATTGCTTGTTAGACAAGTGACCTACATTCGCTCTTTCAACAGGCTTCTCAACTTTATTTGATTTACTAGACTCACCTTGAACAAAGTTCTTGGTGACAGGACCATACTTGTTATTAAGTCTAGTGAGTTCTTCTTTCTTTTTCTCTGTCAACAAAACAGCCTGATCGGTTGATGGTTCATCTGTCAACGAAACCTTGCATTCCGTTGACATATCAACCTTCAACAAATGATCATTGTTGTTTGTTGACTCTGTTTCTGATTCTAAGGTTTCAACAACATACCCTAGCTTCTCTTTGTTCTTTTTCCATGATTGCTCACAGAAAGATTCCATACCTTGAACATTAATGATGTTGGTAGCAACATTCCTGGAATCTTTCCATTTTGCAATCACACTTTTTTCTATTTCTAGTTATGTTTTAAGAATCTCTTCCCTTTTTAACACTTTCTCAAGTTCCATCTTAGCATCCCTACCCACACACCTCATTTTCTCAAACTCAATGAGCTGTGCTTCTAACACGGCATTTCTATCACTTAAGAGCAAATTGGTCTCTTTAATTCTTGAGTTCTATTTGGTAAGTGATTTAAGAGTAACACGCAAATTATATAGTACAGTAGACATTTTATTAACTGCACTATCGCATTCCTCTTTAGAAAGCTCAGAAAGATTAGTAATTGTTACCTGGTTGCTAGAGGAACTTGCTTCCTGCTCATGATTGTTAGCCATTAGAGCCAAGTTGACATACTCAACATCATCATCTGAATCTTCACCATTACCAGCCCAATCATACTCCTGAGACATGAAAGCCTTTTCTTTCTACTTGAGAAGTTCAAAGTATTTCTTTTTATAATCAACATGCTCAAATTTCCTGTTGCCCTTCTCAACTTTGGGCTTTCTGCAATCTCCAGCAAAGTGACCAATCATTCCACAGTTGAAACATTTAGACTTACACTTTTCAATCCAATTATTTTTGCTAGGTTGAAAGTCTCTCCTTGGTGGCCTTGCTTCTGAGTTTCTCTTGAATTTGAACTTAGAAAATTTTCTTGAAAGAAAAGCAATGTTTTCATCAATCTCATCTAAGTCATCCAAGTTGGCTGGTTCTTCTTCTTCTTCTTCTGTCATCTTGCCTTTACCCTTTCTAACATCACTCCTACAACTAGCTCGACTAGATGTGGCTTTTACAGCTTCTTCATTGTCATCTTCCAGTTGGTTCACAGATGCAATCAATGCAATAGATCCACCTTTCTTTTGTACCTTCTCAATTTCTTCATCTTGCTCCATTTCCAGCTCATATGTCTTTAAGGTTCCATAAAGCCTTTCAAGAGTGTAGTCTTTGTACTCCTGAGTGTTTCTCAAAGAAACAGTCATAGGCTTCCATTCTTTTGGAAGAGCTCTAAGAAATTTGAGGTTTGAATCCTTGGTTTGGTAGATTCTCCCATACAGCTTTAATCCATTCAGGAGCTTTTAAAACCTACTGAACGTGTCATTTAGGGTTTCACCAGCTTTAAAATGAAAGTGCTCATATTGTTGTATGAGGAGTTGCATTTTGTTTTCCCTAACTTGCTCAGTTCCTTCACAGAGTGTTCTAACAGTGTCCCATACTTCTTTAGAAGTTGTACAGTTTATGACATTGTCAAACATCTCTTGCTCCAAACCATTAAACAGAATGTTCATGGTTCTTTTATCTTTATGGACTTCTGCAACATCTTCAATAGTCCATTCTGAGACAGGTTTTGGAATTTCTACATCTTCAGCATCATCTGGCAGTCCAACTCTAGATGCAAACTTCATGGGAACGTGTGGACCTTTCTCAATGCAGTCTACATATCTCTCATCCATGGACATGAGATGTAGATGCATTTTTACTTTCCAGTGAAAGTAATTGTCCTTATCTAGAACTTGTATCTTTACACCTGCATCCTTCTTCACCATGGTTTCTGTTTTGGCCTTGATCTTTAAACTTCTTGTATGTTAGAAGCTTGCTTTGATACCAATTGTTAATCCCAAATGACCTAAAAGAATTGTAGAAGGGGGGGGGGGGGGTTGAATACAATTCTAGATATTTCTAATCTTAAAACAACTTTCAAATAAAACAACACTGAAAATAAAAACACAAGCAAATATAAAATTTCAGTTGGATGTTTTGAGGATCCAACTGAGATGTTTTTATTGCGGAAATAATCTGTGTTACAAATGTATCACAGCTGCTCAGTTCCTGATTTGGAGTGAGAGTGCTCTTGAAAGAAGCTAATACAATCTATTTTTATCTCACTCACACTTACATAAAATGAACTGCTACACTTGGTTATATAACCCAAGTTTACAATGCTATTTTTGGCTACACTAAAATACACTAAAGGTAAACGCCAGTAGCTTGCTTTTCATCCCTTTTTGTCCAATGGTCCTTGGAGATCTTGTCTTTTGTCTTTATGCTTATTATGATCCCACTCAAGAACCTAATTGGAAATTGGAATGTTTCCTTATTCCCAGTGTCCATTTTGATGGCTTCCAATGCAAAGTACACTTCTACATCACCTTTTGATCTGTCAGAAAACTGTCACTATCACTTTGTCAACTATTCAGAAAAGTGATAATGATTCGTTGATAGCAGGGAGATGTGTTTCGTTGATAGCTTTATTCTTCATTCCGTTGATGGTATATTCCTCATTTCGTTTATAGAGTAATCTTCATTCCGTTGAAAGACTAATCTTCATTCCGTTGATAGACTAATCTTCATTCCGTTAAAAGACTAATCTTCATTCCGTTGATAGACTAATCTTCATTCCGTTGACATGTCTTCACTTAGGCAAAATTACAAGGCACAATATATTTACACTTAACCAACCTATTTTGCCTATCTAGTACATAGTCAACATGACTTAGAAAACCTATCTAATACCTACAACAAATGTATATCAACCAGTGAAGTATTGTATAGTGCAATTGCTACATCACTCATTTCGTTGATGAGCTACCTGTCAACGGAAGCTGCAAAGCATACCATTTCGTTGACAGTTACAATATTGACTTAATACAAAATCTACTAAGTGTTTTATAATTACCATCAAGAACAACATATCCCTAACAATTACCTTTTGAAAGGCATATGTTTAGGCCTATTAATATTCCGAGGAAACAACTTAATTTAAACAAGTATGTAATAAGTAAATAATAAGTTAATATGTCACAGGAATCTCAGAGAGTTTTATCTGTTAAGAGAATGGAGAACCAAAGTCATCTACAGACTTGAAGTTATTCTACATTGAAAGAAGTTCAATTTATTGTTCAAGCCTCAGTGAAGTATTCAAGAAAGTGGATCTACTACAGTGACAGATATTTCCAGTTGGTGACAGAAGAAGTACATGATACAAAGTTTATTCAGAGCTAAAGAAAAGAAGCCACAGCTTTAAATGTTTTAAAGATGAAGAATTTTCATTGAAGTCAGTTATTCATGAAACCAGACAGTGCATCGAATGACGACATCAACCAGTGGAATTGGATCATCAATATTCAGTGGTTTTCAGGAGAAAGAGGAATCTTGGTTTTTAGAAGAAATTCCTTTCATGTTAAATTAATTAATAATTTAATTCTGTAAGAATTAAATTATTTATTAATTTAACTAATTTAGTAGGCTAAATTATTTATTAAATTAATTCTATAAAAGAATTAAGTTAATCTTTAATTTAATCTTTCAAGATAAATTAAAAGGATTTTCTTTAGAATCAACTGGTATGACCTATTTAATAAACTCGGTATGACCTCTTACAAAAGCTCGGCATGACCTCTTTGAATAGCCCGGTATGACCTATTCCTAGGTTCTACTGACTCATTTAAAAGGTCATACTAAGTCATTGTTAAAGGTCATACAGATTTGCTTTTCAGGTTCTACTAATTAGTTGGTAGAAAAACTCCAGGTCATACCGAACTTACTGTGCAGGTCATACTGATGAAGCTAGGTTCTACCGAGCTTTATATGTCAGGTCATACAAGTGTATGAATTGTTTTATTAAATCTTTTGATTTAATACACAGGTCATACAAGGCTAATTGCAATTGTATTAAAGACATGGCAGTACAGACATAAGAAGTCAGTTAATCAAAAAGAAGATACAGAAGCATTTACTCTCAAGAACTGAAGAAGCCATTAAATCTCATTTCTTCTCAAGCAATTAATTCTAGTTTGTATTGTTAAATCCAAACCACTAGAAGTTGATTACTTGTATTGCTTTGATTATCTAGCGGATTTTTATCCCTAGAATTTATCTCGAACTTGCTTTTAGCATTCGATCTTTTTATTACAAATATTAGAAAAGTTCATGTCGAATTTATTCTAAATTTGTATTAATTAGTTTGAGATAAATACTTTGTAATCCTTATTGTATTTGCAACACCCTTCAAGTTTAATATAAGTTATATTTAACTTGAATCTTGTTTCATTTATATTCCGCATTAATTTGTTCTAAATTGTTAAATTATTCAAAGAACAAATTTCGATAAAACGGTATAGTTTGTATTCAACCCCCTTCTACAAACTTATCAGGACCTAACAATTGGCATCAGAGCCTTTTGATTGATATACAAATCAAAGATCTAATTGTTTTGAGATTTTTCTTAAACTCTGATTTTTTATTTTTCTTAAAAAATCTCAAAAGATGTCTACTACACAGAAAGTGGGTACAGTCAAAATCCCAATGTTCAGCAAGGAGCATTATCCAATGTGGAAGAAGAAAATGCTCCTATTTCTTAAGGTTGCAAATCCTAAATACATTGATGTGCTGAAGAACGGTCCCAAAGTCCCTATGATTATTGAGGGAGAACTCATTGAGAATAATGTTGTGACTGGGGTTGCTAGAATGTACCCTAAAGATTCCAAGGATTACACTCCTGATGAGAAAGAGGATGTTACCTTGGATTCCTGTCTTCAGTTGATCCTTATTGATTGTCTTGATCCTATCATGCATAATCATGTCCTCAATTGTGATACTGCCAAACACATTTGGGCAACCATAGAGATAATCAATGAGGGGACAGAGGAAGTTAGGGAGAATATGCTGGAAATTCTCACCTCACAATATGAGCATTTCAGATCAAACCCTGGTGAAGGTATCTCTCAGGTTTTTGAGAGATACAACAAATTAATCAATGATCTGAATCTCAATGGGAAGCACTACACCAACAAGGAGATTAACAAGAAGTTCCTTCTTACACTTCCACCTCATTTGGAGCACAAAATATCTGCCATTAAAGAAGCAAGAGATATGAATGAGATTGCTTTGGAGAGATTGTATGGTGTTCTGAAGACCTATGAGCTGGAGCAGATTCAACAAAGGGAGTTGTATGGAACTGGGAAGATTGTTAGTACTTCTACTGCACTGGCTGCTGAAGTCCCACATAAACTGGAAGTGAAGGCTGTTCAACCTTCCAGTTCTAACATGAATGTTATTGATGCTGAATATGGATTAACATCCAGTGATCAATCTGGTGGTGACTTCTATTCTTTAGAAGAACTTGATCAGCTGGAGGATGGTGATTTGGCTTTGATAGTCAGGAAGTTTGGGAAGTTCAGATTCAAGAGGAATCCCAATCTTAAGTTCAGGCCCAGATTTCAGAGAGGTGGATCTTCCTCTTCAAGTGGCACAAGGGGTGGCTACAAAACTGGAACTGTGGAAAGGAGCACAATCAGATGCTACAATTGCAATGAGTTGGGTCACTTTGCTACTGAATGCAGAAAGCCAAAGCAAGTGACTAGAAACACATTTGATTCTAGCAAGAAGAACAAGATTGGGAAAGCTTATGTTGCTGAAGGAAAGAGTTGGGATGACACTGACAGTGATGAAGAAGCAGGTGAGATTGGGAATCTTGCACTCATGGCAATAGGAGACAAACTCTTTGATTCCATGTTATCTTCATCCAACATGTCTGAGGTAAAGCTCACTGACACTGAAATGATTCGTAATCTTGGTGGCACCTTAGAGTGTGCACGCACTGAAAATGATAGAATAATTCTTTTAAACACAAATCTTGAAAAGGAAATAAAAGAATTAAAACTAGTGCATGTTAATCAGGATGAACTTATTGAGAAAATTGCATTTCTTGAGAATAGGGTTAAATGTTATATTCAACTGGAAACCATTCTTAAAGAAAAGAATAGTGAGCTTAATACTAAAGCCAATGCTTACTTTAATTCTTACAAGACTGCTAAAGAGATTCTCAATAAACAAGCTAGGGGTAATCATGTCAGTATAGGTTATGATTATAATGAGGCCATTGGATTGCTTGGAATTAATTCCCCTTGTAGAGTCAGATCTGAAGGAAGGGGTGTTCCATATGTGCTTAAGGGTATTGAAACACCCTTCTGTAAGGAGTCCGAGGCAGATCCTCTGAATGAATACTCTATAATCATTGCTGAGGAGATTCGTGAAGAAGATATTGCTTTGGAAGTTGAACAATCCAAAAAGTGTATATCTGATATTCCAGTCAAAGTTGCTTCAACTAAAAAGACTAAATCAGATATCCATAAGTTGGATCAAAACAACTGTAGAACTAACATGCCTGCTGTTAATTCTTCTCATAAAGCATGTGGTGTGATTAATTGCATGTCTTGTGCTTTCAATGTTATGTATGCTTATTTTAATAGTAAGCATGTATCTAGTGATAAGACTGCTCCACGTCAACATGTTAATAATAAGAAGCATGTTAAAGCAAAGACTACTAGTCCTCCTCAGACTAGAGTGAATTCATTTATCCCTAAGCCTACTCAGAAATGTGTTAAGGCTGGCTATAAATGGAAATGCTCTTATGTGAAAGAGGTTGAAGTAGTTTTAGCTAAAAATGTTGTTTTTCCTGACAAAGGCCAGTTCTTTAAGTATGCCGGACCCAATCAATTTTGGGCTCCGAAGAAGGTCTAATCAATTTGATATTGCAGGGAGTTAAACAGGTAAACCGTGTTATATGGATTCTTGACAGTGGCTGTTCAAGGCATATGACCGGAGATAGAGCCCTGCTATCAGATTTGGTTGAGAAAGCTGGCCCAGTAGTTACCTTTGGAGATAACAGCAAGGGTATTACGAAAGGATATGGCTGTTTGAAGTACGGAAATGTTATCATTGAAGATGTTTCATTTGTGGAAGGTCTGAAGTTCAATCTTCTCAGCATCAGTCATTTCTGTGACAGAGGATATGCTGTTTCCTTTGAAAGAGAGAAGTGTCAGATCCTTCACAATAAGAATGGAAAGCCTGCTCTTCAAGGAGTAAGGAAAGGTGACTTGTTCATAGCTGATCTGAACTCAGGATTCAAAGATGAAGTTAATTGTTTCTATGCTAAAGCTTCATCAGATGATAGTTGGCTATGGCACAAGAAGATGTCTCACCTTAACTTCAAAACCATGAACTCTTTAGTCAAGAGGGAATTGGTTAGAGGTTTGCCTCAGATGGAATTTACACAGGAAGGATTGTGTGAGGCATGTCAGAAAGGAAAGTCAAAGAAAGCTTCTCACAAGGGCACTGACACATCATCAATAACTGAACCTCTTCAGCTACTGCACATGGATTTGTTTGGTCCAGTTAATGTGATGTCCATGTCAAAGAAGCAATATGCACTTGTGATTGTTGATGACTATTCAAAATATACATGGGTTTTATTCCTACATTCCAAGGATGAGACCCCATACCTGGTGATTGGCCATATAAAGTTGATTGAGCTGGATTCTAGATTCCCTGTTAGAGCCATAAGGTCAGATAATGGTACTGAATTCAAGAATGCAATTCTAAATGACTTTTGTGCTGATAAAGGAATAACAAGACAGTATTCTGCCCCTAGAACTCCTCAACAAAATGGAGTAGTGGAAAGAAAGAATCGTACATTGATTGAAGCTGCAAGGACTATGTTAAGTGAGTCCAAACTTCCAACGTACTTTTGGCCTGAAGCAGCGAATACAGCTTGTTATACTCAGAATCGAACTTTAATCAACAAGGACTTAATGAAGACTCCGTATGAGATCATGAACAACAAGAAACCAACTGTCAAGTACTTTCATGTATTTGGAGCAAAATGCTTTGTGCTTATAGATGACAATGTGAAACGTGGCAAGTTTGATGCAAAGGCACAAGAAGCTATTTTTGTTGGTTATTCCAGAAGATCTTACAGGGTCTACTTGGCTGGCAGTCACACGGTAAAGGAAAGTGTCAATGTTACTTTTGATGACACTACATTCCCTAATATCCAAACAGCAGATTCATCTGAGAAAATGAAGTTTGATAACTTGCCAGACTCAGATTCAGATGATGAAGCCCCACCTGAAGTTATTGCTGGTAATGATAATAACAATGATGATAATGATCATGGTGATGGTGGTGGAAACACTGGTAACAATGGAGATACCACCAACACTGGAGAAGAATCATCAAGGCAATCAAGCAATAACTCAGGGGGAGCAAATGAAGGATCAACTAGTCACTCACAACATCAAAGTGAAATTCAAGGCGAATCATCAAGATCAAATCTTCCAAGACAGACTGTATGGAATAAAGCTCATCCTTTTGAGCTGATCATTGGTGATCCAGATGTTGGAGTTAAAACTAGAAGTGCAACTCAGAATGAATGTCATTTTTCAGCATTTTTATCTAAAATGGAGCCAAAGAAAACTGAGGAAGCACTGACTGATCCAGATTGGGTGATTGCTATGCAAGATGAACTCAATCAATTTGAACAACAGCAAGTCTGGAAGCTGGTACCCAGGCCAAAGAACAAGAAAGTAGTTGGTACTAGATGGGTATACAGGAACAAGCTAGATGAGGATGGCATTGTTACAAGGAACAAGGAAAGACTGGTCGCACAAGGGTATTCTCAAGCTGAAGGCATTGATTATGATGAAACCTATGCACCAGTGGCTAGACTTGAGGCCATCAGGATGTTCTTAGCATTTGCTGCTTACTCAAATTTTAAAGTCTATCAAATGGATGTTAAGAGTGCATTCCTGAATGGTGAGCTTGATGAAGAAGTGTATGTGGAACAGCCACTGGCTTTGAAAATCAGGAGCTGCTGGACTTTGTGTACTTTCTCTTCAAGGCTATCTATGGTCTCAAACAAGCCCCAAGAAAATGGTATGACACTCTCTCTGGTTTTCTTTTAGAAAATGGTTTTGTTAGAGGTATCATAGACAAAACTCTTTTTTCAAAGAAACACAAAAGTGATATGATATTAGTCCAAGTCTATGTGGATGACATCATATTTGGGTCTACTAATGATAATCTCTGTAAGAGATTTGCTGAGCTTATGCAGATTAAGTTTGAAATGAGTATGATGGGTGAGCTGAAGTTCTTTCTTGGATTGCAAGTAAGTCAAAGGTCAAATGGTATATTTATTTGTCAATCCAAGTATCTCAAAGAACTCCTCAAGAAATATCACATGGAGGATTCAGCATCAGCAAGGACTCCATCTTCAACAGCAATCAAACTTGGAGCTTCTGACAAGTCTATCAAGGTAGATGTTACAAGCTACAGAGGTATGATTGGCTCCTTACTCTATCTTACTGCTAGTAGACCAGATATTATGTATGCTACATGCTTGTGTGCAAGGTTCCAAGCGGACCCTAGAGATGTACATCTCGTTGCTGTGAAAAGAATCTTGAGATATCTTAAGGGTACACCTAATCTAGGTATCTGGTACCCTAAAGATTCTGGTTTTAATCTTGTTGGATATACAGATTCTGATTATGCAGGTAGTGTTGTGGATAGAAAGAGTACCTCTGGGAGTTGTCAATTCCTAGGAGGTAGGTTGATTTCCTGGTATAGCAAGAAATAGCAAACAGTTTCCAATTCAATAGCAGAAGCTGTATATATTGTTGCTGGAAGCTGTTGTGCTCAGATCTTATGGATAAGGAATCAATTAAAGGACTATGGCTTTGCATTAGACAAAATTCCCATTTTTTGTGATAATACAAGTGCCATAGCAATCTCCAACAACCCTGTGCAGCACTCGAGAACGAAGCACATTGATATCAGGTATCATTTTATCAGAGAGCATGTTATGAATGGAACTGTGGAGTTACACTTTGTACCCACTGAAGAACAGACTACAGATATTTTCACTAAATCTGTTGATGAATCCACATTTATCAGGTTAGTTGGTAAATTGGGTATGTTGAACAGTCTTAGTGATTGACAATATCTCCGGTAGGTTTGTTCTTAACTAAATCATTTTCTCTTGTAAATTTAAGATGTTAAATATTGCCAATCCATGTTTATTGTGTAAAGCTTGTTAATTTAAATATTCTGAATAATTTATTTTCTTTAAAAATATTTTTCTCATTTTTTTTAGTGGAGAAATGTATTTTTATTGAAAATATATTTATTTAGAATCATTTAAGTTTTTTTTTCAGATTGTAAATTTTGTTGTTTAAATTCTTCTACAGGTTTATATTAGTTTAATGCTCTTTTATAATTTTCTGCATTTGGTTCAGGTTTTTTATAAAATATTCTGTGAATATTTTCTGTTGATTACTGCTTCTTTTTTAAAAAAACATTCGGTATGACCTTCTGTTTGGTCATATTGGCATTTTTAGTTTAATAATCTTTTATTTTTAAGAATTCGGTATGACCTTCTTTCAGGTCATATTAGAACTCGGTATGACCTCCCTTTCAGGTCATATTGGTGTGTTTTTTTTTTCTTTTTTTTTCAGGTTATTATTTAGTTTTTCTCGGTATGACCTGAAGGAAAACTCGGTATGACCTGAAAGAAAAACTCGGTATGACCTGCCCTTAGGTCATACCGAGCCCAGCAGAACCCTCCTGTATAAATAGCTGATCACCTCAGGTTCTTTTCTCTCATTCCTTTCTAACTCAAATTTTTACTTAGTTAACTTTGCTCTAGTTTGTGTTTTATTCCTAGAACAACGAAGTATTGCAAATTTTTCTTGTGAATTACTTGGGATTTTATTTCTTCTCTGTTTAATATTATTATTAATTACTGCTTTATTTTATTTTATTTTCTTATTTTTTTAAAATGGCTGCTGAGTTTGTTGTTGAACGTTTTAATAATTACGTTGGCTATTGTGATCCCCTTAAGTGTTCTGTTGAACGTTTTAGGCCGTGGATTCGATTTTTAAATGAACAATCAATTGTTAGCTATGCTATCACTGCTTCTGTTGATTTAAAGATTGAACCCCTTCGTCTATTATGCTTAACTGCTGTTGTTGCTGAAGATATGCAATCTTTCACGTTCAATATTTCTGATGCTCAGTACACAGTAACTAAGGAGATCTTTTGTCAAGTACTTCATTTTCCACTTGATAATCTTGTTGGATTCCCTACTGATGACGAGTTAGTTCAATTTTTCTCTAGTATTGATTACCAAGGAAATATTGTTCTTCCTCGTCTGAATAAGGGTAATCTAGCATGTGAGTGGGATTTGTTCTTTGACTGCCTAGCCAAAGTTTTTAGTAATTCTATCAAAAACAACTTTCCAGTCATCACTTCTGTCTTACAAAACATTGCCTATGCTGCTGTTTTCAACCTAAGATTAGACATAGGAACTCTTGTGTGGGATCTATTGATAAGGAGGATTTTCAATTACACTAGAGATATTGAGAATGGAAAGAAAGTTAGATGCTTTTATTCTCGTTTCCTTTCTCTAGTGTTGGATCAAGTTCTTTCTGATGAACATAAAACACTTTTTCAAAACACTCCTTTTCAAGTCCCCGCACACACTAATCCTTCCATATATTCAACTTTGTCCACCAGTTCCAGGTCTGGAAGGAGACCCGTAGTTCCACAATCATATCTGCGAGAGATTCTGCAACCACAGTTACCTCTTCTCTTTATTGAACATCCAGTGGCTGGATCCTCGTCAGCAGGAACTTCAATGGTGCCTCCTAACACCATGGCACTTCAGGTAATATATCCTCTCTCAACTGCTCCACTAACCCAAGAGGTTCTTAGGATTGACCAAGGGATTGTAGAACCACAATCTCTGTCCCCGGTCATAGAGCCACACACAGAGTCAAATCCATTGACCGCTCCCCTAGAACAACCAGCTACAACAAGATTGAGAGAGCAACTTGAAGTAGATTTTAATGTGAGTGATCCCACAGCTCTGCCTCCACCACTAAAGAAGAGAAGAACACTCCTTGAGGCATCTGTAAGCCAGTCTGTATCCTCCCAAAAGGATATGGATTCTCAAAAGGCCAATGAACAGTTACTAGAGACATCCTCTCAACATGATGAATCTATTGAATTTCGCCATCAGGCCATGGCATTCTGTACAGAGTCAAGCACTCTCCCATTAATCACAATGGGAGCAAATACTTATGAAACTATCGTAGAGACTCATGCACAGGACACTCTGAGAGGAGAGCACATAGGAATGCTTGTTGAAACAGTGCCTACCATTGTCACGGTAGAAGAGCCTTCACAGGCTTTAGAGGGAAAATCCGGTTCTTTGCCCACTATAACAGAACCATTTTCTCCCCTCCCAGAGGGAACATCTCTGGCTCCCCTAAGGGATTCTTCACTCGCAGTTTTAACTGGAGAAAGTGAAGGGCAACATGGTAAGTCCATCCCTGAAGCAATTCAGTTTTCAATTTCAGATCAATTTTTTGACTTTACCATGGATTGGGATTCGCGAACTCCCATTGCACCACCAGTGACCTCTCAAGAAGGGGCTATGGTGATTTTTTCTGCAGGTACTTCAACTCCAAACAAGGATGGACAGCTAGTGGGTAGTTCTGAGAGACAAACACAGAGCGATACACAAGCACGTGAGGTGAGTGAAACACCATCGAGAGAAATTGAGATGAGTGCACACAATGACATATACACTGCTTCTTTATTGGCTCAAATAGCTGGTCTGCAGAAACAACTTCAAGAGACCCAGGCTGAAAAAGAAATTCTTAAGGCACAAGTGGTTGAACAGTCTTCTTCTTCCACCTCTGTAACTACTCAGCTGGGTCATATTAGAGATGAGATACAAGGAGTGAAGGTCACATTGATCCCCAAGATGAATGCTGTTCAAGAATCACAGGTATTAATGGCTTCGGATATGTCAGAGCTGCTGGTTTCTAATGCTGAGATCAGGGAGGCTGTCAAGCAGATTCCTATTATTTCAACTAGGGTAGACTCAATTCAGGATACTATTGATGAAAATCAGTACTTCAATGATGAGAGGTTTGCCAAACTTGAAGGCGGGATGCAACATCTGAACGAGGGCATGAAACATCTGTATAACATGATCAAGAACTCACATCAACCCAATACTGAACAGAAGAAATTCTTTGAGGGTGATGATGATGAAGAGGACAATGATGGAAAGGATGAAGCAGGAGGAGAAGAAAGTAAGAAGAAGGAGGATCCCAAGTCTACTAAAGATAAATCTGTAGAGGATTCCTCAATTAAGGGGGAGAATGTGGAGAATGTGGAGAAACATAAAGGAGGAGAAGCTGGAGGTTCTGGTTCTGTAAAGGACAAAGGGAATCAGAAGTTAACTTTTTCTGATGCTGACTACTATCAAGGTGAACAGGGAGATTTTGACAATATTGAATCTGAAGAAAACCCTGAAGATATCTTTGGTGAAGTGGAGGTTGAAGGAGAGGCTGACTATGCTGAGTGGGAAGATGAACCTGAAGTGGATCCTGCCTTTGAAGCTGAGCTGTTAAGACAGAAAGCTGATCTGAAGAGAAGAGAGGAGGTGAATGCTAAAGTATCTGACATCATCTCAAAGCATCTAGTTATCCAAAATGCTGAACATCAAGAAAAGCAACGGCTTCATGATATAAAGGTCAAGGACAGGAAGTTATATGTGAGGCTGAAGCTTGGAGAAGAATGGGATAGAGCTAGAGAGATGTTCTCACATTCGACAGGGTCAGAAAATGATGGAAAGTTTTTGTGCATGTTGGAAAGGTATAGAAAGGTCAATCCAGACAACTCAATCTATATGAAAGATCTTCATGCGGAGATTTCAAGAATTACTACTGGATATGACAGAGTCAGAGAGGAGTTGAAGATCTACATCTACACTCATAATGAGGGAACGTTCATAGTTTCTCTCAATCTTCTGGAAAGTAGAACTCTCTCTGAGCTTTGGGTGTTCATGACAAAGATTAAAAGGTCTTCACCTCTATGTGAGCTGTTGCATGATCAGCTTAGAGATTTTGCCATGAAAGCTAGTCCTTAAGTTGTGGATGTGCCATATGAAGTTAAATTTTATAAAGGAAGGGCACTTCAAACTTGTGGTGTGGATCCCATCTCCTTGAAAGATTATCCTGCCAAGCATCTTGTCTATATGGAGAACATGTTGAGGACAACAGGGTTTGCTACACAAGAAAAGACAGAAGTTGCTGATTTGATTCAAGACTATTGCATTGCCAATATCAAGAGATATCATCAAATGAAGAATAGGCTGAAGAAAGTCACAGCTCAACCTGTCAGACCTAGTGGCATTACTTCTGAATCTGATCGTATTCTGGACAAGGATTTGCTTGAAGCACTTGAAGAACGAGAGATGATTGAGTCTGAAATTTGAAGAAGCTCTGTTTGTAAATATTAAATGTTTAGAGCTTAGGTGATTCAAGATAGGATAAATGTATTCATATGTTCAGTCTAGAGGAACATCTATCTTGTACTTACCTGTAATGTTTGAATCTGGAAAATGTTAAATGAAATCCAGAAGTTTTCTTGTTATTTACTTGGCTCTTAAAAGTCATTTCTATTTCTTGTTTAAGTTAGTTGAGTTATCCTCTAGGTATTTGATTGTTATTCTCTAACAAAAAAATAGGGGGAGATTGAAAGGCATATGTTTAGGCCTATTAATATTCCGAGGAAA
Organism: Heracleum sosnowskyi; assembly: GCA_030848705.1. Lineage (NCBI taxonomy): Eukaryota > Viridiplantae > Streptophyta > Magnoliopsida > Apiales > Apiaceae > Heracleum > Heracleum sosnowskyi. The sequence continues at coordinate 69,719,867 of CM061240.1, forward strand.
TAACTTAATTTAAACAAGTATGTAATAAGTAAATAATAAGTTAATATGTCACAGGAATCTCAGAGAGTTTTATCTGTCAAGAGAATGGAGAACCAAAGTCATCTACAGACTTGAAGTTATTCTACATTGAAAGAAGTTCAATTTATTGTTCAAGCCTCAGTGAAGTATTCAAGAAAGTGGATCTACTACAGTGAAAGAGATTTCCAGTTGGTGACAGAAGAAGTACAGGATACAGAGTTTATTCAGAGCTAAAGAAAATAAGCCACAGCTTTAAATGTTTTAAAGATGAAGAATTTTCATTGAAGTCAGTTATTCATGAAACTAGACAGTGCATCGAATGACGACATCAATCAGTGGAATTGGATCATCTATATTCAGTGGTTTTCAGGAGAAAGAGGAATCTTGGTTTTTAGAAGAAATTCCTTTCATGTTAAATTAATTAATAATTTAATTCTGTAAGAATTAAATTATTTATTAATTTAACTAATTTAGTAGGCTAAATTATTTATTAAATTAATTCTATAAAAGAATTAAGTTAATCTTTAATTTAATCTTTCAAGATAAATTAAAAGGATTTTCTTTAGAATCAACTGGTATGACCTATTTAATAAACTCGGTATGACCTCTTACAAAAGCTCGGTATGACCTCTTTGAATAGTTCGGTATGACCTATTCCTAGGTTCTACTGACTCATTTAAAAGGTCATACTAAGTCATTGTTAAAGGTCATACAGATTTGCTTTTCAGGTTCTACTAATTAGTTGGTAGAAAAACTCCAGGTCATACCGAACTTACTGTGCAGGTCATACTGATGAAGCTAGGTTCTACCGAGCTTTATATGTCAGGTCATACAAGTGTATGAATTGTTTTATTAAATCTTTTGATTTAATAAACAGGTCATACAAGGCTAATTGCAATTGTATTAAAGACATGGAAGTACAGACAGAAGAAGTCAGTTAATAAAAAAGAAGATACAGAAACATTTACTCTCAAGAACTGAAGAAGCCATTAAATCTCATTTCTTCTCAAGCAATTAATTCTAGTTTGTATCGTTAAATCCAAACCACTAGAAGTTGATTACTTGTATTGCTTTGATTATCTAGCGGAATGTTATCCCTAGAATTTATCTCGAACTTGCTTTTAACATTCGATCTTTTTATTACAAATATTAGAAAAGTTCATGTCGAATTTATTCTAAATTTGTATTAATTAGTTTGAGATAAATACTTTGTAATCCTTATTGTATTTGCAACACCCTTCAAGTTTAATATAAGTTATATTTAACTTGAATCTTGTTTCATTTATATTCCGCATTAATTTGTTCTAAATTGTTAAATTATTCAAAGAACAAATTTCGATAAAATGGTATAGTTTGTATTCAACCCCCCTTCTACAAACTTATCAGGACCTAACACCTTTTTTCTCTAAAATACATTATTTTTTCTAACAAATTCCCCTACTTTTTTAAACATGGCAATTACCTTTTTTTTTTTAACTAAAACATGTTAGTTTTTCTATTTTTCCTTACTAAAACCCCTCATTTTCCAAAAAAATCACGGAAAAACCTTTAGTTATTTATTTTTAAACCTATAATATTATAATTATTTTTTAAAAGTTTACCTATTTTAACATGTCTACTTATTTTTCTTAACAAATGCAATCACTAAAATTATTAACATATAAATAATCAAATACCAATTTATAACCAATTACTCTAAAACACATTATAGATTTTTTCTAATAAATTTCCTTCTTTTCTAAATAGATCACGGGAAATTGTTTTTTTCAATTTACTTTTTATATTTTTCTCACTAAAATTCATTTTTTTCCCAAAAATATCACAGGAAACCATTTACTAATTTATTTTAAAACGAATTTAAATACTTTTAATTATTAAATTTTAAAACCTCATTTTCCAAAAATATCACGGGCATTTACCTTTTTAAAATAAATAAATGTTACATTTTTTATTTTTTCTTACCACAACCCCTCATTTTCCAAAAATATAACGGACAAACTCTTATTTATTTTAAAATCTGTTTTAATTTTTTTAATTAATTTAAAGTATTTAGCTATTTTAACATGCCTACTTATTTTTTTAACAAATACAATTAATAAAATATTAAAAATATAATAATAAAATAACAATTAACAATCTGTGCATCGCACGGGTTTTAAGCTAGTATTATTAAAGACGAAACATTAAAAGTTTTGGTCGGTCGGTCGGTATTTGGGCCGGGTCTATCTATAATTTGGATCGGGCCTATCTATAATCAATTTATTTATAACCAATTATTTTTTTCAGCTAAAATACATTACCTATTTTATATATTTTTCTAACCAAAACAACTCATCTTCTAAAAATAAAATAGGTAACATATATATAAAATGATAATATTATTACATATTTATAACTAATTACCTTTTTCAGCATAAACACATTATTTGTTCTACATTTTTTAACTAAAATAACTCATTTTCTAAACATAACACATGGAAAATAAATATGTAATGGTCATATTGTTATATATAATTATTAATAAATAACCACTTACCATTTTCAGCTAAACACGTAATTTGTTTTTCTAACTTAAACAACTAATTTTTTAAAATTAATACGAGCAACATATATATAAAAAGGTAATATAATTTTATATTTTTCCAGCTAAAACACATTACCTATTTTATTTATTTTTCTAACCAAAACAACTCATCTTCTAAAAATAAAATAGGTAACATATATATAAAATGGTAATATTATTACATATTTATAACTGATTACCTTTTTCAGCAAAAACACATTATCTGTTCTACATTTTCTAACTAAAACAACTCATCTTCTAAACATAACACATGAAAAATAAATATGTAATGGTAATATTGTTATAGATAATTATTAATAAATAACCACTTAACCTTTTCAGCTAAACACATAACCTTTTTTTATTTTTTTTCTAAATTAAACAGCTAATTTTCTAAAAGTAACACGAGCAACATATATATATAAATGGTAATATAATTTTATATTTTCTAATTTAAACAACTAATTTTCTAAAAGTAACATGGGCAACATATATATAAATGTAATATAATTTTATATAATTATTAATAAGTAACTAACTATCTTTTTAAGAACATTGTTTGTTTTATATTTTTTAAGTAAAACAACTCATATTCGAATTAAAAATAACACGGGAAAAATATAGATATAATGACAATATTTATATTAAACTTATAAAATATGGGTTTAATATAATTTTTTATAACATACAATTTAAATAAAATAATTAATAAAAAAATAAAAGTAATAGCACATGTTAGAAGAAACTCGGTACATTATAGAACACATATTTTGTTATTTGCACTTTAGTCACATTTAAATTTTTTAAAAGCAAATAAATACAGATCGTTAGATCTATTATTTAAAAATATTTTATATTTTAATATCTTAAATATTACTAAAGATTCCGTCAATAAATTATTAAATTAAATTATTTATATTATTAATAAAATATTAAAAAAAACCGTGCATCACAACGAGATATAAGCTAGTATATATATATATATATATATATATATATATATATATATATATATATATATATATATATATATATATATATATATATATTAGATTAAAACTCGTGCAATGCACAGTTATTTTTAATAGATATTATTTAATTGTTATAAATTTATATTTTATTTATTTGTTAAATTGGATAAAAAAAAATACGTAGAGTTAGAGATAATATTTTTATTACCAATATTTTGTAATAAATAGGTTTGTCAAGTAGTTCATGTAAATTGATTTAAAAAAAAAACAGGTCAATTCAAAATATATAAATTTTAGAGATGTATTAAAATATATAGGATATTAAACTATTAAAAAAAATAGAAGCGAACATTTATTTGATTTAATAATTTATAGAACTGTTCATGTATAATATTTGACATTTAGTGTTGTATTTAAGGTAAGTGATAATTATAGATAGGTTGCTAGTAATAATTTTAGAAAATGAGATATTTTTGTTAGAAAATATAAAAAAAATATACAATTTGACTAAAAAGGTAATTAGTTATTTATTAACAATTATAATATTATTTTATTTTATTTTATTTAATGAAACTGTCCGTGATATTTTTGGAACATTAAGAGATTTTAGTTAGATAAAATATAAAAGATACTCTTGGCTAAAAAAAATTAATTAGTTATTTATTAGTAATTATATTATTATTATTATTATATTTTATTTAATGGAACTACCCGTGATATTTTTGGAACATGAGAGATTGTAGTTGGAAAAAATATAAAAGATATTCTAGATTATAATTTTTAGTATTTTATATCCAACGGTTCTCGTTGATTTGATTAAAAAGATCTAACGGCTGTGGATTGAGTGACCGACTACAATCTACAAACCAAACATTCAATGTTTCGTCTTTAATATCTATACTATTATATTAAAGACGAAACATTTAAAGTTTTGTAGTCTGGTCTTGAAAATTTTTGTAGTCTGGTCAGAATTTTAAAGGCAAGAATATTAAAATTGTATATTTAGTTTCCTCTATTAAGAAAGATTTAACAATGCAGTTGAGATATTTTCTAACCAAAAAATTAGTATTATATTTAAAAATTTTATTTACTTTCCTTCATTAATAAAAATTTTAAAGACAAGAATATTAAAATTGTATATTTAGTTTACTCCATTAGCAAGGATTTAAAAGGCAAATGGAGTTTTTTTTCTAATGTTTACTTTCCTCTATTTGTAAAGATTTTAAAAACAAGAATATTAAAATTGTATATTTAGTTTCCTCCATTATAAGGGATTTCAAAGGCAAATGAGACTTTTTTAATGTTTGATTTTATTAATTCAAAAATTTGAAAAAATTAGAAAATTAGATCGCATCGATTTGAGAGCCGCCATCTCAACACCCCCAAGATGATATATTTATTTTCCTCTTTAGTAGGTATATAGATAAATTAAAACAATTAGGAGAATATTAACATTATATTAAATACGAAACATTGAAAGTTTTTGTAGTCTAGTCCTCCAAAGTTTGGTCCCTCAATTCTCAACTGTTGGATCTTTCAAATCAATATAATATAGGTCATCGGATAAAATACTAAAAATTATTATATATTGATATGGGCCAGAAACAACCCTAAAAATATAATTAATGACGTATTAATTAGACCTAGATTGGTCCAAGAATTAAGCCCAATAAATGAGGCCCGAAACCCTAATTATTTAATAAAAGGAGAAAATGTGCAGCTCATAAAAAGAATCCAAAGCGTGTCAGATTCTTCAAAGATTAGCCACCAAGGCATACAAACCTAATAGGAGTCGGTCTCTTACAAAATAGGATTCACAATCCTGATCTAAGAAGGTGACTTGGCCCCCAAGTCACCTAATTCTACCCTAAATGCAGGGCTCCTGACACCTATATAAGGACCCAGATCCTTCAAATCAGAACTACGTTTTTTGGCTTGATTCTCAGCAATAGTTGAGATACGTAGGCATCTTGTGAGGGCAGATTTAGCCACGAAACACGAGACCATCCATTAAAGCTCGAAAGCTCTCAAACCCTAGCATTAAATTTGAAAGTACAGATTTTATTCCGCGTCATTTGGCGCCGTCTGTGGGAAGACAACATCAACCATGACAAATACACGAAGAACAAATCGAGAAACTCATACTTCTGAAGGACTTCCTCTTACCTCTGAAACAGAGACTCATGGAAGCCAACCGCCGCCAACTACTGACACTCAAGGGGCGAGTATCCCCCTCACCACTACTCAAAGACCAGAAATCCCAATTTCGGTTGAAGGGACGAATCCCCTGCAAATGGTTGTTCATGGACCTAATCCTCAAGAGACTATTCTCCAGCAACCCATCACAACCTCTCCACTACTTCTGAATGCACCACGTGGCCTTCAACTTCATACCACTGATTTTCCCCAATACACGACTCAAACTCTCGGGATGCCAACCTATGGTATGCCACCTCGACCCACAGTGGGGAGTAGTGGTATTAATCCAACATACCATGAAGCTTATGTGCCCCCTTATATCCAAGGTCTGGGACCACTAAATAAACAAACTCAAACTCAACAGACCCTCCTGATTCAAGACTACTCAGGTCCTTATACTAAGGAAGAAGCCCCCAAGAAGGAGGCGTTCTTCCCAAACAAATCGGGAACAACCCCAAACTATTAAGGAAAAGATTGAGGCCTATGAGGTAGAGGCTGCAAGACTCAAGAAAGTATTGGCGGAAGAAGAGGCTGTAAAAGCACAAAACCAAGCAACCGGGAGAGTCCCAGTGATCAATTTAGATCTCGAACCAAGAAGAACCAAGAGGGCTGAAGCTCTAAAGGGTGATCCTACTGTGTTGTTACCCTTAGGAGATCCTGATGATCCTACACCACCTTTTACTCAGGATATCATGAAAGCTAATGTATCCAGAAAATTCAAGATGCCAATCATCAAATCTTATGATGGAACAGGAGATCCAGCAAATCATGTAAGAACTTTCTCTAATGCACTGTTGTTACAGCCTACCAATGATGCAGTCAAATGGAGAGCGTTTTCACAAACCCTGGCGGGCATGGCTCAACGTTGGTACAGTCGTCTCCCTCCCAATTCTATTTGATCTTTTAAGGAACTGAGAAAGACGTTTATCAATCAGTTTGTCAGTGGAAGGGTGCATGAGAAGAGTTCTGCATCTCTTATGGGAATCCAGCAAGGTAAGAATGAAGCCTTGAGGGACTACATAAATTGATTCACTAGAGAGGCTTTGAAGGTCCCGGATCTAGAGGACAAAGTAACAATGATAGCCCTACAGCAAGGAACCACTGATGATCATTTTAAAAGGTATTTGGCTAAGCATCCACCTGAAAGCATGTTAAAGTTACAAGAAAGGACTGGAAAATATATCAAGGCTGAAGAAAGCATGAGGAAATATGAACCTGCTGCTGGCGGAAGCGGGAACGCAAAGAAAAGAAAGGAGACTCAAGAATATGATGTTAAGGAAAAGTATCCTAGGACATCAAAGGATTCTGACTCTCCACCTAAAAAGAACAATTTTGGACCAAGGTTCACGGAGTATGCGAGATTGAACACCCCCAGAAGCCAAATTCTGATGGAAATTGTGAAGGAGGAAAATCTCCGATGGCCGAAGCCATTGAGGACTAGCTTGTCTAAAAGGAATCAGAATCAATTCTGTCGATTCCACAAAGAAGTTGGTCATGATACAGATGATTGCAGGCAGTTGAAAGATGAGATCGAGTTCTTAATACGAAGAAGAAAACTCGATAAGTTCACTAAGGATGGAAATCGAGGAAATCAACGAGGAAACTATGAAAGGAAAGATTATGACAAAAGAGACAACGATCAAGATCGTAATCCCAAACCCCGAGGGCCTGTCATCAACATGATATTTGGAGGACCAACTGCTGCTGGGTCCTCCCGAAACTCAAGGAAAGTTTATGCCCGAGAGGTAATGACTATTGTAGGAGAAGCACCGAAGCGTGCCAAGACGGAAATAACCATAAGTGTTGATGATTCTGACTTGGAGGGAGTGAAATTTCCCCATGACGACCCCCTGGTCATCATACCTGTGATAGGCAATTCCGAGACAAAGAGGGTTTTGGTTGATAATGGAGCTTCAGTAGACATTCCATGATGCTTTCATCAAGATGAGCTACACTGATTCTCAGCTGACACCCTCGAATATGCCTATATATGGATTCAATGGAGTAGAATCAAAGGTGGAAGGTACAATCCAACTCCCTATGACAGTGGGGCAAGGTTTGAAGACAACCACTCAAATGCTGAACTTTATAGTCATTAAGGCAACTTCGACTTACAATGCAATCCTGGGAAGGATGGGTCTTCATGCATTCAAGGCTGTTGCCTCGACTTACCATCTGAAAATCAAGTTTCCAACAAGGAATGGAATTGGTGAGGAGCGAGGTGATCAAAAAAAATGGCTAGGAGTTGTTATGTAGCTGCGTTAAGGCCTGACGGAGTCGGGGGCAGATTCTCCCCATTGAAGACATGGATACCAGAGATAATGAAGAAAGAAGAGGGAAGCCGACTGAGGATTTAATTCCAATTCCTTTAGTTCCTAGCGAACCAGAAAAGGTTACTTACATTGGAGCATTGTTACCTGAACCCTTGAATGGCAAGATCATATCTTTTCTTCAAGAAAACAATGATGTTTTTGCTTGGACAGAGGCCGATATGCCAGGGATTGATCACCAGTTAATAACTCACAAGTTGAATATAGATCCCGAAAGGAAGACGGTGAAGCAAAAGAAGAGAAACTTTGCTCCAGAGAGGCATGATGCCATAAAACAAGAAGTAGATAAGCTCTTGGAAGCAGGGTTCATTGAAGAAATTCAGTTCCCTGAATGGTTGGCTAACCCGGTAATGGTCAAGAAAGCCAATACAAAATGGAGGATGTGTGTAGACTTCACCGACTTGAATGACGCATGTCCTAATGATTGTTTTCTCTTTCCAAGGATCGATACTGTAATAGATGCCATGGCTGGGCACGAGATGTTGAGTTTCATGGATGGCTTCAGTGGATACAACCAGATCAAAATGCACAAGGATGACATCTCCAAGGTATCTTTCATCACTGACTTTGGTGTTTACTGCTATTTGGTTATGGCATTTGGGCTCAAGAATGTAGGTGCAACATATCAAAGGTTGGTGAACAAATTTTTGAGCACTTGATTGGAAAGACTATGGAAGTCTATGTAGACGACAAGTTGGTTAAGAGCTTGATAAGGAAGATCATATAAATCATCTTCGGGAGGCATTTGAGGTGCTGAGGCACCATAAGATGATGTTAAATCCAGCTAAGTGCGCCTTCGGCATAGGATCAGGAAAGTTTTTAGGCATGATGGTCTCTAAAGGAGGAATTGAGGCTAACCCCGATAAAATCAAAGCCATTCTGGACATGGAACCACCACGATCCGTCAAGGATGTTCAAAAACTAAAAGGGAGAGTAGCAGCATTATGGAGATTCATCTCCAAATCAGGGGAGAAGTGCTTACCTTTCTTCAAAGCTCTGAATTTTTTTGAATGGACGACAGAAAGCCAGGAAGCCTTTAAGGCCTTGAAAAAATACATTGTCGGGGCACCATTGTTGGCAAAACAAAAACCGAGAGAGATTCTCTACTTATACCTGGCAGTCTCGAACACTGCCCTTGGAACCGTTTTGGTTAAGGAGGAATTGAAAGTTCAGAAACCCATCTACTATGTGAGCAAGATTCTACATGGAGCAGAAATAAATTACTCTATGATAGAGAAGTTTGCATTAGTCCTGATCATGGCCTCGAGAAAGCTACGCCCGTACTTCCAGGCACACAAGATAGAAGTCTTGACCAATCAGCCTCTAAGAAACATCTTGCACAGTCCTTAAGTTAGTGGAAGATTGATCAAATAGGCTATAGAGTTGGGAGAATTTGACATCAAGTATAAGCCTCGAACGACAATAAAAGCTCAAGCACTTGCTGACTTCATGGTTGAATGCACTATTGACAACCAGGAAGTCGGGGGGCAGGATGCAGTATTGGAAGGAAAAGAAGAAGAGAAGCAAGATGAAGACATGGTGTCCAAAGAATGTTGGGTGCTCTATTTTGATGGGGCATCAAAAACAAAATCAAGTGGAGCAGGTTTGTTGCTGCAAAGTCCCGATGGATTTCTCATAGAGTATGCACTCAAACTGGACTTCCCAACGACAAACAATGAAGCTGAGTATGAAGCCCTGATAGCTAGCTTGGGGCTGGCTGGAGCCTTGAGAGTTAAGACTCTCAAAGTATGTGGAGATTCAAGGCTGGTAGTTTCCCAAGTGAATGGAGAATTTGAGGCTAGAGATGAAGTCATGACTAAGTATTTGAAACTTGTCAAAGCCATCATGACTCAATTTGATGAGTGTTATGTGGAACACATTCCTAAAGAATAAAACATGAAGGCTGATGCCTTGTCCAAGTTTGCTTCTTCTGAAATAGAGAATTATGTAGGAATGTATACTTCCAAGTCTTGAAGACTCCAAACATCAATGGAAAGTTAATAGCACCTATTGATGTTTCTAGTTGTTGGATGGATCCCATCAAGTCTCATCTAGAAACTGGTTGGCTACCTAACGATACTTCAGAGGCACGAAAATTATATGTGAGAGCACTAAGGTACACCTTGATTGAGGGAATCTTGTATAAAAAGTCTTTCGTTGTCCCCTACTTGAAGTGTTTGAGACCCCAGGAGGTAGAGTTAGCCCTAAGGGAAGTACATGAGGGGATTTGTGGGTAGCACTTGGGGGACAGGGCCCTTGCTCATAAAATCACTCTTCTAGGATTCTATTGGCCAGATATGCTTGCGAAAATAAAAGACTATGTGAAGAGGTGTGAACGATGCCAAAACGATGCAGTAGTGGTTAGAAAACCACCTGAGATGTTAACATATATAAATTCACCTGTCTCATTTGTCATGTGGGGAATGGATATACTTGGTCCATTTTCAGTGGCAAGTGCACAAAGGAAATTTTTGATAGTGCCAATCGACTACTTCACTAAGTGGATTGAGGCTAAACCTGTAATAACCCCAAATTTTGGACTTAGTTAAAAAAATTTTGATGAATAGTAAATGTTGATGAATAGTGAATTTGCTGATGAAAAATATTTTCAGACCACACTATATGGAAGACATGGAATGAATGTTTTGAAGTTATATTAATGAAGTATAAGGAGAATAAGTGAATGTAAACGCGATCAGAATCGGGAGATTCCAACTTGTAAATTTTGATCACTATTCATCGGACAATCAAGGATGTATTGATTTGATCGTTTTGAGAAAGTATGTAGAATAAGAATCCATGATCATATCTTAAGCCAAGGTGAGAAATCTAGGATCATATATTAAGCCAAGGTAATGGAAAGATCAAGGAAGTATCTCCTAACATTGGTACAGAGAAACGTTTTTAAAAATCACTTGAACCTAGCGCGAAACAGAAGCGTAACGAATTATGGATTAAACCCTAAACGAAGGGGAAGTGTCATATAAGATCATAGAGTGCATCATATAAGAGGATTGATGATACGATAAATGACATAAGCATGACACAGGAGGATGACATAGGTGTGACAAAGTGATGACAAGGTGATGAATCACCACCTTGTCACCACTTTCACCACAACACCACAACAAGATGACATGTGTCCATGGGGTGACTAAACACATCCTAAACCACACAAATGAGAAGCTGGTCATTAGGATTGTTTTGACAAAAGAAATGAAAAGAAAAACCAAGCAAATAACCATCTTCTCCATTTTCTTCAAAATTCTGCCCAGCTTGACCATGGTGGAAAGAATAATTCATAACTCAAGTTCTACGCATCCTAAAATCACCAAATTTGAACCATAGCTCCCTCACTATATACCCAAGGTACGTTAAAAATTTCATGGCCATCAATGAAGTGTAGAATGGTTAAATATTGGATTAAAGTTGAGGCATGAATAGTAAAACTCATGAATTCTTGTTTTATTCTTGGATTTTAAGGTTTGTTAAGGATGATTAAGGATCAAGGGAGAGCATACAAGCTATTGTTAGTCCATATTGAATATCAAGGAAGGTATAAACCTCTCACACCTTTTATTTATGCTTTGATTATGATGATTATGTGATGATGTTTAGTAATGGTATGATATTAAGGATGAATACATGATTATGATGATGTTTAGTGGTTAAATTATGGTTAAACTTATGAACAATGGTATGAACATATTTAGGCAGAAACCTAGAGGATTGACATGAGACAATTGGTTTATGGTTGTTTGGTTGTTGATTGGTAATTAGTTGAGTGTTTAAAACACGGGAATCACGATTAAGCGTCGTTACCATGTCGGATTTTCATAAGATTATTTAGGCAGAAACCTCGGGTAACTTCATGAAATGAAAGCAATACACACTGACAATGATCATGTAGTTCTTGTTGTGTAGTTTGTTTTGGCGAAAGAATCGCATCGTTTCGATTTACGGTTTAGGAGAAACACTCGTTTTAGAGAAAGTGGTTTCGGGAAACCAAGTAGTCCACTATATGAACTTTGAACTTGTGATCAAACCCCTTAAAAATGGAATTAGGACATGATATTAAAATGGATACTAGCATGGACAGTTAGTAAGCGAATCGAGAAGGTTTCGGGTTAAAAAGATAATTGTTCGATTTTATAAAAATGTCGGAACCAAAGCTGCGCGAGGAGTAAGTGGTTCTGCACTCTACTGCCTTGAACCTGCTGTTCTCGGGATTTCATCCCCTCAACCAGAAACAAATTTCAAGAATTTTGTTCTATTCTTTCTCTAGATTGCGCACGCGAAAACGGTGTGTCATTTCGGTTAACGGTTAAGGAGATATGAGCGTTTTAGTGAAAGGCGTGCGAATAGTAACTTTCGGTAGCTCATCCAAGTTTGAGAATACATTTTACCAAGTTAAACCCCTGTTTTGAGATCAAAACTTTTATGATAAATATTACAAATACTCAAGATGATTTTAGAAGTGGTTTCGCATTTAAATGCGAATTTTCCGATTTATTAAAAGGGTTAGAGTACGAGTCGCGTAATAGTAACTCTATGAAAAGTCAACTCTAGGGTACTACTTTGACCAACCGTTGTGACTAAGATAAAGGATTATTTCGAGTCGATTAGAACACGAACATTGTTGAGGAATAACGTGGCTACCTGATGTGTTTGACTTATGGTTGACTCAGAGTGAATTGTTTTGAGCAAATGATTACGCTAGGGACTGATCGAGTATTTCTTTGTTTATAGATTTCCTGGCAAGTTCTTGAACCCCTAACAACCAAGGATCCGAGGCAAGTTTTCTCATTCCATGCTTTATTTTAAATTACAATATTCTGATGATGCATATGATATGTATTATGCATGCTTTCAAACCTCACATCGTATATAGATGTGATGGTATAAAATTGTTGAGATGAACTATATGCATATGATAGATGCACGCTAGTTTTCCAACCATACATCTGATATAAGATGCTGTTGTGATATATACTGTTTTATTCGTTAAAAGGACTATGAACTGATTTACGCTTTTGATAAAAAGCTTTGTGAGATATAATGGTTTATATGCTACGTAAATATTAGATATAAACCGAGGTGTTATAGAGGCTCTAAGTGTTAGATCAGAATTCAATGATCGTCAGGAGCTAGACTCAACTGATCAGGATTGCTGACGTCATCAGGATTGCATGGTCGTCAGGATCAGAATACATATCAGGACTGGGATAAGGTTTGATCATCAGGACTGGAAGCTGATCAGGATTCCTACTTCGAGTTATATTTGGAGTCTAGTTAAACATGGAAGTTTATTCTGTCGGTTCCTGGTTTGTAGAATGTAGCTATATCAATTATGGATAGGTTTCAATCTTTGTAATTGATTAGGACTTATCATTGATAGAGAAGCTGTGTATTATATAAACACAGTTTAGGTTTCGATTTATGTACGTGAACATAATCGATCACACACTTGAGTATTTGTGTAACATAGAAGCTCTCAATAACATAGAATTTCTTGAGAGAGTTTTTGTAAGCTAGCAGCTCTCAAGAACATCAGAATTTCTTGAGAGTTTGTAACAATTTTATATCAGATTTAATAAAGCTGTTATCTTTCTTTCATATTTGTGATATATACATTAAGAAGTCGATTATCTTATACTATTGTATTCAACCCCCCTTCTACAATAGATTATTACTGGGCAACAATTGGTATCAGAGCAAACTGAATTAATTCTGAATCAGATACGATCTAAAGATGTCGACAACTAAGTATGAAAGCATGAAGATTCCCATCTTGAAGAAATCAGAATATCCAACATGGAGGGTAAAGATGCTGATGTACCTGGAGGCTATGGATCCTGACTATTTGGACAGGATTCGTGATGGACCATATATTCCTACAAGGATTGTAGAACGAACATATACAGTACCTGAACATTATGTGGTCAAGGCTAAAAGTGAATGGACTCCAGAAGAAAAAGCTCATGTACTCAGGGAACCAAAGATAAAGAATATCTTGCACAGTAGTCTTGATGATGTCATGTCAAACAGAGTGATTGCATGCAAGTCTTCAAAAGAAATCTGGGATACTTTGGAAACTCAGTGCCAGGGATCTGCATCTGTCAAGAAAAACAGAAGGGCTCTTTTGATTAAAGAATATGAACAATTTGATGCAACACCTGATGAGAGCCTAACTGATCTATATGATAGATTTCTGACACTATTGAACAGCTTATCTTTAGTTGACAAGGAATATGAAACTGAAGATTCAAACACCAAGTTTCTAAGAGCTTTACCTGAAGAATGGGACACTCAGACCTCGATCATTAGACATCAGTATGATCTGAACACTGTGTCTCTTGATGAAGTCTATGGGATGCTAAGAACTCATGATCTTGAAGTTCAACAGAGAAAGAACAAGAAAAACAGCAAGGCAAAATCAATTGCTTTGAAAGAAGAGGCTAAATCAAAAGGAAAAGCTATGGAGGTCTCTAGAAGTAAATCAAGAATAGTTGAGTCAGATCCTGATGACTCTTCATCAGATACTGATGGCAATCCTGATGCCAATACTGATGATGATTCTTCTGACTCAGACATGGAAGAGATGGTTGCTATGATTGTCAGAAACTTCAGAAGGATGAAGTTCAGGAAGAGTAGAAGACAAGGCAACTTTCAGAAAAAGTCCTTCAATGCAAACAAAGACAAGTATATCAAAAAGGACAGCAAGAGTAGCAAATTTGACAAGTCAAAGGTTAGATGCTACAAGTGTAATGGTATGGGTCACTTTGCTTCTGAGTGCAAGAAGACAAAGGCACTTATCACATCAAGCAAGGATGGGATGGACTCTTCCTCAGAATCTGATACTGAGGTTGTCAACTATGCTCTAATGGCCAACGCTGATGTAACTGCTGCTCCTGATGATAAGGGAAAAAGGAAAAATGTGTTAGTCATTGATAGTGGATGTTCTGTGCACATGACTGGAAACAAAGCCCTGTTATCAAAATATGAGGAAAAAGCTGACCCAACTGTGTCTTATGGAGATGGCAACATTGGACAAACTTTGGGATATGGCAATATAATCATTGGAAGTGTCATCATTGAAAATGTAGCTCTAGTGAAAGGACTGAAACACAACTTGTTGAGTATTAGTCAAATCACTGACAGAGGTTATCATGTCAACTTCTATTCCACACATTGTGAAGTAGTCAGTAAAGCAAAAGGAAAGATAGAACTGACTGGCTACATGCATGGTAACATATATGAAGCCAACATTCAATCAAATACTGATGACTCCCCTACCTGTCTGATCAGTAAAACATCAGTAGATGAAAGTTGGAATTGGCACAAGAAGCTTTCTCATCTCCACTTCAGCAATATCAATGAGTTGGTTAAGAAAGATTTAGTCAGAGGATTACCAAAAGTATTATATACACATGATGGACTCTGTGATGCATGTCAGAAAGCAAAACAAAGAAGGACATCATTCCAGAGTAAATCAGAATCCTCTATTGAAGAACCATATCACATGCTACATCTTGATCTATTTGGTCCAGTCAACATCATGTCCATCAGTAAGAAAAGGTACACTCTTGTAATTGTTGATGAATATTCTAGATTCACCTGGGTGTATTTTCTGCACAGAAAAGATGAGACTCCTGAAGTTCTGTTGGATCATGTGAGAATGATTGAGACAACCACAAAGTACAAAGTCAAGATACTGAGAAGTGATAATGGTACTGAATTTAAGAATTCAAAGATGGAAGAGTTCTGCAAATACAAAGGAATCATTCAACAATTCTCTGCTCCTGGCACACCCCAACAAAATGGAGTAGTTGAAAGGAAAAATAGAACTCTTATTGAAGCTGGCAGAACTATGTTGGAAGAAGCAAAATTACCTACATATTTCTGGGCAGAAGCAGTCAACACAGCATGCTATACTCAAAATCTCACATTAATAAACAGGCATGGTAGTACTCCTTATCAGTCACTCAAGGAGAAGAAACCAAGTCTGAAGCATCTGCATGTGTTTGGCTGTAAATGTTTTGTTCTCAGAACTCATCCTGAAAAGCTAGGGAAATTTGAAACAAAGGCTGATGAAGGAATTTTCATAGGCTATCTTGCATCAAGAGCCTTCAGAGTTTTTAATTTGAGAACAAGAACTGTCATGGAGTCAATACATGTATCTTTTGATGACAAGAAGATAACTGGAATCAATGAAGACTCTCATGATAGATTGATTTTTGAAAATGAAGCTTCCAAGGAACCTGAAGAAAGTGAATCAGATCCTGTCAATACATCAGATCCTGATGGGTCATCATATCCTGATGACACACCAGATGCTGATGGTGCTAATACTGATGATGCAATCAATAATGATACTTCTAGTAGTGCTAATATTGAGGGGGAGCAACAGCATTCTACTACAAGTTCAGAGACAACTCAATCATCAGGACAAAATTCTTCAGATACTGATTCAAGTGATGATCCTGATAACTTATCAGGAGGAGATAGCAATAATTCAGGGGGGACTTCAAATCAAGCAAATTCTTCAAATCAAGATAACACCAATCCAGGGGGAGCATCTACTTCAAGGACTGATTTACCACCAGCAAGGAAATGGACTGCAAGTCATACTCCTGATTTGATCATTGGAGATCCTGATGTAGGTGTTCAAACAAGAAGTGCAACTCAGAATGAATGTCTATACAATAACTTTCTATCCAAGGAGGAGCCAAAGAAAGTTGAAGATGCACTTAAAGATGCTGATTGGGTTACTGTAATGCAAGAGGAACTGAATGAATTTTAAAGAAATGAAGTCTGGAAACTGGTACCAAGACCAAAGAATCGATCAATTGTTGGTACAAAGTGGATTTTCAAGAACAAGACTGATTCTGATGGAGTAATAATCAGAAACAAAGCAAGACTAGTTGCAAAGGGGTATTCTCAACAAGAGGGAATTGACTATGATGAAACTTTTGCTCCTGTTGCAAGACTAGAAGCCATCAGGATATTTCTTGCTTATGCAGCTCATAAGAAATTCAAGGTTTTCCAGATGGATGTTAAAAGTGCTTTCTTAAATGGAGAATTGGAGGAAGAAGTCTATGTTGAGCAACCTCCTGGTTTCATTGATCCTAAATATCCAGATCATGTCTACAGATTGGATAAGGCACTTTATGGACTAAAGCAAGCTCCAAGAGCATGGTATGAAACTTTAGCTCTATTCTTACTGGAAAGTGGATTCAAAAGAGGTGCTATTGATAAAACTCTATTTTATTTGAATCATGGTAAGGACTTGTTGTTAGTTCAGATTTATGTTGATGATATCATTTTTGGGTCAACAAACAATAAGCTTTGTGAAAAGTTTTCCAAGCTTATGCAGTCAATATATCAAATGAGCATGATGGGAGAAATGAGTTAATTTCTTGGTCTTCAAGTTAAACAGACTGATGAAGGGATTTTTATCAATCAGTCTAAATATACAAGGAATTTATTGACAAGGTTTAACATGCAAGATAGTTCTCCTGCTACAACTCCCATAGCTACAGCTACCAAACTTGATCCTGATCAAGGTGCTGAGGTAGATGTAACTCACTACAGAGGAATGATTGGCTCTTTATTGTATCTCACTGCAAGTAGACCAGATATCATGTTTGCAACCTGTCTGTGTGCAAGATTTCAAGCAAAACCTAGAGAACCCCATCTGATTGCAGTCAAAAGAATTTTCAGATATCTCAAAGGCACTTCTTCACTTGGCCTTTGGTATGCAAGGGAATCAGATTTTGGGTTGTGTGGTTATTCAGATGCTGATTTTGCTGGATGTAAAATAGACAGGAAAAGTACTTCAGGAAGTTGTCAGTTTTTGGGTGGAAGACTAGTTTCATGGTTCAGTAAGAAGCAAAAATCCATTTCCACTTCAACTACAGAAGCTGAGTACATTGCTGCAGGAAGTTGTTGTGCTCAGATAATGTGGATGAGAAATCAGTTGTTAGATTATGGCCTGTCATACTCAACAATCCCTAATTTTTGTGATAACCAAAGTGCTATTGCAATGACAGGAAATCCAGTTCAACATTCTCTTACTAAACACATCAGTATTCGATACCACTTCATAAGAGAACAAGTTCTGGAAGGAACAATTGAACTTCACTTTGTTCCTACTGATCAACAACTAGCTGATATATTCACCAAGCCACTACCTGAAGCTACTTTCAATAAATTGGTGAATGAACTTGGAATGATGTAGTTCTACCTATCTGTAGAATTACTGAGAATAATATTAAGTCCTTAGTCAACAGTGATAAGGCAAATGGTTTCATAGGAAATGCTTTTATTCCTGATGAGGTTAGGTTTTTCTTACATAGGAAAATGCCTACTCGTTATGGTTTAATTTCTAATGCTATGGGACAAGGCCAATCACACCTTGTTCCTAACCCAAGCATTCATCCTAAACAGTCTAAACAGTCAACTGCCACCTCTAATGTCTCTCAAAAGACTTTAGTTGTAAAAGCAAAGAAGTCAGCTAGAACTGATGTGTCAGGAAGACAATCAGGTTCAAAGGATTTTTCCTCTACACCACTCACTAAAAAGAAGTTACAAGGGGGTGTACAAGGGGTCCTGGTGAAGAAAGCTGCAAAAGGTGTTGAGGCTGTTTCTGTTAAAAGAAAATTAGTTCTCAGGGATGAGACTGATTCAGAGGATGACTTACCTATATCCTCTGTGATGAATGTGAATAAGGAAGTTGATGATACTGCTATTGCAGCTGTGGTTACATTGTCTACACCACAGAAGAAAAGGAAGTTATCAAAAAGCAGGTATCATATTCCTTTAGAAAAGAAGCAGGATACTGATGTACATGACACTTCTATTCTGAATGAGCAATCAGTTTCTACTGCTCAAGCAAATCCTGATGTTAGTATTCCTGATGCTGCACCAAGTCAAGTGGTTTCTATTTCAGACTCTCCAGCATATGACTCTCCAACAAAAAGACATGTTGATATTTCATGGGAGAAGTATGGTGCTGCTGCTTCCAATCTTGGGATAAAACATCCAATGGAAAAGCTAAGGAAGGCAGAAGAGTTAGTCTATCAGAGACAGAAGAAACTGAAAGGATCAAGCCCACAAGAACCTGAACCTCAAAGTGGTTCAGCAGCTCTTTCTGAGGATCCAACCACACAAGAACCACTCAATCAAAGTTTGAGTGAAGGCTTAGATCGTGGAATGGTCCCACAAGAACCATTTTCTCAAAGGGAGAATGCAGACATCAACATTCCAGCTACACAAGAACCATCTTCTCAAAGTGAAGACGCAGGCCAAGCTACAGTTTTTGAGAAATTTCCTGACAATGCTCAAGGGATTTCTGGTGCAGATGAAGTTCAAAGATTGGTCGAGGACACTGTCAATGAGGGAAGCACACAAGAACCTTTGACTCAAAGTGTTGAAGCAGCTTCTGAACCTCAAGCTCCACAAGAACCATTGGTAGCAAATACTGATGCAAGCATTTCAACTCCTGACGGTGTTCATCCTGACCCTAGTGGTGCTTCTGATGTTGAGCCTATCCTGATACAACCACTTCGTTCAAGACCAATGGATCATCCTATCACAGATTCACAGGATAAAATGAAAGGTATAGCTATTCCTGATCCTGATGTTACTCATAGTACTGATGCTGATGACTCTGATGATAGTGATGATGATGAGAATCGAAAAGAGAAGGAACAGCTTGCTACAACACTCAAAGTTAGTCTTGGAACTAATTTTGGTTCATCAAGTACATATATGGCTGGAAAAGCTTCCACTGGGAAAGATCAGAGACAAGATTTTTCTATTCCTTCCGTTACTCCTGCCGAGGCACTTAGACAGAATGAATGGAACAATTCATGGCACAGATCTGCTGAATCTGTAAGTTATTCTTCTGCTTTGGAACATGCCTATGATGCAGTGAAATCTATAGAGAATCAAGACTTGAAGAATCATCTGAAGGCTACAACTCTGTTATCCAAAAGTCTAAAAAGTGAGATTGATTCTATCAAGAACTCAACTGAGTTGATGAGGAATGATATTTCTCAAAATTTTACAAAGGTGCCTACTGCTTTTCAGCTAAGGGTAGTAGAATCCCAAGTGAAATCTATCATTTCTGAACAAACCTCTATCAACAGAAGGATTGATTCTCTGGATACCAAGGTAACTGACATTCAAGCCTCTCTTTCCTTAATTTTGAATTTATTGTCAAATCCTGATGTCAAAAAGGGGGAGAAGGTTAGTCGGACAAAATGCACACCTGATCTAGTATTAAGGAATAATGATGATGATACTGGAGATGATGGTAGTGACAAAGTGATACAAGGAGAAACCTCTGATGCTGCTGTTATGAAGTCTACAATTCAAACTTCACAAAGTCAAACAACGCAGTCAACTCATGTTTCTGATTCTGGAGTAAGGACAATAAGAACGTTGGTGCAATCTCAGATCCTGACGGAAGAACAAATCCTGACACCTGGTCATGGACATACTCTTGCTACAATTCCTGAAGGTGATGAAGATATTTTTATTGATAATCCTGAAGATGCATCAAATTTATTCCAGAAGTTTTCTACAAAAGATGGCAGAATTGTTACTCTATATCACACTGATAAAAGAGTTCAACAATTATTTACAAGAAAAGCACTCTCTACAGCAAGTGAAGAATATCCTGATCTCTCACATGAAGAATTCTTAAGACAACAGAGAGAAATGATGGAAAGCTTTAATAACCCTGCTCCTGCTAGAGGTAGAGGAGGCAGAGGTAGGAGAGGAGCTAGAATAAGTAGAAGAGGTTCTTCAACTCAAACAGTACCTAGACATACAAGGTCTAGAGGGTTAAGAATTAAAGAAATTCTTGAACCTATTCAAACTCTAGTAGTTCTTGACAGATCTACTTTTGGTGATGATGGAAATATTGAAGAAGAACCTGAATTGAGAAGAAAATCAAGAAAATCAACTCTCTGCAATACAAATCAAATTGAAGAATCTAATCCTGATGTTGTTCATGATAATATTCAAGATCTTGATGATTCTGAAATTCTGCAAGAGATTGATTTGATAATCTTATCTACTGTGGTTGATTTTCACAACAAAGAAGTAGATGAAGAAGAAGAAGCCAGAAGAAGAGAAATTACAAGAAAAACAAGTAGAGATTTTAATCTCTATCTACAAAGGCTTAAAAGTTCAAATGAAAGAAAGTGAAGGAACCCAAGCAGACAAGAATCTTTACTGGAAAGAAGCTATGCCTTTGAAAAGGAAAAGGATAAGAAGTGGAAACATATTAGTACACTGAGGTGTGATACACTTATCAATTTTCAGTCTGGAGGAATTATTACAAGCGCTTCAAGTGTTGTTGATTTATCTAAGATGGTTAGATCAAAAGCACTCTGGTTAAAGATGTTTTCAAATCTGAAGCAATTGACAAGTAATTCAAGAGGAGGTATTGGACACAGGGATGCCGAATATCTGAATATGTCATATGTTGATCCTTACTCCTTAACTGAAATTGGAGGTACTTTAACTTCTGAAAACCTGAACAATTTACTAGCTGTTGATTTAGTTATAGATTGTCATGATGGTTTTGACAAGAAAGAAAAGCTTCTGTACTTCATGAAAGATGGTAGTGTGAAGATTCTATCTATTCAAGATCTGCTGATGAAAACTACACAGGAACTGAAATATGTTCATTATCTTTTGAGATTGAAGAATCAAATGTGCAAAGAATGGAGTGACATGATTTTGTCAACAATAAGAAGAAGACTGGATGGAAACAGTAATTTCAATGGTAATTATACTCCCATGTACTTAAATCAAAGAGGTCAGGATGTAGAAATGCAAAGGGGTACTGCTGTTAAAGAAGTAACTTTTGGCATGACCCAACTTACTCTCAATCTTGATGGGAAGGAAATTGCTTATCTTTTGCTTGAAGAGCATAGTCTTCAGAAAAGCTCCATATTGAATCTCAGAGCAGCTATCTACCAGATTAATGAGGAAGATGAAGAACTCAGAAATCTTAAGGAAAGGCTGATTCAAATTCTTGAAGAAAAAGAAGAAAATTTGTTATCCAACTTCTTGAAGATGAATTTGTTCTATCAAAGAATTTAAACAGATAAGTTGTTGCTGTAGATACTGTACATTTTGTATATATGTTTTTGACATCATTGAATATTAGGAATCTATACTTTATTTCACAAAGTATGAGATTGGGGGAGATTGTTAGATCAGAATTCAATGATCGTCAGGAGCTAGACTCAACTGATCAGGATTGCTGACGTCATCAGGATTGCATGGTCGTCAGGATCAGAATACATATCAGGACTGGGATCATGTTTGATCATCAGGACTGGAAGCTGATCAGGATTCCTACTTCGAGTTATATTTGGAGTCTAGTTAAACATGGAAGTTTATTCTGTCGGTTCCTGGTTTGTAGAATGTAGCTATCAATTATGGATAGGTTTCAATCTTTGTAATTGATTAGGACTTATCATTGATAGAGAAGCTGTGTAGTATATAAACACAGTTTAGGTTTCGATTTATGTACGTGAACATAATCGATCATACACTTGAGTATTTGTGTAACCTAGAAGCTCTCAAGAACATAGAATTTCTTGAGACAGTTTTTGTAAGCTAGCAGCTCTCAAGAACATCGAATTTCTTGAGAGAGTTTGTAACAGTTTTATATCAGATTTAATAAAGCTGTTATCTTTCTTTAATATTTGTGATATATACATTAAGAAGTCGATTATCTTATACTATTGTATTCAACCCCCTTCTACAATAGATTATTACTGGGCAACACAGGATTTTGCTAAAATAACAGCCCCAATGACTCGACTTACTCGAAAGACTGAAGAGTTGAATGGACCGAGAAATGTGAGAAACGTTTCCAGAAATTAAAGAAGAGACTAGTCACCGCCCTGTGCTGGTACTGCCAAACGGGAAGGGAGATTTTGTGATCTATAGCGACGCATCGCATAAAGGATTAGGGTGTGTGCTTATGCAGCACAGAAAGGTAATTGCGTATGCATCCAGACAATTAAAGGAATATGAATTTAGATACCCTACACATGACTTAGAATTGGCAATGATACTTTTCGCTTTAAAGATTTGGAGGCACTACTTGTATGGAGAGGAGTGCGAGAATTACAAAATCATAAGAACATTAGATACACTTTCCCAGAAAGAACTTAACATGAGAACGTAAAAGATAGCTAAAGCTAATCAAGGATTATGACTGTGAGATTCTTTACCACCCAGGTAAGGCCAATGTGGTGGCCGATGCCCTTAGTAGGAAAGAGAGACTTAAAATGATAACATCGTCGGATAAAGTTAATCCAAGGATTTGAGAAAATGGAAATTGAGGTTAAGATAACCGAAAATGGTATTAAGAGACTAATTGAGGTTGCAATGCAACCAGAATTGCTGCAGAAAATTTAGTTATGTCAAGAGCAAATGACAAGTGAAGGTAGAAAGTCAATGTTGGAGAAAGAATTAAAGACTGAGAAAGATGATAAAGGATGCTAATTTTTCAGAATGACTAGTAAGAGAAACTGAAAGGATGAAGTTTGCAGTTAAGAGTACAACAAGGATTATTTAAAAGTCCTGATTGAGCCAGAACGAATTAAGGAATAAAGATCTGTCATAAAGAGACAACTACACCGAGAGTATGAAAAGGTAAAGAAAGAAAGGAAATGTTATAGGTGGTCGGATAGATAAAAATGATATTATCAATTGATAAATAAATATTGGATATGTCAGAAAATGAAGGCAGAACAAAGACCTAGTTGACTATCACAACCTGTGGAGATTCCTGATTAGGAATGTAAGTTCTTGTAATGGATTTTGTGATATGATCAACAAGAATCAAGTCGAACTATGACGTCAATTGAGTTATAATTGATGGATTAAATGAGTCTACTCATATTTTATTATTAGCGGGAGACCTTCAATCGAAGAGTTACGAAAGAGATAGTTGGGTGACATGAAGTTCCAGTCACCATCGTGTCAGATAAGAACCAATGATTAAACTCCAGATTCGGGAGGAGTTGTCCAAACGTGTTTGGAAACGAGATTGAGTGTGAGCACTACTTAGGATCCGTAGACCGACGGACTGACCGAAAGAAACATTTCAGACAACCGAAGTTACGGTAAGCGTTATACCTCCGATTGCAAGAGTAGTCGGATGTTGATAGAAAATGGGTGTATAAGAGTACAACCAGAATTGGCTTATATAGAGCGCCCAATAGATATCACAGACCGGAATGAGTTAGTGTTGTAATGAAACCAGAGGGTTGAAGAGTCAACCAAGAAACTGGAGATTACTATACTGGAGATTACTGTAATAACCCCAAATTTTGGACTTAGTTAAAAAAATTTTGATGAATAGTAAATGTTGATGAATAGTGAATTTGCTGATGAAAAATATTTTCAGACCACACTATATGGAAGACATGGAATGAATGTTTTGAAGTTATATTAGTGATGTATAAGGAGAATAAGTGAATGTAAACGCGATCAGAATCGGGAGATTCCAACTTTAAATTTTGATCACTATTCATCGGACAATCAAGGATGTATCGATTTGATCGTTTTGAGAAAGTATGTAGAATAAGAATCCATGATCATATCTTAAGCCAAGGTGAGAAATCTAGGATCATATATTAAGTCAAGGTAATGGAAAGATCAAGGAAGTATCTCCTAACATTGGTACAGAGAAACGTTTTTAAAAATCACTTGAACCTAGTGCGAAACAGAAGCGTAACGAATTATGGATTAAACCCTAAACGAAGGGGAAGTATCATATAAGATCATCGAGTGCATCATATAAGAGGATTGATGATACGAGAAATGACATAAGCATGACACATGATGATGACATAGGTGTGACAAAGTGATGACAAGGTGATGAATCACCACCTTGTCACCACTTTCACCACAACACCACAACAAGATGACATGTGTCCATGGGGTGACTAAACACATCCTAAACCACACAAATGAGAAGCTGGTCATTAGGATTGTTTTGACAAAAAAAATGAAAAGAAAAACCAAGCAAATAACCATCTTCTCCATTTTCTTCAAAATTCTGCCCAGCTTGACCATGGTGGAAAGAAAAATTCATAACTCAAGTTATACTCATCCTAAAATCACCAAATTGGAACCATATCTCCCTCAATATATACCCAAGGTACGTTCAAACTTTCATGGCCATCAAAGAAGTGTAGCATGGTTAAATATTGGATCAAAGTTGAGGCATGAATAGTAAATCTCATGAATTCTTGTTTTATTCTTGGATTTTAAGGTTTGTTAAGGATGATTAAGGATCAAGGGAGAGCATACAAGCTATTTTTAGTCCATATTGAATATCAAGGAAGGTATAAACCTCTCACACCTTTTATTTATGCTTTGATTATGATGATTATGTGATGATGTTTAGTAATGGTATGATATTAAGGATGAATACATGATTATGATGATGTTTAGTGGTTAAATTATGGTTAAACTTATGAACAATGGTATGAACATATTTAGGCAGAAACCTAGAGGATTGACATGAGACAATTGGTGTATGGTTGTTTGGTTGTTGATTGGTAATTAGTTGAGTGTTTAAAACACGGGAATCACGATTAAGCGTCGTTACCATGTCGGATTTTCATAAGATTATTTAGGCAGAAACCTCGGGTAACTTCATGAAATGAAAGCAATACACACTGACAATGATCATGTAGTTCTTGTTGTGTAGTTTGTTTTGGCGAAAGAATCGTATCGTTTCGATTTACGGTTTAGGAGAAACACTCGTTTTAGAGAAAGTGGTTTCGGGAAACCAAGTAGTCCACTATATGAACTTTGAACTTGTGATCAAACCCCTTAAAAATGGAATTAGGACATGATATTAAAATGGATGCTAGAATGGACAGTTAGTAAGCGAATCGAGAAGGTTTCGGGTTAAAAAGATAATTGTTCGATTTTATAAAAATGTCGGAACCAAAGCTGCGCGAGGAGTAAGTGGTTCTGCACTCTACTGCCTTGAACCTGCTGTTCTCGGGATTTCATCCCCTCAACCAGAAAAAAATTTCAAGAATTTTGTTCTATTCTTTCTCTAGATTGCGCACGCGAAAACGGTGTGTCATTTCGGTTAACGGTTAAGGAGATATGAGCGTTTTAGTGAAAGGCGTGCGAATAGTAACTTTCCGTAGCTCATCCAAGTTTGAGAATACAGTTTACCAAGTTAAACCCCTGTTTTGAGATCAAAACTTTTATGATAAATATTAAAAATACTCAAGATGAATTTAGAAGTGGTTTTGCATTTAAATGCGAATTTTCCGATTTATTAAAAGGGTTAGAGTACGAGTCGCGTAATAGTAACTCTATGAAAAGTCAACTCTAGGGTACTACTTTGACCAACCATTGTGACTAAGATAAAGGATTATTTCGAGTCGATTAGAACACGAACATTGTTGAGGAATAACGTGGCTACATGATGTGTTTGACTTATGGTTGACTTAGAGTGAATTGTTATGAGCAAATGATTACGCCAGGGACTGATCGAGTATTTCTTTGTTTATAGATTTCCTGGCAAGTTCTTGAACCCCTAACAACCAAGGATCCGAGGCAAGTTTTCTCATTCCATGCTTTATTTTAAATTACAATCTTCTGATGATGCATGTGATATGTATTATGCATGCTTTCAAACCTCACATCGTATATAGATGTGATGGTATAAAATTGTTGAGATGAACTATTTGCATATGATAGATGCATGCTAGTTTTCCAACCATACATCTGATATAAGATGCTGTTGTGATATATACTATTTTATTCGTTAAAAGGACTATGAACTGATTTACGCTTTTGATAAAAAGCTTTGTGAGATATAATGGTTTATATGCTACGTAAATATTAGATATAAACCGAGGTGTTATAGAGGCTCTAAGGGTAGAGCGCTCGTACGAGGATTTTAAAAACTTAGACCGGGAGTCAAATTAATATTTTGTCTTAATTATACTGTCAGAAACTGGAGGGTCCAGGGACAGCTATATGTTATATATGTTGATTAAATATTCCAATATATATATATTATTGGATATTTAATGTGAGATATTAAAGAATATTATTAAAAATATTATTTTGAATATTTATCTAATTAAGTGAATATTAATTTGAATATTCACTTAAGTGGAATTATATTAAATCATAATTCAATATTTATTATTGAGTATTTATTAAATATTCCAAAAATGATTTAAAAATCATAGAACCTTATTTAAATATTACGTAAGGTTCCAATAGTTTTTTAAAAAAAATATTTTCTACTCTCAAAAAGATTTATTTGAGTATAGTAGGGGTTTCCAACTACTTTAATTATTTGTCTCAATTGATGACTATGATTTTGAAATTATTGGGAATCCATTCCAGGAAGTGAACATATGATTTCACTTGCCTCTTTCATTGAAAGTGAGTATATTTTGGGTTCTGAATTATCAGAACTAAAGATGTTTTACAAAAACTCCCAGGTCATGACTTCCAAAATACTTGGTAAACATTGTTGTTTCATTGACTGATGTCAACCCACACTGTGACTTACTCCTTTCAAATATTATGGAGTAAGAAAATCTGAACTGTTCCAAAGTTTTGACAAGTATTCTGTACTTGGGGGAATCAGGATTAAATTCTGATTCCCGTTTCATTGATTTTTCATCTGGGACTGGAAGGGCTTACACGGCAATGAAACAGGTGCCGGGGTAGTGACCATAATTATCAAGGCTTACCCGGTGATGAAACAGGCACCGAGGTAGTGACCTTGTGTGCAAAGGCTTACACGGTAATGAAACAGGTGCCGATGTAGTGACCTTATAGCACAATGGGCCCGAATGCGGCCAGGGTGATAACCGAATAGGAAGTCGTCCTTCTACTAGTAGAAAAGTTACGTTACGATACAACGGCTGATCACCGTGTATCGGGTGTTCAAGAATGTCCCCTTCCCTCCAATTGGAGTTGTGCTGCACATTGTAACGAAAGCCTAGGTGCTGAGTTACTGATAATGTGGCAGTGATGAGTAATGATGTTCCTCATACAATAGTTGTATTGTATGACATGTTTTGATGAAAAGAATATTTAAACATATCGTTCTGTATATGAACGGAGTTTTAAAGGTTTTCAATTATGATATCAGCTTACATATATGATTATGATGCTATATCTTATTGTCGAGCTATAGTGCTCATTCTTGCTTCTTTTATATATCACAACACAACAGAGTTAACAAGGTGTTCATTACTGATATTTTACAGTATTTTGAACAGTATGAGATATCTAAATAGATATGCGTGTATATATGTTGAGAAGGTATTTAAGATATACAGTATGTTGAACTGTATAGTATTTTGAATCAATGGATAGGCTTTGGGCCTTGATTCCAATGTTAATATCTATTTTGAAAAGATATGTTTTGAGTCTTGGTTCATCATATCGATACCAAGGATTTCTAAATGATTTACGAAAAGTATTTGAATATGATTATAAGTCATACAGTATTTTGAACGGGTTACTATTTTGGGTCAAACCCTAGTAGTTTTAAAACTTTGATCCTATATGGATTATCTATCTTAAAGGTTTAGAGATTTAAACTGGGATAGATTTCTTGCTGAGCGCTATTAGCTCATTCTTGCTTTATTAAAACTTTCAACATGAAGAAAATATTGCCGATTCACCCCGTATCATGAGATCAAGGGAATGGAGAGACCACCCTTGAGTTAGTTCAACATGATGGATACTTTCGGAGTTAGCAGAATAGTTGCAGATTGAATTAGTGAGAATTGTTTTCGAGTAGGTTTGCATTATTGAACCTTGTATAGAATTGTGAGGTCTATTATTTTAACTTCAGGTAGAGGTTGTAAATAATAGATGAGATCCTGGATAGTACATTTGGTTTGTAATAACAAGTGTTACTTATTGTTGCTCATTTCCAAGGCTATAACTTGTGTGTGTGCGCGTAAGTGATTGGGGTCTTTGGAGTTGTGTTATTAAAATATGGTAAGTGATACATGTATTGTATGATTGATGGAGCGTGACAACCCAGATTCATGACCCCAGATCTGGGGGTGTTACAAAACCCCTAGCCAAGATAACCACTAAGCAAGTAATGCAATTCTTGTGGGAAAATGTAATATGCAGGTATGGGATTCCACGAATTTTGGTCACGGATAATGAAACTCAATTTAACAATGAGGATTTCAATAAGTATTGTGGGGAGAATGATATTGAACTACGTTTCACTTCTGTTGCTCATCCTCAAGCAAATGGGCAAGCTAAAGTAGCAAATCGAATTATCCTGGATGGACTGAAGAAGAGAGTTGAACACTCTAGGAATACTTGGGTGGATGAATTACTCCCCATACTGTGGGCATATCGTACCACTTGTAAGGTCACCACTGGGGCAACTCCGTTTCTGTTAGCATATGGAGCAGAAGCAGTGGTTCCAGTGGAGATTACTCATACTTCTCCAAGAGTGGAGGCCTATGAACCAGAAGCAAATGAAGAAGGCATGAGGCTTGCCTTAGATCTAATCGGTGAAGTTAGGGATGAAGCAAATGCTAAGATAGTTGAACATCAGAAACGAGCATCTTTCTATTACAACCTAAGGGTTAAAGAGAGATTCTTTCGTCAAGGAGATTTAGTTCATCGAAAGATTGAAGCATCCGGAGTTGGACAAAAAGGAAAGTTGGCTCCAAATTGGGAAGGGCCATACCGAGTCAAGAACGTGTTTGGGCGAGGCTCATACAAGTTGGAAACCCTTGAAGGGATTGAGGTGCCAAGAACATGGCATGCTGTGAATTTGAAAATTTATTATGTTTAGTGTTTCCTAACCGAACTCACCATTATACAAGTAGAAATAAGGTCGACGAAACTAGTCCGAGTTTTTCACTCGAGGTAGGAAGTAGAGTATTATGTAAGGGTTGAACCCATTCTCAAATTATTTATACAAGTGATGTTTTTTCCATATCTCTTGTTTTTCGTCAACAATTATCAAGCATTAGAAAAATTCAAGCTAAAGAAAAGACAAGTACTAAGAATTACCTTATAAAGAAATAGATAAAACATAAATAAAAGCCCGAGGGCAAAGTTAAACCCCAAAGGGTGAGTTTGGATGAACATAAATAGATAAAAAGATGAGCCACGCAGGGCCAAAGCAACATAAAATAACTAAGCTATTCTTCCTCGCTACTTGTATCATCAGTTTCTTCTTCTTCACCTTCTGAGCTAGAGCCAGAACTGGTGCCAGTAGCATCGACAGAAGCATCGCCTTTTGTGTTAGCAGGAGGAGAGGAATGCTCAGGATCTAGAATTCAATCATCTTCCTCCATATCATCCTCCAAAAGTACCAGGATGCTTCCCTAAGATGGCTTCTAAAGCCTCGTCCCATCCCTTTGAGTATTGGACAGGAAAGAGGAGCTCATCATGGTCGCCTATCAAATCCTTGTATTCATGAGAATCAAGGTATTCGTCAATACAATCATCCTTGCTCTTTCTTAACGCCACCAACTCAGCTTGAGCATCCTCTAGCTCCTTATCCTTCCGTGTCAGAGCCTCTTTTAGGGACTGCACCTCTTCTTCAGACTTTTCCAGCTTGGCTTTGTTAGCCTCAAAAGAGGTACGCTAAGCTTTAGCCTGAAAAAGGGCCCCCTGAAAGTTGGCATTACTCTGCCAAATAAAAAGGAATTCAAAGTAAGATAAAGATTGCATAAAAATAAAAAGGATTAAATAGAACAAAGAAAGAAAAGTACCGCAGCTATGGTTTGAGCACCCAGATGCTCAACTCCCTCGATAGTAGAGTTTGCAACAAAATACTTGTAGTCGCAGGGAGTGAGTGAGTGGTATGACCACTCAATAGCATGCTTGGACACCCCCGTAATGGTGTCCTTCTTCCTAATACCCCAGTTGGGGCGCCAAACTGAGGACTTTGAAGATGCATGAGTATCTACCACCTCAACATGAATATGAGATGGGATCAGAAAACTGGGAACATCAGGTTTCCCACGAGGATCATCTCCTATCCTAGCCCTCTTCATCCTGGCAGTCTCATCATCCTTGGGCTCATTGGTCTTGTTAATAAAGGTCGCGGCTGTAAATATAAAAACAAACAAGAATGGGTATAAGAAATCTCAAAAAGTAAAATAATAAACAAAGAAAGTAAGGAAATTTACCCTTGTCTGATACACTTGAAAGATCAACAGACTCGAGGACAAATTCGTCCAGAAGCTCCCAAGCCACAGTAGTCCCATTGTCCTTGATTAGCTCAGAATAAGCATGGGACTCCTCATCATTCAAAATTATGTTGTTAGGACTACCGTCCAAAACTCTACCAAATGATTTGAGGAATAAGGTTCCTCAGTCCCCACCTTCCCAAACGAGGTACATGAATTCATTTTCCACCTAGGATTATTATCAGGAATAGATTTTGGGTGGAAAATGAAAGGAAGGCCAACTCGGTGGTTAATGTATACCCAACCTAAGTTACTGGCAGAACTATTCTTAAACTGGAATATTTTTCTAAACAAAGGGACGGAAAGAGGAAAATTGTTCCGCAAGCACAAAACCATAAAACAATTTATTATCCTCCAGGCATTTGGAGGTAATTGACAAGGATTTACTTGAACATCAGCCAGGAATCTAGGTATAAATTCATGAAACGGAAACCTAAGACCGACAACTATGGCATCTTTATAAATACACAGAGAGTTAGACCGCCAATAACAAGAACGGTCACCAGGACCAGCGAAGACTAATTTTAAGGGAGCCTTAACCCTATACATTTTATTATAATCCCTAATTTTGTCAACATCATGAAATCTATTACTATAATCATATGAATCTAGAGCAGAAACAAACGGGTGTTCATCCCCACGTTCATTGATCATATCATGTAAAGACATGTACTTGGAACAAATAGAAATGGGGGGTACCTCGTTTGGATGCAGAATTCATTTTTTGAAGATGTTGGGAAGCACGATCAACCATTTGAAAGAAGAAAGTTGAAAACCCAGAAAAATTCTTCAAATCTTCAACGAAAACCCAGAAAATATTCAAAGAACCTTCAAATCTTCAACGAAGACCTAGAAAATCTTCAAAGAATCTTCAAATCTTCAAAGATGAACCCAAAAATTTTCAATTCTTCAAGCAAAAAACCCAGAAACTGATGAATATCAATCGGAAAAGCTCGTCGGAAATCGCCTTACCACAGAACCCTAGTAGAGCTTTACAAAGAAAGTTTTGAGAGAATAATCTAGCAGAGTAACTGTATGAGATGAAAGTTGAAATGTGAGAAATGAAGAAATGAAATTCTACTCTTTTATAGAAAGAGTAGCCAGTCAATGGGCCGGTTAAAGAAAGGGCAACCGGTACTAACCGGTATAGCCCATGAAAGCCCAAAAATTATAATAAGCCCGATCACAACTTAGCCCAAGGAAGATGGGTAAAAAATCTTGGGCCCAATTTAGGTCCAACAAAAATAAATAGCTAAAAAATAAAAGAGAATAACTCAAAAATAAATACCAGCATTTTTGAAGAAGTCAAAATAAACCTCAAAGAACACAAGAGGTAAAACTTGAAGAAACTCACGAGTTATGTTCGACCTCAAGCGAGATCGAAATGGTAGACTCCAATCCTGGTCGAAGTAGTTCGACTAGGAGCCAAAATGGGCCAAAAATGTTCGACCTCAATTAAGGTCGAAAGTCCACGACCTCATTCCTGGTCGAAGGTGTTCGACCAGGAGCCAAAATGGACCAATATTTTGACCTCAATCAAGGTCGAAAGTCCACGATCTCATTCCTGGTTGAAGGTGTTCGACCAAGAGCCAAAATGACATCAAAATTCGACCTCATTCCTGGTCAAAGCTGTTCAAAAGAGTCCAAAGTGTGTCAAATTCTTCAAATATTAGCCACCAAGGCATACAAACCTAATAGGAGTTAGCCTACTACAAAATAGGATTCACAATCCTGATCTAAGAAGGTGACTTGGCCCCCTAGTCACCTAATTGTACCCTAAATGCAGGGCTCATGACGCCTATATAAGGACCCAGATCCTTCAAATCAGAACTACGTTTTTTGGCTTGATTCTCAGCAATAGTTGAGATACGTAGGCATCTTGTGAGGGCAGATTTAGCCACGAAACACGAGACCAACCATTAAAGCTCGAAAACTCTCAAACCCTAGCATTAAATTTGAAAGTATATATATATATATATATATATATATATATATATATATAATATTTTATATTATAATTACTAATAAATATCTAATTATCTTTTTCAGCTGAAACATATTATTTGTTTATATTTTCTAAATAAAATGACTCATTTTCTAAAAATAACACGGACACATTAATGATTTTATATTTTCTAATTTAAACGACTCATCTTCTAAAAATAATACGGGCAGCATATATATGGAAACATAATATAATTTTATATAATTATTAATAAAAAAACCAACTGCCTTTTTCAGTACATTATCAGTTTTGTATTTTCTAACTAAAACAACTCATCTTCTAAAAATAATACGGGCACATTACCAATTTTATATTTTCTAACTTAAACAACTCATCTTCTAAATATTTTATATTATAATTACTAACAATTATCTAATTACCTTTTTCAGCTAAAACATATTACATGTTTTATATTTTCTAAATAAAACAACTCACATTACCTATTTTATATTTTCTAACTTAAACAACTCATCTTCTAAATATTTTATATTATAATTACTAATTACCTTTTTCAGCTAAAACATATTACATATTTTATATTTTCTAAATAAAACGACTCATCTATACTATTATATTAAATACGAAACATTAAAAGTTTTTGTAGTCGGTTTGTAGTCTCGTCATCCATAGTTTGGTCATCTAATCTCTAACCGTTAGATCTTTTAAGTTAAATTAATGAGAACCATTGGATACAATACTAAATATCACAGACAGTTTCATTTATTAAAATAAAATAATAAAATAATAATTGTTAATAACTAACCAATTACCTATTTTAGCCAAAGTGTATATTCTTTTTTATATTTTCTAACTAAAATTTTTACTTTTCTATTTTTTCTAGCGAAAACCTCTCATTTTCCAAAAATATCACGGACAGTTCTTTTTAATGAAATAAAATAATAATATTTATAATTACTAATAACTAAGCGATTAGCTTTTTTTTCCAAAGCGTATATGCTTTTTTATATTTTCTAACTAAAATTTTCCTAAGTAAAATCTCACATTTTTAAAAAATATCACATGCAATTTCACTTAGTAACATAAAATAATAATATTATAAATACTAATAATTAACCAATTACCTTTGTTAGCAAAATCGTATTTTTTTTTTATATTTTTTAAACTAAAATATTTGTAATTCATGTTTTACTTAATTACCCTTATTTATCAATAAAAAATATAATTAAATAGTAATATGACCTATTTATAACTAATTAAAATACATTACTTTTTGTAATTTTTCTAACAAAATTCCCGCTTTTTCCAAAAATATCACGAACAATTACCTTTTTTCAACTAAAACATGTATCTCTTTCTATTTTTTTATTACCAAACCCCCTCCTTTTTCCAAAAATATATGTCGTTCCAATTTATTTTAAAATCTATTTTAATGTGTTTAATTATTTAACAGAATTTACCTATTTCAACGTGTGTATTTATTTAAAAAAAACATGTCTACTTATTTTTAAACAAATACAATTAATAAAATATTAAAATATAAATAATAAAATAACAACTATTAAAAACAATCTGTGCATCGCACGGGTTTTAAGCTAGTCTTCTAGAAATTATAACACGGGCAAAGTACATATTTTATATTTTCTAACTTAAACAACTCATCTTCTAAAAATAATACGGGCAACATATATATAAAAACGTAAAATAATTTTGTATAATTATTAATAAATAACCAACTGCCTTTTTCAACACATTACTTGTTTCTTATTTTCTAACTAAAACAACTCATCTTCTAAAAATAACACGGGCACATTACCTATTTTATATTTTCTAACTTAAACAACCCATCTTCTAAAAATAACATGGACAACACACACACACACACACACATAAATGTGATATAATTTTATATAATTATTAATAAATAAATTTTTGCCTTTTTCAGCACAATACCTGTTTTATATATTTTAACTAAAACAATTCATATTCTAAAAATAACACGGGCAACATGCTAATATTATTATATATTTATAAGCAATTGTCTTTTTCAGCTAAACATATTATTTATTTTATATTTTCTAATTAAAATAACTCATCTTCTAAAAATAACACGAACCACATATATATAGAACGATAATATATTATACATAATCATTAATAAATAATCAGTTACCTATTCCAGCTAAAACATTTTAGTTGTTTTATATTTTCTAACTACTGACCTTCTAAATATAATACAACAACATATATATATTAAAAGATAATATAATTTTATATAATTATTAATAAATAATTAATTACCTTTTTCAACACATTACTTATTTTATATTTTTTAACGAAAACAACTCATCTTCTAAAAATAATACGGGTGATATGGGCTAAAAAATAATCCTAGAAGTGCAATTAATTACGTATTAATTAGACCCGGATTGGTCCAAGAACACGGCCCAATAAGCAAGGCCCAAAACCCTAATTATTTATTAATTTCGTAATTAATAAATATGGAAAATATACAGATCAGGAAAGGAGTCCAAAATATGGCAAATTCATCAAAGAAGGATCCAGAATCCCCAATTAAAAGAAATAATGAGTCATAGTCCTTATCAACAAGGAAAATACTTGTTCATCAAGAAATACAATGTTTATCCATTATAAAAAAGGAGACTTATTCGCTAAGTCTCCTAAACATACTCTAAATACGAGGCTCCAGACGCCTATATAAGGACCCTGCTCCTTCACAACAGAACTACGTTTTGGACACATCTCCATACGTCATCTACAACGTTTTAGACTTCATCCTTGAATAAGGCCATACAAGTCACTACGTCCTTGGTGTGCCCCTGCCGCCATAGCCCCGAGGGCAACACCAAGAACTACATTTTCTGGCTTGATTCTCAGCACTGATTGAGATACGTAGGCATCTTGTGAGGACCGATTTAGTCACGAAACACAAGAGCAGCCATTAAAAGCTCGAAGCTCTCTAAACCCTAGCAATTAATTTACAAGCAAGTTTTTTCATCCATAACATTTGGCGCCGTCTGTGGGGAAGACAACATCAACCATGGCAAATACACGAAGAACAACTCGAGATACTCAAACTTCTGAGGAGCTTCCTATCACCTCTGAGGCTGATGCTGAACCCTGCAGATGGTCATTCATGGATCTAATCCACAAGAGACCACTCTCCAGCAACCAATCTCCCCACTGCTCATGAATGCACCAAGTGGCCTTCAACTTCATTCTACGGATATTCCCCAATACACAACTCAAACTATTGGGATGCCAAACTACGGCATGCCTCCTCGACCCACGATGGGCATTAGTGGTCTCAACCCCACTTATCATGAAGCATATGTTCCCCCTTATATACAAGGTCTGGGACCCCAAAATCAACACACTCAAACTCGACGGACCCCTTTGATTCAAGACTACTCGGGTCCCTATACTGAGGACGAGAATTATACATCTGGAGAAGAGAGGGATGTTGTCCCAAGGAGAAAGCGTGCTTCCCAAACAAATCGGGAACAACCTCAAACTACTAAGGAAAAGATTGCGACCCATGAGGCAGAGACTGCAAGGTTCAAGAAATTACTGGCAAAACAGGAGGTTGCGAAAGCACAAAACCAAGCAACTAGAAGAGTCCCGATAATCAACCTGGACCCAACACCAAGAAGAACCAAGAGGGTTGAAGCCCCAAGGGGCGATCCTAGTGTTTTGTTGCCCCTAGGAGATCCTGATGATCCTACACCACCGTTTACTCAAGACATCATGAAAGCTACCATATCCAGGAAATTTAAGATGCCAACGATCAAAGATTATGATGGAACGGGAGATCCCGCTAATCATGTAAGAACGTTCTCTAATGCACTGCTGTTGTAACCAACCAATGATGCTGTCAAGTGCAGGGCGTTTCCACAAACCTTGGCAGGTATGGCCCAACGTTGGTATAGCCGTCTACCTCCCAATTCCATTAGGTCTTTCAAGGAATTAAGCAAAGCATTCATCAATCAATTTGTTAGTGGAAGGGTGCACGAGAAAAGTTCTGCATCACTCATGGGAATCCAGCAAGGAAAGAATGAAGTTTAAGGGATTATATCAACCGATTCACCCGGGAGGCTCTGAAAGTCCCGGACTTAGAGGAAAAAGTAGCTATGATAACTCTGCATCAAGGAACCACTGATGATCACTTCAAAAGATCATTGGCAAAACATCCACCCGAGAGCATGCTGAAGCTCCAAGATAGAGCCGGAAAGTACATCAAGGATGAAGAAAGCATGAGAAAGTATGAATCCACTGCTGGTGGCAGTGGAAATTCAAAGAAAAGAAAGGAAACTCAAGAGTACGACGTCAAGGAAAAGTTTCCCAGAACGTCAAAGGATTCTGATTCTCCATCCAAGAGGAATAATTTTGGGCCAACGTTTACGGAGTATGCAAGATTGAACACTCCTAGGAGCCAAATTCTGATGGAAATAGCAAAGGAGGAGGATCTCCGATGGCCGAAGCCACTAAGGACTGATATGTCTAAGAGAAATCAGAACCAATTCTGTCGGTTCCACAAGGAAGCCGGTCACTGTAACACCCCCAGATCCGGGGTCAGGAATCTGGGTTGTCACACTCCATCAATCATACGATACCTATATCACTTATAATATTATAATAATACAACTCCAAAGACCCCAATCACTTACGCACACACACACAAGTTATAGCCTTGGAAATGAGCAACAATAAGTAACATTTGTTATTACAACTCAAATGTACTATCCAGGATCTCATCTATTATTTACAACCTTTACCTGAAGTTACAATAATAGACCTCACAATTCTATACAAGGTTTAATAATACAAACCTACTCAAAATAATTCTCACTAATTCAAGCTGCAACTATTCTGCTCACACCGGCAGTGTCCATCCTGCTGAACTAACTCAAGGGTGGTCTCTCCATTCCCTTGCTCTCGTAACACGAGGTGAATCAGCAATGTTTTCTTCATGCTGAAAGTATTAATAAAGCAAGAATGAGCTAATAGCGCTTAGCAAGAAATCTATCCCAGTTTAAATCTTTAAACCTTTTAGGAAGATAATCCATATGAGATCAAAGTTTTTAACACTACTAGGGTCCAACCCCAAAATATTATACCGTTCAAAATACCGTATGACTTATAATCATACTCATATATTCTTCGTAATCATTTGGAAATCCTTGCTATCAGTATGATAAACCAAGACTCAAAACATATCTTTTTAAAATAGATATCAAATATTGGAATCAAGGCTTAAAGCCTATTCATTGATTCAGAGCACTATACAGTTCAATATACTGTATATCTTAAATACCTTTTCAACATATATACTCACATATCTATTTAGATATCTCATACTGTTCAAAATACTGTAAAATATCAGTAATGAACACCTTTTCGACTTTGTTGTGTTGTGGTATATAAAAGAAGCAATAACGAGCACTATAGTTCGACAATGAGATATAGCATCATAATCATATATGTAAGCTTATATCATAAAGGAAAACCTTTAAATTTCATTCGTATACAGAATGATATTTTATTATTCTTTTCGTCAAAACATGCCATACAGTACCACTACTGTATGAGGAACATCATTACTTATCACTGCCACATTATCCGCAACTCAGCGCCTAGGCTTTCGTTACAATGTGCAGCACAACTCCAATTGGAGGGAAAGGGATATACTGGAACACCCGATACACGGTGATCAGCCGTTGTATCGTAATGTAACTTTTCTACTAGTAGAAGGACGACTTCCTATTCGGTTATCACCCTGGCCGCATACGGGCCACTGTGCTAAGAGATCACTACCTCGGCGCCTGTTTCATCACCGGGTAAGCCTTAGCACGCAAGAGATCACTACCTCGGCGCCTGTTTCATCACCGGGTAAGCCTTGATAATTTTGGCACTACCCCAACACCTGTTTCATTGCCGTGTAAGCCCTTCCAGTTCCCATGATGAAAAATATCAATGAAACGGAACTCGGAATTTAATCCTATTTCCCCCAAGTACAATACTTGTCAAAAACTTTGTAACCGTTCAGAATTCCTTACTCCAGAGTATTTGAAGGGAGTAAGTCACAGTGTGGGTTGACATTAGTCAATGAAACTACAGATAATTACCACGTATTTTGAAATCATGACCAGGGAGTTTATTGAAATTTTCAGAGTTTAGCAAGTTTGAAATTCTTTACTTGAATGGGGGAGTCATCCCCAGCTATAGGTATTCTAGAGGAACAGTGGAAGTAAAACTCTGTCCTCGACTTCTTGAACTAGATTCCCAATTTCCGATGAGTTAGAAAACACTATTCGCATTTAATTATCCTTAAATATCTTAAGATAATAGTTGTGAATCTCTGTTTTAATATCTTTTCTGAAGATCAGACATTTATATTTTTGTGTAAATAGTAGAACCTTTAATCATATAATAAGATTCTATGATTTTTAAATCATATTTGGAATATTTAATAAATACCCAAATAATAAATATTGAATTATTACTCAATAAGATTCTTCTTAAGTGAATATTCAAAATAATATTCACTTAATTAAATAATATTTAAATAATAAATATTGAATTATTATCCAATAAAATTCCACTTAAGTGAATATTCAAAATAATATTCACTTAATTAAATAAATATCCAAATAATATTTATAATAATATTATTTAAATATCTCACAT
The DNA here is from genome assembly GCA_030848705.1 of Heracleum sosnowskyi. Taxonomy (NCBI): domain Eukaryota; kingdom Viridiplantae; phylum Streptophyta; class Magnoliopsida; order Apiales; family Apiaceae; genus Heracleum; species Heracleum sosnowskyi. Next base: position 69,759,898 of record CM061240.1, read on the forward strand.
TAAATATCCAATAATATATATTGGAATATTTAATCAACATTTTAAAATATAACTGTCTTTGGAACCCTCCAGCTTCTGACAGTATAATCAAGACCAAAATAGTAATTTAACTCCCGGTCTAATATTTTAAAATCATCGTACGACTGCTCTATACTTAGAGCCTTTATAACACCTCAGTTTATATCTAATATTTACATAGCATATAAACCCTTATATAACACAAAGCTTTTTACCAAGCATAATCAGTTATAACTCCTTTCATAGTATTAAAGCAGAATATATCACAAACACAACAGCATCACTTCTATGATGTAGGGTTTGAAAACTTGCATTTATCATATGCATATACATCATTAGTATAATGAAATCTGAAATACATCATGGGATTAGAAAACTTGCCTTGAGTCCTTGGTATTAGGGGTTCGAGACTTGTCGCAAATCTATAAACAAAGAAATACTCGATCAGTCCCCTAACGTAATCATTCGCTCATAACACTCATTTAAAGTCAACTATATATTAAACACATCATGTAGTCACGTTATTCTTCAACAAGGTTCGTATTTTAATCGACTCGAAATACTCCTTTTATCTTAGTCACAATGGTTGGTCAAAGTAGTACTCTAGAGTTGACTTTTCATAAAGTTACTATTACGCGACTCGCACTCTAACATTTTTAATAAATCCGAAAACTCGTATTTAAATACGAGACCACTTCTAAAATCATCTTGAGTATTTTTAATATTTATCATAAAAGTTTCGATCTCAAAACAGGGGTTTCACTTGGTGAAATGTATTCTCAAACTTGGATGAGCTACGGAAAGTTACTATTCGCACGCCTTTCGCTAAAACGCTCATATCTCCTTAACCGTTAATCGAAATGACACATCGTTTTCGCGTGCGCGATCTAGAGAAAGAATAGAACAAAATTATTGAAAATGTTTTTCTGCTTAAGGGGATGAAAATCCCGAGAGCAGCAGGTTTAGGGCAGTAAAGTGCAGAACCACTTACTCCTCGCACAAATTTGGTTCCGACAATTTTATAAAATCGAAAAATTATCTTTTTAACCCGAAACCTTCTCGATTCACTTAATAACTGTCCGTGTTAGTATCCATTTTAATATCATGACCTAATTCCATTTTTAAGGGGCTTGATCATATTCTCAAAGTTCATATAGTGAACCACTTGGTTTCCCAAAACCACTTCTACTAAAACGGGTGTTTCTCCTAAACCGTAAATCGAAACGATGCGATTCTTTCTCCAAAACAAACTACAAAACAAGACCTACATGATCATGGTCAGTTAGGGTTGCTTCCAGATCATGGAGTTACCCGAGGTTTCTGCCTAAACAACCTAATGAAAATCCGGCATGGTAACGACGCTTAAACGTGATTCCCGTGTTTAAAACACTCAAACAAACCACCAATCATCAACCAAGCAATCATACTTCTAATTTCCCAAATCAAGCAACTTATATTCTGCCTAAACATGTTCATATCAATACTCATAAGTTTAACCACTAATTAACTACTAAACATCATCACAATCATGCAAATATCCTTAATATCACATCATCACTAAACATTATCCATATCATCATTATAATCAAAGTATAACAAAGGGTGTGAGAGGTTTATAACTTCCTTGGTACTTGGTAAAGACTAAAAATAGCTTGTATACTCTCCCTTGATCCTTAATCATCCTTAACAATCCTTAAAACTCAAGAACAAAACAAAACAAATTCATGAGTCACTATTCATGCCTCAACTTTGATCCAACAGTTAACTATGCTATACTTCTTTGATGGCCATGAAATTTTAAACGTACCTTGGGTATATAGTGAGGAAGCTATGGTTCAAATTTGGGGAGTTTTGGATGAGTATATTTGGAGTTATGGATTTGTCTTTCCACCATGGTCAAGCTGGGCAGAATTTTGGAGAAATGGAGAACATGGTTGTTTTTTTGCTTTTTCTTTTCTTTTCTTTTGTCAAATAAAATCCTCATTACCAGCTCCTCATTTGTGTGGTCTCAAATTGGCCTTGTCATCCAAGGACACATGTCATCTAGCTTGTGGTTTGTGGTGAAAGTGGTGACAAGGTGGTGATTCATCACCTTGTCATCACTTGGTCATCATCTTGTGATCCCTATGTCACTCTTCTGCATCATGCTTAATTATGTCATCATTTGTATCCTTAATCCTCTTATATAATGCACATGATGATCTTATATGATACTTCTCCCTTGGTTAGGGTTTAATCCATAATTCATTACGCTTTTGTTTCGCGATAGTTTCAAGTGAATTTTAAAAATGTTTCTCTGTACGAATGTTAGGAGATACTTCCTTGATCTTTCCATTACCTTGGCTTAATATATGGTCTTAGATTTCTCACCTTGGTTTAAGATATGATCATGGATTTCTCATTCTACATACTTTCTCAAAACGATCAAATCAATATATCCTTGATTGTCCAGTGAATAGTGATTTAAAACTCAAAGGGAAATCTTCTGATTCTGATCGCGTTTACATTCACTTATTCTCCTTATACCTCACTAATATAACTTCGAAACATTCATTCCATGTCTTCCATATAGTGTGGTCTGAAATATTTTTCATCAGCAAATTCACTATTCATCGACATTTACTATTCATCAAAAAATTTTAACTAAGTCCAAAATTTGGGGTTATTACAGTCACGACACGGACAATTGCAGACAATTGAAAGATGAGATCGAGTTTCTGATACGGAGAGGAAGGCTCAATAAATTCACTAATAATGGAAATCAAGGGAGTCAAAGAGGAAACTATGAAAGGAATGATTATGACAGAAGGGACAACGATCAAGATCGAAATCCCAAGCCCCGAGGGCCAGTTATCAACATGATATTCGGAGGACCAACTGCTGCTGGGTCTTCCCGAAACTCAAGAAAGGCCTATGCCCAAGAAGTAATGATTGTGGTCGGAGAAGCACCGAAACGTGCCTGAACAGAAATATCAATAGGTTTTGATGATTCTGACTTAGAGGGAATGAAGTTTCCCCACGATGATCCCTTAGTCATCGTACCTGTGATAGGGAATTCTGAAACAAAGAGAGTTTTGGTCGACAATGGGGCTTCAGTGGACATCTTGTTCCATGATGCTTTTATCAAGATGGGCTATACTGACTCTCAGTTGACACCCTTGAATATGCCCATATATGGATTCAATGGAGTGGAGTCGAAGGTGGAAGGCACTATCCAACTCCCAATGACAATGGGACAAGGTTCGAATACGTCTACTCAGATGTTGAACTTTATAGTTATAAAGGCAACTTCGACCTACAATGCAATCCTGGGAAGGACGGGTCTTCATGCGTTCAAGGCCATTGCCTCATCTTATCATCTGAAAATCAAGTTCCCAATGAGGAATGGAATTGGTGAAGAACGGGGAGACCAAAAGATGGCCAGAAGTTGTTACGTAGCCGCATTAAGGCCTGATGGAATCGGGGGTGGGGGGGGGGGAGTTCTCCCCATTGAAGACATGGATACTAGTGATAATGAGGACCGAAGAGGGAAACCAGCTGAGGATTTAATCCCAATTCCCTTAGTCCCTGGTGAACCGGAGAAGGTGACTTACGTTGGAGCACTATTGCCTGAACCATTGAAGAGCAAGCTCATATCTTTTGTTCAAGAAAACAATGATGTTTTTGCTTGGACAACGGCTGACATGCCAGGGATTGATCCCCAGTTGATAACCCACAAACTGAATGTGGATCCTGAAAGGAAGACGGTGAAACAGAAGAAGAGAAATTTTGCTCCAGAGAGGCAAGAGGCCATTAAACAAGAAGTAGATAAGCTTCTGTAGGCAGGGTTCATTGAAGAAATACAATTCCCAGAATGGTTGGCTAACCCAGTGATGGTCAAAAAGGCCAATGGAAAATGGAGGATGTGTGTGGACTTCACTGATTTGAACGATGCATGTCCTAAGGATTGTTTTCCCTTACCAAGGATTGATGCCCTAGAGATGCCACGGTTGGGCACGAGATGCTGAGTTTCGTGGATGGCTTCAGTGGATACAACCAAATGAAAATGCACAAAGATGACATCTCCAAGGTATCATTCATCACTGACTTTGGTGTTTTCTATTATCTAGTCATGGCATTTGGACTTAAGAATGCAGGGGCAACATACCAAAGATTGGTGAACAAAATTTTTGAACACCTAATTGGAAAAACCATGGAGGTCTATGTGGATGACATGTTGGTTAAAAGCCTCGATAAGGCCGATCATATAAACCATATACGGGAAGCATTTGAAGTGCTAAGGCATCACAAGATGATGTTGAATCCAGCTAAGTGTGCCTTTGGTATAGGCTCGGGAAAGTTTTTAGGCCTGATGGTTTCCAAGAGAGGAATCGAGGCTAATCCTGACAAAATCAAAGCAATTCTAGACATGGAACCACCACGGACTGTCAAAGATGTCTAGAAACTAACGGGAAAAGTGGCAGCATTGGGAAGATTCATCTCCAAGTCAGGAGAGAAGTGCTTACCTTTCTTCAAAGCACTCAAGAACGTGAAAAATTTTGAGTGGACAACTGAAAGCCAGGAGGCCTTTGAGGCCCTGAAGAAATACATGGTTGAGGCACCACTGTTGGCAAAGCCAAAGCCAGGATAAATTCTCTATTTGTACTTGGCGGTTTCTAACACAGCCCTTGGAGCCGTTTTTGTAAAAGAAGAGTTGAAGGTTCAGAAGCTCGTTTATTACGTGAGCAAGATTTTACATGGGGCAGAAATAAACTACTCTACGATACAGAAGTTTGCCTTAACCTTGATTATGGCCTCAAGAAAGCTACGCCCATACTTCCAGGCACACAAGATAGAGGTCTTGACCAATCAGCCTCTAAGAAACATCTTGCATAGCCCTCAAGTTAGTGGAAGGTTGATCAAATGGGCTATTGAATTGGGAGAATTTGACATCAAGTATAAGCCTCGAACGGCCATAAAAGCTCAAGCACTCGCTGACTTCATGGTTGAATGCACCATTGACAACCAAGATGTCGGGGGGTAGGAAGTAATAGTGGAAGACAAGAAAGATGAAGACATGGTGTCCAAAGAATGTTGGGTGCTCTATTTTGATGGAGCATCAAAAACAAAATCAAGTGGAGCAGGTTTGGTGCTACAAAGTCCTGATGGATTTCTCATAGAGTATGCACTAAAACTGGACTTCCCAATGACAAACAATGAAGCTGAGTAAGAAGCCCTGATAGCTGGCTTAAGGCTGGCTAGAGCCTTGAGAGTTAAACTCTGAAAGTATGTGGAGATTCGAGGATAGTGGTTTTCCAAGTAAATGGAGAATTTGGGGTCAGGGATGAAGTCATGGCCAAGTACCTGAAACTTGTCCAAGCCATTATGACTCAGTTTGATGAGTGTTATGTGGAACACATTCCAAGGGAAGAAAACATGAAGGCCAACGCCTTGTCTAAGTTTGCCTCTTCTGAAATTGAGAACTATGCATGGAGTGTATACTTCCAAGTCTTAAAGACTCCAAGCATCAATGGAAAGTTGGTAGCACCAATTGATGTAGCTAGTTGTTGGATGGATCCCATCAAATCTCATCTGGAAACTGGTTGGTTACCCAACGACACTTCAGAAGCACGAAAGCTATATGTGAGAGCACTAAGGTATACCTTGATTGAGGGAATCCTATACAAAAAGTCTTTCATTGTTCCGTATTTGAAATACTTGAGACCCCAAGAGGCAGAATTGGCCCTAAGGGAAGTACATGAGGGAATTTGTGGGCAGCACTTGGGGGGCAGAGCCCTTGCTCATAAAATCACTCGTCTAGGTTTCTATTGGCCAATCATACTTGCAGATGCTAAAAGCTATGTGAAGAAATATGAACGGTGCCAAAAGCATGCACCAGTGGTTAGACAACCGCTAGAGATGTTGACATCCATAAACTCACCTATTCCATTTGCCATGTGGGGGATGGATATACTTGGACCATTTCCAATGGCAAGTGCGCAAAGAAAGTTCTTGATAGTGGCAATTGACTACTTCACCAAGTGGATTGAGGCTAAACCTTTAGCCAAGATAACCACCGAGCAAGTAATGCATTTCTTCTGGGAAAATGTAATATGCAGATACGGGATTCCACGAATCTTGGTCACGGATAATGGAACTCAGTTTAACAACGAAGAATTCAAGAAGTATTGTGACGAGAATGATATCAAGTTACATTTCACTTCTATTGCCCATCCTCAAGCAAATGGGTAAGCTGAGGTTGCCAATCGAATTATCCTAGATGGACTGAAGAAAAGAGTTGAACGCTCTAGAAACAGTTGGGTAGACGAATTGCTCCCCATACTATGGGCATATTGTACTACTTGTAAAGTCACCACTGGAGCAACCCCCTTTCTGCTGGCATATGGGGCAGAGGCAGTGGTTACAGTGGAGATTACTCACACATCTCCAAGAATTGAGGCTTACGAGCCAGAAACAAATGAAGAAGGCATGAGGCTGGCCTTAGATCTAATTGATGAAGTTAGAGATGAGGCAAATGCTAAAGTAGTTGAACATCAAAAAAGGGCATCTTTCTACTATAATCGAAGGGTTAAAGAGAGATTCTTCTGTCATGGAGACTTAGTCCTCAGAAAGATTGAAGCATCCGGAGTTGGACAAAAAGGCAAGTTGGCCCCAAATTGGGAAGGATCATATCGCGTCAAGAACGTGTTTGGACGAGGCTCGTATAAGCTAGAAACCCTCGAAGGGCATGACGTGCCAAGGACTTGGCATCCCTTAAACTTAAAAGTTTATTATGTTTAGTGCATCCTAAAAGGATCCGCTAGTAGGACAAGTAGAAATAAGATTCGACGAAATCATGAGCTTCCTAGAAAGCAGATGAAGGGTTGAGCCCGTTTTGATTGGTAGAAACATCCTCAAAGCTTTGCCAAGACAAACTACAAATGAATGCAAAGAAAAGCATACAAAATATGCATGTCAACTGCACAAATAGAGTTGAATACAACGAACCCCGAAGGGTGAATTTTGCTAATAAACATACAAAAGAAAGTCTAAGGTGCCTATTGTTAATTAGCGAAAATTTCAAGATCAGGAGAAGTTTGATATGATAGATTTGAGAATGAATCACTACGAGTGGATCCATTAGTAAGAACTCGTAAGGGTGAAGGGTTGAAACCCCATAAACCTAAGACATTTAGTCCAAAACCCATCATTCGATATGCTCAATGAAAGGCTTGAAGCCAAAACAAGACGGTATAAGACATAAAAGGCTTATGCAAATATCAAGTTAGCCTCGAATAAGGTAAAATCATCGTAAATGTGTAGGTCACTCCACACTTTACACCAAGACGATACTCGTGAAACACTAGTGTATATTAAACCCCCCCCCCCCCTAGGTAAGGGATAAAAAGATCCCAAGTCTCGAAAAAGACCGGTTAAGGGAAGGGAAACCGACTACGGGCAGTCAAGGGCCATAATCATTTACTGGACTTCAAAGAAAATCAAGGCCGAAAAGAATTTGAGGCCCTAAATAGATAATATGTAACCAAAAGAAGCTAAGATCAAACTGAGGTCGAAAGAACCCTAGATCGAAGTCGAATGACTGAGGTCGAAAATATACATGAAATTGAAGTCGATTTGTTCGACCTAAGACCGAGGTCGAAAAAGACTAGGATCGAGGTCGAACGACCGAGATCAAAAAAGCAAGGAAAAATGTGGTCGAAACCTTCGACCTAGGACCTGTTGAGGTCGAAAATGAGGTAAAAAATGACCTAATTTGAGGTCGAATTTGAGGACGAAAATACCCTTAAAATAAAAATTTTGAGGAAAAATACGCAATAACTTCTGTGAAAATCCCAAGCGAGATCGAAACGGCTAACTAGCATCCTGGTCGAAAGTATTCGACCAGGGCCTAAAATGGACCATATATTCGATCAGAATCCTGGTCGAAAGAGTTCGACCAAGGCCCAAAATGGACAAAAAGTTCGACCACAAAAAATAGTCGAATTCCACAAATACACATCCTGATCGAAAGGGTTCGACCAGGAGCCAAAATTGCACCCAAATTCGACCATAATCCTGGTCGAAAGGGTTCGACCAAGGAGCAAAATGACATCTAAATTCGACCAGAAACCTGGTCGAAAGTGTTCGACCAGGAGCTGAAATTACCAAAGTTCGACCAGAATCCTGGTCGAAAGTGTTCGACCAGGAGCCAATGTCAGGCCAAATTCAACCAGAATCCTGGTCGAAGGTGTTCGACCAGGAGCCAAAAATGAGGTCGAATTCGACCAGAATCCTGGTCGAAAATACACTAGAATTTCAAATTTTAAATTATTTTCCTGGGAATTAATGAAAAATCCCGATTCCTATTTTGGGAATATTATAAAAATTGGTTTAGAACTATATGTTCGCAAAACCAGGCTAGAATACGAAAGAGAATTTCGTAACTCCCGAATAAAATAACTTCTACGATAATCCAAAAGAGATTTTCCTAGAAGTTGGGGGGCAAATGACATGGGCTGAAAAATAATCCTAGAAGTGCAATTAATTACGTATTAATTAGACCCGGATTGGTCCAAGAACACGACCCAATAAGCAATGCCCAAAACCCTAATTATTTAATAATTTCATAATTAATAAATAGGAAAAATATACAGCTCAGGAAAGGAGTCCAAAATATGGCAAATTCATAAAAGAAGGATCCAGAATCCCCAATTAAAAGAAATAATGAGTCATAGTCCTTATCAACAAGGAAAAGACTTGTTCATCAAGAAATACAATGTTTATCCATTATCAAAAAGGAGACTTATTCGCTAAGTCTCCTAAACATACTCTAAATACGAGGCTCCAGACGCCTATATAAGGACCCTGCTCCTTCACAACAGAACTACGTTTTGGACACAGCTCCATACGTTATCTACAATGTTTTAGACTTCATCCTCGAATAAGGACATACAAGTCACTACCTCCTTGGTGTGCCCCTGCCGCCATATCCCCGAGGGCAACACCAAGAACTACGTTTTCTGGCTTGATTCTCTGCACTGATTGAGATACATAGGCATCTTGTGAGGACCGATTTAGTCACGAAACACAAGAGCAGCCATTAAAAGCTCGAAGCTCTCTAAATCCTAGCAATTAATTTACAAGCACGTTTTTAATCCATAACAACGGGTAACTTGTATATAAAATGGTAATATTATTACATTAAACTTATAAATTTTATGTTTTGTTATAATTTTTTCTATAACTATCAATTCATATAAAATAATTATTAAAAAATAAACTTCATATTATAATAATTAATAACTACCTAAACTATTAAGCACATCTCTATTATATTATTATACACAAAACTCTTAAAATACAAACTAATCACGAACAAACACAAACACCTACGTCAATTCAACCTCGAATTCAACAACCCCATATGAGTATAACTATTCAAATTTTAAAATCATATTCATGAAAAGTAAATAAAAAAATAAAAAATGAAATATTAAACTATAAAAAAAAATTAAATTTCAACCGTGCATCGCACGGGTTTTAAGCTAGTAATAGTATAGATATCTATACTATTATATTAAAGACAGAACATTGAAAGTTTTGTAGTCGGTTTGTAGTCTGGTCTTCCATAGCCTGGTCACTCCATTCTCAACCGTTGGATGTTTTAAATTAATATAATGAGAGTTGTTGGATAAAATACTAAAAAATATTATATATAATTGTTAGATCAGGATTCAATGATCGTCAGGATCTGAACTACTGATCAGGATTGCTGACGTCATCAGTATTGCACGAGCGTCAGTATCAGGATTGCTATCAGGACTATGATCAGGATTATCATCAGGACTGGAAGCTGATCAGGATTGTTACTTCAAGATAACTGTCAAGTTCAGAAAATAAGGAAAGATGATTTGTCGTTTTCTTAGCTTATGGAAAGTAACTGTCGGTTAGATATGTATCAATATTATTTGTAATTGATTTGGTCTTATCTTGTAATCGATAGAGCAGCTGTGTGTAGTATATAAACACAATTTAGGTTTTGATTTGTAATCAATCACATACACGAGTATTATTGTACCTAGCAGCTTTTAAGAACATAAGAATTTCTTGAGAAAGTTTTGTAATAGTTTTATATCAGATTTAATAAAGCTGTTATTATTTTAATATTTGTGTTTATAGTCGAGAATCTTATACAATTGTATTCAACCCCCCTTCTACAATTGTTAATTACTGGGCAACAATTGGTATCAGAGCAGCCTGATTTAATTTGAATCAGAACCGATCTAAGATGTCGACATTCAAATATGAAAGCATCAAAATTCCCATGTTAAAGAAATCTGAATATCCTACATGGAAGGTGAAGATGCTGATGTACCTGGAAGCAATAGATCCTGAGTGTATAGACATGATCAATGATGGACCATATGTGCCTAAGAGAATTGTTGGCCAAACAGACACAGTACCTGAACACTATGTGATCAAGGTGAAAAGTGAGTGGACACCAGAAGAAAAGGCTCACGTTCTCAGGGAATCAAAGGTAAAGAATATTCTGCATAATAGTCTTGATGCTGTCATGTCAAACAGGGTGATTGCATGCAAGTCTGCAAAGGAAATTTGGGACACTTTGGAAACTCAATGCCATGGATCTGCATCTATCAAGAAGAACATGAGGGCTTTGCTCATTCAAGAGTATGAACAGTTTGATGCTAGATCTGATGAAAGCCTTACTGATATGTATGATAGATTTCTGACTCTATTGAATAATCTATCTCTAGTTGGCAAAGAGTATGTAGCTGAAGATTCAAACACCAAGTTTCTGAGAGCTTTACCTGAAGAGTGGGATACTCAAACTTCAATCATTAGGCATCAGTATGATCTAAACACCGTGTCTCTTGATAAGGTTTATGGGATGCTAAGAACCTATGATCTTGAGGTTCAACAAAGAAAGAATAAAAAGAGCAGCAAGGCAAAAACTGTAGCCTTGAATGTTGAAGCAAAATCAAAAGGAAAAGTTGTGGAGGTCTCAAGAGGAAAATCAAGAATGGTGGAGTCAGATCCTGATGACTCATTATCAGGTACTGATGGCAATCCTGATGCCAATACTGATGATGACTCCACTGACTCTGACATGTAGGAGATGGTTGCTATGATAGTCAAGGGCTTCAAAAAGATGAAGTTCAGGAAGGCTAGAAGACAAGGCAACTTCCAGAAAAAGATCTTCAATGCTGACAAAGACAAGTACAACAAAAAGGATAGCAAGAGTGGCAAATTTGACAAGTCAAAGGTTAGATGCTACAAGTGTAATGGAATGGGGCACTGTGCAACTGAGTGCAAGAAGGCTAAAGCACTCATCACTTCATGCAAGGATTGGATGGACTCTTCCTCAGATTCTGATACTGAGGTGGTCAACTGTAAGATCCGGGAAAATTACGTGTTATTATGTGATGGGAAATGAAATTTTAATTTCATATTAAGAGTTATTAAATGATTTATCTGTTTAAACGTGCTAAGTTATTCGTTAAATGATTGAATATGTGATATTGTGGTGCTATGTGAAATGTGTGGGGAATTAGAAACTATTTTGAAAAGGATGTCATACTATTTTATTCTATTTTAATTATCGAAAAGAAAATTTGGATCGTTCCCAAATTATTCGGGACATTGGTATATCGTTCGTACCAATATTTCATTCGTTAAAGTGGGAAGTATTCGAAAATATTCGCAATAGAGGTATTTTGGTTCGTATATTTTGAATTAAACGATACTTGTAGTTATCCGTACTTTATGGATGATTATCGTTTCGAAAAACGTGTATTCTGCTTTATTAAAGGTTTAAAGCATATATGCTGTTAAATTGTATTTAAAGCGATCTATCAGATCAGTATCGAATCAAAAATGTCGTTTGGGGTATTATTTTCCCTTTAATATAAAAAGGCAAATCGAACTTTGTTTTGCGTATATTAAAGTTTAATTACAGTTAAAAAGCTAAAAACCCCTTAACGTGTTCTTCGTGTTCTTGAGAATCAAACTCAATTTTGAAGGCGTTATCGGAATCCGATTTCGATGTTCTTGTAACCAAAATGAATCTCTCATCATCCCATATACAAATCCATCATCAAAATCTATGTGGGTATGATTTCTAAGTTTTTCCGATTTTTAATTAATTTATATATTTCGAATTTATTGTTTTAATTTGGGGAAATCTTTGATTGATGATGTTCTTGATAATTGAGGGCATAAATGGATTGTATGTGTTTTGGTGAGTCTATTGATGATTTTTAATTAATTGTTGGTGTTAGAAATCGAGTAAATCGGAAGTTTAGAAGCTCGCCGGTTTTTTTTAAGATTTGGCCGGACTTTTGATCCGTTGATGGGTCCTTGATTGTGTTCTAGCGATTAGATAGATCGTGAGACGAGGAATCTATAGGTGTTAATGGTTTTGAATTTGGTGTATGTTTTGAGTTGGCCGGAAAACGGAACTCGCCGTCGACGATGAGAATTTCCGGACAGTTTCGTGAACGTTTTGAGCAGTTTTTGGTTTAGTTTTGTTAGGAATTAGAAAGCAGAAAGATTGGTGTAGCTAACAGCAGGTTTGGTGAAGATTCGGGCTTGGTCGGACGTTTCCCGGTGGCCGGACGTCGGCCGGAGGAAACTGGGAAACCTAGTTTCCGGTGACGTGTTCTTGGCGACCCATGAACTGTTCTTCACAACCCGTTTCGAAACCCTACCCGACCCGGTTTTGATTTCAAAAACCCTAAATTCATTTCTAAAAACTGTTTCTGGATTTTTATTTTTAAAATAAATTCAAAAATAGTTTAAAAATTCTAAAAATCATATCTTTGATTTAAAAATACATTTTATTATTCAGAAAATTTTATAAATTCCCAAATATTTATTTAAATTCGAAAATTGATTAAACTTAATTATTTTAATTATTTTTAATTAATAATTAATTAATTTAATTAATTGATTGATTAATTCTTTTAATCAGTTAATTCTTAAAAATTGATTATTAATTAGATTTAATTAATTTAATATTCAGTTTAATTATTTTCAAACCTGATTTATTATTTAAAAATAGTTTGAGCATTTAAAGAATGTCAATTAATTTTATTAATTGATTTATTTGCATTTAAAATACTTATATTGGATTTAAAAATCCGATTTTTGATTTAAAAATTGTTTGTGGCTTATTTAAATTCAAATAAGCTTCGTGTGATGTTTTAAAAATAGTTATAAGTGCTATATGGTTCGTATGAGTTGTGTAATGTGTTTTATTGTCAGTATATGCCCTTACTAGGGCTAGTATCTGAGTTTTAAATATTATAAATTAGACCGGGCGTCCGATACGTAACCGGTTACTTGTTTAGATGTGTTATGTGAATGATGTGAATTATCTGTTGTTGAGTCATGCATGCGAATAAATTGTGTTGAGACTTGTTTGAGTATTTGGTCGTGTCTAATATCATCACGAGGGGTAGTTGGAATAGAAATTTGTCGGTAATGTTAGAAAATGAGATTTACGAGACCGTTGACTTAGATGTTGACTTTTTATAAGTATGGGGAGTTTCGTCAAGCGAGTTAAGAGGATTACTTGTATAGTTAGTTGTGATCATTCTATCAATTGAAATGTGGTTGTCTATGCAATAGAGGCTATTGGACGAGACGAGTCAGATTATCGAAGTTAAGTTACAATCGTTTTTGGAATGTGAAATCATACGTTGAAGACTAAGTACCGTCTCATGTTTGACTATCGAGGCTGGCACGTGGATTCGAAATGGTAAAAGCAGACTAGTGGTGTTCGCAAGAGCGTTAGAGCAAAGAAGGACGGATGTAGAGAATCGTGCGATAAGACAGAATAAGGAGGGAATCGTATTGTTTCAGCGTTACGAAATAGCTAAGGACCAGAGGCAAGTGTTTATACCCTTGCTTATTAATTAAGAGATATTATCTTGAATTATTAGTATGCATGTTGAATGCTTTTTACTGAATTTTCAAATGTTGATTTCTTTGCATTAAATTGCAAGTATGTTATTTAAATCTCGTAAGTTGACGGGTATTATTTTATACCTTTTGAGTTTAGATTCATATTTCCAAGTTGATTGGAAAAATATAAATATTGTGTTGAAACGATTTAAAAGATAGTTATGGGCCGTATACTAAGGCTTTCTTTCAAAAAGTTGATTTAAAAATATTAAGTTGGAATATTACCAACCCTAGATGAGCGGGAACTTGTGAACCCTATGAGGGAAAAGTTATTCTAAGATTCCGAAGTTGTGTTACTTGTTCTACAAGTATTCTATTTTCCATCTTGCACCTATGTAAGTATTATTATCATTTCTTGTTAATGCGATCATCTGATCCATTTCTTGAGTCAAATTCATATATGTTGTGCATGATTTAGTTTACTTCCTTCAAATACAAGGCTTATCTATTATAAGTATATGTTCGAAGGACTTGAACTATTTCTGTCAGAAGTCAGTAAACCCTTGTTTTCTTCATTTATAAACTTCACCTTGACTTTTTCTTAAACTTGAACTTGACTTTCTTGTCACTTACCAGATTAGTAAATCTTAACTAATTCTTCCATGATGTGATAATTTGAACTATTGAGGCCATCTAGAGCCTGTTCTTTGAACCCTATTCTATATTGAGTTGTTGCAAATTTTGTTGATATCATAATGCCTATTTCATATTAGACTTAATCTTGTTGAGCATTTCATTGTTTATTCTTCATTATATCCTAGTTGTTACATCGATCTCGTTGATGTTTATTATATTGTCACTTTTCATGTGCACCTCCCGATATTGTGTCGATCTCGTCGATACTAGATTATATTGTTATTTATTGATGGATTCTTCATAGTTGAATTGTTTCCTGGAACGTGAGTTTTCCAGCGTTTGTTGTATTAAGGTTGTCGATTCTTCCGACACCTGATTGTCGAAGTAAGATTGTCAATTGTTCTGACACCTGACGTATATAATATAGGATTGGAATGTTTTTTTTAAATGGGACCAGTAATTGGTCGGGCCATATTTATGGTCGGAATAAATTAAGGCCCAGATTGGCCTAGGATCCAGTAGAGGACTTTGCTATAAGCAAGTCCGGGGTTGATGCGTGGCTGGCCAGCAGCACAACCTTTGATTTGATAAATGTTAAAAAAATCCAATTCTAATATCAATTCTTATTTCTGGGATGAGTTACATCCATATGTTTTGTACTTGTGAGTTATGACCTGATATTCAGGTTTATTCGTTGCGTAAAATTGTTGGTTGTTGATTAATAAATGGTGGTTTCAATCTTGCTGAAATCACTTACTCTTAATTCATTTGGATTCCAAATAGTCGAAATCCACTTCCCTGATTCCATTGGTAGTCGTGAGATATCTATTCTGATGAGTTTTATTCATACCGCGTATCCAGTCGGTACCATGTCGAAGTCTTGAAGTGCGTTCTTTGTTCCATGACCGAACGCGTTGGCTCATTCTTACTCCTTGATTATTCTACCCTTCCAGAGTTGTTGGTTTCAGAGAATTTTGTGAATAGATCTGTTGTCTTCAAATTAGTATCTTTATACAAACCGTGGTCTTTAAGACATATGAGTTATACTTAATTCGTATTTTCTACATACTATTGTAGTTATTGTTGATTCGGTCGCCGTGACGGCCAATATAAACCTTTTTGTGTTTTAAACTATTCAGTTGCGAGAAGCTGAATGAGAAATTGTGATAAATTACCAAACTTGATTTGAAAATCCAAAGTTTATTTTGGAAACCTTTCGTATTATATTTGATAATGCACTTGCTGAGCAATTCATTCGCTCATACTTGTTTTCTTTATATATATTTTAGCCTGCCAGTAAGAAGGTATATTGGCGAGAGTTGTCCGCGTAGCTGATCAGAGATGGGGAAGGATATTAGCGTAAAGACGTTCTGATCTAGAGCATTTGGAGCTAGTGAGAGGTTTTGTATATAGATGTTTTCTGAATGAATAATATATTATATAAGATTAGTTGCCTGGTATACTTCTTATCGAAGTTATACTAGTGTATTAGAATTTTTATAAAGAGAATGGTTGTAAAGAAGAAAGATTGATGTAATGAAATTTTGGATTCTTGTTTCTAGAACTATAACCTTTAAAGATTCTTGGTAGAATTGGGGTCACAGATATTATTATTATTGTGTTGATTTTATATTGAACAGGTTGTTTGGATTAAGGGTGCAGTGTTGATTTTATCTTTACAGTCTGCTGAAAATGCTAGGATCTTATCTGAGATGTCTGAACTTAGGAAAAGAAATGAGTATCTAGAAGCTGAATTTTCTTTTATGCAAGAAGTACAAAAAGAGTGTGATAATGTTAAACACGTGAAACTAGAGATGCAATTTAAGTGTACTGCTCTTGAAAAAGAACTTGAGTATGCTAATGAGAAAATCAGAACCTGGACAGATTCTGGAAGGAAATTTCATGAAATCAATACTTCTAAGAATTGGAAAGAATGTCTAGGATACAAGTCAGATGAAGATAAGAAATTGAAAAAGAAAGTTGTTATAGATGAGACAGTTAACCCAATGACCTATAGACATGTTATAGACAAGACCAAATCAAAGATTAAGCCTGCTAAATTTGTATTTGGTAATTATCCCAATTCTACTTTTGAAAAAGGATCTACTTCTGTTCAACGAGTCTCAGATGCTAAGTCTAAACCTGTCAATAAAACTGAAAAGAAGAATGTAGGTTTATTGTCTTAGAAACAACTTAAGGATATAGTTTGTGAAGAAACAAGGAAACAAAGGTCACCTACTATCAAAAGAAACAGGAATGGTAAAGTTGGGATTAATAAAGAAAATAATTATAAGTTTATCCCAAATGCACCAAGAAAATGTTGTTTTACCTGTGGTAACTCTAATCATCTTGCTATTGATTGCATGAAGAGTAAAAAGAAGGTTACTGAGATTCCTAGGTCTGATGTTAGGATTAGATCAGTATTTTATAAACCACAGAAGTCTTGTTTTTATTGTGGCATTAAATGGCATTCTATTTATACTTGTGAAGAATACCATAATTTGTACCATAACTTTTATGATCCTTTACCTAAGTTTAATAAAAGTGCAAATTCTGGTAATTCTAAGAATGTCAATGTGAAGCATGCATCTTTCAATACTGATACTGACAAAGCAAATCCTGATGGATTTTATTCTGTCAGGACTGCTAAAGTCAAAAAGTCTTATGCTGCTAAATTCTGTAAAATGCATGGTAAAAGAACCCAACAAGTGTGGGTTCTTAAATGTACTAACTAGTGTGTTTTTGTCTGATTGCAGGGTAAAAAGAAAAATGTGTTAGTCATGGATAGTGGATGTTCTGTTCTATTCATCTTGAGTATTAGTCAAATCACAGACATAGGTTATCATGTCAACTTCTATTCCATACATTGTGAAGTAGTCAGCAAAGCATCAGGAAAGGTTGCACTCACTGGCTACAGGCATGGTAACATTTATGAAGCCAACATTCAATCAAATACTGATGGCTCCTCTACTTGTCTCATCAGTAAAGCATCAGTAGATGAAAGTTGGAATTGGAACAAGAAGCTTTCTCATCTCAACTTCAGCAATATCAATGAGTTGGTTAAGAAATATTTGGTTAGAGGATTGCCTAAAGCTTTGTATACTCCTGATGGACTCTGTGATGCATGTCAAAAAGCTAAACAGAGAAGGACATCATTCAAGAGTATATATGAATCCTCTATTGGTGAACCATATCATATGTTGCATCTTGACTTATTTGGACCAGTCAATATAATGTCCATCAATAAGAAAAGGTACACTCTTTTAATTGTTGATGAATACTCAAGATTCACCTGGGTGTATTTTCTGCACAGAAAAGATAAGACTCCTGAGATATTGTTGGACCATGTGAGAATGATTGAGACAAGCACAAAGTATAAAGTAAAGATTCTGAGAAGTGATAATGGTACTGAATTCAAGAATTCAAAGATGGAAGAGTTCTGCAAATACAAAGGAATTATTCAACAATTCTCTGCTCCTGGCACACCCCATCAAAATGGAGTAGTTGAGAGGAAGAATAGAACTCTTATTGAAGCTGGCAGAACTATGTTGGAAGAAGCTAAATTACCTACATATTTCTGTGCAGAAGCAGTCAACACAGCATGCTAGACTCAAAATCTCACACTGATAAACAAACATTGTGTAACTCCTTATCAAATGCTCAAGGAGAAGAAACCTAGTTTGAAGCATCTGCATGTGTTTGACTGTAAATGTTTTGTTCTCAGAACTCATCCTGAACAGCTAGGGAAATTTGAAACAAAGGCTGATGAGGGAATTTTTATAGGCTATCCAGCCTCAAGAGCTTTCAGAGTTTTTAACTTGAGAACAAGGGCTGTCATGAAGTCAATTCATGTATCTTTTGATGATAAGAAGATAACTGGAATTGCTGAGGATTCTCATGATAGTTTAATCTTTGCAAATGAAGCTACCAAGGAACCTGAAGAACAAGAATCAGATACTGACACTACATCAGATACTGATGGGTCACCAAATCCTGATGACACATCAAATCCTGATGATGCACCAAATACTGATGGTGCTAATACTGATGACACATATAATGGTGTCACTACTAGCAGTGCAAATGTTGAGGGGGAACAACAACAAACTGCTACTAATTCTGAGTCTACTCAATCATCGGGACAGAATTCTTCAGATACTTATTCAAGTGACAATCCTGATAATCCATCAGGAGGTAACAACAACAATTCAGGGGGAGCTTCTAATGAATTAAATTCTTCTAATCAAGACAACACCAATCCAGGGGGATCATCTACTTCAAGAAATAACTTACCACCAGCAAGGAAATGGACAAGAAATCATTCTCCTGATTTGATAATTGGGGATCCTGATGCAGGTGTTAAGACAAGAAGTGCAACTGCAAATGAATGTCTCTTTCATAACTTTATATCCAAAGAGGAACCTAAGAAAGTTGAGGATGCACTTAAGGATGTTGATTGGGTTACTACAATGCAAGAAGAGTTGAATGACTTTGAAAGGAATGAAGTCTGGAAACTGGTGCCAAGACCAAAGAACAGGTCAATTGTTGGTACAAAGTGGGTATTTAAGAACAAGACTGATTCTGATGGAGTAATAATCAGAAATAAAGCAAGGCTAGTTGCAAAGGGGTATTCTCAACAAGAAGGAATTGACTATGATGAAACTTTTGCTCCTGTTGCAAGGCTAGAAGCCATCAGGATCTTTCTGGCATATGCAGCCCACAAGAAATTCAAGGTTTTCCAGATGGATGTGAAAAGTGCTTTCTTAAATGGTGAACTGGAGGAAGAAGTCCATGTTGAACAACCTCCTGGTTTCATTGATCCAAAATATCCAAATTGTAACACCCCCAGATCCGGGGTCATGAATCTAGGCTGTCACACTCCATCAATTATACAATACCTGCATTACTTAAAACATTCTAATAATACAAATCCAAAGACCCCAATCACTTATGCACACACACAAGTTATAGCCTTGGAAATGAGCAACAAAAGTAACATTTGTTATTACAACTCAAATGTACTATCCAGGATCTCATCTATTATTTACAACCTCTACCTGAAGTTACAATAATAGACCTCACCGTTCTATACAAAGTTTAATAATACCACCTACTCGAAAACAACTCTTACTAATTCAGTCTGCAACTGTTATGCTAACTCCGACAGTATTCATCCTACTGAACTAACTCAAGGGTGGTCTCTCCATTCCCTTGCTCTCGTAATACGGGGTGACTCGGCAATGTTTTCTTCATGCTGAGAGTATTAATAAAGCAAGAATGAGCTAATAGTGCTCAGCAAGAAATCTACCCAAGTTTAAATCTTTAAACCTTTAAGGTAAATAATCCATATAGGATCCATGTTTTAAAACTACTAGGGTTTGTCCCCAAAATAGTATATCGTTCAAAATACTGTATGACTTATAATCATACTCAAACACTCTTCGTAATTCATTTAAAAATCCTTGGTATCAATATAATAAACCAAGTCTCAAAACATATCTTTTTAAAATAGATATTAAACATTGGAATCAAGGCTTAAAGCCTATTCATTGATTCAAAATACTATACAGTTCAATATACTGTATAATCTTAAATCCCTTCTCAACATATATATACATGCATATCTACTTAGATATCTCATACTGTTCAAAATACCGTAAAATATCAGTAATGAACACCTTTTCGACTCTGTTGTGTTGTGGTATATAAAAGAAGCAATAATGAGCACTATAGCTCTACAATAAGATATAGCAGCATAATCATATATTTAAGCTGATATCATATTTGGAAAACCTTTAAAACTCCGTTCGTATATAGAACGACATGTTTAAATATTCTTTTCGTCAAAACATGCCATACAGTACAACTACTGTATGAGGAACATCATCACTCATCACTGCCACATTATCAGCAACTCAGCGCATAGGCTTTTGCTACAATGTGCAGCACAATTCCAATCGGAGGGGAGGGACCTTTCTTCAGGGCACGCCACGATACACGATGATCAGTCGTTGTATCTTACTCACACTTTTCTACTAGTAGATGGACGACATCTTAACACGATTATCACCCTAGCCGCATACGGGCTTTGTATCTGCTGGACTGACCTACAACCTCCTACGCGAGATAAGTGCTGGACTGACCTACAGCCTCTTACGCTAGATAAATGTTGGACTGCCTCGCAGCCTCTTACGCTATAATCAGAGGTACTGTCCAACAGCCTCCTTCGCGTTTCCTTCTGGTCCCGGATAAAATCAATGAAACGGGAATCAGATTTTAATCCTGGTTCCCCAAGTACAAAATACTTGTTGATAGGTTTTGTAAAAACACCCTTACTTCCAGATTATATCGGAAGTAAGTCACAATGTGGGTTGACCGTTGTCAACTGACCTCGACTCTCGAGTAAAACATTTCAAATCATGACCTGGGAGTTTTTGTTAAAATCTCTTTAGTTCTGATAATTCAGAAACCCAATATGATCACTTTTTAATGAAAGAGGCAAGTGAAATCATATATTCACTTCCTGGAATGGATTCCCAATTTTTAATAAGTTGAAATCAAAATTATCATTCGAGATAAATAATTAAAGTAGTTGGGAACCCCTACTATAGTCACATAAATCCCTTTTTGGGATCAGAAAATATTTGAAATACTTATTGGAACCTTACGTAATATTTAAATAAGGTTCTATGATTTTTAAATCATTTTTGGAATATTTAATAAATATTCAAATAATAAATATTGAATTATTTTTCAATAAGTTCCATCTAAGTGAATATTCAAATTAATATTCACTTAATTAAATAAATATTCAAATAATATTTATAATAATATTATTTAAATATCTCACATTAAATATCCAATAATATATATATTGGAATATTTAATCAACATTTTAAAATATAACTGTCCCTGGAACCTTCCAGCTTCTAACAGTATAATCAAGACAAAATACTAATTTAACTACCAGTCTAAGTTTTAAAAATCCTCGTACGAGCGCTCTACCCTTAGAGCCTCTATAACACCTCGGTTTATATCTAATATTTACATAGCATATAAACCTTTATATATATCACAAAGCTTTTTACCAAGCATAATCAGTTTGTAATCCTTTTAAAGCATTAAGGCAGTATATATCACAATCACAACATTTAATCACAACAGCATCTACATAAGATGTAGGGTTTGAGAACTTGCATGCATCTATCATATGCATACATCACATCTCATCATTTTTAATACCATCATATCTATATATGATGTGAGGTTTGAAAGCATGCATCTATCATATGCATATATCACATCTCATCATTTTTAATACCATCACATCTATATACGATGTGAGGTTTGAAAGCATGCATAATATTGTATGCATATATTACATTTGAAAGCATGCATCTATCATATGCATATCATCAGAATAGTGTACTTTAAAATACAGCATGGAATGAGAAAACTTGCCTCGGGTCCTTGGTTGTTAGGGGTTCAAGAATTTGTCGGGAAATCTATAAACAAAGAAATACTCGATCAGTCCCCTAGCTCAATCATTTGCTCATAACAACTTACTCATAATACTTCGCTTATCCTTAAGACACTCACTTTAAGTTAACCATAAGTCAAACACATCATGTAATACTTAACATGTAAGTTCTAGTCCAAGGTTTAAGCCTAAACACATTTTACATATGCTTGTTTCGAATTCCATCGTAGAACTATATCTTATCACGTCTTTTATCCACGAACTTTACTCCAACATATAGTCATGTTATTCCTCAACAACGTTCGTGTTTTAATTGACTTGAAATAATTCTTTATCTAAGTCACAACGGGTGGTCAAGGTAGTACTCTAGAGTTGACTTTTCACAAAGTTACTATTACGCGACTCGCACTCTAACATTTTTAATAAATCCGAAAACTCGTATTTAAATACAAGACCACTTCTAAAATCATCTTGAGTATTTTTAATATTTATAATAAAATATTTGATCTCAAAACAGGGGTTTCACTTGGTGAAATGTATTCTCAAACTGGGATGAGCTACGGAAAGTTACTATTCGCACGCCTTTCACTAAAACACTCATATCTCCTTAACCGTTAATCGAAATGACACACCGTTTTCGCGTGCGCGATCTAGAGAAAGAATAGAACAAAATTATTGAAAAAACTTTTCTGCTTAAGGGGATGAAAATCCCGAGAGCAGCAGGTTTAGGGCAGTAGAGTGCAGAACCACTTACTCCTCGCGCAGCTTTGGTTCCGACATTTTTATAAAATCGAAATATTATCTTTTTAACCCGAAACCTTCTCGATTCACTAACTAACTGTCCATGTTAGTATCCATTATAATCTCATGACTTAATTCCATTTTTAAGGGGCTTGATCATATTCTCAAAGTTCGTGTAATGAACTACTTAGTTATCCGAAACCGCTTTCACTAAAACGGATGTTTCTCCTAAACCGTAAATCAAAACGATACGATTCTTTCGCTAAAACAAACTAGGAAATAGAGGCTACATGATCATGGTCAGAAAGCCTCATGGTTATTCCCTTAAGGTATTCGTGATCTCTGTCCAAACATCCTAAATGAAATTCGACATGGTAACGACGCTTAAACGCGATTCCCGTGTTTAAAAACACTCCAATTCATTCATCAACACAACCAATCCATCCATACTTCTCATTCATCATCTAAACTAATCCATGATCTTTAACCAACAAGTCAAAACCAACATTTACTAGTTTAACCATCAAGATAATCACTAAACAATCATTATATCCAAGGATTCAACCTTTAATCCATACTATCTCAAACTATCATCAACCTAATCATAAAAATCGAATTATAACTAAAGGTTTGAGATGTTTGTACCTTCCTTGATGCTTGGTATACCCTAACAATAGCTTATATATCCTTGCTTGATCCTTAAACATCCTTAACAAGCCTTAATCTTCAAGAATAAATCAAGAAATTCATAAGTTACTATTCAAAATACTATTCATGCTCATCTTTGATTCAACTTTTGAACATGAAATCATCCATGGATGAAGCTAGGATCAAGAGGTTACCTTAATTTGGAAATATGGAAGCTTTAGAATCCATCCTTGCAATTTTTGGAGAAGTGGAAGTGGTAGAAATCTTTTTAAGGAAATGGAAGAATGGTTTTGGTCGAAAGTTTGATGAAGAAATGGATGCATCTCTTTTGTTCTTGTTTTCTTTTCTTTCTTTTTGTCAAAATATCTCTAATTTGGATGCATCTTATTTGTGTGGCTATAAGCAAGACTTGTCACCAATGACACCCCTCATTTTAATCTTGTGGTTGTGGTGAAAGTGGTGACAAGGTGGTGATTCATCACCTTGTCGTCACTTTGTCATCACCATGTCATCCTCTTGCATCATGCTTATGTCATCATTTTTATCCTCAATCCTCTTATATATTGCACTTGATGATCTTATATGATACTCCTCCTTTGGTTAGGGTTTAATCCATAATTTGTTACGCTTTTGTTTCGCGATAGGTTCAAGTGATTTTAAAAACGTTCCTATGTACCAATGTTAGGAGATACTTCCTTTATCTTTCCATTACCTTGGCTTAATATATGATCCTAGATTTCTCACCTTGGCTTAAGATATGATTATGGATTTCTCATTATACATACTTTCTCAAAACGATCAAATCAATACATCCTTGATTGTCTGATGAATAGTGATCAAAATTTTAAAGTTGGAATCTCCCGATTCTGATCGCGTTTACATTCACTTATTTTCCTTATACCTCACTAATATAACTTCGAAACATTCATTCCATGCCTCGCATATATAGTGGTCTGAAAATTTTCTTAGCCAGCAAAATTCACTATTCATCAACATTCACTATTCATCAAAATTTTTAACTAAGTCCAAAATTTGGGGTTATTACACAAATCATGTCTATAGATTGGATAAGGCACTTTATGGACTAAAGCAAGCTCCAAGAGCATGGTATGAAACCTTAGCTCAATTCTTACTGGAAAGTGGATTCAGAAGAGGTACTATTGATAAAACTCTGTTTTATTTGAATCATGGTAAGGATTTGCTTTTAGTTCAGATTTATGTTGATGATATCATTTTTGGGTCAACAAACAATAAGCTATGTGAGAAGTTTTCTAAGCTTATGCAGTCAAGATATCAAATGAGCATCATGGGAGAAATGAATTACTTTCTTGGTCTTCAAGTTAAACAGACTGATGATGGCATTTTTATCAATCAGTCAAAGTATACAAGGAATTTATTGAAAAGGTTTAACATGCAAGATAGTGCTTCTGCAAGTAGTCCCATAGCTACAGCTACCAAACTTGATCCTGACCAAGGTGCTGAGGTAGATGTAACTCACTACAGGGGAATGATTGGCTCACTGTTGTATCTTACTGCAAGTAGACCAAATATCATGTTTGCAACCTGTCTTTGTGCAAGATTTCAAGCAAATCCCAGGGAACCTCATCTGATTGCAGTCAAAAGAATTTTCAGATATCTCAAAGGCACTCCTTCACTTGGCCTTTGGTATGCAAGGGAATCAAATTTTGGTTTGTGTGGTTACCCAGATGCTTATTTTGCAGGGTGCAAGATAGACAGGAAAAGTACTTCGGGAAGTTGTGCAGAAGCTGAGTACATTGCTGCAGGAAATTGATGTGCTCAGATAATGTGGATGAGAAATCAGTTGTTAGATTATGGCCTGTCTGTTGCCCGGTAATAAACAATTGTAGAAGGGGGGTTGAATACAATTGTGTAAGATTCTCGACTTAATAAGATATGAATCACAAATATGAAAGAATGATAATAGCTTTATTAAATCTTATATAAAACTGTTAAAAAATCTCTCAAGAAATTCTGTGTTCTTGAGAGCTGCTAGATTACAAAAACTCTCTCAAGAAATTCTGATGTTCTTGAGAGCTTCTATCGATCTCTAAATCGAAACCTAAACTGTGTTTATATACTACACAGCTTCTCTATCAATGATAAGTCCTAATCAATTACAAAGATTGAAACCTATCCTTAATTGATAGCTACATTCTACAGACCAGGAACCGACATAATAATCTTCCTTATTTAACTAGACTCCAAATATAACTCGAAGTAGGAATCCCGATCAGCATCCAGTCCTAATGATCAAACTGATCCCAGTCCTGATATTCATCTTGATCCTGACGACCATGCAATCCTGATGATGTCAGCAATCCTGATCAGTTGAAGTCTAGATCCTAACGATCATTGAATCCTGATCTAACAATCTCCCCCAATCTCATACTTTGTGAAATAAAGTATAGATTCCTAAGATTCAATGATGTCAAAAACATATTTACAAAATGTACAAATATCTTTAGTAGCAACTTATCAGTTTAAATTCTTTGATAGAACAGATTCGTCTTCAAGAAGTCGGATAACAAATTTTCTTCTTTTTCTTCAAGAATTTGAATCAGTCTTTCCTTAAGATTTTTGAGATCTTCATCTTCCTCATTAATCTGGTAAATAGCCGCTCTGAGATTCTGTATGGAGCTTCTTTGTAGACTGTGCTCTTCAAGCAAAATATAAGCAATTTCCTTCCCATCAGGATTAAGAGTAAGTTGAGTCATGCCAAAAGTCACTTCTTTAACAACAGTGCCCCTTTGCATTTCCACATCCTGTCCTCTTTGATTTAAGTACATGGGAGTATAATTACCATTGAAATTTCTGTTTCCATCCAGTCTTTTCTTATTGTTGACAAAATCATGTCACTCCATTCTTTGCACACTTTATTCTTCCATCTTAACAGATAATGAACATATTTCAGTTCCTGTGTAGTTTTCATCAGCAGATCTTGAATGGATAGAATCTTCACACTACCATCTTTCATGAAGTACAGAAGCTTTTCTTTCTTTTCAATACCATCATGACAATCTATAACTATATCAACAGCTAATAAATTGTTCAGGTTTTCAGAAGTTAAAGTACCTCCAATTTCAGTCAAGGAGTAAGGATCAACATATGACATATTCAGATATTCAGCATCCCTGTGTCCAATACCTCCTCTTGAATTACTTGTCAATTGCTTCAAATTTGAAAACATTTGTAGCCAGAGTGCTTTTGATCTAATCATATCAGACAAATCAACAACACTTGAAGCACTTGTTATAATTCCTCCATTCTGAAAATTGATAGGTGCGTTACACCTCAGTGTACTTATGTGTTTCCACTTCATCTCTTTCTCTTTTTCAAAAGCATAGCTTCTTTCTAGTAAAGATTCTTGTCTGCTTGGATTTCTCCACAATCTTCTGTTTGAGAGTTTAAGCCTTTGTACATAGAGATTGAAATCTCTATTTGTTGTTCTTGTGATTTCTCTTCTTCTGGCTTTCTTCTCAATTCAGGTTCTTCTTCAACATTTCCATCATCACCAAAAGTAGATCTGTCAGGAACTACTAAAGTTTGAGTAGGTTCAGGAATTTCTTCTATTAATAAACCTCTAGACCTTGTCTGTCTAGGCACTGTTTGAGTTGAAGAACCTCTTCTACCTCTTCTAGCACCTCTCCTACCTCTGCCTCCTCTACCTCTAGCAGGAGCAGGTTTATTAAAGCTTTCCATCATTTCTCTCTGTTGTCTTAAGAATTCTTCATGTGAGAGATCAGGATATTCTTCACTTGTTGTAGAGAGTGCTTTTCTTGCAAATAATTGTTGAACTCTTTTATCAGTGTGATATCGAGTAACAATTCTGCCATCTTTTGTAGAGAACTTCTGGAATAGATTTGATGCATCTTCAGGATTATCAATAATCACATCTTCATCACCTTCAGGAATTGTAGCAAGAGTTTATTCATGACCAGGCATCAGGATTTGATCACCTGTCAGGATGTGTTCTTCCGTCAGGATCTGAGATTGCACCAATGTTCTTACTGTCCTTACTCCAGAATCAGAAACATGAGTTGATTGCTTTGTTTGACTTTGAGAAGTTTGAATTGTCTTCATAACAGCAACATCAGAGGTTTCTCCTTGTAGAATTTTGTCACCACCATCATTTCCAGTATTATCATCATCATCATTATTTCTCAATACTAGATCAGGTGTACATTTTGTTGCCTGACTTACCTTCTCCCCCTTTTTGACATCAGTATTTGACAATATATTCAAAATTAAGGCAAGAGAGGTTTGAATGTCAGTTACCTTTGTATCAAGAGAATCAATCATTCTGTTGATGGAGGTTTGTTCAGTAATGATGGACTTAACTTGGGATTCCACTACCCTTAGTTGAAGAGCAGTAGGCACCTTTGTAAAGCTTTGAGAAATATCATCCCTCACCAACTTAGTTGCAGCTTTGACAGAATCAATCTCATGTTTCAGGCTTTTGGATAAAAGAGTTGTAGCCTTCAGATGATTCTTCAAATCTGGATTCTCTATCATCTTCACTGCATCATACGCATGATCCAAGGCATATAGATAGCTGACAGATTCATCAAACCTATACCATTCGTTTTCCCATTGATGCCTTCTCAGCTTTTCTGCAGTATTGATTTCAGAAGGAATAGAAAAATCTTGTCTGAGATCTTTTCCAGTAGAAGCCTTGCCAGTCATGAAAGTGCTTGACGAGCCATAAGTTGTTCCAAGACTAGATTTTAGAACTCTGGCAAGCTGTTCCTTCTCGTCATTATTATCATCATCACTATCATCAGAATCATCATCATCATGAGGAACATCAGGATCAGGAATAGCTATACCTTTCAGTTTATCCTGTGAATCTGTGATAGGATGGTCCATTGGTCGTGATCTTAGTGGTTGTATCAAAATTGGCTCAGCATCAGGAGCACCACTAGCATCAGGAGTAACACCGTCAGGATTTGATAAGCTTGCATCAGTATTAGGTACTGATGGTTCTTGTGTAACATGAGGTTCTGAAGCTGCTTCAACACTTTGAGTTGGAGGTTCTTGTGTGCTTCCCTCATTGACAGTGTCCTTGACCAATCTTTCACTAGAAGCTGTAGCTTTGCCTGCATCTTCACTTTGAGAAGATGGTTCTTGTGTGGCTGGAATCTTGATGTCTTCACTCTCCCTTTGAGAAAATGGTTCTTGTGGGACCATTCCAATAGCTAAGCCTTCACCCAAACTTTGATTGAGTGGTTCTTGTGTGGCAGGATCTTCAGTTTGAGCTGCTGAATCACTTTGAGATCCAGGTTCTTGTGGGCTTGATCCTTTCAGCTTCTTTTGTCTCTTGAAAACTATCTCTGCTACTTTCCTTTTCTTCTCCAATGGATGGGACAATCCAAGCTTTGAAGCAGTCTCAGCAACCTTCTCCCATGAAATTTCAACAATCTTTGCAGATGGAGAGTCCATTGTTGGAGAGTCTGAGATAGAGACAACTTTCGTTTGTGCATCAGGAATGCCAACATCAGGATTTGCTAGAGCATCAGGAGTAGATGACTCATCAGGATTTGAAGTATGAATATTGATATCCTTCATTTGCACTTTCAACGGAATATGATACCTGCTTTTCGATAAAGTTCTTTTCTTCTGTGGCTTTGATGAAGGTGCCACAGCTTCAATAGCAGTATCAACAACTTCCTTATTCACTTTCATTATAGAGGATATAGGTAAATCATCCTCTGAATCAGTCTCATCCCTGAGCACCAACTTCCTTTTAACAGAAACAGTCTCAACACTCTTAGCAGCTTTCTTCACAAGGACCCCTTGTACACCCCCTTGTATCCTCTTTTTAGTGAGTGGTGTAGAGGAAAAATCCTTTGAACCTGATTGCCTTCCAGACACATCAGTTCTAGCTGATTTCTTTGATTTTACAACTAAAGCCTTTTGAGAGACATTAGAGGTGGTTGTTGACTGTTTGGACTGTTTAGGTGGTATGCTGAGGTCAGGAACAAGGTGTGATTGGCCTTGCCCCATAGCATGAGAAAGTAATCCATAACAAGTAGGCATTTTCTGATGTAAGAAAAACCTAACCTCATCAGGAATAAAAGCATTACCAATAAAACCATTTGCCTTATCACTGTTGACTAAGGACTTAATATTATTCTCAGTAATTCTACAGATAGGTAGAACTACATCATCCTCAAAAACAACATTAGGACATAAGTGATTAAATATCAACTGTAAAAATCTAAGAAAACAGACAGAACCTAACTTATCTGATTTCCTATCACTTAAAGCTTTTAAGATAAAAGATCCATAATCAAACACTGTAGAATGGATAAGAGAGTACCCAATTTTGAGAGATCCTGATGGAAGAGCATCAAAATTTGATGTCTTGTTCAGGAAACAGCGACTGATCGTATCAAAGAAGAAATTCCATTCCTTCTTAAGCTTCGTCCTGAAGAGATTTCCATATCTCTTTACTTCACCATTGTAGCCCAACTTTGTAACAAACTCAAAAAGAGTAGAGTCTGAAACATAATCAGGAACAACATCACCAAGAACAGGTAAATGCCCTCCACAATTGCAGGAGTCACATAGTGAGTAATCCCATCATATTCAAAACTCATCAAGATTGAGTCAGAATGCCCTTTGTCAAAAGTAACTGAGTTCCACACCTGCATTACTGACTTAAAATAAACACTTGCAGGTTCTGTTAAAGCAAACTTCAATGGGCTTGAAGCTAGAAAATCTTGAATAATGTGAAACTCATTGGGTAATTCCTGATGGTCTAGAATAGCTACAAAATTATTAGTGGCAAACGTAACACAACTAACCATAGTCTGTTTGTTTATGAATGAGGAAGACGCCATTAAAACAGTATCAAAAACTTGAGAATTGAGATTTAGAAATTAGGGTTCTTGAACACAGAGAGAGAAATAAGATGAAAAACTGATGAAGAGAGAGTAATCAGAAATTTAGCAAATCAAATGTATTTTGTTAAAACAAAATATTACTCTCAATGACAGGTGGCAAATTATGATTTGTGCAAAAATGATTAGTGGACAAATTACGTGCGAAATTAAACATAACTGCACCGCTTTTTATGTGTATCTATATGTATATATCTATCAGTGTGACACACGCGCACATACAATTGTCCAACCAAAACTCAAACGTTTCTCATCAGATACTGACGAAAAATCAGGCACAATTAAAGCAATGAAATACTGACCTGTACATCAGGATTGACCAGTTGACTTCCTGTCAGGATTTTGTCCTATCAGGATTTGATCAAAAATACATACCTTTCTGAATGACCATCAGGATTTGATAGTCATCAGGATTTCTTCTCTGTAGTGAGTTACATCTACCTCAGTACCTTGATCAGGATCAAGTTTGGTAGCTGTAGCAATGGGAGTACTTGCAGTAGCACAGTCTTCCATGTTAAACCTTTTCAGTAAATTCCTTGTATACTTAGACTGATTGATAAAAATGCCATCATCAGTCTGTTTAACTTGAAGACCAAGAAAATAACTCATTTCTCCCATCATGCTCATTTGATATCTTGACTGCATAAGCTTAGAAAACTTTTCACACATTTTATTGTTTGTTGACCCAAATATGTGTTAGTATTAGTGCCCTAGAGACAATACAATTGTACTTCCGGGAAACACTATTTTGTTATTTAATAATAATTATGTTCTATTGATTATTCAACAACAATTATTATGTCTTTATTTACTGCGATATTAATGTTAGAGTAATAAATGTCCTTGGAATAACGAACACGTATTCTATATCTTTAAGTATGTGACTTAAAAATGAGATTATAAGAATAGTGTTTATATTCCTAAAATATCCCTAATTAAGCATTATGAATTGGGACAATTATGATGCATAAAGATTAGTATGATCGTTGACTAAATGACCACATCTCATTGGTCATAGGTATAGTGATACTAAAGTCAAGAACATAGGTGCATGTAATATTCTACATGGCACCGGATTGACCCACAGTGATATTCTACATGGTAATAAAGTCATTAGAATAGCTCACAGTGATAATGGTGTAATGATCCTTAGACTTGAGATCATTATATTTCTATACGAGGATTAATATACTTTGATTACATTAAAAGTTACCTTTGACCGGGTGATGATAAAAGTGGATATCAGGTATATTATGAGTCGTATGAGAAATATGAATGATAGATATAAGATTTAACCCTCCTATTATTAGGAGAGATATTATTGGCCTCTTGATTGAGTGAGACTATGAAAATGCATGGCCATGCTCAAATATTGATTTGTTTTAATAGTCTACTCATTGATCAAGGAAACCTGGATTAAATGTTGAAGAGGATGACTAATAACATGCCTCGAGTTTAATCTATAATATTTGGTTAAGGGGATTATATTACACGGAAATATTAGTCACGAAAGGTTTAATTGGATCACCAATTATTATTATTACTTCGGTAGCAATGATGTATTACTAGATGCCGCTCATTGTTTATAATTTTATTATGAGATATTAAAATTATTGCCAACGTAATAATAACCTAAAGGGTTACACATAAAGAACGTTTTAAACGGAGCATTAATTAAATTTCGAATTTAATTGAATTATTATTATTGAATTATTGGATTAATTAAGTAGGACTTGATTAATTATATAATAATTCGAATATAATAATTAATAATACTAATAATCAGATTGGGTTTTGGAAGCCCAATCAGATTAAGCAAGGCCCAAAATTCTCTTTTCAGATAAATACATTATGATGTATTGTTTTAGGTTAAGTTGAAAAATTCGTTTTTCAGAAAAAAAAACCCTAGCAGCTCTGCATATTAGAGAGGCTAGAAACAGAGAGAGAGAAGGTTTTGAGGGCGGTTTTATTTGGCTAGTACCAACTCCGTGATCGTTGGACGATCAAGCGTTCGTGTGGACTACTTTGGCGACGCAGATCTTGAACAAGGGCTGCGTGGTGGTTACAACAAGGACCTCCAAGTTTCTGAATATTATAAGCTCGATTAAGGTATGATTTCGTTTCTCCATAATCAGCCATGTCTTATACACGGATCCTAGGGTTAGGGTTTCGGATTATTATTGTTTTTACGACTGTTTTCGCTGCGTTTGTTGCCCCGAAACCCAACAATATGATATCATCAACATAAATCTGAACTAAAAGCAAATCATTACCATGATTCAAATAAAATAGATTTTTATCAATAGTACCTCTTTTGAATCCACTTTCTAGTAAGAACTGAGCTAAGGTTTCATACCATGCTCTTGGAGCTTGCTTTAGTCCATAAAGTGCCTTATCCAATCTGTAAATATGATTTGGATATTTTGGATCAATGAAACCAGGAGGTTGTTCAACATAGACTTCTTCCTCCAGTTCACCATTTAAGAAAGCACTTTTCACATCCATCTGGAAAACCTTGAATTTCTTATGAGCTGCATAAGCTAGAAAGATCTTGATGGCTTCTAGTCTTGCAACAGGAGCAAAAGTTTCATCATAGTCAATTCCTTCTTGTTGAGAATACCCCTTTGCAACTATCCTTGCTTTTTTTCTGATAATTACACCATCTGAATCAGTCTTATTTTTGAAAATCCATTTTGTACCAACAATTGACCTGTTCTTTGGTCTTGGCACCAGTTTCCAGACTTCATTCCTTTCAAATTCATTCAATTCTTCTTGCATTGCAGTAACCCAATCAGCATCTTTGAGTGCATCTTCAACTTTCTTTGGTTCCTCCTTTGACAGAAAGTTATTATATAGACATTCATTTTGAGTTGCACCTCTTGTCTGAACACCTGCATCAGGATCTCCAATTATCAAATCAAAAGTATGACTTGCAGTCCATTTCCTTGCTGATGGTAAGTCATTCCTTGATGTAGATGCTCTCCCTGGATTGGTGTTATCTTGATTGAAAGAATTTGTTTCATTAGAAGCTCCCCCTGAATTATTGCTATTTCCTCCTGATGAAATATCAGGATCATCATTTGAATCAGTATCTGAAGAATTCTGTCTTGATGATTGAGTTGACTCTGAACTTGTAGCAGAATGATGTTGCTCCCCCTCAACATTAGCACTACTAGTTGTATTACTATTGTTTTCATCATCAGAATTAACATTTGAAGTGTCATCAGGATTTGATGTGTCATCAGGATTTGGTGACCCATCAGGATCTGATGAACTAACAGGATCTGATTCATTTTCTTCAGGTTCCTTGGTAGCTTCATTTTCAAAAATCATTCTATCATGTGAGTCTTCATTCAATCCAATTATCTTCTTATCATCAAAAGATACATGTATTGACTCCATGACAGTCCTTGTTCTCAAGTTAAAAACTCTAAAGGCTCTTGATGCAGGATAGCCTATGAAAATTCCTTCATCAGCCTTTGTTTCAAACTTTCCTAGCTGTTCAGGATGAGTTCTGAGAACAAAACATTTATAGCTGTAAAGCATAATGTAACATAAGATGTAAAAGAGATAACTACAACTCAACAAAGGACAAGACAGACAATAATATTAACAGAAGCACAGGAATCCAGAATCAAAGAAGAAAAGGTAAACTCAAAAAATCAAAATACGTTATGTATTCTTGAAGTCCGTAAACAGGTCACGGAAAGAAGTTCATGAAAATGTTCAAGCCTCAGTGACAGCAAAAGAAACAAGACTTTCAAGACGACAGAAGTATGTGAATGATTTAGGGTTCAGTACCACGGGATTCCAGTGATGAAGCAACCAGAACGACAAGGGACTTATCAGCAGCACTATATTGAAGACATAAAAGAAGAATTGATCAAGTGTTATTCATCTGTGAACCAGACCAGTTGCACTAGGTGACGGCACTAAAAAGATCAAGTTGTTTTATCGTCTCAGAAGAAATTGATACAGTCTAAAACTTAAACACCCAGGAGCTCAGGAGTAATTACTAAAGGACAAAAGACAAGAAAAAGAATTCGATAGTTTTTCAATTGAAAAAACTATCGAATGGTGGTTGAAGTGATTCATTGAAAAACAAAGTAAATTAATTTGGCATTCGATAGTTTTGATTTAAAAACTATCGAATGGCAAATTGATTTAATCCATTCGATGGTTTTTTAATCCATTCGATGGTTTTTCAATTCATGGAGCAGGTGAAAAGTTGTGCTTGTCTGACAGGTTGATGAAGATCCAACGGCCAAGAATATTCTATTCTAAATGGTTCGATGGTTTTTCAATTCAAGTCTACAATTAACTCGAGAGAAGATAGTGTCTTCTTTAGTTAAGGCATTCAACACAGAGACATTACTGAGAGAGAGAAGAGCCGGAGAAAATTATCAGAGAAATTAATAGTGCTCAGAACTTGATCATTGTTTTGTATTTGTGTAACCTTAAACTCATTGAAGCTAATCTACGGATTAGAAATTGTAGCACCCCTCGAGGTTTATATTTATAAAAAGATATATTCCCCGAAACTTGATTTGGTTTGGTGTGTTTGATTTCGTTATAGAACTGAAAGATTAATCCGCGAACGAAATTGAATTATTTGTGAGTATCGTATTCAACCCCCCCCCCCTTCTACGATACTTTGGACCTAACAATTGGTATCAGAGCTACTTGATTGATATACAAATCAGATCCGGTGAATGAGACCAAAATCAAACGTAGCGTGAAAATCCGAAGCAAATTTTTTAACTTTCAAAATTTTTCATTTAATTGGAATTTCTTGAATTTTAAACAATTTGAAATTTTCAGAAACCATGAGTGCTCCAAATACAACCGCTGGTATTAAAGTTCCCCCGTTTACTAGAGATGATTTCGGTTTGTGGAAGATGAAGATGTTGTTATTTATCAAGGCATCTAATCCGTTATACATTGGCATATTAGAGAACGGACCGTTTGTACCAATGAAACCAGTTAGTGAATCTACAGCTCCTGATGGTAGCAGGATTCCTCAAGGCACCCAACCTAAGATATTACTGAATATACAGATTCTAACAAAGAACTGATTCGATTGGACACCGGTTTAATGTTGATATTGGCGGACTCCGCAGACAAGGAAATGAGCTATCAGTTGATGAACTGTACAAGCGGGAAACATATGTGGGATACCATTAACTTGATAATGGAAGGAACTGAAGACGTTCAGGAAAACAGATTGGACATCCTGACTTCTCAATATGAAGCGTTTAGGTCTCTGCCAGGAGAAAGTATAACTCAGGTCTTTGAGAAATATACTAAGCTTCTCAATGAATTGGCAATGAAAGGAAAGACCTATCCACTGAGAGAATCAAACAGGAAGTTCATGATGACGCTGCCCCATCATGTAGAACACAAGTCATCATCCATTAGGGAAAGAATTGACTTCACAAAGATGTCATTAGAGATGATCTATGGCAAGTTGAAGACCTATGAGATGGAACAGGAACAAAGGGTGATAATCTACGGATCAGGGACAGTGGAGAACAAGCACAATGCACTTGTGAGATCAGCAGCACTTGTAGTGGATGAACCAATAACTTCTGAGATTCAGGTTCAAACCCCTAGAGCTGGAAAGGAGGTGATAATAGAAGCAGAAATGGATTCTGTGAATCTGGGTGTTGATGAAAGTGATTACTACACCCTAGAAGAGCTTGAGCAAATGGAAGACAAAACCATGGCGTACTTAGCTGCAAAATTTAGTCACATTCGTTTCAAAAGAAACCCTAAGTACAAGTTCAAGGGCTCAACCAACAGATTCCAGAAGAGCAATTATACACCTAGTACAGGCTTTAAGGGAGGCTACAAGACTGGCATGATTGATAGAAGCAAATCAAGATGCTACAACTGCAATGAGTTAGGGCATTTCGCCACTGAATGCCGGAAGCCTCGTCAAGCAAGAGACATGAAAGATGTCTATGGAAAGAAGGATTCTTATGATGAGTTGAAGAAGGAGAATGCCAAGCTTAAACAGCAACTGGAGGCATTGTCTGGAAAGCAGAAAGGGAAAGCTTATATAGCAGAGGGAAATCACTGGGATGATACTGATTCGGATGAAGAGGAGGAATATGTAAATGTTGCTCTAATGGCTGACTCTTCAGAGGAATCACCACAATCATCTCAGGTACCTATCTTAACTACAATTGATATGTCTAATTCTGAGTACAAGAAAACTGTGCAAGATCTTAGTGTAGAATTGTTTAATGTACACACAAGCATGCTAGCATCAGAAATGGAAAATGCTAAACTAGTTCTTAAGATTAAAAAGCTAGAATCTAAAAATGAAGAACTAGAGCTTGTAGCTGTAACATTAGAAGATCTTAAGAAAAAGAATGCGTACTTAGAGAACAAGGTCAAGTGTAATGATGAGATAGAGACTATCCTCAGGAAGCAGATTTCAGATCTAGATTTGAAGCTGAATGCTTTTAAGAATTCCGCTCTAGTGGCTAGGGAAATAATTGATACTCAGGCCATAGAGAATAAAACTGCTATAGGATTTGACTATAACAAGAAAGCTGGTAAGAAGATTGTGGAATTCCCTTTGACATCTTTAGTTGTCAAAAGGAATACTCCACATGTTCTTAAGAATGTTGATTGTCCAGTTTTTGTTAAGCCGTTTCCACCACTCTTTCATGAGGATGACCTTTTCATAAGACAAGAATTGCTTGAGGAGGATTTGTTGAAGGAAAAAGAGGTAAAAACTAAGTTGCCTAGGAAATCAGTAAAAAATGAATTACCTAAACCCGATTTACCTAAAACTGAAGTAGGTGACGTAGTTGGTAATGTTAAAAAGAACAGGAATGGGAAGAAGAAGATTGTTAATCAGGAAATGGTTCCATTTTCTCCCATTGCATCTAGGAAGTTGTGCACTATTTGTAACTCTGCTGAACACCTTACACATGCATGTAAAAAGGTTAAAGTAGAAACTGCTAATGCTTCTGAAATGCATAACATGTCTGACATGCCTGATCTTCATGAACCCTGTGGGAAGAAAGAGTGTTTGCTATGTAAGTACAACATCATGCATGCTTATTTTAAGTTGATGAATGATAATAGCAACAACACTAGTAATGTTAAATCCACAAATACTATGAATGTCAAGCAGGGTAAGACTAAGTTGAATGTTACTCCTGTTAAAGTATCTAAACTTTCAGGACCCAAACAACTTTGGGTACCAAAGTCCGCTTAATCAATCTGTGATTGCAGGGTAAGGTTAAACATTCAAAGGTCGTGTGGATTCTGGATAGTGGCTGTTCTAGACACATGACAGGTGAAGAGTCCCTGCTTACAGAGGTGGTTAAGAAGACCGGCCCGATTGTAACCTTTGGAGATGACAACAAAGGATACACTACGGGATATGGTAAATTGAAAGCTGGAAATGTCATCATTGAAAACATCTCTCTTGTTGAAGGATTAAAGCACAATCTTCTAAGTATCAGTCAGTTCTGTGATAAAGGCTATAATGTAGATTTCAGAAAGGACAAGTGCTTGATCACCAACAGGAAGGATGAGAAGCTTACTCTACTGGGAGTGAGAAAAGGAAATTTGTTTATAGCTGACTTAAGTTCTACCAGTGAAGGAGAAGTTACATGTTTCTATGCAAAGGCATCTTCAGAACAAAGTTGGCTATGGCACAAGAAGCTCTCACATATGAACTTCAAAACTATGAACTCTTTGGTAAAGAGAGAGTTAGTGAGAGGGTTTCCCCTGCTGGAATTCAATCAGGAGGGACTATGTGAAGCATGTGAAAAAGGGAAGTCGAAGAAAGCATCACATGGAAGCAAAGGAATGACAAGCATTACTGAACCATTACAGCTGATTCATATGGAATTATTTGGTCCAGTTAATGTTATGTCACTTTCAAGAAACAGATATGCATTGGTGATGGTGGATGACTACTCCAAGTACACGTGGGTGTTGTTCATACAGACAAAGGATGAAGCAACACAACTAATCATTGATCACATCAAGAAGATAGAAGTGGAAGCTAAGCTACCTGTGCGGACAATCAGATCAGACAATGGAACTGAATTCAAGAATGCAGTTCTAAATGATTTATGCTCAGAGAAAGGAATATCAAGACAGTTTTCAGCACCAAGAACTCCTCAACAGAATGGAGTAGTGGAAAGGAAGAACAGGACCTTGGTTGAAGCAGCAAGGACCATGTTGAGTGAATCAAAACTTCCCACTTACTTTTGGGCTGAAGCAGTGAATACAGCTTGCTACACTCAGAATCGAACCCTGATCAACAAAGATCATGAAAAGACTCCGTATGAGTTAATGGCCAACAAGAAGCCAACACTGAAGTACTTTCATGTGTTTGGTGCAAAGTGCTTTGTACTTAAAGATGGAGAACATCTTGGCAAGTTTGATGCCAAAGCAGATGAAGGCATTTTTCTGGGCTATTCTCTGGAATCTAAGGCTTTCAGGGTATATGTGATTGAAGATAAGAAGGTGTTGGAAAGCTTTAATGTAACATTTGACGACACCAAAAGACCAGGCCTACAAACTGGAGAGAACTCTGAATCCTTGGTATTTGAAAATCTATCAGGAGATCTCTCTGACAATGAAGAAGTACCTGAAGTTGTTACAGTCATTAATAATAATCATAATGATAATGATTCTGGACAAAGTGGTGACCAAAGTGGAGATCCTCAACATACAGGATCCACTAGTCAGTCTTCAGAATCAACAGATCAAACCGTCAACAACTCAGGGGGAGCAGGAGAAGGATCAACTAGTCACACTCCACAACATCTAGAACAAGGAGAATCATCAAGATCGCATCTGCCAAGACAAAGGGTATGGAATAGAGATCATCCCTTTCACTTGATCATTGGTGATCCGGACACAGGAGTGAGAACTAGGAGAACATCACAGAATGAATGTCACTATTCTGGGTTTCTTTTAGAAACAGAACCTAATAAAGTTGAAGATGCTCTAGATGATCCAGATTGGGTGATTGCTATGCAAGAAGAATTCAATCAGTTTGAAAGGCAGAAAGTTTGGAAGCTGGTACCCAGGCCTAAGGGAAAATCTGTTATTGGAACACGATGGGTATTCAGAAATAAGTTAGACGAAGATGGCATTGTAACGAGAAACAAAGCCAGACTGGTTGCTAAAGGTTACTCTCAAGAAGAGGGTATAGATTATGATGAAACCTATGCACCAGTAGCAAGACTTGAGGCCATCAGAATGTTTCTGGCATTTGCTGCACATTCCAATTACAAGGTATATCAAATGGATGTGAAGAGTGCTTTTCTGAACGGGGAGTTAGAAGAAGAAGTGTATGTGGAACAACCTCCAGGTTTTGAGGATTCAAAACTGGCAAACTTTGTGTACTTTCTATTCAAAGCTCTCTATGGACTCAAACAAGCTCCGAGGACATGGTATGACACTCTCTCTGAATTCTTACTTGAAAATGATTTTACAAGAGGTGTTGTAGACAAAACTCTCTTTGTCAAAAAGCATAAAAATGATTTGATATTGGTGCAAGTATATGATGATGACATAATATTTGGTTCTACTAATGATGATCTATGCAAGAGATTTGCTAAGCTAATGCAGAGTCGTTATGAAATGAGCATGATGGGTGAATTGTCATTCTTTCTTGGACTGCAAGTATACCAAAAACAAGATGGTATATTCATTTGTCAGTCCAAGTACATCAAGGATCTTCTTAAGAAGTATCAAATGGAAGACTCATCTACAACAAAGACTCCTATGCCAACTGCCACTAAGCTTGATAAGGATGAAACTGGTAAGAAGGTTGACATCACAGGCTACAGAGGTATGATAGGCTCATTACTTTATCTCACTGCAAGTAGACCAGATATAATGTTTGCAACATGCTTGTGTGCTAGATTTCAGTCTGATCCTAAAGAATCTCATCTAATAGCTGTTAAGTGAATATTTAGATATCTTAAGGGGACCCCAAATCTTGGAATTTGGTACCCTAAAGATACCGGATTTGATCTTATTGGATACACAGACTCTGATTTTGCAGGTTGTAAGATTGATCGGAAGAGTACTTCAGGAAGCTGTCAGTTTCTTGGAAGAAGATTAGTTTCTTGGTATAGCAAGAAGCAGCATTCAGTTTCCACATCAATAGCTGAGGCTGAATACATTGCTGCTGGAAGCTGTTGTGCTCAGATCTTGTGGATGAGAAACCAACTCCGTGACTACGGACTTTTGTTGACAAAGATTCCAATATTTTGCGACAACACAAGTGCCATAGCAATCTCAAACAACCCAGTGCAACACTCGAGGACGAAGCACATCGACATCAGGTATCATTTTATCCGAGAGCATGTCATGAATGGAACTGTGGAGTTACATTTTGTACCCACAGAGGATCAAATTGCAGACATCTTTACTAAACCGCTTGATGAATCCACTTTCAATAAGCTGGTTGGTGAACTTGGGATGTTAAATCTTTCTAATTGATTTTGATTAGAAGTCAGTAACTGCAGATAGTCCTGGTGAATACATGAGTTTAAGAATTGCTATATCCTTAGGACTCGTGAACTTATTTTCTGGAGCAATTCTCGTAGTTAGGATTATTGTACTAATTTTATGTCATAATTATGGATGATATATCTTCTGGCATTTAATTGGTTATTAATTCTAAAAATTATTTAAGTGCTAATATTTGTTCTGAATATTCAAGCATTTATTTAATTTAAATTAATTTACTTTGTTTTGAACATTGTAGATTAATGCAGCATAATTGATTAGATTTTAATTGGTTAATATCACTCAATGATATTTAATTGATTTTATTCTAAGAAAATTGTGAATTTTCTGTTAAGAATTGATTTTGGTAAATTTGAAAAGATTTAGTAGAATTAAAACTTGACAGGAAATAAAAATTCTGATTTTTAAAACATGAACAGGTTTTAAAATGAAGAAAGAAGCAAAAAATATCGAATTTAGGAAATTCGATAGTTTTTCAAGTACATAGATAAATCTATCGAAATTAATTTTCGATAGTTTTTGAAAAGGAAAAGAAAATCTATCGAAAACATTTCTCGATAGTTTTTGAGAATACTTTTAAAATATATCGAAGGAATTTACCTAACTCCGTATTTAAATTCTCGATACATTTTGAAATTCAAGGGAAAATATATCGAATGGGATTTTATTTAATGAAATACTCAAATTCTCGATACATTTTCTAAATAAATCTTCGATAGTTTTTATATCTAATTCAAAAGCTTCGATGGTTTTCTATGGAAAAGTCTGTTAGCATTCTTTTTAAACTCTTCGATAGTTTTTGAGAAAAACTATCGAACGAAAATAGACTCTTCTACCCCTTCAGAAATCCATCGACAGTACATTTATAAAACTATCGAAACTGGATTGACAACTTTACCCCTGTCAAATTAATAAGTATAAAAACATTACCTTGTCATTTTCATTATCAGTTTTACAGATCTTAGAAAAGCACAAGCATCCGTTTATATACTTACAAGTATACACACATCCAAGAACGTCTTTATCGATAGATTTCTCCAATTTTAACCGAGAAAAACTTGAAATTTTACTGTTTTTCACTGTTGAATTCATTTTAACTGTGAAAACTTTATTGTTTTAAGTGTTTAGCACTTTCAAAGGAAGAAACCATCGAACTAAATCTTTGAACCTCAAAAAAGTGATAATAGTTCTTATCTGTAGAAATTGATTGTTTTACAATTGATTTCTTTGGATTTTAGTAGTATTCTGAGATTCACTAATTTAGAGTTTTTAATTCAAGGGTTCGTGTTTGTGTTTTAAAAGTCAAAAGGGGTAATTTTGTTAAGGGTTTGATTAATTAGTAATAATTAATTAAATTTAAAAGTAA
Source organism: Heracleum sosnowskyi (assembly GCA_030848705.1). Lineage (NCBI taxonomy): Eukaryota > Viridiplantae > Streptophyta > Magnoliopsida > Apiales > Apiaceae > Heracleum > Heracleum sosnowskyi. The sequence goes on from CM061240.1 coordinate 69,802,136, forward strand.
AAAAAATATAGTTTTTGGTTTATTTGAATTTTCTGGAAATTTTAAAATGGCTGGAGAATTTATTATTACCAAGACTAATCATGTCTCGTTCCAAAACTTGCAATCCATAACGAACTTACAGTTTCGTGCATGGGCAGAGTTTTTGAACACACGTTCATTAGTGGCATATGCTGTGAGTACTCCCGTGGTCCTTTGCATCGATCAATTGACTGCGTTGTACACAACCGCCACGGATACAAGTGAGAATAACGTAAGGTCCTTCAGTTTTGTTGTGCCAGGGGACAGAACAATAAGGGTGACGGAACATGATTTTAATCGAATCTTACATTTTCCTACAGAAAACCTTGTTCCGGATCCCACAACTGAGGAGATACATGCTTTCTTCAATCTCATTAGAAGTCAACAACCTAACTTCTTTGTGGGAGAGTTCCTTAAGTATTACTTGCCAAAAGCATGGAACTTTTTCTTTCATACCCTAATCCATGTTTTTACTGCCAAGCTAACAAATCTGCATGGTATTCCCTTATTCCTTCAAAAGATAGGGTTTTCCATTGCCAACAATAGGCATATTAACATTGGACGGTTACTGATTGATCAAGTAATCATATGCATGGGACCACTGGATGAAAGAACGGACATAGATGAAGATGTGCTTTGTTTCTATCCTAGGTTCCTACAGCTAATTCTCAATGATATCTTAACAGATGATGAGCGTGAGACAATCGCCGAAGAGGAGACCATGGAGTGTATGAAGATGAAGAGCAATGCCATAACCGCTCTGATAAGGAAGAACAACTATCTTCCAGGGGTACCCACTGTTCTCACTGAATATCTAAGAACGGTGCCCCTACCACTTCTACCCCCAGGGGAACAGGTAAATCAAGGTAACATTCCTGAACTGGCTCCTGAACCACAACCTATGGATGTTGATCTAGAGCCCTCAGTGGCCATTCTAGACCAGGAGGTTGCAAACCCACAACCTCTAACCACGGTCGAAGAGCCTTTGGAAGAGCCAAATGAAACAATAAACGAGCCTCCTTCTCCTCCTATACCCAATATTCAGACATCCGTGAGTGTAGAGGGAGATAGTGCCTTAGCAGCACCACATAAGGAGATACACCCTTCAACAGCAGCTCTGCCTTCCTCTAAAAGGAGACGAACAGAAACCGAGGCAACTGTTGATACTTTATTTCAAACTTCCAAAGCGCCCTTTATTGATTTTTCTGATGCTGATTGGGCTACGCTAACGAAAGCTATATCTGAACCATTAGCTCAATCAGGTAAGGAAGAATTGACGGAAGCAACTGGTGTTCCGACCATATTACGGTCAGGTTCACTGGTTGAAGGTTCTAAGAACCAAGGGTCTTCACAGACGTTGAGAGAAGGCTTTGACCTAAATGCACAATCTAAAAGGTCATTGTCTACCTCCCCAGATGGAACATATCTGGATCCTGCGGGTAAAGGGTCTGACGTAGGTGCAGATCGGCAACTCGGTGACGATGAATCAATTACTATTGACAAGTCAACTGAGGTAAAGTCTTCACAAACTATTGGGGAAGATTCGGGATCTCTGCTGTTAAAAGAGCCTGTTTCTAACCCCCTAGAGATTCAAACTCTAGATCCTTTAAAGGATACATCATCCACGGATGATCAGCAACTTGGTTTAACCAAGGACGGGGACTTGCGAAGCCCCATTGCACCACCGGTGACCTCCTTAAGGACGGCTACGGTGATTTCTTCTGCAGGTACAATCAGCACTAAGGATTTGAGTGAAACAAAAACACTTACACCTGGCCTGAGTGGGAAAGGAAAAATGATTCAAACACCGACAGAAACGTTGAGTGTACACCCAGAGCCAAATGTGAGGAGTGACACCCTAACCCTACCTAATATTCATGATTTGCTGTTACCGACAGAAAGAGAGCTACAAGTTCAATCCACTCTCAAGGAGATGACAGTTCGAGACAAAGAAGGAAATCCATTATTCAAGGTTCCACTGCGACCTTCCTTTGACCAGGGGATCTCCTCTAGTCAGGTCAATGCTTCTTTAAAGACTATTCAAGAGAAGGTTGACTTGGCTGTAGCTGATTCCAGAAGAACATTCAGGGTCATTGGCAGTGCATCTGGCACTATAACAGGTACGAAGCAGGCAGTGGACTCTTTAAAGAAGGAAGCTATGGAAGAACTAGTCGAATTGAGAATGGACGTCAGGGAACTTAAAGATGGATTCATGAATGAAGTAACTGCACTGTCACAGGGACATGAAGCTTTGAGAGAAGACGTTCTGGTTATCCGGGATGGTCAAGCGCGAGTGAAAGATGCAATGAATTCCCTTTCAAGAGTGGAGTCTAAGCTCAACAAAAGGCTGGATCATATGGAAAAGACTACCAACTCAAGATTGGAGAACATTGACCGGTCGCTAGCTTCTATAAATGAGTTTAATAAGCAGCTTATGGATTTCTTGGAGAATCAAGGTGACGGAGTAGAGTCTATTTGGAGTATGCTGAAGAACCAACAATCTGGACAACCTGGTCCTTCAAATCAGCAACCTGATCCTTCTACTACCTTTTATGCTGAGGATGCTTTTATCGAGGATTCCTCAACTAAGGGGGAGAAAGTTGGAGAAGGGGAGAAAGAGAAGCCTAAGGATGGATGGGGATTTTGGGAGACAGTTGAAGCTATTCCTATCAGACAATACTGGATAGAGGAACTTGTAGAAGAAGAGAAGGAGAGTGAAGAGGAATTTGAGGTCATGCATGAGCAACCTAATCAAGAGGAGCATGAGCCATATTATCCAGAGCCCGTTGAACATCCAATCTGGGAGGATATTATGGAAGAAGAAGCAAATTCTCTATCACCTGAAGAAGAAGCTGCCTTGGAAGCAATAAGAGCTCAGAGAGCTGCAATAGATGCCAGGCAAGCTGAGAAAGAGAAACAGCAAGCAATTCTGAGGAGTGAAAAACTGAAGAGATTCAAAGTGTATAATGAAGTGAGGAAGAAGAAGATGATAGATCTGGCAAAGAAAGATGGTACTGAATGGGAAATGGCTTATAAAACCTTTTGCGGAGTTGAAGACGGATTAGAAGTCAACGACAATGCTGAGGTGGAAGTTATTATTCAGGACATCAGAAGTGCTAATCTTGAAGATCAGACTTACTTTAAAGCACTGAGAAGCTCTATAATCTGTCTGAATGCTGGGGTTAAAGCAAATGGTGCCTGGAGCTTATTAATTAGTTTTCTGGAGAAAGGTACATTTGTGATTTCCACTAAGTTTTTAGAACAGAGGACATATACAGAATTGTAGGCTATACTCATCAAGATCCAAAGAACTACAAGGCTAAATGAACTGCTCCGTGAGCATGTTAAGGAGATCGTGATGAAAGTCAGTCCAGAGATTACTGAAGATCCTCCAATGGTTAGATTCATGACGAATGACTTGTTCAGAATCTGCTATTTGGCTGAGGACAAACTGAGAGACTACCCAAGCAACTATCTAATCTCAGTTGAGAAGTATCTTAGATCCACTGGATTCTCATCAACGGAGAAGGACAAAGCAGCAGACACTCTTAGAAGATTTCTAATGGAGAATGTTCCTTACTATAGGAAAAGAGTGGAAAGAGGATTGGAAGTGCATACCAGACTTCCAAACATGCCAAAGCTAAACAAGAAAGATGTTAACATTGCATGGTTATGGGCTGGAGTGGGTCAAGAGGTTGAATATATTGGAAGACACATCCAAGGAGCAATCCTTAAACCTGGAGAACCACTGCACTATCTATCTGTGATTGATTATCAAGCTGCTAACTCCGATCCAATGATTGAAGAAGGTGAGATTGGAATGGACTGAAGATTGAAGCAAAGAACAAAAGAACTATCAGCTCAGACTAGAGGAGCAACTTCATTGTATAAAGTTTAATTGTTCTTTGATTTATGAAATCTGGAAATGTATATATATCTGATCCAGAATGCATTAATATTATTACGCTGTCTTACTTTAAGTAGTTTAATGTTTCCTTAGTTAGTTGAGTTATCCTCGAAGTATTTGCTTGTCGAACTCTATCCAATCAAATAGGGGGAGATTGTAAAGCATAATGTAACATAAGATGTAAAAGAGATAACTACAACTCAACAAAGGACAAGACAGACAATAATATTAACAGAAGCACAGGAATCCAGAATCAAAGAAGAAAAGGTAAACTCAAAAAATCAAAATACGTTATGTATTCTTGAAGTCCGTAAACAGGTCACGGAAAGAAGTTCATGAAAATGTTCAAGCCTCAGTGACAGCAAAAGAAACAAGACTTTCAAGACGACAGAAGTATGTGAATGATTTAGGGTTCAGTACCACGGGATTCCAGTGATGAAGCAACCAGAACGACAAGGGACTTATCAGCAGCACTATATTGAAGACATAAAAGAAGAATTGATCAAGTGTTATTCATCTGTGAACCAGACCAGTTGCACTATGTGACGGCACTAAAAAGATCAAGTTGTTTTATCGTCTCAGAAGAAATTGATACAGTCTAAAACTTAAACACCCAGGAGCTCAGGAGTAATTACTAAAGGACAAAAGACAAGAAAAAGAATTCGATAGTTTTTCAATTGAAAAAACTATCGAATGGTGGTTGAAGTGATTCATTGAAAAACAAAGTAAATTAATTTGGCATTCGATAGTTTTGATTTAAAAACTATCGAATGGCAAATTGATTTAATCCATTCGATGGTTTTTTAATCCATTCGATGGTTTTTCAATTCATGGAGCAGGTGAAAAGTTGTGCTTGTTTGACAGGTTGATGAAGATCCAATGGCCAAGAATATTCTATTCTAAATGGTTCGATGGTTTTTCAATTCAAGTCTACAATTAACTCGAGAGAAGATAGTGTCTTCTTCAGTTAAGGCATTCAACACAGAGACATTACTGAGAGAGAGAAGAGCCGGAGAAAATTATCAGAGAAATTAATAGTGCTCAGAACTTGATCATTGTTTTGTATTTGTGTAACCTTAAACTCATTGAAGCTAATCTACGGATTAGAAATTGTAGCACCCCTCGAGGTTTATATTTATAAAAAGATATATTCCTCGAAACTTGATTTGGTTTGGTGTGTTTGATTTCGTTATAGAACTGAAAGATTAATCCGCGAACGAAATTGAATTATTTGTGAGTATCGTATTCAACCCCCCCCCCCCCCTTCTACGATACTTTGGACCTAACAACAGCCAAACACATGCAGATGCTTCAAACTTGGTTTCTTCTCCTTGAGTGATTGATAAGGAGTAACACCATGTCTGTTTATCAATGTGAGATTTTGAGTATAGCATGCTGTGTTGACTGCTTCTGCCCAGAAATATGTAGGTAATTTAGCTTCTTCCAACATAGTTTTGCCAGCTTCAATAAGAGTTCTATTTTTCCTTTCAACTACTCCATTTTGCTTAGGTGTGCCAGGAGCAGAGAATTGTTGAATAATTCCTTTGTATTTGCAGAACTCTTCCATCTTTGAATTCTTGAATTCAGTACCATTATCACTCCTCAGTATCTTGACTTTGTACTTTGTGGTTGTCTTAATCATTCTCATATGATCCAACAGTATTTCAGGAGTTTCATCTTTTTTGTGCATAAAGTACACCCAGGTGAATCTAGAATATTCATCAACAATTACAAGAGTGTATCTTTTCTTACTGATGGACATAATGTTGACTGGTCCAAATAGATCAAGATGCAGCATGTGATATGGTTCTTCTATAGAGGATTCTGATTTACTCTGGAATGATGTCCTTCTTTGTTTAGCCTTTTAACATGCATCACAGAGTCCATCAGGAGTATATAACACTTTTGGCAATCCTCTAACTAAATATTTCTTAACCAACTCATTGATATTGCTGAAGTTGAGATGAGAAAGCTTCTTGTGCCAATTCCAACTTTCATCTACTGAAGCTTTACTGATGAGACATGTAGGGGAGTCATCAGTATTTGAGAGAATGTTGGCTTCATAAATATTACCATGCCTGTAGCCAGTCAGTGCTATCTTTCCTGCTTTGCTGACTACTTCACAATGTGTGGAAAAGAAGTTGACATGATAACCTCTGTCAGTGATTTGACTAATACTCAACAAATTGTGTTTTAGTCCCTTCACTAGAGCTACTTTTTCAATGATGACATTTCCAATGATTATATTGCCATATCCCAAAGTTTGTCCAATGTTGCCATCTCCATAAGACACAGTTGGGCCAGCTTTTTCCTCATATTCTGATAACAGGGCTTTGTTTCCAGTCATGTGCACAGAGCATCCACTATCCATGACTAACACATTTTTCCTTTTTCCCTGCAATCAGAATAGAAACACACTAGTTAGAACATTTAGGAACCCATACATGTTGGGTTCCTTTTCCATGCAATTTATTAATTTTAGCAGCAGAAGACTTTCTGACTTTAGCAGTCCTGACAGGATTTACTCCATCAGGATTTGTTTTGTCAATATCAGTATTAACAAAAGCATGTTCCAACTTGACATCCTCAACTCTATCAGACTTTGTACTATTATCAAACTTAAGCATTGGATCATAAAAGTTATAGTACAAATCATGATAATCTTTACAAGTATAAATAGAATGCCATATACTACCACAATGAAAACAGGACTTCTGTGGTTTATAAAATACTGATCTACTCTTGACATCAGAAATAGGAATTTCAGTACTTTTCTTTAAACTCTTTTTACAATCAATAGCAAGATGATTAGAGTTACCACAGGTAAAACAACATTTCCTAGGTGCATTTGGGATGTACTTATAACCATTTTCTTTATTGATCCCAATTTTACCATTTCTGTTTCTCTTAACAGTAGCTTCCCTTTTCCTATATGTAACCTCATATATTTTATCCTTAAGTTGTTTCTGAGACAGTAAACCTACATTCTTAGTGACTTTACTCAAGATAGGTTTAGACTTAATAACATTGATATTTTGAACAGAAGTAGATCCCTTTTCAAAAGTTGAATTGGAATCTTTACCAAAAACAAAATTAACAGGAGTAATATTAGATTTGGTTTTGTCTATAACATGTCTATAGGTTTTTGGACTAACTGTCTCATCAATAACAATTTTCTCCTTAAGTTTCTTATCCTCATCTGACTTATACCCTAGACACTCTTTCCAATTCTTAGAGGTATTAATCTCATGAAATTTTCTACCAGAGTCTGTCCAGGTTCTGATTTTCTCATTAGCATGCTCAAGTTCCTTTTCAAGAGCAGTACATTTAAGTTTCATCTCTAAATACATATTTTTAGCATTATCACAGTCTATCTGTACTTTTTGCATAAGAGAAAATTCAGCTTCTAAATGCTCATTCCTTTTCCTAAGTTCAGACATCTCAGATAAGATCCTAGTATTCTCAGCAGTTTGACTTCTAAAGCTAATATGCAATGACTTTAGAAAACGTCTTAACTCAGAAGCATTATCAGTATCAAAATCAAAGACAGTATTAAGTACCTTATCATCAGGAATAACAGTATCATCAGTATTGGCCATTAGTGCATAGTTGACTACATCAGTATCAGATTCTGAGGAAGAGTCCATCCAATCCTTGCTTGATGTAATGAGTTCCTTTGTCTTCTTGCACTCACTAGCAAAGTGACCCATACCATTACACTTGTAGCATCTAACCTTTGACTTGTCAAATTTGCTACCATTGCTATCCTTTTTGATATTCTTGTCTTTGTCTGCATTGAAGGTCCTTTTCTGGTAGTTGCCTTGTCTTCTAGCCTTCCTGAACTTCATCTTTTTGAAGCTTCTGACTATCATAGCAACCATCTCTTCAATGTCCGAGTCAGAGGAGTCATCATCAGTATTGGCATCAGGATTGCCATCAGTATCTGATGAAGAGTCATCAGGATCTGAATCAGCTACTCTTGATTTCTTTCTAGAGACCTCCACAGCTTTTCCTTTTGATTTAGCCTCTGCTTTCAAAGCAATGGATTTTGCCTTGCTGCCTTTCTTATTCTTTCTCTGCTGAACTTCAAGATCATGAGTTCTTAACATTCCATAGACTTCATCAAGAGACACAGTGTTCAGATCAAACTGATGTCTAATGATCGAGGTCTGAGTATCACATTCTTCAGGTAAAGCTCTTAGAAACTTGGTATTTGAGTCTTCAGTTTCATACTCCTTGTCAACTAAAGATAAACTGTTCAGAAGTGTCAGAAATCTATTATATAGTTCAGTTAGGCTCTCATCAGGTCTAGCATCGAATTGTTCATATTCTTGAATCAAAAGAGCCCTTATGTTCTTCTTGGCAGATGCAGATCCCTGGCATTGAGTTTCCAAGGTATCCCAGATTTCTTTAGCAGACTTGCATGCAATCACTCTGTTGGACATGACAGCATCAAGACTACTGTGCAGAATTTTCTTTATCTTTGGTTCTCTGAGTACATGAGCTTTTTCTTTTGGAGTCCAGTCACTCTTGGCCTTGACCACATAATGTTCAGGTACAGTGTCTGTTCGTTCTACAATCCTTGTAGGAATATATGGTCCATCACAAATCTTGTCCAAATAGTCAGGATCCATAACCTCCAGGTACATTAACATCTTTACCTTCCATGTTGGATATTCTGATTTCTTCAAGATGGGAATTTTCATGCTTTCATACTTTGTTGTCGACATCTTAGATCGTATCTGATTCAAATTTAAATCAGTTTGCTCTGATACCAATTGTTGCCCAGTAATAAACAATAGTAAAAGGGGGGTTGAATACAATTGTGTAAGATTCTCGACTTAATAAGATATGAATCACAAATATGAAAGAATGATAACAGCTTTATTAAATCTTATATAAAACTGTTACAAACTCTCTCAAGAAATTCTGTGTTCTTGAGAGCTGCTAGATTACAAAAACTCTCTCAAGAAATTCTGATGTTCTTGAGAGCTTCTATCGATCTCTAAATCGAAACCTAAACTGTGTTTATATACTACACAGCTTCTCTATCAATAATAAGTCCTAATCAATTACAAAGATTGAAACCTATCCTTAATTGATAGCTACATTCCTACAGACCAGGAACCGACATAATAAACTTCCATGTTTAACTAGACTCCAAATATAACTCGAAGTAGGAATCCTGATCAGCTTCCAGTCCTGATGATCAAACTGATCCCAGTCTTGATATTCATCTTGATCCTGACGACCATGTAATCCTGATGATGTCAGCAATCCTGATCAGTTGAAGTCTAGATCCTGACGATCATTGAATCCTGATCTAACACTGTCATACTCCAAAATCCCTATTTATTGTGATAACCAAAGGGCTATTGCAATGACAGGAAATCCAGTTCAACATTCTCTTACTAAGCACATCAGTATTAGGTACCATTTTATAAGAGAACATGTTCTGGAAGGAACAATTGAACTTCATTTTGTTCCTACTAATCAACAACTAGCTGATATATCCACCAAGCCACTCCCTGAAGCTAATTTCAACAAGTTGGTGAATGAACTTGGAATGATGAACTTTGAGAATTTCTGAGGAAAAGCTACAGAGAGGAAATCCTGATGACTATCAAATCCTGATGGTCATTCAGTAAGGTATGTAATTTTGATCGAATCCTGATAGGACACAATCCTGACAGGAAGTCATTTGGTCAATCCTGATGGATAGGTCAGCATTTCTATTTTGCTTAATTTGTGCCTAATTTTTCGTCAGTAACTGATGAGAAACGTTTGAGTTTTTAGTTGGACACCTGTATGCGCGCGCGTGTGTCACACTGATAGATATATACATATAGATACACATAAAAAGCGGTGCAGTTATGTTTAATTACGCACGTAATTTGGTCCACTAATTATTTGTGCACGAATCATATATTGCCACCTGTCACTGAGAGTAAATTTTGTTTTAACAAAATATAATTTGTTTTTCTAAATTGTTGATTACTCTCTCATCATCAGTTTTTCATCTTCTTTTTCTCTCTGTGCCCAAGAACCCTAATTTCTAAATCTCAAATCTCAAGTTTTTAATACTGTAACAATGGCGTCTTCATCATTCATGAATAAACAGACAGTAATTAGTGGTGTTACTTTTGCCACTAACAATTTTGTGGCAGTTTTAGACCATCAGGAATTACCCAATGAGTTCCATATTCTTCAAGATTTTCTTGCTTCAAGTTCTTTGAAGTATGCTCTAACAGAACCTGCAAGTGTTTCGTTTAAGTCAGTGATGCAGGTATAGAACACGGTTGTTTTTGGTAAAGGCCCGTCAGGAACTGTTTTGATGCAGTTTGAATTCAATGGTGTTATTCATCATGTCACTCCTGTTGTTATAGAAGAGGCACTGCATTTACCGATTCTGGGTGACAATGTTCCTGACACAACTATAGACTCAACTCTCTTTGAGTTTGTTGCTAAGCTTGGATACAATGGCGAAGTTAAGAGGTATGGCAGCTTATTCAGGACAAAGCTTAAGAAGGAGTGAAATTTCTTCTTTGACACAATTAGCTGATGTTTCCTAAACAAGACATCTAATTTTGATGCTCTACCATCAGGATCATTAAAGATTGGGTATTCTCTTCTCAACTCTAAAGTCTTTGATTATGGTTCTTTTGTGTTAAAAGCTTTGAGTGATAGAAAAGCAGATAAATTAGGTTATGTCTGTTTTGTTAGATTTTTCCAATTGATTTTTAATCACTTATGTCCTAATGCTGTATTTGAAGATGATGTAATTCTACCCATTTGTAGAATTACTGAGAACAATGTGAAGTCCTTAGTCAACAGTGATAAGGAAAATAGTTTTCAAGGCACTGCCTTCATTCCTGATGAGGTCAGGCTTTTTTTGCAAGAGAAAATGCCTACTAAATATGGATCAGTTTCTGATGCTATGGGGCAAGGCCAATCACACCTTGTTCCTGACCCAAGCATCCAACCAAAACACTCTAAACATTCTACAACCACCTCTAATGTCTCTCAAAAGACTTTAGTTGTAAAAACTAAGAAATCAGCTAGATTTGATGTGTCTAGAAGACAATCAGGATCAAAGGATTTCTCCTCTACACCACTCACTAAACAGAAGAAACAAGGGGGTGTACAAGGGGTCCTGGTCAAGAAGGCTAATAAAGTTGAGGAGGTTGCAGTGAAGAGAAAGTTAATTCTGGGAGATGATACTGATTCTGAGGATTAAATACTTCTAAAAGGATTGTAGAAATTTCATGGGAGAAGGTTGCTGAGACTGCTTCCAAGCTTGGGTTTACACATCCATTGCAGAAAAAGAGGAAGGCAGAAGAGATAGTTTTTAAGAGACCAAAGAAACTGAAGGGATCTAGCCTACAAGAACCTGAACCTCAAAGTGGTTCAGCAGCTACTGAAGATCCCGCCACACAAGAACCACTCACTCAAAGTGTGAGTGAAGGCATAGCTGATGGAATGGTCCCACAAGAACCATTTTCTCAAAGGGAGAATGAAGACATCTGCATTCCAGCCACATAAGAACCATCTTCTCAATGTGAAGATGCAGGCAAGACAGCTACAGTTTATGGGGAGCTTCCTAACAATGCTCAAGGGGCTTCTGATATTTCTGAAATGGAAGTTTTGGTCGAGGACACTGTCACTGAGGGAAGTCCACAAGAACCTTTGACTAAAAGTGTTGAAGCAGCTTTTGAACCTCAAGCTACACAAGAACCATTAGTAGAAAATACTGATGCAAGCATATCAAATCCTGACAGTGTTGCTCCTGATACTAGTGGTTCTCCTGATGCTGAGTCTATCTTGATACAACCACTTAGCTCAAGGCCAATGACAGCTCCTATCTCAGAGTCACAGGATAAACTTAAAGGTATTGTTGTTCCTGATCCTGATAATGCTGATGATTCTGATGATGATAGTGATAGTGATGCTGATGATGATGTTGAGAAGGATCAGCTTGCCAATGCACTTAAATCTAGTCTTGGAACTAATTTTGGTTTTTCAAGCACTTACAGGGCTGGCAAGGCTACTATTGGAAAAGATTCTAGACAAGACTTTTCTGGTCCTTCTGAAATTGATCCTGCTGAACAGCTAAGAAGACATGAATGGGATAATGATTGGTACAGATCTGTTAATTCTGTGAGCTACCCATGTGCTTTACAACATGCTTCTTATGCTGCCAGTTTAATTGCGAATGAGGATATAAGGAATCACTTGAAGGCTACAACTCTTTTAAGCAAGAGCCTCAAGGATGAGATTGATTCTGTGAAGGCTGCAAATATCTTAGTGAGGGCAGACATCTCTCAAAGTTTGGCAAAGGCACCTACTGCTCTTCAACTCAGAGTAGTGGATTCTAAAGTCAAAGGTCTTATCACTACACAGTCTTCAATAAACAACAGAATTGATTCTATGGATTCCAAGGTAACTGATATTCAAGCCTCTATCTCTTTGATTTTAAATTTGTTATCAAATCCCGATGCCAAAAAGGGGGAGAAGGTAAGTCAGTCAAAATATACACCTGATCTAGTATTGAGAAGAGATAATGATGATGATCATACTGGAAATGATGGTGATGACATGGTAAGACAAGGGGAAACCTCTAATGCTGCTATGGTGAAGTCTACAAGACAAACTACTCAAAGTCAATCCATGCAGTCAACTCATGTTTCTGATTCTGGAGTTAGAACAGTAAGAACCTTAGTGAAGTCTCAGATCCTGACGGAAGAGCAAATCCTGACATGTGATCAAATCCTGACGCCTGGTCATGGACAAACACTTTCTACTATTCCTGAAGGTGATGAAGATGTGCTTATTGAAAATCCTGAGGATGCTGCAAATCTATTCCAGAAGTTCAAGACAAAAGCTGGTGATGTTGTTACTCTTTATCATATTGATAAGAGAGTTCAACAATTGTTTGCTAGAATATCCTGATCTTTCTGAAATTGTTTGAAGAATATCCTGATCTTTCTCATGAAGAATTTTTGATTCAACAAAGAGAAATCATGGAAAGTTTTAATAATCCTGCTCCTGCTAGAGGAAGAGGGGTCAGAGGTAGAAGAGGTGCTAGAGGAGGTGCTAGAAGAGGAAGAAGCTCATCCACTCAATCTATGCCTAGATAGACAAGGTCTAGAGGTCTAAGAATTGAAGAAATTCCTGATGTCATTCAAACTCCAATAGTCCCTGATACTCAACTTGTCAGGACTACTTTTAATGATGAAGGAATAGATGAAGATGATGAACCACTTTTGAGGAGAAGACCAAGACAATCAACTCTCATCAGTAATACAACTCAAATTGAAGATTCTAATACTGACACTGTTCAAGATCCTGATGAATCTAATATTCTACAAGAGGTTGGTTTGTTAATTCTGTCTACTGTGGTTGATTCTCATAACAAAGAAGTGGATGAAGAAGAAGAAGTTAGAAGAAAAGAAATCAAAAGAACAACAGATAGAGATTTCAATCTCTATATGCAAAAGCTAAAAAAGTCATACAGATTGTTGTGGAGAAATTCAAGAAGACAACAATACAAGCTAGAAAAGAGCTATGTTCTTGAGAAAAAAAAGGATAAGAAGTGGAAGCACATTGACATTGTAAGGTGTGATAGACCTATCATATTTCAGTCAGGTGGTACTATAAGAAATGTCTCCAGTGTTGCAAACTTTTCTGGGTTACAAAAATCTAAAGCACTCTGGTTACAAATGTTTTCAAGATTAAAGCAAATGCCACACAACTCAAGAGGAGGTATAGGTCACAAAGATGCTGAATTTCTGAACATGCCACATGTTGATCCTCACTCACTGACTGAAATTGGAGGTAACTTAACTTCTGAACACCTGAGTAATTTACAAGCCGTGGATATAATGTTAGATTGTCATGATGGTGTTGAAAAGAAAGAGAAGCTTCTTTACTTCATGAAGGATGGAAATGTGAAGAAGATATCCATTCAGGAGCTGCTAGTTAAAACTACAAAGGAACATAAATATGTTCATTATTTGCTCAAGTGGAAGAATGAAGTGTGCAAGGAATGGTCTGATATGATTCTGTCAACCATAAGGAGAAGATTTGATGAAGGAAAGAATTACAATGGTGATTATACTCCCATGTATCTAAATCCGAGAGATCAAGATGTTGAAATGAAAAGAGGCAGTGCTGTTAAATAAATATCTTTTGGTATGAGACAATTGACTCTTAATCTTGATGGGAAGGAAATTGCTTATCTCCTGGTTGAAGAACATAATCTACAAAGAAGTTCCATTCAGAATCTCAGAGCAGCTATCTACCAGATTAATGAGGAAGATGAAGAGCTCAGAAATCTTAAGGACAAACTGATTCAAATTCTTGAAGAAAAAGAAGAAAAGCTATTATCAGACCTCTTGAAGATGAATCTGTTCTACCAAATAATCCAAAAAGATAAGTTGCTGCTATTATTTCTTGTACATTTTGTAAATATGTTTTTGGCATCATTGAATCTAGGAATCTATACTTTATTTTACAAAGTATGAGATTGGGGGAGATTCTTAGATCAGGATTCAATGATCGTCAGGATCTGAACTACTGATCAGGATTGTTGACGTCATCAGTATTGCACGAGCGTCAGTATCAGGATTGCTATCAGGACTATGATCAGGATTATCATCGGGACTGGAATCTGATCAAGATTGTTACTTCAAGATAACTGTCAAGTTCAGAAAATAAGGAAAGATGATTTGTCGGTTTCTTAGCTTATGGAAAGCAACTGTCGGTTAGATATGTATCAATATTATTTGTAATTGATTTGGTCTTATCTTGTAATCAATAGATCAGCTGTGTGTAGTATATAAACACAGTTTAGGTTTTGATTTGTAATCAATCGCATACATGAGTATTATTGTACCTAGCAGCTTTCAAGAACATTAGAATTTCTTGAGAGAGTTTTGTAACAATTTTATATCAGATTTAATAAAACTGTTATTATTTTCATATTTGTGTTTATATTCGAGAATCTTATACAATTGTATTCAATCCCCCTTCCACAATTGTTAATTACTGGGCAACAATAATAATTTTTATATTTTCTCTAACTAAACTTCCTTTTTTTCGAAAAACACTACAAGTAATTTATTTAATAATATAAAATAATAATATTATAATTACAAATAAGTAACTAACTACCTTTTCCATCTAAAACACGTTGTTTTATACTTTCTAACTAAAACAACTCATCTTCAAAAATTAACACGGGCACATTACATGTTTCATATTTTTTAACTTAAACAAATTATCTTCTAAAAATAACACGGGCAACATATATAAGAAAGTAAAATAATTTAATATAATTATATAAATAAATAACTACCTTTTTCAGCCAATTGACTGTTTTAGATTTTCTAACTAAAACAACTCATATTTAAAAAATAACATGGCCAACATATGTAATATCCGTGAATTTTATTATTTGATTAAATGATATATTTAATATAAAAATATTTATTGTGGAGTATTGGAATATTATTAAATGATAATTATTGTGTGATTTTGTGCTAATTGGTGAGTCGGAAGCCCCTTTCAAATATTTCGTCATTTGGAATTTTCTTCAAATCTGAGCCCCGTTTTGATAATTCAAGGGCCCATTGGAATTTCGTACATTAATTATTATCTCTTCGTCTTTCGTATTCGAATCATTATCGGGAGAGATATTCGTATCATTTCATTCTTACCTATTTGATTCTGCAAGAATAACTCGTTTTGTTCAAAAAGGGAAAAATTGTTCCGAACCCTAATTGCTTAAGGGGACGGATATATCGTTTTATATCAATATTACCTTTGTTATATAATGATATGTAATGATCTAAAAGTGTTCCTTGGGGTATCATTTTTCCAAAAATATATAAAGATGAATCGTACCTTATAAGCTTCATAATCTGCATTGCGTATAATCAAAAAGTAAAAATTCCCGAAACGTGTTCTTCGTGTTCTTGAATAATCAATCCATTTGTTCAAGGTGTTATTGATTTCAGAAATCAAAGTTCAAGTACTCAAATCAAAGCTCTTGATCTCTAGTTTCAGAATCTTCCAACCTCATCATCATCTGGTAATTTTTCGATTTGTTATGAATTTTTCAATATTCGAATTAAAATTAGGGTTCATACCCGATTTGGGGATTTTCATTCTGTTGATTTTCCGTTCAATTGGTTGCTTCTAACATGTTCCTAGGGTTCTAATTAGCAATAATCCATGCTTTAATTTCATGTTTATGTTCGATTTTGATGGGTTTGATTTTCGGGTTTTGACCTGAATTCTTCTTTTGAATAGTCCGTTCATATGAATGATCTGACATTGTTTTTGGTAGAGGGCTTTCATTGTATGTGTTCTTATCTTCATTTTAACATAAAGAACGTAGAGTTTCATGTAGAATTTTTACAGATAGGAAAATTTGTTTAAGCTCGCCGGAAAATAGTCGGGTTTTTGATTCCGGCGATGTTTTTTGTACGTTTTTGATCGGAATGTGTTGCTGTGTTTATTTGGAATGTTTTGATATAAAAATCCCCAATTTTGGATGTGTTTTTGGCTCACCGGAATCTGGAAAAGGTCGCCGGATTCCGGAAAAATTCCGGCTGTTCTTGGCGACCCGTTTCAGTTCTTGGCGACCCGTTTACCCGAAGTTTGACCCGGTTTCAATCTTCAAAACCCTAATTCAATTTCTGAAAACTGTTTCTGGATTTTATTTTTAAATTTAATTCGAAAATAGTTTAAAAACTTTAAAAATTCATATTTTTATTTTAAAAATATATTTTAATATCAGAAAAATTCTGGAAAATTATATTTATTATTTTAAGTCCGAAAATTGATTAAACTTAATTATTTTAATTATTTTTAATTAATAATTTATTTATTAATTAATTGATTATTTCTTTTAATCAATTAATTCTTAAAAATTAATTATTAATTAGATTTAATTAATTAAAAATTCAGTTTAATTATTTTCAAGCCTATTTATTTACTTAAAAATAGTTTGAGTATTTAAAGAGTGTCAATTAATTTTATTAATTGATTTATTTGCATTTAAATGTTTATATTGGATTTAAAAATCCGATTTTTGATTTAAAAATTAATCGTGACTTATCTAAAATTCAAATAAGTTTCGTATGATGTTTTAAAAATGTTTATAAGTGCTATATGGTTCATATTAATTGTGTGATGTGTTTTATAATCTGTATATGCCCGTACTAGGGCAAATATCTGAGTTTTAAATATCGTAAATCATACCGGACGTCCGATACGTAACTAGTTACTTGTTTAAATGTGATTATTGATTGAATAATTGTCGAGAGTAGAACGAGAATAGTTAGACTTATTGTGATGAGTTGTTTAATTATAGAATCGAGTTCCCGGAGCAAGGGAAAGGGAAAGGTAGAGTGAGCAGAGTCGATCCGACAGCAGCTTAGACCAGGCAAGTATCTGTGCCTTTACTTGTGATAAAATTTATTATTGTCTTGATTACTTGAATACTGTTATCCCCAGAACAATTCAAATTATCAATCTTTTAACCGTATTTGGACAACTGATTCCATTTCCTTAGAGATTCTTGATTCTTTGATTTGATCTACATCGGAAACCCTTATTTCCAATTCACTTGATTATTGTTTACCACCATTTGTTATTGTTTATCATCCTTTGATTATTATTGACAACCATTGATTACTTGACTTCCATCTTGACTATTGATTGCGGTCATTGATTATCGATTACCAATCTTGATTTCCTTACTGAATGAGTACACTGTACCATTGAAATTATTCCATGATTCTTTCTCGATCTTCACTTGATACTGAGCAGTTGAAGCTCTTTTGCAATTATTATACATTGAGTTTATCTTATTGAGCATGTTATTGTTTATACCCTATGATAGATTTGGCATGTTTTTAAAATGGACCAGTAATTGGTCGGGCCATATTTATGGTCGGAATAACTTAAGGCCCAGATTGGCCAAGGATCCATTAGAGGACTATGCTGTGAGCTAGTCCGGGGTTGATGCATGGCTGGCCAGCAGCACAACCTTTGATTTGAATAAAATGTATAAGCCAAATCTGATAAAACTGGTATTGTATTAATAAAAGATTGTAGTAGCTTGTGTTCATTGCCATAATCTGGATTCGGTCTTGGTTAAGGGGTATTTGTGTCTTTATATATATTATGCATGTGTTAAATAGTGTTCCGTTGGTCGGATGACTCCTCAAATCTGTACCCCGGGTTTGGAGGGCGTCACAGTTGGTATCAGAGCAACATGTTATGGCAATTGAAACAAGTTAGGACTTAGGGTCCAGGATAACATAGAGAGTTAGGAATTCACTTAAGGATATTAGGAGGTCAAACTTGGGATATTATGCGTCGTAATTAAATGTGGTTATAATTGCAGCCCCCTAGTTCTAGTTCAGACTCAGACCCTTCCGAGGATACGATAGCAGAGATACCTACACCCGTTGAGAGAGCAGGACCGTCTCGGCCAGTGCGATATCAGCCTGGGCATCAGCATCCGGTAGTCAGGAGAGATCAGGTACCTTGTCCAATTCCACTCCGACAAGTAACCCCAGCACCAGTGTCGCAGGCATCAGTTTGTGGGCCTTTGTATCAGTTAGGAGAGCCACCAGTTCCACACCATGTGTATCAGAGGGTGAATAGAGAGAGGGAGTACCTTTATGGACAGGTTATGGAGATGGGGAAGATTCGTTCGATTGAGGCAGCCGCTATCCGAGAGAGGGACAGACTTAGAGATCAGATCAGGGACATTCAGATGAGGTTTAGGGTTACGAGGACCTTGGTTGAGACTCGATTGCACGGATTAGCTTCTAGTCGAGAGGGAGAGCCAGTAGCAGGGATGAGACAGATTTTGGATTATGCGATGAGTGAGATTGCAGAGATTTCAGGACCCCCGTTATGGCAGACAGGAGCAGATGATCTGTGAGCAGGTTTAGGAATAGACAGGTGTGACATGGATGTATGGTTTCTAGAGATAGTTAGTATATAGATGCATATTGTAGTATCAGCAGTGCACCGGGCTTATAGGAACGCCTCGGGTTGTTGTTGCATTTTTGTTGTATTGCTGGTCGGCAGTTATGGTTCAGCCATGATATATTTTCTTTTGCAGCATTCTATGCTTGTACTAACTCTATCTATATATATATGTATGATAAACCTCTTTTATAGAACTGTATTTATTCCCTTGTCATTCATTTCCAGCATCATAACTGTTATTCTACTTGTTGCAATGAGTGTACTCATACACCATTGAGAAGATCTGTAAACCTTCGAGATATCAATTGTGATCCTTCCTTTTATCATATGAACTGTTTGATTAAGCCAATTATTGTTTATTCATCAGCGATATGCCTCCTAGACGACAAACCCGTTCATCTGATACCTCCGACCAAGAAGGTCAACAAAATACACCTCTCACGGGCCACATGGACCCGATGGTAATCCAGTTGTTAAATACTCTTACTCAACAGACTGCCGCATTAGCACAACAGCAACAAGCATTTCAGCAACAACTCTTAGAACAGCAGCAACAACATCAGCATCAGCAGCATCACCAGCAAGCAGCACCGACGGTTACGTTCAAATCTTTCCAAGCAGCAAAACCTCCAGAATTTAAAGGATCAGCAGACCCTGTAGAGGCTAAGGCATGGTTGAAGGAGATAGAAAAGGCTTTTGCCTTGATAGAGGTGGCAGAGGATAAGAAGATGGAGTATGCAAGCTATTTTCTGAAGAATGAGGCCAGTTATTGGTGGGAAACGAGTAGGGCTATGGAGCCCGAGGGATTGATTACGTGGGCAAGATTTACAGAGTTGTTTTTAGAAAGGTATTTTCCGGACTATATGAGAGATCAGATGGAATTAAAGTTTTTGGAGTTAAAGCAGGGAAGTATGACAGTTCCCCAATATGAAACAAGGTTTACAGAGTTGTCAAGGTTTGTTCCAACCTATGTGGATACGGAGAAGAAGAAGGCCAAGAGGTTCCAGCAGGGACTAAGGTCTTGGATTCGTAGTAAGTTAGCTATATTGGAGTTGGACACCTATGCAGCGGTGGTCCAAAAGGCAATGATTGCGGAGACAGAGAGCGACTCTTACATGAAAGAGAGGGAGAACAAGAAAAGGAAAGCAGGGATACCCGATAAGGGACAACAATAGGGAAGTTTTCAAGGGCAAGCAAATAAGAAACCGGGATTCCAGCCCGGAAGGAATACAAGTTTCAGGAAACCAGATACCGGGAGCGTAGGACAAGATAACCGTCTACCAGCCGGCAGTCAGCAGGGACTTTCTAGACCCCCACTACCAGAATGCAAGACATGCGGGAAGCGACATCCAGGGATATGCCATCGATTCAATGTCACATGCTTTAAATGCAATCAGAAGGGACATTATTCCCGGGATTACAAGATAGGCGTTGTGTGTCATCAGTGTAAGAAACCAGGCCACGGTCTTATTATATACTAGCTTATATCCCGTGTGATGCACGGTCTTCCTTAATATTTTGTTATTTTTTTTAAAATTTTTGTAATTATATACAATTTGATAAAATTTTAATATAGATATCTACATATATATAATTAATTGGATTTATATATCTAACAATATAAATATTTAAATTTAATATATTGTTGACGTGACCTTTAGTAGTATTTTAGATATTAAAATAGAAAATGTTTTGAAATAATAGATGTAACATTTTGTATTTATTTTGAAAGTTTTAAAAAATTATAATAAACATGGATTTTATAAGTTTAATATAATTGTTGCCCAGTAATAAACAATTGTAGAAGGGGGGTTGAATACAATTGTGTAAGATTCTCGACTTTAAACACAAATATGAATAATAAATAATAACAACTTTATTGAATCTGATATAAAAACTGTTACAAACTCTCTCAAGAAATTCTAATGTTCTTGAGAGCTTCTAGGTTACAATATACTCGTGTATGTTATTGATATAAAATCAAAACCTAAACTATGTTTATATAGTACACAGAGCTTCTCTATCGATTAACAGATAAGTCCAAATCAATTACCAACTATATTGAAACATATCCTAACCAACAGCTTCATTCCTATTAACTAGGAACCGACAAAATAAACTTCCTTCTTTAACTGGACTCTAAATCAAATAGAAATAGTAATCCTGATCAACTTCCAGTCCTGATGATAAATACTGATCACAGTCCTGATAGAAATCCTGACAGCAATCCTGATACTGACGCTCGTGCAATACTGATGACGTCAACAATACTGATCAGTTTAGTCCAGATCCTGACGATTATTGGATCCTGATCTAACAATCTCCCCCAATCTCATACTTTGTAAAATAAAGTATAGATTCCTAGATTCAATGATGCCAAAAATTTATTTACAAAATGTATAAGTATTTACAGTAAAAACTTATCTGTTTAGATTCTTTGATAGAACAAATTCATCTTCAAGAAGTTGGATAACAAATTTTCTTCTTTTTCTTCAAGAATTTGAATCAGTCTTTCCTTAAGATTTCTGAGTTCTTCATCTTCCTCATTAATCTAGTAGATAGCTGCTCTAAGATTTTGAATTGAACTTCTTGGTAGACTATGATCTTCAACCAGGAGAAAAGTAATTTCCTTCCCATCAGGATTAAGAGTCAGTTGCTTCATGCCAAAAGACTTTTCTTTAACAGCAGTGCCTCTTTGCATTTCCACATCTTGATCTTTTAGATTTAAGTACATGGGAGTATAATCACCATTGTAATTTCTTCCTTCATCAAATCTTCTCCTTATGGTTGACAGAATCATATCTGACCATTCCTTGTACACTTCATTTTTCCATTTAAGCAGATAGTGAACATATTTCAGTTCCTTTGTCGATTTAATCAACAGCTCATGAATAGACATAATCTTCACACTTCCATCTCTCATGAAGTACATAAGTTTCTCTTTCTTTTCAGTACCATCATGACAATCTATAACTATATCAACAGCTAATAAATTGTTAAGGTGTTCAGAAGTTAAATTACCTCCAATTTCAGTCAGTGAGTGAAGATCAACATGTGGCATGTTCAGAAACTCAGCATCTCTGTGTCCTATTCCTCCTCTTGAGTTGTGTGGCATTTGCTTTAAGCTTGAAAACATTTGTAACCAGAGTGCTTTTGATTTAGGTAAACCAGAAAAGTCTGCAACACTGGAGACATTTGTTATAATTCCACCTGACTGATAATTGATAGGTCTATTGTACCTCAGAGTGTCAATATGTTTCCACTTCTTGTCTTTCTCTTTCTCAAGAACATAGCTCTTTTCTAGATGAGGTTGTTGTCTTCTTGCATTTCTCCACAACAATCTGTTTGAACTTTTAAGCTTTTGTACATAGAGCTTGAAATCTCTATTTGTTGTTCTTGTAACTTCTCTTCTTCTAACTTCTTCTTCTTCATCCACTTCTTCATTATGAGAGTCAACCACAGTAGATAAAATTAACAAACCAACCTCTTGTAGAATATCAGATTCATCAGGATCTTGAACAATGTCAGGAACAATGTCACGATTAGAATCTTCAATTTGAGCTGTATTACTGATGAGAGTTGATTGTCTTGGTCTTCTTCTCAATTGTGGTCCCTCGTCTATTTCTTGATCTTCTTCTTGAATGATAGTCCTGATAGCTAGAGTATCAGGAGCTATTGGAATTTGAGAAGCCTCAGGAATTTCTTCTATTCTTACTCCTCTAGACCTTGTTTGTCTAGGCATTGTTTGATTTGATGAGCTTCTCCCTCTTCTTGCACCTCTTCTGACACTTCTTCTACCTCTGCCTCCTCTACCTCTAGTAGGAGCAGGATTATTAAAGCTTTCCATGATTTCTCTTTGTTGAATTAGAAATTCTTCATGTGAGAGATCAGGATATTCTTCACTAGCTGTAGAAAGTGCTTTTCTTGCAAATAATTGTTGAACTCTCTTATCAGTGTGATAAAGAGTAATAACATTACCATCTCTTGTCTTGAACTTCTGGAATAGATTTGTAGCATCTTCAGGATTTTCAATGAGAACATCTTCATCACCTTCGGGAATTGTAGATAAGGTTCCATGACCAGGTGTCAGGATTTGATCAGACGTCAGGATTTGATCACCTGTCAGGATTTGCTCTTCCATCAGGATCTGAGACTTCACCAATGTCCTCACTGTTGTAACTCCAGAATCAGAAATATGAGTTGACTGTATGGATTGACATTGAGAAGTTTGAATTGTAGACTTCATCATAGCAGCATCAGAGGTTTCTCCTTGTAATACTATGTCATCACCATCATTTCCGGTATGATCATCATCATTATTTCTTCTCAATACTAGATTAGGTGTACATTTTGACTGACTTACCTTCTCCCCCTTTTTGGCATCAGGATTTGATAATAAATTCAAAATCAAGGAAAGAGAGGCTTGAATGTTAGTTACTTTAGAATCTAATGAATCAATTCTGGTGTTGATGTGAGACTGTTCAGAAATTAGTGACTTAACTTGGGATTCCACTACTCTGAGTTGAAAAGCAGTAGGAGCCTTTGTCAAGCTATTGGAAATATCAGTCCTCACAAGTTCAGTAGCAACTTTCACAGAATCAATTTCATCCTTGAGGCTCTTGGATAAAAGAGTTGTAGCCTTCAAGTGATTCTTCAAATCTTCATTTTCAATCAAGCTTGCAGCATAAGAAGCATGTAGTAAAGCACATGGATAGCTAACAGGATCAGCAGACCTGTACCAATCATTATCCCATTCATGTCTTCTCAGCTGTTCAGCAGGATCAATTGCAGAAGGACCAGAAAAGTCTTGTCGAGTGTCTTTTCCTGTAGAAGCCTTGCCAGCCATGAAAGTGCTTGAAGAACCAAAGTTAGTTCCAAGACTAGATTTTAGTGTTGTAGCAAGCTGATCCTTCTCAACATCATTATCATCATTAGAATCATCATCATCACTATCTCCAGAATCATCAGCATCGGGAATAACAACTCCTTTCAATTTATCTTTGGATTCTGAGATAGGATCTTTCATTGGCCTTGAGATTAGTGGTTGAATCAGGATTGGCTCAGCATCAGGAGCACCACTAGCATCACGAGCAACACTGTCAAGATTAGAAATGCTTGCATCAGTATTTTCTACTAATGGTACTTGTGTAGCTTGAGGTTCAGAAGCTGCTTCAACACTTTGAGCTGAAGGTTCTTGTGTATTTCCCTCATTGACAGTGCCCTCGACCAATCTCTCAAATTCATCTGCACCAAAAACCCCTTGAGCTTTGTCAGGAAATTCCTCAGAAATTGTTGCTTGTTGCCCAGTAATAAACAATTGTAGAAGGGGGGGGGGGGTTGAATACAATTGTATAAGATTCTCGACTTAGTAAAGTATATATCACAAATATGAAAGAAAGATAACAGCTTTATTAAATGTGATATAAAACTGTTACAAACTCTCTCAAGAAATTCTGTGTTCTTGAGAGCTGCTAGGTTACAAGAATACTCGTGTATGTGATCGATTATTAATCGAAACCTAAAACTATGTTTATATACTACACAGCTTCTCTATCAATTACAAGATAAGTCCTAATCAATTACAAAGATTGAAACCTATCCTTAATCGATAGCTACATTACTACAAACCAGGAACCGACAAAATAAACTTCATGTTTAACTAGACTCCAAATATAACTCGAAGTAGGAATCCTGATCAGCTTCCAGTCCTGACGATCAATCCTGATCCCAGTCCTGATATACATCCTGATTCTGACGCTTGATCAAATACTGATAACCATGCAATACTGATGACGTCAGCAATCCTGATCAGTTGAGTCTAGATCCTGACAATCATTGAATCCTGATCTAACAATCTCCCCCAATCTTATACTTTGTGAAATAAAGTATAGATTCCTAAGATTCAATGATGTCAAAAACATATTTACAAAATGTACAAGTATCTGCAGTAACAACTTATCTGTTTAGATCCTTTGATAGAACAAATTCATCTTCAAGAAATTGGATAACAAATTTTCTTCTTTTTCTTCAAGAATTTGAATCAGTCTTTCCTTAAGATTTCTGAGATCTTCATCTTCCTCATTAATCTGGTAAATAGATGCTCTGAGATTCTGAATGGAGCTTCTTTGTAGACTATGTTCTTCAAGAAGAAGATAAGCAATTTCCTTCCCATCAGGATTGAGAGTAAGCTGTGTCATGCCAAAATTTGCTTCTTTAATAGCAGTGCCCCTTTGCATTTCAACATCTTGATCTCTTAGATTTAAATACATGGGAGTATAATCACCAGTGTAGTTTTTTCCTTCAAGAAATCTTCTTCTTATTGTTGACAGAATCATATCACTCCATACTTTGCACACTTCATTCTTCCATTTTAACAGATAATGAACATATTTCAGTTCATTTGTAGTTTTCATCAGTAAATCTTGAATGGATAGAATTTTCACACTGCCATCTTTCATGAAGTACAGAAGCTTCTCTTTCTTTTCAAAACCATCATGACAATCTATAACTATATCAACAGCTAATAAATTGTTCAGGTGTTCAGAAGTTAAAGTACCTCCAATTTCAGTCAAAGAATAAGGATCAAGATAAGGCATGTTCAAATATTCAGCATCCCTGTGTCCATTACCTCCTCTTGAATTATTTGTCAATTGCTTCAAATTTGAAAGTATTCGTAGCCAGAGTGTTTTTGATTCAACTAAACTAAATAAATCAACAACACTAGAAGCAATTTCACCAGACCGAAAATTGATAGGCGTATCACACCTAAGTGTGTCAATGTGTTTCCACTTCTTATCTTTTTCTTTCTCATAAGCATAACTCTTCTGTAGATAAGATTGTGATCTTCTTGCATTTCTCCATAACCCTTCATTTGAAGCTTTGAGTCTTTGCTTATAGAGCTGAAAGTCTTTATTTGTTGACTCTGTTATTCTTCTTCTTCTGACTTCTTCTTCTTCATCAACTTCCCTATTATGAGAATCAACCACAGTAGACAAGATTAACCATTCAATCTCTTGCAGAATTTCAGAATCATCAGAACCTTGAGCAATGTCAGGATTTGAGTCTGAAATTTGAACTATATTGCTGATGAGTGTTGATTGTTTTGGTCTTCTTCTCAGTTCAGATTCCTCTTCACTAACCTCTTTATCTTCCTTCTCAATAATATCCTTAACAACAGGATCTATTGGATTTTGTGAAGCTTCAGGAATTTCTTCAATTTTTAAAATTTTAGACCTTGTCTGTCTAGGAATTGTTGGAGTTGATGAGCTTCTTCTACTTCTTCTAGCACCTCTCCTTCCTCTGCTTCCTCTACCTCTAGCAGGAACAGTATTATTAAAACTTTCCATTATCTCTTTCTGTTGACTTAAGAATTCTTCATGTGAGAGATCAAGATATTCTTCACTTGCTGTAGAGAGTGCTTTCCTTGCGAATAATGGTTGAACTCTCTAATATGTGTGATAGAGAGTAAGAATTCTACCATCCCTTGTTGTGAACTTCTGGAATAGATTTGATGCATCTTCAGGATTTTCAATAATCACATCTTCATCTCCTTCAGGAATTGTAGAAAGTGTTTGTCCATGACCAGGTCTCAGGATTTTATCATTCATCAGGATTTGATCACCTGTCAGGATTTGTTCTTCCATCAGGATCTGAGATTGCACTAGTGTTCTTAATGTTCTTATTCCAGAATCAGAAACATGAGTAGACTGCGTTGTTTGACTTTGAGAAGTTTGAATTGTAGACTTCATAACAGCAGCATCAGAGGTTTCTCCTTGTAACACTTTGTCACCACCATCATTTCCAGTATCATCATCATCATTATTTCTCAATACTAGATCAGGTGTACATTTTGTCTGACTTACCTTCTCCCCCTTTTTGACATCAGTATTTGACAATACATTCAAAATTAAGGCAAGAGAGGTTTGAATGTTAGTTACCTTAGAATCAAGAGAATCAATTCTGTTGTTGATGGAGGATTGTTCTGAAATAACTGATTGTACTTGAGATTCCACTACTCTTAACTGACGAGCAGTAGGCACCTTTGTAAAATTAAGAGAAATATCACCCCTTATCAACTCAGTTGCAGCCTTGACAGAATCAATTTCATTTTTGAGGCTTTTGGATAACAGAGTAGTAGCCTTCAAATGATTCTTCAAGTCTTGATTCTCTATTAACTTCACTGCATCATAGGCATGATCTAGAGCATAAGGATAACTCACAGAATCAGCAGATTTGAACCATGAATTATTCCATTCATGTTGTCTAATTGCCTCAGCAGGATTGTTAGAAGGAACAGAAAAGTCTTGTCTTAAGTCTTTCCCAGTTGAAGCCTTGCCAGCCATGTATGTTCTTGATGAACCATAATTAGTTCCAAGACTAGATTTGAGTGTTTTAGCAAGCTGATCCTTCTCTTCTTGATTATCATCATCACTATCATCACTATTATCAGCATCAGAATGAAGAGTTACATCAGGATCAGGAATAGCAATTCCTTTAAGTTTATCCTTGGATGCTGGGATAGGATCTATCATTGGTCTTGATCGTAGTGGTTGAATCAGGATAGGCTCATCATCAGGAGCACCAGTAGCATCAGGAATAACACCGTCAGTATTTGATATCCATGCATCAGTATTTTCTACCAATGGTTCTTGTGGAGCTTGAGGTTCAGAAGATTCTTTAACACTTTGAGCTAAAGGTTCTTGTGTGCTTCCCTCATTGACAGTGTCTTCGACCAATCTTTCAACTTCATCTGCACCAGAAATCCCTTGAGCTTTGTCAGGAAATTCCTTAGAAACTGTAGCTTTGCCTGCATCTTCACATTGAGAAGATGGTTCTTGTGTAGCTGGAATAGAAGTGTCTTCATTCTCCCTTTGAGAAAATGGTTCTTGTGTGACCATTCCAATTGTTATGCCTTCACCCAAACTTTGATTGAGTGGTTCTTGTGTGGCTGAATCATCAATTCTAGCTGCTGAACCACTTTGAGGTCCAGGTTCTTGTGGACTTGATCCCTTCAGTTTCTTCTGTCTAGAGAACATTAACTCAGCTGTCTTCCTTAACTTTTCCATTGGATGTTTAATCCCAAGATTGGAAACAGCAGCACCAGACTTCTCCTTTGAAACATCAAAAAGTCTTTTTGTTGAAGAGTCTTTTGCTGGAGAGTCTGAAATAGCAATCTCTTGACTTGGTGCAGCATCAGGAATACTAACATCAGGATTGATTTGAGCATCAGGAGTTGAATGCTCATCAATAAAAGAAGTGTCATGTTCATCAGTATCCTGCATCTTAGATAATCTTCTTTTCTTCTGTGGCTTAGACAATGGAACCATAGCTGCAAAAGCAGTATCAGCAACTGCTTTCTGTACATTCATCACAGAGGATATAGGTAAATCATCCTCAGAATCAGTCTCATCCCTGAGCATTAACTTCCTTTTAACAGAAACAGACTCAACACCATTGACAGCTTTCTTCACCAGGACCCCTTGTACACCCCCATGTGTGACGCCCTCCAAACCCGGGGTACAGATTTGGGGAGTCACCCGACCAACGGTACACAACATAAACCTGAATATAACACATGCATAATATATAATAACATAAAATACCCCTTATCCAAGATCGCATCCAGATTATGGCATGAAACAAGCTTCTAAGTCATAATTATTACAAACCAGTTTTAGAGTTATTACACACTTAATGTACAAAGCTAGACATCTAGTCTAACTTCCAAGATAAAACAACTAACCGACCGATGACAATCACTCGGGGTGGTCTCCTAGCATCGGGAGAACTGTCACTAGCGCTGTGTCTGCTCATTCTCTCGCTTCACTGGAATAGGGTTAGAAACAAAACAAGTATGAGCCACATGTGCTCAGCAAGCATGATATATGTATCAATCACAGTTCTATAATGAAAGGAAAGAATTCAATTATCTGAATCAACAATACACAAGTCAAACATATGCTTTTAACAATCTTTAATGAAGAAAGAGGAATTAGAATTGGACTTCTACATTTTTCAAATACAAAGGTTGTGCTGCTGACCAGTCACGCAACAATCCCGGACTTGCTTATAGCAAAGTCCTCTACTGGATCCTAGGCCAATCCGGGCCTTAAATAATTCCGACCATAAGTATGGCCCGACCATTGCTGGTCCTATTTAAAAACATGTCAATTCTATCACAAGGTATAAGCAATAATATGCATAACAAGATAAGTACACAATAACGGGGTGTAATAGTTGCAAAAGAGCTTCAACTATTCATTATCAAAGAAAGTCCGAGAACTAAATTCGGAATGGTTTCAACGGTATGCACTCGTTCAAGAAGGTAATCAGTAGTTGTAGTCAATAATCAATGACTGTAATCAATAGTCAATGATAAAATCAAACTGTCAATGGTTGTAGTAATAATCAAATGATGATAATCAACAATCAATGGTTGTGGACAAAATCAGATGAACTTGGAAATAAGGGTTTCCGATGCGGATCAAATCAAAGAGTTAAGAAAATTTACAAAAATGGAATCAGTTGCCCAAGTACGGGTAATGATTGATAATCTGAATTGTTCTGGGGTAGTAACATGTAAGTATTGAAAACAATAACAATTTATCGCAAGTAAAGGCACAGATACTTGCTTGGTCTATGTCGCTGTCGGTTTTCTATCTCGATCACTCTACTTTCCCCTTTCCCTTGCTCCGGGAACTCGATTCTATAATAAACAACTTAGAACAGTAAGTCTAACTATCCTCATTCTATCCTCGACACACAATTAATCAATAACACATTTTAAACTAGTAATCGGTTACGTATCGGACGTCCGGTCTAATTTACGGTATTTAAAACTCAGGCACTTGCCCTCGTACGGGCATTTACGGACCATTAAAACACATTAATCGACTCATATAAACCATATAGCACTTATAAATATTTTTAAAACAATATTCGAGGCTTATTTGAATTTAAATAAGTCACAAATAATTTTTAAATCAAAAATCGGATTTTTAATCCCATTATATGTATTTAAAAGTAATTAAATCAATTAATATAAAATTAATTGACACTCTTTAAATTCTCAAACTATTTTAAAATAATAAATTAGGCTTGAAAATAATTAAACTAAATTTTAAATTAATTAAATCTAATTAATAATTAATTTTTAAGAATTAACTGATTAAAAGAATTAATCAATTAATTAAATTAATTAATTATTAATTAAAAATAATTAAAAATATTTAAGTTTAATCAATTTTCGAATTTAAAATAATAAATATAATTTTCCAGAATTTTCTGAAATTAAAAATGTATTTTTAAAGTTAAAATATGAATTTTTAAAGATTTTAAACTCTTTTCGAATTAAATTTAAAAATAAAATTCAAAAACAGTTTTCTGAAAATATTTTAGGGTTTCGAAGATTGAAACCGGGTCAAAATTTCGGGTAAACGGGTCGGGAAGAACGGAATCGGGTCACCAAGAACAACCCACCGGATTCTGGGTTTTCCAGAACCCAGAATCCGGCCGGTGTCCGGTGACCGGAATCCTTCATTCCCGATCAAAGAAACACCAAACCAGAGGGCTTTTGCTCGGCTTTTCAAGAAAAACACAACTAACACAAAAACATTACCAAAACAATCCGGAATCGTCCCAGAAATCCAGTCAAACAAACCGGGTTTGGATTTTCCGGCCAAAACACGATCTCCCTAAATCTTACATGAAATTCTAAGTTCTTGGTGTTAAATCAAAGCTGTGAACACACACAATCAAACCCCTCTATCCAAAATCATGCCAGATCAATAATAAGAACGGACGATTAAAAAGAAAATTCGGGTCAAAACCCGAAAATCGAATTCTTAAAAATTGAACATAAACATGAAATTAAAGCATGAATTCCTACTAATTAGAACCCTAGGAACAGTTGGAAGCAATCAATTGAACGGAGAATCAACAGAATGAAAATCCCCAATTCGAATATAAACCCTAATTTTAATTCGAAATTTGTAAAATTCATATAAAATCGAAATATTACCAGATGATGATGAGGTTGGAAGATTCTGAAACTAGAGCTCAAGATCTTTGATTTGAGTACTTGAACTTTGAATTTGGATTTCAATAACACCTTCGATTTTGATTTTGATTTTCAAGAACACGAAGAACACTATTCGGGAATTTTATATTTTTTTGTATTTTTAATACGGATTATATGAGGTATAATGTACGATTCTCCTTTTTATACTTATTGAAAAATAATAACCTAAACGACATTTTTGGATCGATATTGATCCACTGGTTCGTTTAAAAACCCTAATTAGGTTAAAAACACGTTTTACGAAAAAGATAATCATTTAAAAAGACTGATAGTTATCCAAATCAATACATATCATTTTATAACTAATGCTCAAGAATACGGGGGCTATAACAGATGTATTTATTGATACGGACGATATATCAATTACCATAGAAAAATTAGGGTTAGGGTTTAGAATAATTTTTCTTCCTTTGAATAAAACAATTACTATTGATCATATCGGATAATAAGAGATATAATAATATGAAGAAATCCTCCGATAATGATTCGAACACAGATGACGAAGGAATAATAATGATGTACAAAATTTCAACGGGGCCTTTGAATTTTCAAAACGGGGCTCAAAATTGAATAAGGTTTCAAATGACGAAATATTTGAAAGGGGCTTTCGACTCACCAAATAACACATAAACACTTAACAATCCTTATCATTATAACTCAAAATACTTCATAATAAATATTCCACACATATAATACAATTTATATTATTAATAAAGTTCACGGATCTTACATCCTTCCCCCCTTAATAGGATTCTGTCCTCAGAATCAGATCAAGGAAACAACTGGGGATACTTCTCTAACATATCACTTTCTAACTCCCAGGTAGACTCTTCCACCTTAGGATTCCTCCACAAAACTCTTACTATCACTATAGTCTTATTTCTTAATACTTTTTCCTTACGATCCAATATCTGAATTGGTCGCTCTACATAAGATAAATCTGACTGGACCTCTATGGGTTCATACTCTATTACATGGTTCGAATCTGGTCGATACTTCTTAAGCATGGACACGTGAAACACATTATGAACGTGCTGCATATGCGGGCGTAATGCTAACTCGTAAGCTACTTTCCCAATTTGCTTCAAAATCTCAAATGGTTCAACATATCTCGGACTCAATTTCCCTTTCTTTCCAAACCTAACCAATCCTTTCCATGGTGAAACCTTTAGTAACACTTGTTCTCCGACTTCGAATCCCATATCCTTTCTTGCTAGGTCAGCATATTTCTTCTGCCGGTTTTGAGCTGTTATCAACCTTTTCTGAATCAATTCAATCACTTACTTTGTCTGCTGTACTAATTCTGGTCCTATCACTTTTTGTTCACCAACTTCTTCCCAATATACTGGAGATCGACACTTCCGTCGATATAAAGCTTCGTAAGGTGGCATCCCGATACTCACGTGAAAACTATTATTATATGAGAATTCTACTAAGGGTAGATGATCATCCCAATTACCTTTAAAATCAAGTGCACACGTTCTAAGCATGTCTTCGATGGTTTGAATTGTCCTTTCACTTTGATCGTCTGTCTGCGGGTGATAAGCCGTACTCATTCTCAATTCGGTGCCTAAACATTCTTGAAAACTTCTCCAGAATCTTGAGTTGAATCGAGGGTCTCGATCAGATACTATTGACATTGGAACTTCGTGTCGTACCACGATTTCTTTAACATATAAACGAAATAATTTATCCAGCGAGAATCTCTCGTTAATAGAAAGAAAATATGCGGATTTCGTCAATCGATCTACAATAACCCAAATAGCATCATGCTTAGTCTTCGTTCTAGGCAATCCTACCACAAAGTCCATTGCGATGTGTTCCCACTTCCATTCAGGAATTTCTAACGGCTGCAATAATCCACTTGGTCTTTGATGTTCCGCCTTGACCCTTTGACATGTAAAACATTTACTCACCCATTCAGCAATTTCTCTTTTCATATATGGCCACCAAAAGTTCATTTTAAGATCTCGATACATCTTCGTGCTTCCAGGATGAATTGAATACTTCGAGTTATGTGCTTCGTGCAAAATTTCACTCTTTAGTTCTGCTACATTAGGTACCCATATTCGAGAAGCAAACCTTAAGATTCCTTTGTCGTCCAGTTGGCTACATATTTCCTCGCCTGTTAAACTATCTGCATTGTCGTTCATGACTTGCTCTTGGCATTTCCGTATCTTCTCCAACAATTCAGGTTGAAACGTTATGGCGTAAATCATTTCTGTCGCGTCCTTCAGAACACGTACTTCTATCTCTAACTTTTCAAACTCTCTGTACAATTCCTTGGTCATCGTCAGCATATTCAATCTTTCTTTTCTGCTCAGTGCATCTGCTACCACGTTTGCCTTGCTGGGGTGATAATTTATAGAAACGTCGTAATCCTTGATTAGCTCCAACCATCTTCTCTGTCTCATGTTCAGCTCCTTCTGAGTAAAGATATACTTCAGACTTTTGTGATCGGTGTAAATTTCACATCTCTCTCCGTACAAGTAATGTCTCCATATCTTCAGTGCAAATACGATCGCTGCTAATTCGAAATCATGTGTAGGATATTTCTGTTCGTGAGGTCTCAATTGTCTCGACGCATAAGCAATTACTTTGTCATGTTGCATAAGTACACAACCCAATCCTTTGTAAGACGCATCACTATAGATTACAAATTGACCTCGATCGTCTGGTAGCATTAACACGAGTGCCGTAGTCAGTCTCTTCTTTAACTCTTGGAAACTTTCTTCGCATTTGTCGTTCCATATGAATCGTTCGTTTTTCCTTGTCAGCTTGGTCATTGGAGTAGCTATCTTTGCAAAAACTTGTTCACACAATAACACGCAAGTATACGCTGTCACAAGTAATATAAGAATAAGTAGAGTTCGTTCCCACAGAGACTGCTTTGGTTATTATAGTTTTGCACCTATGCAACAATGTATGGCTATTGTTCAATGCTAAGACAAGTATCAAGTTTGAGTTCTGATTAACTAATTTAACTAATCAACTTAACAAGATTAAAATTAACTAAATAGATTGCTGATGATTTACTTATGAGAATAAAACATGGGATCCTAACTTCATTAAATACTTCATCTAGAGTCTTTTGTCTTTAATCAATGCATGTGACGGTTGTGACAACTAATCGGATAACACGAAATCAGTACACGCTACCTTTCAGTATACGTATACCAAACCACTCAAACATCCACAAAAGAGATAAAAGTTGGGCATACACCAATTATGCTTAGACCCTATATGTCTATACGATTTGAAAACATAACGGTTTAACGAGCAAGTTATCCATTCAGATTACATAGTGCAGGTAAGATGGTTAAAATCACCTACAAATCATGCATGACAAACATACATAAACCTATGCTAGCATGGCAAGTTCTAAACCTCTATATCCACTTTCGCAATCAATAGAGATTAACAAACAACTTAGATGTTAGCTACGCATCCAAGAAGAATAAGCACAACCAAACTAGGATATCAACAAATCATCGCACACACATCTTTAAAACAATTAACTACTAAAATCCATAAATAAATCTGTTAGAATCCCACGACAATGATTAGTTCATAATCGAACCGTTCATCATCGTGGGTTCTGATGAAAACATGATAATAAATATGTCTGGAATACTGAATAAAGTACTAGAGATAAAGTTAAGAAACACAAAACCAACGAGAATCCAAAGTATCGCCTAATTAGAAGAATACAAAGAAAAGATGAAAACTAGATCTTCGTAATCAGCCGTCTTCTTGTTCTCCTCACCGGTGGATGGATAAGTATGTATGCAAGACAATGTATATCTCAGAAATCGTCCACCAATAGTTTATATAGGCCACAGGGTTGACTGGTCTTCTACTAGTTTCCATATCTGACTTGAAATTGCCTTCTTCAGCATTGTTAGGGCGCGGGCGCGCTTAGATGGGTGCGGGCGCGCTTCAAATGTTTCCTCTAGGGCGCGGGCGCGCCTGCTCTCTGTCGGAATTCCTTCAACTTGCATTTCTTTGGCAATTCTCCACACTCTCAAGCTCCGCAACCACTTAGCCTTCAAAGCATTGCTCAAACACCACCACAAACCTCAGAAACTCCACAACACTGCTGATGAAGCAACTCTGCACATACTAACACAAAACACATTAAAAACACCACGTACTTGAGATCAAACAATCAATTTAAGCCGATTTAGGGCGTTCCAAGTGAATATGAAATCCATTTATCACACCCCCAAACTTAAACCGATGCTTGCCCTCAAGCATAAACAGACTCTATATAACTATAATGCAATGCATGAATGCAACTAATATGCTAATGCAAGCGATCCCCTTAGACTAACCACAACCAATCAACAAGCCAACATCTCAACAAATGCAATCTTTCAAACAGAGTTCGACCAAATTCCCGTATACTAACCATACAAACACAGAAATGTGCGTGTGTGCGATGCTCATCAATATACTCCCAAACTAAACCAAGACCATATCCTATTCTTCACCAAAACAACCACAAGCTTATAAACAGAATGAACTCTAGACACAAGAAACCAATTAGAGACACCTCCATAAATCACTTGACTTAGACAAGAATTCATGCTTTTATTACGAAACAACATACTAAACACAATACACATGCTTATTTGACCGTGCAATGGATGAGACCCCAAAAGGCTTATACAATAATACCCATGTAGCGAGCTTTAGGTTAGTGGATCCCAGACCGGAAAAATCTTAGGTCACTAGGCAAAAAGTCCCCTAGAACTTAATTGCTCGAGTATTAAAGAGCTCACCCTGATCAATTCTGCATAAAACAACTAAAACAACTTCTTCTTTTTTTTCGGAATGAGTGCATTTTGATTTTCCTCATCCCTCCCTAGACTACTCATTTTTTACAATGAGCGGCTACTAGCCATTTGATGCCTAGCCTTTATTGACAACTAGCATGAAATCCCTGATTTCCCCCAAACTTATACTTTAGTGCTCCTTCAATTTCAAGAGAATAGAAGACATTCTAAATATAAGCAAGTGATTAAATTCTAACATCCAAACAAGCATGGTCTGATCAAATCTAAAAGCAATCAATGAGACTTATGAAATTATTTTGTTTCTGGCATGCAAGTGAATTTCTTAGAAACTTAATCAACCCTCTATTCATCATAACCACACTCCCATCAATATCAACTCACTAACGGAAACAACCAAGTCCTACGGGATCATGAAATATGCATGCTATGCAAATGCAACTATGTTATGCAAATGCAACTGAATGGACTCACATGATAGATATAAAAACTAATATGCAAACACAATGCTCTATATGACATAAACATGCAAAGATATGAATGAACTAACTACATATGCAATATGAATCCTATATGAACACACACACTAACACTACTATTCCTTAATTATCACCCCCAAACTTAAAATATTCAATGTCCTCATTGAAGGTAATAACAAGGAAAATTGTAGAGAATACCTAATCATCAGCAGTACCACCCTCCTCGGGTGTTGTATCTGGTGGTGGATAAACAGAATCAACTCCAAAGTTAGGCCAAGCGATATCAACCCCTGTGGCTCTGAATGCAGTACTCAAAGCCTGAGTCAAATCCTGAGCAAAACGGCTATGAATGTCATGCATCGCATCAATGCGCCGAGTCAGTCGCCTATACTGCACATCCCCGAAACCAGACCTATCCACCTCACGCTGAATCCTAGATGGACGTCCCCTCCATGCTGCAGGCTCACGAGGTGGAGCCTCTCCTTCCGCAGCATCCAAATCAGTATAGCCCAAACCAAAGTAATCCGGGGCACCAACTTCCCAATCCTCCATCCTAGAAATCGTCGAATGATCAATAGGAGCACTAGGTAACTGAACCTGCTCCTCCTCAGACCAACGAACACCGACAGCTGAACACAACTTGGTAACAATAGAGGCATGAGGAATCGCCCCCGTTGTACCACCCTTCAAGAACTTCACAATACTCCTATGAAGGAGTTCTCCAAGATCAATGTACTCTTCATTCAGAATTCCCCAAAGAACAATGGCCCTATCCACCGTAACCTCATGCGAATGCGAAGAAGGCAAAATATTAGCACATAAAAACAAATTCCAAGCCCTCGCATACCTGTTCATCGCAGAAGCCGGGAAAGTAATCGGCTCAGTGGTGCCAGCCCTGTACTTCCAAGTCGTGCCTGGAACACAAATCTCCCCAAGAATGTACTCGAGATCAAGATCATCCTGAGTCTTAAAAGACCAATCCTCTTCTCCCCTCTTCTTTCTAGGGAAATTCAACACCCGATGAATTGCCTTCGCTGTGTAGTCCACAGTCAACCCCCGAACCACACTATAACCGTTCTTGTCGGTTTTAGTATTAGCATAAAACTCCCGCACAATAGACAACGGGACCGGATCCGGTGCTTCACAAAAGCTTTCCCAGCCCCTCTTCGTAATCATACTGAATATATGCCCATCAGTAGGTTGAGGCAAAAATCCCCGTTCTTTAGACACGGCTTTAGAAAGCAACCGTGTAAACTCCGATTGAGCCTCCGGAGAAGAAAACTTCTCAACCCCAACACCAATACTCGATTCCTCCTCAGATGAAGAGCGACGAGTGCTGCTACTACCCGCATAACGACCTCTCTTTGGTGGAGCCATGGAATTAGGATGAGATGAAAGGATATGTAAGGATGTGTATGTATAGATTTGAGAGAGAGAATGAGAGAGATGAGTTTAGGGGGCTAGGGTTTGTCAATAGGGGTTGGGGAGAGATATGATTATGTTTAAATAGGGTAAAAACCAAATAAAAACTCATTTGGGGGATTTTTGGGGCTTTTTCCGTTCACATTCCATTTTTTTTCTGCCAGGGATCAAGCGCGGGCGCGCTATAGAGGGCGCGGGCGCGCCTCTTTTCTGTCCAGAAATTCTTTTTTGATTTTTTTGATTTTTTTAAAAAATGAAAAATACTTACAACATTAGCATGGGTTGCCTCCCATGAAGCGCTCGTTTTACGTCAATAGCTTGACGTGATTCCGACTCCTTAATCAGCTGAAACAAGAACCGCGGTCTCCGCCTCGCGATTCACCCGTTCACCAAAATACGGTTTCAACCTCTGACCATTGACCTTGAATGCTTCATCCGGTGACTTATCGAAAACTTCCACTGCACCATGTGGAAACACTGTTTTGACCGTGAACGGCCCCGACCACCTTGACTTAAGTTTCCCTGGAAAAAGCTTGAGACGAGAGTTGAAAAGCAAAACAATTTGACCAGGCACAAAGGACTTGTGCACCAACTTCTTATCATGCCATCTCTTGACCTTCTCCTTATACAACTTGTGATTTTCATAAGCCTGTAGCTGAAACTCATCCAACTCATTAATCTGAAGCATTCTTTTCTCACCAGCAGCTGACAAATCAAAATTCAACTTCTTCAACGCCCAATATGCCTTGTGTTCTAACTCGGCAGGCAAATGACAAGCCTTGCCATACACCAGCTGAAACGGTGACGTACCCAACGGAGTCTTGTAGGCTGTCATCTAAGCCCAAACAGCTTCATCAAGCTTCAACGACCAATCCTTCCTCGAAGGATTTACCACTTTTTCAAGAATACGCTTGATGCTTGACCATTTGTCTGAGGGTGATAGGCCGTGGCAACACGATGATTGATATTATACCTGGACATCAAAGCTGTGAATTTGCGATTACAAAAGTGCGTACCCTCATCACTGATGATTACCCTTGGAGTTCCGAAACGCGTGAAGATTTGCTTATGCAGAAAACTCAGCACCACTTTAGCATCATTGGTCGGTAAAGCCTTTAACTCGACCCATTTAGACACGTAATCCACAGCTAACAGTATGTACTGATTATTGCAAGACGAAACAAACGGTCCCATAAAATAGATTCCCCACACATCGAAAATCTCCACTTCAAGCAACATATTAAGAGGCATCTCATTCCTCCTAGAGATATTACCAACCCTTTGGCATCGATCACATCTTAACACAAACTGATGAGCATCTTTAAACAGAGTTGGCCAATGGAATCCTGCCTAAAGTACACGAGTAACTGTCTTCTCTCCACCATAATGACCTCCATAAGTGGTGGAATGGTAATCTCGCAAAACACCCTCAGTTTCACTATAGGGAATGCACCTTCTTATCACCTGATCAACTCCCTGTCTGAATAAGAATGGCTCGTCCCAATGGTACCACTTCACATCATGCAGAAACTTCTTCCTTTGAGCATAAGAGAATTCAGCAGGGATGACATTACTCACAAGATAGTTCACAATGTCTGCAAACCATGGTTCTTCATCTTGTACCCCAAAAAGTTTCTCATCAGGAAAAGATTCATTGATTAGAGTCTTATCTCCTGCATTCTTACCTTGGTCTTCCAAACGTGACAAATGGTCAGCCACCTGATTTTCCGTACCTTTTCTGTCCTTGATCTCCAAATCAAACTCTTGCAGCAAAAGAACCCAACGAATCAACCGAGGCTTTGAATCTTTCTTAGAAATCAGATAATGAATGGCTGCATGATCAGTATAGACTACTACCTTCGTCCCAAGCAAATACGACCTGAATTTCTCGAAACTGTAAACAATTGCCAAGAGCTCCTTCTCTGTAGTAGTGTAATTCAGCTGCGCATCGTTGAGAGTTTTGCTAGCATAGTAAATCACATGAAACACCTTGTTCTTCCTTTGCCCAAGAACAGCTCCCACTGCATAGTCACTAGCATCACATATCAACTCAAAAGGTTCACCCCAATCAGGTGCAGTGATAATAGGTGTAGTAGTCAACTTCTTCTTCAAAAGCTCGAAAGCAGCCAAGCAATCTTTATCAAACTTGAAAGGAACATCCTTTTCCAACAAATTACATAAGGGTTTGGAGATTTTTGCGAAGTCTTAAATGAATCGCCTATAGAAACCCGCATGACCAAGAAAACTGCGAATTCCCTTAACTGAGATTGGTGGAGGAAGATTTTCAATCGTCTCCACTTTGGCCTTATCCACTTCAAGCCCCTTGCTAGATACCTTATGTCCAAGAATGATTCCTTCTTGCACCATGAAGTGACATTTTTCCCAGTTGAGCACCAAATTGGTCTCAACGCACCTTTTCAGCACCATGCCAAGATTCTGTAAACACTGGTCATAAGAAGTTCCAAAAACTGAGAAGTCATCCATGAACACTTCCACATTAATGCCAATCATATCTGAGAAAATGGCCATCATACACCTCTGAAAAGTGGCTGGTGCACCACAGAGTCCGAAAGAAACGCGACGGAACGCAAAAGTGCCAAACGGACATGTGAATGTAGTCTTCTCCTGATCTTCTGGAGCAATGCAAATCTGATTGTAACCTGAATAACCATCCAGAAGGCAATAGAATTCATGGCCAGCCAACCTGTCTAGCATCTGATCAATGAACGGAAGAGGAAAGTGATCTTTTCTGGTTGCTTTATTCAGCTTTCGGTAGTCCATGCAAATTCTCCACCCTGTAACTGTCCAAGTAGGGATGAGCTCATTCTTCTCGTAAGCAACTACTGTCATGCCTCCTTTCTTAGGCACACATTGCACCGGACTCACCCAAGAACTGTCTGAAATAGGGTAGATGATCCCTGCATCCAGCCACTTAAGAATTTCTTTCTTCACCACCTCTTTCATGATAGGATTCAGCCACCTCTGAGGATCCACAGTTGGTTTACTTCCCGGTTCAAGCGGAATCTTATGCATGCAATACGAAGGGCTGATTCCCTTGATATCCGCTATGGTCCAACCAATTGCTGACTTGAACTCTCTCAGAATTCGCAGAAGTTTTTCTTCTTCACTACCTGACAAGTTAGATGCAATAATCACAGGTAAAGTAGTTGCATCTCCTAAGAAAGCATACCTCAAGTGCTCTGGTAGTGGTTTAAGTTCAAGAGCAGGAGCTTCTTCAATAGATGGTTTGAGACGCTCCTGATTTTTCTTCAGCTCAGCTATGCCAAGAGAATCGAATGGCATATCAGTCTTTCTTTTCCACGGAGATGCATTCAGGTACTGCAGTTGTTCTTCTCTTTCTTCGTCTTCGATATCAGAATTCCCTATCAGTACCTTCTCCAAGGTATCTGACTTAAGCAATTGCTCGATCTTCGTGTATACTGTAGACTCAACCAAGTCCACTGAAAAACACTCTTCTTCCTCTGTAGGGAACTTCATTGCATTGAACACACTGAAAGTGACATTCTGGTCATGTACACTCATTGTAAGTTCTCCTTTCTGCACATCGATCAAAGTATGGCCTGTAGCCAAGAACGGTCTTCCCAAGATAATAGGAATCTTCTTGTCTTCCTCAAAGTCCAGGATCACAAAATCAGCAGGAAAGATGAGCTTATCCACCCTAACCAAAACATCCTCGACTATACCCCTTGGATATGTGATCGACCGATCAGCCAGCTGTAAGGACATGTTTGTAGGTTTAGGCTCAGGAAGTCCAAGTTGGATGAAGACAGACAACAACATCAGATTAATACTAGCTCCCAAGTCACACAAGCACTTGTTGAAAGATAGATTGCTGATTGTGCACGGTATGGTGAAACTCCCTGGATCTTTGAGTTTTGGAGGTAACTTCTGCTGTAGAATAGCACTACATTCTTCTGTAAGAGCGACGGTTTCCAACTCCTCGAGTTTCAACTTCCGTGAGAGAATACCCTTCATGAACTTTGCATAGCTCGGCATTTGTTCAAGAGCTTCTGCAAAAGGTATATTGATCTGCAACTTCTTGAAAACTTCGAGAAACTTAGCAAACTTCTTGTCCAACTTCTGCTTTTGAAGACGTTTAGGGAATGGCGGAGGAGGATAGACCTCCTTAGTCTTTGTACTTTGATTCAGATCAGATTTCTCAGTAGAATGATCACGCTTTTCCGCTTCGTTTCCCCCCTGATCAGCTTTTTCCTCTTTTTCTTCAACTTCTGGCAGAATGTCAGGCGCGGGCGCGCTCCACCTTCTGCTGGGAATCCAAATTTTTTTCGTTTTCTGCCGTTTCTGAGTTCTGGTCACTCGTAACCTTTCCGGATCGCAAGGTAACTGCTTTTACATATTCCTTGACCTCTCTTTTGCCAGGATTAGCTTCCATATCACTAGGGAGAGTTCCTTGTGGTCTATTCAACAAGGCATTGGCAATCTGACCTATCTGATTCTCCAGAGTCTTGATGGAAACAGCTTGGCTCTTGCACATTAGCCTTAATTCCTCTAATTCAGATTTTCATTAGATGATTGACCAGCATTGCCATGAGATGGTTGTTGAAACCCTGGTGGTTGATACAGTTGTTGTGGCTGATTCTGACCACCCTGATTGTTACTCCAGCTGAAATTCGGATGGTTCCTGTTATTCGGATGATAGGCATTAGGCACTGGCTGTTGTGATCTCTGGAAATTGCTCACAAACTATGCTGATTCATTGGATATGGCACATTGAGTCATTTCATGAGCACCTGCACATAGCTCACACACACTAGCCACCTGCTGAACTCCATAGTTAGTCAAAGAATCAACCTTCATAGACAGAGCCTTGAGCTGAGCCGCTATTGCCGTAGCTGCATCCACTTCTAGAATCCCTGCTTCCTTGCCTTGTGATAACCTCTGAGTTGGATTCTGGTATTCATTAGCAGCCATCGGCTCAATTAGATTATAAGCTTCCTCATAGCTTTTGGCCAAAAGAGCTCCACCTGATGCCGCATCATCGTGATTGACCTCCCAGTCCATTATAGAAACAATTGATCACCATCCAATCAGGCATTCTGTGATGAGGACA
The DNA here is from genome assembly GCA_030848705.1 of Heracleum sosnowskyi. Lineage (NCBI taxonomy): Eukaryota > Viridiplantae > Streptophyta > Magnoliopsida > Apiales > Apiaceae > Heracleum > Heracleum sosnowskyi. Next base: position 69,844,941 of record CM061240.1, read on the forward strand.
CTTCCTAAGAATCTCCTTGTAACGCTCCCAAGCTTCACATAAAGTTTCCCCTGAATGTTGTGCAAACTGAGTAAGAGCATTCCTGATTGCAGCTGTTTTGGCCATAGGAAAGAATTTGGTGAGAAACTTCTGTGCAAGATCCTCCCATGTAGTAATAGACCCTGCTGGTAGAGAGTGCAACCAGCCCTTAGCCTTATCCCTCAGAGAAAATGGGAAAAGTCTGGTTGATGATTGTTTAGACTGTTTGGGATGGATGCTTTGGTCAGGAACAAGGTGTGATTGGCCTTGCCCCATAGCATCAGAAACTCATCCATATTGAGTAGGCATTTTCTCTTTCAAGAAAAGTCTGACCTCATCAGGAATAAAGGCATTGCCTCTAAAACCATTTGCCTTATCAGGATTGAAAAATATTTTCGATAAGATTATAAAATAAAATTTTATTTAAGAAAACAAAATTTATTTCAACAATCCTGAATAACGTTTTTTTTAAAAAATAACCAAATTAATGGCATAGGGATCATTAAAACACGCTTACCAGCAAATGTGGCAAAATAGTTATGGAAAACCGAACCGTCTCCTCGAGATTAAAAAAAATGACCTGCATTTTCAGTAAATAATCTCTATAAAGAATAGAGATTGTCAATCATAATACTCATTTACCAACAAAAACACAAAACCCTCTCCTAAACAAAAAACTTTACAAAAACCTTTCACCTTCTTCTGTTCTCCATGGCTGCCAACCATCAACAAAATGCTATACCTGATCAAGAACTTGATGACTTAGAGTTAATCTGGCAGGAGTTGGATTAGGTTCTTGCAGAAATTGCAGAAAATGAAGAGCCTCAACCTGTTCCTGACCCTCAGGAACACGAAGCCTTTGTCAATGCAATGGCTGATGTGCTTTGGCACAACTTTCAGCAGGCCAATCCTGACTGGAATCCTCTTGACAATCTCATTATTGTCAATGAAGAAGAGGATGAAGACGATGAAGATGATGAAGAGGATGAGGATGAGGAGCTCGAACGAGAGCTTGAGAGAAGAAGAAAGAAGATCTTAGATGCTTGTATGTCATGCAAGTTGGAGGCATGGAAGAGTCCCGGTGGTCAAGGTGACGATCCGCCTTCAAGTGCATCTGCTCCTCTCCTTGTCCTTTAAGGATGGAACAAGAGATCTTTCAATCATGATGGACTGTGAAGCTGCTCAGGAGCGTTCATGCTTATTTGTAGGGCACGTGTTCCTGAGTAGGAAAATAGACTAGGAAAAAATATGTAATTTCTTTTTCAATTGTAAAATATCTTCAAGTATTAATGAAATGTATCAGATTTCTCAATTGATCTCCTTCTTTATTTTCCTGTGCAAATTGTTAGTAACACTACAATGATATTAAAAAGAATGATTAATAATATCTGATAAAAGTTGAATAGAAATTTAAAAATTAAAACTTAATACTTAATCAGAGACTAAGCATAAATTTTACTTTTCAGAGAATACCAGTAGTGTTGTTGTCAGATTGTTTTTGCACTTCTGATTTTCACATCAGTTTCTGATCATAACTCCATCATAATCAGTCTTGTTCTTGAAAATCCACTTTGTACCAACAATGGACCTGTTCTTTGGTCTTGGTACTAGTTTCCAGACTTCATTCCTTTCAAATTCATTCAATTCTTCTTGAATTGCAGTAACCCAATCAGCATCTTTGAGTGTATCCTCAACTTTCTTTGGTTCCTCCTTGGATAGAAAGTTATGATATAGACATTCATTCTCAGTTGCACTTCTTGTCTGAACACCTGCATCAAGATCTCCAATGATTAAATCAGGAGTATGACTTGCAGTCCATTTCCTTGCTGGTGTAAAGTCATTTCTTGGTGTAGATGCTACCCCTGGATTGGTGTTATTTTGAATTGATGAATTTGCTTCAGATGAAGCTCCTCCTGATGAATTATCAGGATCATCACTTGAATCAGTATCTGAAGAATTTTGTCCTGATGATTGAGTTGACTCTGAACTTGTAGTCGAATGATGTTGCTCGCCCTTAACATTTGCACTACTAGATGTATCTCCATTATTTGCATCATCAGAGTTAGCACCATCAGTATTTGGTGTGACATCAGGATTTGATGAACTGATAGGATCTGATTCAGTTTCTTCAGGTTCCTTGGTAGCTTCAGTTTCAAAAATCAGTCTATCATGAGAGTCTTCATTCAAGCCAATTATCTTTTTATCATCAAAAGATACATGTATTGACTCCATGACATTCCTTGTCCTCAAATTAAAAACTCTGAAGGCTCTTGATGCAGGATAACCTATGAAAATTCCTTCATCAGCCTTAGTTTCAAATTTTCCTAGCTATTCAGGATGAGTTCTGAGAACAAAACATTTACAGCCAAACACATGCAGATGCTTCAAACTTGGTTTCTTCTCCTTGAGGGATTGATAAGGAGTAACACCATGTCTGTTTATCAATGTAAGATTCTGTGTATAGCATGCTGTGTTGACTGCTTCTGCCCAGAAATATGTAGGTAATTTTGCTTCTTCCAACATAGTTCTGTCAGCTTCTATAAGAGTTCTATTCTTCCTTTCAACTACTCCATTTTGCTGAGGTGTGCCAGGAGCAAAGAATTGTTGAATAATTCCTTTATATTTGCAGAACTCTTCCATCTTTGAATTCTTAAATTCAATACCATTATCACTCCTCAGTATCTTGACTTTGTACTTTGTGGTTGTCTCGATCATTCTCACATGATCCAACAGTATTTCAGGAATCTCATCTTTTCTGTGCATAAAGTACACCCAGGTGAATCTAGAATATTCATCAACAATTACAAGAGTGTACCTTTTCTTACTGATGGACATGATGTTGACTAGTCCAAATAGATCAAGATGCAGCATGTGATATGGTTCTTCAATAGAGGATTCAGATTTACTCTTGAATGATGTCCTTCTTTGTTTAGCCTTTTGACATGCATCACAGAGACCATCAGGAGTATACAGAACATTTGTCAATCCTCTAACTAAATCTTTCTTTGCCGATTCATTGATATTGCTGAAGTTGAGATGAGAAAGCTTCTTGTGCCAAATCCAACTTTCATCTACTGATGCTTTACTGATGAGACAAGTAGGAGAGCCATCAGTATTTGATTGAATGTTGGCTTCATATATGTTACCATGCATGTAGCCAGTCAATGCAATCTTCCCTGTTTCTTTGCTAACTACTTCACAATGTGTGGAATAGAAGTTGACATGATAACCTCTGTCAGTGATTTGACTAATACTGAACAGGTTGTGTTTTAGTCCCTTCACTAGAGCTACTTTTTCAATGATGACATTTCCAATGATTATATTGCCATATCCCAAAGTTTGTCCAATGTTGCCATCTCCATAAGACACGGTTGGGCCAGCTTTTTCTTCATATTCTGATAACAGGGCTTTGCTTCAAGTCATGTGCACAGAACATCCACTATCCATGACTAACACATTTTTCTTTTTACCCTGCAATCAGAATGTTAAAACACTAGTCAGAATGTTTAGGAATCCACACTTGTTGGGTTCCTTGTCCATGCATTTTATTAATTTTAGCAGCAGAAGACTTTATGATTTTAGTAGTCCTGACAGGATTTACTCCATCAGGATTTGCTTTATCAGTATCAGTATTAACAAAAACATGCTTCACATTGACATTCTTAAGGTTATCAGAATTTGCACTATTCTTAAACTTAGGTAATGGATCATAGAAGTTATAGTACAAATCATGATATTCTTCACATGTATAAATAGAATGCCATTTACTACCACAATCAAAACAGGAATTCTGTGGTTTATAAAATACTGATCTATTCCTAACATCAGACAAAGGAATTTCAGTAATTTTCTTTAAACTCTTTTTACAATCAATAGCAAGATGATTAGAGTTCCCACAGTTAAAACAACATTTTCTAGGTGCATTTGGGATGATCTGATAATTATTCTCTTTATCAATCCCAATTTTACCATTCCTGTTTCTCTTGACAGTAGCTTCCTTTTTCCTATCTGTAACCTCACGGATTTTATCCTTAAGTTGTTTCTGAGACAGTAAACCTACATTCTTAGTAACTTTACTCATGACAGGTTTAGACTTAATAATATTAACACATTGATCAGAGGTAGATCCCTTTTCAAAAGTTGAATTGGAATCCTTACCAAACACAAAATTAACAGGTGTAATTTTAGATTTGGTTTTGTCTATAACATGTTTATAGGTTTTTGGATTAACTGTCTCATCAATAACAATCTTTTCTTTCAATTTCTTATCATCATCTGACTTATAACCTAGACAATCTTTCCAGTTCTTAGAAGTATTAATTTCATGAAATTTTCTACCAGAGTGTGTCCACGTTCTGATTTTCTCATTAGCATCCTCAAGTTCTTTTTCAAGAGTAGTACATTTAACTTTCATCTCTAAGTACATGTGTTTAGAATTATCACATTCTATCTGTACTTTTTGAATAAGAGAAAATTCAGCTTCTACATGCTCATTCCTTTTCCTAAGTTCAGACATCTCAGATAAGATTCTAGTAATCTCAGCAGTTTGACTTCTAAAGCTAATATGCAATGACTTTAGAAAATGTCTAAACTCAGAAGCATTATCAGTATCAAAATCAAAGACAGTAGTTAGTACCTTATCATCAGAAATAGCAGTATCATCAGTATTGGCCATTAGAGCATAGTTGACCACCTCAATATCAGATTCTGAGGAAGAGTCCATCCAGTCCTTGCTTGATGTGATGAGTGCCTTTGTCTTCTTGCACTCAGAAGCAAAGTGACCCATACCATTACACTTGTAGCATCTAACCTTTGATTTGTCAAATTTGCTACCCTTACTATCCTTTTTGATATACTCGTCTTTGTCTACATTGAAAGTCCTTTTATGAAAGTTGCCTTGTCTTCTAGCCTTCTTGAACTTCATCCTTTTGAAGCTTCTGACAATCATAGCAACCATCTCTTCCATGTTTGAGTCAGAAGAATCACCATCAGGATTGGCATCAGGATTACCATCAGTATCTGATGATGAGTCATCAGGATCTGACTCGGCTACTTTTGTTTTCCTTCTAGAGACCTCCATAGCTTTTCCTTTTGATTTAGCCTCTGCTTTCAAAGCAATAGATTTTGCCTTGCTGCCTTTCTTATTCTTTCTCTGTTGAACTTTAAGATCATGAGTTCTTAGCATTCCATAGACTTCATCAAGAGACACAGTGTTGAGATCATACTGATGTCTAATGATCGAAGTCTGAGTATCCCATTATTCAGGTAAAGCTCTTAGCAACTTGGTGTTTGAATCTTCAGTTTCATATTCCTTGCCAACTAAAGATAAATCGTTCAGGAGTGTCAGAAATCTGTCCTATAAATCAGTTAGGCTCTCATCTGGTCTTGCATCGAATTGTTCATATTCTTGAATCAAGAGAGCCCTTCTGTTCTTCTTGATAGATGCAGATCCCTGGCACTGAGTTTCCAAAGTATCCCAGATCTCTTTTGCAGACTTGCATGAAATCACTCTGTTTGACATGACAGCATCAAGACTATTGTGCAGTATATTCTTTATCTTTGGTTCTCTGAGTACATGAGCTTTTTCTTCTGGAGTCCATTGACTCTTTGCCTTGACCACATAATGTTCAGGTACTGTATCTGTTCGTTCTACGATTCTGGTAGGAACATATGGTCCATCACGAATCCTGTCCAGATAGTCAGGATCCATAGCCTCCAGGTACATCAGCATCTGTACTCTCCATGTTGGATATTCTGATATCTTCAGGATGGGAATTTTCATGCTTTCATACTTTGTTGTCGACATTTTAGATCGTATCTGATTCAAATTTAAATCAGTTAGCTCTGATACCAATTGTTGCCCAGTAATGATCAATTGTAGAAGGGGGGTTGAATACAATTGTATAAGATTCTCGACTTAGTAAAGTATATATCACAAATATGAAAGAAAGATAACAGCTTTATTAAATCTGATATAAAACTGTTACAAACTCTCTCAAGAAATTCTGTGTTCTTGAGAGCTGCTAGATTTCAAGAATACTCGTGTATGCAATCGATAATAATCGAAATCTAAAACTGTGTTTATATACTACATAGCTTCTCTATCAATTACAAGATAAGTCCTAATCAATTACAAAGATTGAAACCTATCCTTAATCGATAGCTACATTACTACAAACCCGGAACCGACAAAATAAACTTCCATGTTTAACTAGATTCCAAATATAACTCGAAGTAGGAATCCTGATCAGCTTCCAGTCCTGATGATCAATCCTGATCTCAGTCCTGATATACATCCTGATTCTGACGCTTGATCAAATACTGATAACCATGCAATACTGATGACGTCAGCAATCCTGATCAGTTGAGTCTAGATCCTGACAATCATTGAATCCTTATCTAACAAGTAATCTCTTAGAAAATAAATTGAAATGTAAAAATAAGACTTAATACTTAATCAGTAACTAAGTATAACTTATATTTTCCAGAGAATACCAGCACTGTAACACCCCCAGATCCGGGGTCAGGAATCTGGGTTGTCACACTCCATCAATTATATAATACCTGCATTACTTACAACATTCTAATAATATAACTCCAAAAGACCCCAATCACTTACGCACACACACACAAGTTATAGCCTTGGAAATAAGCAACAATAAGTAACATTTGTTATTACAAATCAAATGTACTATCCAGGATCTCATCTATCATTTACAACCTCTACCTGAAGTTAAAATAATAGACCTCACAATTCTATACAAGATTTAATAATACAAACCTATTCGAAAACAATTCTTACTAACTCAGTCTACAGCTGTTCTGCTAAATCCGACAGTATCCATCTTGCTGAACTAACTCAAGGGTGGTCTCTCCATTCCCTTGCTCTCGTAACACGAGGTGAATCGGCAATGTTTTCTTCATGCTGAAAGATTTAATAAAGCAAGAATGAGCTAATAGTGCTCAGCAAGAAATCTATCCCAGTTTAAATCTTTAAACCTTTTAGGAAGATAATCCATATGGGATCCATGTTTAAAAACTACTAGGGTTTATCCCCAAAATAGTATATCGTTCAAAATACCGTATGATTTATAATCATACTCAAATACTTTTCGTAAATCCTTTTAGGGATCCTTGGTATCAAGATGATAAACCAAGTCTCAAAACATCTCTTTTTAAAATAGATATTAATATTGGAATCAAGGCTTAAACCCATCCATTGATTCAAAATACTATACAATTCAATATACTGTATATCTTAAATGACTTCTCAACATATATACATGCATATCTATTTAGATATCTCATACTGTTCAAAATACTGTAAAATATCAGTAATGAACACCTTTTTGAAGCTGTTGGGTTGTGATATATAAAAGAAGCAAGAATGAGCACTATAGCTCGACAATAATATATAGCAACATAATCATATATGTGAGCTGATATCATAGCTGAAAGCTTTTAAAACCTCATTCGTATATAGAATGATATATTGGATACTCTTTTCGTCAGAACATGCAATGTAGTTCAAATACTATACACGGAACATCATTGTTCAATTTCTGTCACATTATCGGTAACTCAGCACCTAGGCTTTCGTTACAATGTGCAGCACAATTCTAAGTGGAAGAAGGGGATATACTTGGAATACACGATACACGGTGATCAACCGTTATATCGCAACTTAACTTTTCTACTAGTAGAAGGACGACTTCCTATTCGGTTATCACCCTGGCCGCATTTGGACCCTTCATGCTATACTGGCACCTGTTTCATTGCCGAACATGGAGTCATACTATACTGGCACCTGTTTCATTGCCGAGCATGACTTCGTACTATACTGGCACCTGTTTCATTGCCGAGCACGAGTTAATTCCAGTCCCCAGATGAAAATCAATGTCACGGGAAATGGAAGTTAATCCTGTTTTCCCCAAGTACCATTATTTGTCAAAAACTTTGTAACCGTTCAGAATTCCTTACTCCAGAGTAATTGAAAGGAGTAAGTCAAAGTGTGGGTTGACATTAGTCAACGAAACTACCGATGATTACTACGCATTTTGAAATCATGACCAGGGAGTTTATTGAAATTTCAGAGTTTAGCAAGTTGAAATACTTTACTTGAATGGGGGAGCCATCCCCAGTTATAGTTATTCTAGAGGAACAGTGGAAGTAAAACTCTGTCCTCGACTTCTTGAACTAGATTCCCAAATTTTGATGAGTTAGCAAACACTATTCGTATTTAATTACCTTTAAATATCTTAAGAATATAGTTGGGAATCTCTATTTTAATACCTTTTCTGAAAATCAGAAATTTATATTTTGTGTAAATAATAGAACCTTTAATCATATAATAAGGTCCTATGATTTTTAAATCATATTTGGAATATTTAATAAATACCCAAATAATAATATTAAGTTATTATTCAATATAAAACCACTTAAGTGAATATTCAAAATAATATTCACTTAATTAAATAATATTCAAATAATATTTATTATAATAATATTTAAATATCTCACCTTAAATATCCCATAATATTGGAATATTTAATAAATCTTTAAAATATAACTGTCCCTGGAACCTTCCAGCTTCTGACAGTAGGATCAAAACAAAATAATACTTTAACTCCCGGTCTAAGTTTTAAAACTATCGTACAAGTACTCTATACATAAATTCTTTATAAAACCTCGGTTTATATCTAATGTAATCATAGCATATAAACCATCCATCTTACGAAAGCTTTTAACCAAAAGCGTACATCAATACATAGTCCTTTTAACGATTTAAAACAGTATATATCACAACAGCATCTTATATCAGATGTAGGGTTGGAAAACTAGCATGCATCTATCATATGCATATTTTTCATCTCAGCAATGTTAATACCATCACTTCTATATATGACGTGAGGTTTGAAAGCATGCATAATATTGTATGCATATATTACATTTGAAAGCATGCATCTATCATATGCATATTATCAGAATATTGTACTTTAAAACATAGCATGGAATGAGAAAACTTGCCTTGAGTCCTTGGTATTAGGGGTTCGAGTCTTGTCGCAAATCTATAAACAAAGAAATACTCGATCAGTCCCCTAACGTAATCATTCACTCATAACACTCATTTAAAGTCAACTATATGTTAAACACATCATGTAGTCACGTTATTCCTCAACAAGGTTCGTATTTTAATCGACTCGAAATACTTCTTTTATCTTAGTCGCAATGGTTGGTCAAAGTAGTACTCTAGAGTTGACTTTTCATAAAGTTACTATTACGCGACTCGTACTCTAACACTTTTAATATATCCGAAAAATCGTATTTAAATACGAGACCACTTCTAAAATCATCTTGAGTATTTGTAATATTTATCATAAAAGTTTCGATCTCAAAACAGGGGTTTCACTTGGTGAAATGTATTCTCAAACTTGGATGAGCTACGGAAAGTTACTATTCGCACGTCTTTCACTAAAACGCTCATATCTCCTTAACCATTAGTCAAAATGACACACCGTTTTCGCGTGCGCGATCTAGGGAAAGAATAGAACAAAATGCTTGAACATGTTTTTCTGCCTAAGGGGGTGAAATTCCCGAGAGCAGCAGATTTTTGGCAGTGAAGTGCAGAACCACTTACTCCTCGCGCAGCTTTGGTTCCGACATTTTTATAAAATCGAAAAATTATCTTTTTAACACAAAACCTTCTAGGTTCCTTTCCTAACTGTCCATACCAATATCCTTATTAATATCTCGACCCAATTCCATTTTTAAAGGGCTTGATCACAATCTCAAAGTTCATACAATGAACTACTTAGTTATCCGTAACCGCTTTTACTAAAACGGACGTTTCTCCTAAACCGTAAATCGAAACGATACGATTCTTTCGCTAAAACAAACTAGGGAACAGAGGCTACATGATCATGGTCAGTGGTCACACTTGACAGTAGATTAAGAGCCTCGAATACCACTGTCAAAGCAGTTAATAAACATTTCGTCATTACGACGGCTATACATCGAACATTTCCATTTCACAACCAATCCAAACATCCAACCAAGACAATACATACATCCATATATCATTTGCAACTCTAGGACAGTTCATACTAACTCAAGAACTCATCCCTCAATCAACCACAACTCATTCAACCAACCAAAATCATTAAAACATGCATGGATCTCTTATACTACATGTTTAACGAACTATATTACAAACTTAACCATAAAATTCAATTAATATCAAGAGGGCAGAGGTGTTATACCTTCCTTGCTGCCTTAGAGACACTATCAATCACTTATAACCACTAATCAAGCCTTGGATGATCCTTTAAAAGCCTAGAATTTAAGATCAAAAAAGTTAGTTCTTGAAATCACTATTCATGCCTAAACTTTGATCCAATATTTAACCATGCTACACTTCTTTGATGGCCATGAAACTTTGAACGTACCTTGGGTATACATGGAGGGAGAGATGGTCCAAATTTGGAGATTTTAGGACGAGTAGATTTGGAGTTATGAATTTGTCTTTGCTCCTTGCTCATGCTGGCCAGGAAATTGGGAAGAAATGGAGAAGATAGTTATTTGCTTGCTTTTTCTTTTCTTTCTTTTGTCCAAATAAAATCTGATTACATGCCATATAATTGTGTGGTTTCAATTGTGTTTTGTCACCCAAGGACACATGTCAACCATTGGGTGAATCCTTGGAGAAAATGGTGACAAGGTGGTGATGTGTTTGAATCTTGTGGTGGAAAGGTTGTGTGGCTCACAATAAGCCAACAATGCTCTCACGTGGCTCGTTAAGCACCACATCTTCCGTGCACTCGTTTTTATTCTACTTTCTCGAGTCCTTGATCTCGTTTTCAAATTCCGATTGCAAACTTAGTCATCATTTAACTCCACAAAGCTCTCTCTGAAATTTCAAATCGTTCGGAGTCCGGAAATTTTTACTATCCATTTGGGATCGTTTTTGATCGCTTAAATCATCTTAATTCCAGAATTACTTATTCCCAAATTCCAACGAGTCCCACATACGATCTTATATGATACTTCTCCTTTGGTTAGGGTTTAATCCATAATTCGTCACGCTTCTGTTTTGCGACAAGTCCAAGCGACTTTAAAAATGTTTCTCTGTACCAATGCTAGGGATACTTCCTTGATCTTTCCATTTCCTTGGTTTAATATATGATCCTAGATTTCTCACCTTTGCTCAGGATATGATCATGACTTTCTCATTCTACATACTTTCTCAAAACGATCAAATGAATAAATCCTTGATTGTCCGATGAATAGTGATTTAAAATTCGAATGGGAATCTCCTGATTCTGATCGCGTTTACATTCTTTTAATCTTCCTATACATCACTAATATAACTTCGAAACATTCATTCCATATCATCCACATAGTGTGGTCTGAAAAATTTTCCATCAGCAAATTTACTATTCATCAATTTTTTTTTAACTAAGTCCAAAATTTGGGGTTATTACAAGCATTGTTGTTGTCCAATTTGTCTTTAAAACCTCTGGTTTTCACACCAGCTTCAGTTCTGAGCATCAGGATTTACCAGTTGACTTCCTGTCAGGATTGTGTCCTATCAGGATTTGATCAAAATAACATACCATTCTGTGTGACCATCAGGATTTGACAATCATCACGATTTCCTCTCTATAGCTTTCCTCAGAAATTCTCAAAGTTCATCATTCAAAGTTCATTCACCAATTTATTAAAAGTAGCTTCAGGTAGTGGCTTGGTGAATATATCAGATAGTTGTTGATCAGTAGGAACAAAGTGAAGTTCAATTGTTCCTTCCAGAACCTGTTCTCTTATAAAGTGATATCTAATACTGATGTGGTTAGTAAGAGAATGTTGAACTGGATTTCCTGTCATTGCAATAGCACTTTGGTTATCACAATAAATAGGGATCTTTAAGTATAACAGGCCATAATCTAACAACTGATTTCTCATCCACATTATCTGAGCACAACAACTTCCTGCAGCTATGTACTCAGCTTCTGCTGTTGAAGTAGAAATATACTTTTGCTTCTTACTGAACCATGAAACTAGTCTTCCACCCAAAAACTGACAGCTTCCTGAAGTACTTTTCCTGTCTATTTTGCATCCTGCAAAATCAGCATATGAATAACCACATAAACCAAAATCTGATTCTCTTGCATACCAAAGGCCAAGAGAAGGAGTGCCTTTGAGATATCTGAAAATTCTTTTAACTGCAATCAAATGAGGTTCTCTAGGTTTTGCTTGAAATCTTGCACACAGACAGGTTGAAAACATGATATCTGGTCTACTTGCAGTGAGATACAATAAAGAGCCAATCATCCCTCTGTAGTGAGTTACATCTACCTCAGAACCTTGATCAGGATCAAGTTTTGTAGCTGTAGCTATGGGAGTATTTGCAGTAGCACAGTCTTCCATGTTAAACCTTTTCAATAAGTTCCTTATATACTTTGACTGATTGATAAAAATGCCATCATCAGTCTGTTTAACTTGAAGACCAAGAAAATAACTCATTTCTCCCATCATGCTCATTTGATATCTTGACTGCATAAGCTTTGAAAACTTTTCGCATAGCTTATTATTTGTTGACCCAAAAATGATATCATCCACATAAATCTGAACTAAAAGCAAATCCTTACCTTGATTCAAATAGAATAGAGTTTTATCAATAGTACCTCTTTTGAATCCACTTTCTAGTAAGAACTGAACTAAGGTTTCATACCATGCTCTTGGAGCTTGCTTTAGTCCATAAAGTGCCTTATCCAATCTATAAACATGATTTGGATATTTAGGATCAATGAAACCAGGAGGTTGCTCAACATAGACTTCTTCCTCCAGTTCAGCATTTAAGAAAGCACTTTTTACATCCATCTGGAAAACCTTGAATTTCTTATGAGCTGCATAAGCTAGAAAGATCCTGATGGCTTCTAGTCTTGCAACAGGAGCAAAAGTTTCATCATAGTCAATTCCTTCTTGTTGAGAATACCCCTTTGCAACTAGCCTAGCTTTGTTTCTGATTATTACTCCATCAGAATCAGTCTTATTCTTGAAAATCCACTTTGTACCAACAATTGATCTATTCTTTGGTCTTGGTACTAGTTTCCAGACTTCATTTCTTTCAAATTCATTCAATTCTTCTTGCATTGCAGTGACCCAATCAGCATCTTTGAGTGCATCTTCAACTTTCTTAGGTTCCTCCTTGGATAGAAAGTTATTGTATAGACATTCATTCTGAGTTGCACTTTTTGTTTGAACACCTGCATCAGGATCTCCAATAATCAAATCAGGAGTATGACTTGCAGTCCATTTCCTTGCTGGTGGTAAGTCATTCCTTGATGTAGATGCTCCCCCTGGATTGGTGTTATCTTGATTTTAAGAATTTGCTACAGAAGAAGCTCCCCCTGAATTGTTGATATCCCTTCCTGATGAATTATCAGGATCATCACTTGAATCAGTATCTGAAGAATTCTGTCCAGATGATTGAGTTGACTCTGAACTTGTAGCAGAATTCTGTTGCTCCCCCTCAACATTTGCACTGCTAGATGTATTCCCATTATTTGCATCATCAGAGTTAGCACCATCAGTATTTGGTGTGCCATCAGGATTTGATGGAACATCAGGATCTGATTCAATTTCTTCAGGTTCCTAGGTAGCTTCATTTTCAAAAATCAGCCTTTCATGAGAGTCTTCATTGATTCCAGTTATCTTCTTATCATCAAAAGATACATGTATTGACTCCATGACAGTCCTTGTTCTCAAATTAAAAACTCTGAAGGCTCTTGATGCAGGATAGCCTATGAATATTCCTTCATCAGCCTTTGTTTCAAATTTCCCTAGCTGTTCAGGATGAGTTCTGAGAACAAAACATTTACAGCCAAACACATGTAGATGCTTCAAACTTGGTTTCTTCTCCTTGAGTGATTGATAAGGAGTAACGCCATGTCTGTTTATCAATGTGAGATTCCGTGTATAGCATGCTGTGTTGACTGCTTCTGCCCAGAAATATGTAGGTAACTTAGCTTCTTCCAACATAGTTCTGCCAGCTTCAACAAGAGTTCTATTTTTCCTTTCAACTACTCCATTTTGCTGAGGTGTGCCAGGAGCAGAGAATTGTTGAACAATTCCTTTGTATTTGCAGAACTCTTCCATCTTCGAATTCTTGAATTCTGTACCATTATCACTCCTCAGTATCTTGACTTTGAACTTTGTGGTTGTCTTAATCATTCTCACATGATCCAACAGTATTTCATGAGTTTCATCTTTTCTGTGCAGAAAATACACCCAGGTGAATCTTGAATATTCATCAACAATTACAATAGTGTACCTTTATTTACTGATGGTCATAATGTTGACTGAACCAAATAGATCAAGATGCAGCATGTGATATGGTTCTTCAATAGAGGATTCAGATTTACTCTTGAATGATGTCCTTCTCTGTTTAGCCTTTTGACATGCATCACAGAGTCCATCTGGAGTATATAACACTTTTGACAATCCTCTAACTAAATCTTTCTTAACCAACTCATTGATATTGCTGAAGTTGAGATGAGAAAGCTTCTTGTGCCAATTCCAACTTTCATCTACTGAAGCTTTACTGATGAGACAAGTAGGGGAGTCATCATTATTTGAGAGAATGTTGGCTTCATAAATGTTACCATGCCTGTAGCCAGTCATTGCTATCTTTCCTGTTTCTTTGCTGACTACTTCACAATGTGTGGAATAGAAGTTGACATGATAACCTCTGTCAGTGATTTGACTAATACTCAACAGGTTGTGTTTTAGTCCCTTCACTGGAGCTACTTTTTCAATGATGACATTTCCAATGATTATATTTCCATATCCCAAAGATTGTCCAATGTTGCCATCTCCATAAGACACAGTTGGGCCAGCTTTTTCCTCATATTCTGATAACAGGGCCTTGTTTCCAGTCATGTGCACAGAGCATCCACTATCCATGACTAACACATTTTTCCTTTTTCCCTGCAATCAGAATAGAAACACACTATTTAGAACATTTAGGAACCCATACATGTTGGGTTCCTTTTCCATGCAATTTATTAATTTTAGCAGTAGAAGACTTTTTGACTTTAGCAGTCCTGACAGGATTTATTCCATCAGGATTTGCTTTGTCAGTATCAGTATTAACAAAAGCATGCTTCAACTTGACATTCTCAATTCTACCAGACTTTGTACTCTTATCAAACTTAGGCAATGGATCATAAAAGTTATGGTACAAATCATGATAATCTTTACAAGTATAAATAGAATGCCATATACTACCACAATGAAAACAGGACTTCTGTGGTTTATAAAATACTAATCTACTCATGACATCAGAAATAGGAAATTCAGTACTTTTCTTTAAACTCTTCTTACAATCAATAGCAAGATGATTAGAGTTACCACAGGTAAAACAACTTTTCCTAGGTGCATTTGGGATATACTTATAACCATTCTCTTTATTGATCCCAATTTTACCACTCCTGTTTCTCTTAACAGTAGCTTCCTTTTTCTTATCTGTAACCTCGCAGATTTTATCCTTGAGTTGTTTCTGAGACAGTAAACCTACATTCTTAGAGACATTATTCAAGACAGGTTTAGACTTTACAAGATTTATACTTTGAACAAAAGTAGATCCTTTTTCAAAAGTTGAATTGGAATCTTTACCAAACACAAAATCAATAGGAATAATCTTAGATTTGGTTTTGTCTATAACATGTCTATAGGTTTTTGGACTAGCTGTATTGTAATATCCGTGAATTTTATTATTTGATTAAATGATATATTTAATCTAAAATATTTATTTTGGAATATTGGAATATTATTATATGATATTTAGTGTGTGATTATGTGCTAAATGGTGAGTCAGAAGCCCCTTTCGAAAATTTCGTCATTTGGAATTTTCTTCAAATTTGAGCCGTTTTGATAATTCAAGGGCCCCGTTGAAATTTCGTACATTCATTTTTAATTCTTCGTCTTTCGTATTCGAATCGTTATCGAAAGGGTTATGGGATTCTATTTAACCCTACCTATTTGATTCTGCAAATAAATTTCAATTTTTGATCCGAAAAAGGAAAAATCGTTCCGAACCCTAATTGCTTAAGGGGACGGATTTGTCGTTCTATATCAATATTGAAGTTGTTATAGCCCTAGTATTCTTGAGAATTAGTTATATAATGATATATATATATCAATTTGGATGATCATCAACCTTTTTAACCCCTTATTTTTCGTAAAACGTGTTTTTGACCTAATTAGGGTTTTTAAACGATCTAACGAATCAATATCGATCCAAAAATGTTATTTGGGGTATTATTTTTCCAGAAATATAAAAAGACAAATCAGACTTCATAACTCATAGCAAATCTGCAGCAATTATTCATAAAATCCGAAATTCCCAAAAAAATTATTTTTGTGTTCTTGATCTTCCATCAATTCGTTCTAAGGGTTATTGAAGTCCAAATTTGAAGTTCTTATACTCAAATCAAAGCTCCAAAAATCTAGTTTCAGAATCTTCCAACCTCATCATCATCTGGTAAGTATTCGATTTTATATTGATTTTACAAGTTTCGAATTATAATTAGGGTTCTTGATTCGATTTGGGGATTTTCATTCTGTTGATTCTCCGTTCAATTGGTTGCTTCTAACATGTTCCTAGGGTTCTAATTAGCAGGAATCCATAGTTTAATTTCATGTTTGAGTCGAATTTTTACGGGTTTTGATTTCGGGTTTTGACCCGATTTCTTCTTTCAATTCGTACGTTCTTGATATTGATCTGACATTGTTTTTTATAAAGGGCGTTTATTGTGTGAGTTATAAGCTTCATTTTGGTATATTAATCTTTGAGTTTCATGTACGGAATAGGTAGATCGGGTTTCCGGCCGAGGTCGTCGCCGGAGAATTCTTTGCACGGATTCTAGGCACGATTCCGGCTAGAGACAGATGTTTTGATGTGTGGGTTTTGTTTGGCTTCAAAAGGCGAACAAAAGCCCTCTGGTTTGATTTATGTTTGGACGGAATCGAAGAATTCCGGCGGCCGGAGACCGGCCGGATTCTGGAAAACCCAGAATCCGGTGGGTTGTTCTTGGCGACCCGGAATTGTTCTTCCCGACCCGTTTACCCGATTTTCGACCCGGTTTCAATCTTCAAAACCCTAATTCATTTTCAGAAAACTGTTTTTGAATTTTATTTTTAAATTTAATTCGAAAATAGTTTAAAAACTTTAAAAATTCATATTTTATTTTAAAAATAGATTTTTAATATCAGAAAAATTCTGATAAATTATATTTATTATTTTAAACCCAAAAATTGATTAAACTTAATTTATTTTAATTATTTTTAATTAATAATTTATTTATTAATTAATTGGTTATTCAATTAATCGATTAATTCTTAAAAATTAATTATTAATTAGATTTAATTAATTAAAAATTCAGTTTAATTATTTTCACCCCTGTTTTATTATTTAAAAATAGTTTGAGTATTTAAAGAGTGTCAATTAATTTTATTAATTGATTTATTTTGCATTAAATGTTTATATTGGATTTAAAAATCCGATTTTTGATTTAAAAATTAATCGTGACTTATCTAAAATTCAAATAAGTTTCGTGTGATGTTTTAAAAATGTTTATAAGTGCTATATGGTTCATATTAATTGTGTGTTGTGTTTTATAAGTCTGTATATGCCCGTACTAGGGCAAATATCTGAGTTTTAAATATCGTAAATTATACCGGACGTCCGATATGTAACCGGTTACTTGTTTAAATGTGATTATTGGTTGAATAAGTGTCGAGAGTAGAACGAGAATAGTTAGACTTATTGTGATGAGTTGTTTAATTATAGAATCGAGTTCCCGGAGCAAGGGAAAGGGAAAAGTAGAGTGAGCAGAGTCGATCCGACATCAGCTTAGACCAGGCAAGTATCTGTGCCTTTACTTGTGATAAAATTTATTATTGTCTTGATTACTTGAATACCGTTATCCCCAGAACAATTCAAATTATCAATCTTTCAACCGCATTTGGACAACTGATTCCATTTCCTTAGAGATTCTTGATTCTTTGATTTGATCTGCATCGGAAACCCTTATTTCCAATTCACTTGATTATTGTTTACCACCTATTGTTATTGTTTATCATCCTTTGATTATTTGACTTCCATCTTGACTATTGATTACGGTCATTGATTATCGACTACCAATATTGATTCCCTTATTGAATGAGTACACCGTACCATTGAAATTACTCCATGATTATTTCTAAATCTTCATTTGATACTGAACAGTTGAAGCTCTTTTGCAATTACTATACATTCAGTTTATCTTATTGAGCATGTTATTGTTTATACCCTATTATAGATTTGGCATGTGTTTTCAAAAATGGACCAGTAATTGGTCGGGCCATATTCATGGTCAGAATAACTTAAGGCCCAAATTGGCCTAGGATCCAGTAGAGGACTATGTCATGAGCTAGTCCGGGGTTGATGTGTGGCTGGCCAGCATCACAACCTTTGATTTGAATAAAATGTATAAGCCAAATTCTAATTCTTTTCTTCAATTGTTATTGATACAAAGCACGTGTTAGCTAAATATTGTTGATTCTGATATCATAAATTCATATCCTTACAACTGTGATAGAAATGATTCATTGATGTTTGCTGAGCAATTTTGGCTCACTCTTGCTTGTTGTTTTCTAACCCTATTCCAGTGAAGCGAGAGTATGAGTCGGCATAGCGTGACCGATAGTTCACCAGCAGCCAGGAGAGCCCCTCGAGTCATTGTCATTGGCAGGGTAGTTGTTTTGCTTTTCTAGATTAGATGTCTAGATTTGAACTTTGGTTGTGATGTAATAACTCTGATAAAACTGGTATTATATTAATAAAAGATTGTAGTAGCTTGTGTTCATTGCCATAATCTGGATGTGGTCTTGGTCAAGGGGTATTTGTGTCTTTATATATATTATGCATGTGTTAAATAGTATTCCGTTGGTCGGAAGACTCCTCAAATCTGTACCCCGGGTTTGGAGGGCGTCACAGTTGGTATCAGAGCAACAGGTTATGGCATTTGAAACAAGTTAGGACTTAGGGTCCAGGATAACATAGAGAGTTAGGAATTCACGTAAGGATATTAGGAGGTCAACTAGGGATATTATGCGTAGTAATTAAATGTGGTTATAATTGCAGCCCCCTAGTTCTAGTTCAGACTCAGACCCTTCCGAGGATACTGTAAGATCCGGGAAAATTACGTGTTATTATATGATGTGAAATGAAATTTTAATTTCATATTAAGAGTTATTAAATGATTTATCTGTTTAAACGTTCTAAGTTATTCGTTAAATGATTGAATATGTGATATTGTGGTACTATGTGAAATGTGTGGGGAATTTGAAATTATTTTGAAAAGGGTGTCATACTATTTTATTTTATTATAATTATCAAAAAGAAAATTTGGATCGTTCCCAAATTAGTCGGGAGATTGGTATATCGTTCGTACCAATATTTCATTCGTTAAAGTGGGAAGTATTCGAAAATATTCGCAATGGAGGTATTTTGGTTCGTATATTTTGTATTAAACGATACTTGTAGTTATCTGTACTTTATGGATGATTATCGTCTCGTAAAACGTGTATTCTGCTTTATTAAAGGTTTAAAGCATATATTCTGTTAAATTGTATTTAAAGCGATCTATCGGATCAGTATCGATCCAAAAATGTCGTTTGGGGTATTATTTTCCGTTTATTATAAAAAGGCAAATCGTACTTTGTTTTGCGTATAATAAAGCTTAATTACAGTTAAAAATCTAAAAAACCCCTGAAACGTGTTCTTCGTGTTCTTGAGAATCAAACCAACTTTTGAAGGCGTTATCGGAATCCGATTTCGATGTTCTTGTAACCAAAATGAATCTCTCATCATCCTCTACCTAAATCCATCATCAAAATCTATGTGGGTATGATTTCTGAGTTTTTCCTATTTTAATTATTTTTATTTATTTCGAATTTAGGTTTAATTTTGGGGAAATCTGTGTTCTTGATAGTTCTTGCTAATTGATTACATGGTTGGATTGTACATGTTGTGAGGAGCATATTGATGATTTTTATGTGAATTTTGACCTGTTAAATCGTGCAAATCGGAAATTGTAAACTCGCCGGAGTTCTTGCGATTTTGGCCGGATTTTCATTTCCGGGAAGCGGTTGATGTTGATACTTATACCAATGTGTAGATCGTGTAATTTAGAGTAGTTGCATATAAAGAAATCAGAGTTTGGTGTTTGTTTTTGAGTCGTCAGAAAAGCGACGGTCGCCGTGTTCTTCACGAAACGGCCGGCTTTAAGTCGGATTCCGGTTGATTCTTGGTATGTTTGAGTTTGGATATGTGTGGTATCGAGTTGTGGGTGATTGGAGATCGAAAGCGTGTGGGTTGGGTTCGCCGGATTCTGGAAACGGGTTGCCGGAACTTCGCCGACGGCGGGTTGTTCTTGGCAACCCATATCCGTTCTTGGCGACCCGTTTACCCAATTCCCCGACCCGGTTTTGATTTTCAAAAACCCTAATCCATTTCCAGAAAAGTGTTTCTGGGTTTTTATTTTAAAAATAATTCAAAAATAGTTTTATAATTCTAAAAATCATATCTTTGATTTAAAAATACATTTTTATTATTCCGAAAATTTTATAAATTCATAAATATTTATTTAAATTCGAAAATTGATTAAATTTAATTATTTTAATTATTTTTTATTAATAATTAATTAATTAAATTAATTGATTAATTATTTTAATCAGTTAATTCTTAATAATTAATTATTAATTAGATTTAATTAATTTAAAATTTAGTTTAATTATTTTCAAGCCAATTTATTTATTTAAAAATAGTTTGAGCATTTAAAGAGTGTCAATTAATTTTATTAATTGATTTATTTGCATTTAAATGTTTATATTGGATTTAAAAATCCGATTTTTGATTTAAAAATTAGTAATGACTTATTTAAAATTCAAATAAGTTTCGTGTGATGTTTTAAAAATAGTTATAAGTGCTATATGGTTTGTATGAGTTGTGTAATGTGTTTTATAATCTGTATATGCCCGTACTAGGGCTAGTGTCTGAGTTTTAAATATCGTAAATTAGACCGGGCGTCCGATACGTAACTGGTTACTTGTTTAAATGTGTTATGTGAATGATATGAATTATCTGTTGTTGAGTCATGCATGCGAATAAATTGTGTTGAAACTTGTTTGAGTATTTGGTCGTGTCTAATACTATCACGAGGGGTAGTTGGAATAGAAATTTGTCGGTAATGTTAGAAAGTGAGATTTACGAGGCCGTTGACTTGGATGTTGACTTTTTATAGTATGGGGATTGTCGTCAAGCGAGTTACGTGGATTACTTATGTGGTTGATTGCGATTGGTCTATCAATTGAGATGTGGATGTTTATGCAACAAAGATATCGGTAGGATCGGTAAGTGCGTCGAAGTTAAGTTACAATCATTTATGAAATATGAGGATTATACGTTGAAAACTAAGTACCGTCTCATGTTTGACTATCGAGGCTGGCACGTGGATTCGAAATGGTAGAAGCAGACTAGTGGTATTCGCAAGAGCGTTAAAGCAAAGAAGGACGGAAGTAGAGAATCGTGCGACAAGACAGAATAAGGAGGAAATAGTATTGTTTCAGCGTTACGAAATAGCTAAGGACCAGAGGCAAGTGTTTATACCCTTGCTTATTAATTGATTGATATTCCTTGAATTATTATTATGCAATTGGCATACTTTTTCCTAAAAATTTAATGATGACTATTTTGCATTGAACTGCAAGTATTTTATTTAACCTCGTAAATTGACGAGTATTTCTTTATACTTTATGAACTTAGATTCATATTTTTAATGATTGATTGAAGAAATAATTATGGGCCGTATACTAAGGCTTTCTTTTAAAAGACATGATTTTAAAATATTAGGTTGGAATATTGCCAACCCTAGATGAGTGGGAACTTGTGAACCCTATGTTGAAAATGTTATTTTAAATTCCGAAGTTGTGGTACTTGTTCTACAAGTATTCCATTTTCCATCCTGCACCCTTGCAAGTATCATTATCATTCTTTTGTTAATGCGATCATCTGATCCATTCCCTGATTCGAATTCATATATGCTGTGCATGATTTAGTTTACTTCCTTCAAATACAAGGCTTATCTATTATAAGTATACGTTCGAAGGACTTGAACTATTTCTGTCAGAAGTTAATAAACCCTTGTTTTCTTCATTTATAAACTTCACCCTGAATTTTTCTTAAACTTGAACTTGACTTTCTTGTCACTTACCGGATTGTTGAATCTTAACTAATTCTTCCATGATGTGATAATTTGAACTGTTGAGGCCATCTAGATCCTGTTCTTTGAACCCTATTCTATATTGAGTTGTTACAAATTCTGTTGATATCATAATGCCTGTTTCATATCAGACTAAATCTTGTTGAGCATGTCATTGTTTATTCTTCATTATATCCCAGTTGTTACATCGAACTCGTCGATGCTTATTATATTGTCACTTTTCATATGCACCTCCCCATATTGTGTCGATCTCGTCGATACTAGATTATATTGTTATTCCTTAATGGATTCTTCATAATTGAACTGTTTCCTGGAACGTGAGTTTTCCAGCAATTGTTGTATTAGGTTGTCGATTCTTCCGACACCTGATTGTCGAAGGAAGGTTGTCAATTGTTCTGACACCTGACGTATATATATATATAATATAGGATTGGAATGTTTTTAAATGGGACCAGTAATTGGTCGGGCCATATTTATGGTCGGAATAAATTAAGGCCCAGATTGGCCTAGGATCCAGTAGAGGACTTTGCTATAAGCAAGTCCGGGGTTGATGCGTGGCTGGCCAGCAGCACAACCTTTGATTTGATAAATGTTAAAAATCCAATTCTAATATTAATTCTTATTTCTGGGATGAGTTACGTCCATATGTTTTGTACTTGTGAGTTATGACCTGATATTCAGGTTTATTCGTTGCGTAAAAATTGTTGGTTGTTGATTAATAAATGGTGGTTTCAATCTTGCTGAAATCACTTACTCTTAATTCATTTGGATTCCAAATAGTCGAAATCCACTTCCTTGATTCCATTGGCAGTCGTGAGATATCTATCTTGATGAGTTTTATTCATACCGCATATCCAGTCGGTACCATGTTGAAGTCTCGAAGTGCGTTCTTTATTCCTTGACCGAGCGTGTTGGCTCATTCTTACCCCTTGATTATTCTCACCTTCCAGAGTTGTTGGTTTCAGAGAATGTTATGAATAGACCTGTTATCTTCAAAATTAGTATTTTTGTACAAACTATGGTCTTGAAGACGTATGAGTTATATTTATTTCATATTTTCTACTTACTATTGTAGATATTGTTGATTCGGTCGCCGTAACGACCAATATAAATCTTTTTGTGTTTTAAACTATTCAATTGAGAGAAGAAGAATGAGAAATTGTGGTAAATTACCAAACTTGTTTTGAAAATATTAGAGATTACAAATGTTTAAGCCAAAGGCTTGTTTATTTGAAAATCCAAAGTTTATTTTGGAAACCTTTCGTATTATATTTAATAATGCGCTTGCTGAGCAATTCATTCGCTCATACTTGTTTTATTTATATATATTTTAGCCTGCCGGAAAGAAGGTGTATTGGCGAGAGTTGTCCGCGTAGCTGATCAGAGATGGGGAAAGATATTAGCGTAAAGACGTTTTGATCCAGAGCATTGGAGCTAGTGAGAGGTTTTGTATATAGATGTTTTCTATTGAATAATATATTTTATAAGATTAGTTGCCGGTATACTTCTTATCGAAGTTATACTAGTGTATTAGAATTTGTGTAAAGAGAATGGTTGTAAGGAAGAAAGATTGTTGTAATGAAATTTTGGATTCTTGTTTCTAGCACTATAACCTTTAAAGATTCTTGGTAGAGTTGGGGTCACAGATATTATTATTGTGTTGATTTTATATTGAACAGGTTGTTTGGATTAAGAGTGCAGTGTGACGACCAAATCCTTTGACCCCGGATTTGGGGGCGTTACAGATACGATATCAGAGATACCTACGCCCGTTGAGAGAGCAGGACCGTCTCGGCCAGTGCGATATCAGCCTAGGCATCAGGACCCAATAGTCAGGAGAGATCAGATACCTTGTCCTATTCCACTCCGACAAGTAGCCCCAGCACCAGTGTCTCAGGCATCAGTTTGTGGGCCTTTGTATCAGTTATGTGAGCCACCAGTTCCACACCATGTGTATCAGAGGGTGAGTAGAGAGAAGGAGTACCTTTATGGACAGGTTATGGAGATGGGTAGGGTTTGTTCGATCGAAGCAGCCGCTGTCCGAGAGAGAGACAGACTTAGAGATCAGATGAGAGACATTCAGATGAGGTTTAGGGTTACGAGGACCTTGGTTGAGACTCGAGTGCACGGATTAGCTTCTAGTCGAGAGGGAGAGACAGTAGCAGGGATGAGACAGATTTTGGATTATGCGATGAGTGAGATTGCAGAGATTTCAGGACCCCCGTTATGGCCGGCAGGAGCAGGTGATCCGTGAGCAGGTATTAGTAGCAGACAGATGTGACGTGGATGTATGGTTTCTAGATAGTTAGTATATAGATGCATATTGTAGAATCAGTAGTGCACCGGGCTTATAGGAACGCCTCGGGTTGTTGTTGCATTTTTGTTGTATTGCTGGTCGGCAGTTATGGTTCAGCCATGATATATTTTCTTTTGAAGCGTTCTACGCTTGTACTAACTCTATCTATATATATATGATAAACCTCTTTTATAGAACTGTATTCATTCCCCTGTCATTCATTTCCAGCATCATAACTGTTATTCTACTTGTTGCAACGAGTGTATCCATACACCGTTGAGAAGATCTGTAAACCTTCGAGATATCAATTGTGATCCTTCCTTCTCTTATATGGACTGTTTGATTAAGCCAATTATTGTTTATTCATCAGCGATATGGCTCCTAGATGACAAACCCGTTCAACTGATACCTCTGACCAAGAAGGTCAACAAAATACACCTCCCACGGGCCGCATGGACCCGATGGTAATCCAGTTGTTAAATACTCTTACTCAGCAGACTGCCGCATTAGCACAGCAGCAACGTGCATTTCAGCAAC
The DNA here is from genome assembly GCA_030848705.1 of Heracleum sosnowskyi. Taxonomy (NCBI): domain Eukaryota; kingdom Viridiplantae; phylum Streptophyta; class Magnoliopsida; order Apiales; family Apiaceae; genus Heracleum; species Heracleum sosnowskyi. The sequence continues at coordinate 69,870,114 of CM061240.1, forward strand.
AGCTCTTGGAACAGCAGCAACAACATCAGCAACATCAGCATCAGCAGCATCAACAACAGCACCAGCAAGCAGCACCGGCAGTTACGTTCAAATCTTTCCAGGCAGCAAAACCTCCAGAATTTAAAGGATCAGCAGACCCCGTAGAGGCTAAGGCATGGTTGAAAGAGATGGAAAAGGCTTTTGCCTTGATAGAGGTGACAGAGGATAAGAAGACGGAGTATGCAAGCTATTTTCTGAAGAATGAGGCCAGTTATTGGTGGGAAACGAGTAGGGCTATGGAGCCCGAGGGATTGATTACGTGGGCAAGATTTACAGAGTTGTTTTTGGAAAGGTATTTTCCGGACTATATGAGAGATCAGATGGAATTAAAGTTTTTGGAATTAAAGCAGGGAAGCATGACAGTGCCCCAATATGAAACAAGGTTTACGGAGTTGTCAAGGTTTGTTCCAACCTATGTGGATACGGAAAATAAGAAGGCCAAGAGGTTCCAGCAGGGACTGAGGTCTTGGATTCGTAGTAAGTTAGCTGTATTGGAGTTGGACACCTATGCAGCGGTGGTCCAAAAGGCAATGATTACGGAGACAGAGAGTGATTCTTACATGAAAGAGAGGGAGAACAAGAAAAGGAAAGCAGGGATACCCGATAAGGGACAGCAGCAGGGAAGTTTTCAAGGGCAAGCGAATAAGAAACTGGGATTTCAGCACGGAAGGAATACAAGTTTTAAGAAACCAGATACCGGAAGCGTAGGACAAGATAATCGTCTACTAACCGGCAGTCAGCAGGGACTTTCTAGACCCCCACTACCAGAATGCAAGACATGCGGGAAGCGACATCCAGGGATATGCCATCGATTGAATGTCACATGCTTTAAATGCAATCAGAAGGGACATTATTCCCGGGATTGCAAGATGGGCATTGTGTGTCATCGGTGTAAGAAACCAGGTCACATGATTAAGGACTGCAGAGCACCAGCAACCGTGAACAATATGATTCGGGCAATTGAAGCACCCCTAGTTGTTAACGTCCAGCCGTTAGCCAGGACCTACAATATGTCAATGGGAGAAGCAGTGAGAGATTCCGACGTGGTGGCAGGTACACTTCTAGTAAATTCTATTCCTGCACAAGTGTTAATAGATTCGGGAGCGACGAAGTCTTTTATTTCTGAAACGTTTGCTCGTAGATTGAATTGCGTAATGAAACCTTTAAGTGGAGTGTTGACTATAGAGATAGCTAATCAGGATCGTATCGCGGTCGGCTCATATTATCCTCGTTGTGAGATAGAGATTTTGGGAAATCGTTTTTATGTTGACTTGTTACCTTTTAAGTTAGGTGAATTTGATGTGGTATTAGGGATGGATTGGTTGACTGAGCATGATGCAAGTATTGATTGTAAGAATAAGAGGGTTACTTTGATTACCCTAGAAAAGAAAGAAATAATATTTAGAGGAGAGAAACAAAGAAAGAGGTTCCTGACGATGATTCAGGCTAAGAGGTTATTAAGGCAAGGTTGTGAGGCGTATTTAGCTTATGTGATAGATATAGATAAGGAAGTTTCTAAGTTAGAAGATATTCCAGTCGTAAATGAGTTTCCAGATGTTTTTCCGGAAGAATTACCAGGTTTACCTCCAGATAGAGAGATTGAATTTGCGATAGACTTAGTACCAGGCGCGGAGCCAGTATCTAAGGCCCCTTACAGAATGGCACCAGTGGAGATGAAGGAATTGGCTGATCAACTGCAAGATTTGCTAGAAAAAGGAATTATTAGACCCAGCGTTTCACCGTGGGGAGCACCAGTACTGTTTGTCAAGAAAAAGGATGGAAGCATGAGATTGTGTATAGACTATCGGGAGTTGAACAAGCTGACCATTAAGAACAAGTATCCGTTACCTCGAATAGATGATCTGTTTGACCAGCTGAAAGGAGCGGTACATTTTTCAAAGATTGACCTACGGTCAGGATATCACCAATTGAAGATTAGACCAGACGACATACCGAAGACAGCCTTTCGAACAAGGTATGGGCACTATGAATTCTTAGTAATGGCGTTTGGACTAACGAATGCACCCGCAGCTTTTATGGACCTAATGAACAGGATTTTCAAGAGATATTTGGACAAGTTTGTAGTGGTATTCATCGACGACATCTTGATATACTCAAGGACAGAAGAAGAGCATGCAGACCAGTTGCGAATTGTGTTAGAAACGTTGAGACAAGAAAGACTATACGCGAAGTTTTCCAAGTGTGAATTCTGGTTGAAAGAAGTTCATTTCTTAGGACACGTGGTGAGCAGCGAAGGCATCAAAGTGGACCCAGCAAAGATAGAGGCAGTGAAAGATTGGGAGAGACCAAGGACACCGACTGAAGTCAGAAGTTTCTTGGGATTAGCCGGATACTACCGGAGATTTGTGCAAGATTTTGCGAAGATAGCTACTCCAATGACCAAGCTGACAAGGAAAATCGAGCGATTCATATGGAACGATAAATGCGAAGAAGGCTTCGAAGAGTTAAAGAAAAGACTAACTACGGCACCGGTATTGATGCTACCAGACGATCAAGGTCATTTCGTAATCTATAGTGATGCATCGTACAAAGGATTGGGATGCGTACTTATGCAACATGACAAGGTGATTGCTTATGCGTCAAGACAGTTGAGACCCCACGAACAGAAGTACCCTACACATGATTTGGAGTTAGAAGCTATTGTGTTTGCTTTGAAGATATGGAGACACTACTTGTATGGAGAGAGATGTGAAATTTACACCGATCACAAAAGTTTGAAGTATATCTTTACTCAGAAAGAGCTGAACATGAGGCAACGAAGATGGTTAGAACTAATCAAGGACTACGACGTTTCTATCAACTATCATCCCGGCAAGGCAAATGTGGTAGCAGATGCATTGAGCAGAAAAGAGAGATTAAATACACTGACGATGACCAAAGAGTTATACAAGGAATTTGAGAAGTTAGAAATCGAAGTAATTAATCCGAAGGACGCGACGGAAATGATTTATGCCATGACGTTTCAACCTGAATTGTTGGAGAAGATACGGAAGTGCCAAGAGCAAGTTATGAATGATGATGTGAGTAAAATGACAGGTGAGGAAATATGTAGCCAACCAGACGACAAAGGGATCTTGAGATTTGCTTCTCGGATATGGATACCTAACGTAGCGGAACTGAAAAGTGAGATTTTGCACGGAGCACACAACTCGAAGTATTCAATTCATCCAGGAAGTACGAAGATGTATCGAGATCTTAAGACAAACTTTTGGTGGCCAGATATGAAGAGAGAGATTGCGGAATGGGTAAGTAAATGCTTTACGTGTCAAAGAGTTAAGGCGGAACATCAGAGACCAAGTGGATTACTTCAACCATTGGAAATTCCCGAATGGAAGTGGGAACACATCGCGATGGACTTTGTAGTAGGATTGCCTAGAACAAAAGCTAACCATGATGCCATCTGGGTTATCGTGGATCGATTGACGAAATCTGCGCATTTCCTTCCGATTAACGAGAGATTCTCGCTAGATAAGTTAGTTCATATTTACATAAAAGAAATCGTAGTACGACATGGAGTTCCAGTATCGATAGTGTCTGATAGAGACCCTCGATTCAATTCAAGATTTTGGAAAAGTTTTCAAGAGTGTTTAGGCACCGAGTTGAGAATGAGTACGGCTTATCACCCGCAGACGGACGGTCAAAGCGAAAGGACAATTCAGACTATTGAAGATATGCTTAGGACATGTGCACTTGACTTTGAAGGCAGTTGGGACGATCATCTACCCTTGGTGGAATTTTCATATAATAATAGTTTTCATGCGAGCATCGGAATGCCACCTTACGAAGCTTTGTATGGACGAAAGTGTCGATCTCCAGTATATTGGGAAGAAGTTGGTGAACGGAAAATGATAGGACCAGAACTAGTGCAACGAACAAAGGAAGTGGTTCAACTGATTCAGAGAAGATTGATAACAGCTCAAGACCGACATAAAAAGTATGCGGATCTAGCCAGAAAGGATGTGGGATTCGAAGAAGGAGAGCAGGTGTTACTAAGGGTTTCACCATGGAAAGGATTAGTTAGGTTTGGAAAAAAAGGGAAGTTGAGTCTGAGATATGTTGGGCCGTTTGAGATTTTGAAGAAGGTGGGCGAGGTAGCTTACGAGTTGGCATTGCCACTGCATATGCAGCACGTTCATAATGTATTTCATGTATCTATGCTTAAGAGGTATCGACCAGATTCGAATCATGTAGTAGAGTATGAACCCATAGAGGTCCAGGCAGATTTATCATATGTAGAACGACCGATTCAGATATTGGATCGTAAGGAGAAAGTACTAAGGAATAAGACAGTAGCGTTAGTGAGAGTTTTGTGGAGGAATCCTAAAGTAGAAGAGTCTACCTGGAAGTTAGAGAATGAGATGTTAGAGAAGTATCCCCAGTTGTTTCCTTGATCTGATTCTGAGGACAGAATCCTATTAAGGGGGGAAGGATGTAATATCCGTGAATTTTATTATTTGATTAAATGATATATTTAATCTAAAATATTTATTTTGGAATATTGGAATATTATTATATGATATTTAGTGTGTGATTATGTGCTAAATGGTGAGTCAGAAGCCCCTTTCGAAAATTTCGTCATTTGGAATTTTCTTCAAATTTGAGCCGTTTTGATAATTCAAGGGCCCCGTTGAAATTTCGTACATTCATTTTTAATTCTTCGTCTTTCGTATTCGAATCATTATCGAAAGGGTTATGGGATTCTATTTAACCCTACCTATTTGATTCTGCAAATAAATTTCAATTTTTGATCCGAAAAAGGAAAAATCGTTCCGAACCCTAATTGCTTAAGGGGACGGATTTGTCGTTCTATATCAATATTGAAGTTGTTATAGCCCTAGTATTCTTGAGCATTAGTTATATAATGATATATATCAATTTGGATGATCATCAACCTTTTTAACCCCTTATTTTTCGTAAAACGTGTTTTTGACCTAATTAGGGTTTTTAAACGATCTAACGAATCAATATCGATCCAAAAATGTTATTTGGGGTATTATTTTTCCAGAAATATAAAAAGACAAATCAGACTTCATAACTCATAGCAAATCTGCAGCAATTATTCATAAAATCCGAAATTCCCAAAAAAATTATTTTTGTGTTCTTGATCTTCCATCAATTCGTTCTAAGGGTTATTGAAGTCCAAATTTGAAGTTCTTATACTCAAATCAAAGCTCCAAAAATCTAGTTTCAGAATCTTCCAACCTCATCATCATCTGGTAAGTATTCGATTTTATATTGATTTTACAAGTTTCGAATTATAATTAGGGTTCTTGATTCGATTTGGGGATTTTCATTCTGTTGATTCTCCGTTCAATTGGTTGCTTCTAACATGTTCCTAGGGTTCTAATTAGCAGGAATCCATAGTTTAATTTCATGTTTGAGTCGAATTTTTACGGGTTTTGATTTCGGGTTTTGACCCGATTTCTTCTTTCAATTCGTACGTTCTTGATATTGATCTGACATTGTTTTTTATAAAGGGCTTTTATTGTGTGAGTTATAAGCTTCATTTTGGTATATTAATCTTTGAGTTTCATGTACGGAATAGGTAGATCGGGTTTCCGGCCGAGGTCGTCGCCGGAGAATTCTTTGAACGGATTCTAGGCACGATTCCGGCTAGAGACAGATGTTTTGATGTGTGGGTTTTGTTTGGCTTCAAAAGGCGAACAAAAGCCCTCTGGTTTGATTTATGTTTGGACGGAATCGAAGAATTCCGGCGGCCGGAGACCGGCCGGATTCTGGAAAACCCAGAATCCGGTGGGTTGTTCTTGGCGACCCGGAATTGTTCTTCCCGACCCGTTTACCCGATTTTCGACCCGGTTTCAATCTTCAAAACCCTAATTCATTTTCAGAAAACTGTTTTTGAATTTTATTTTTAAATTTAATTCGAAAATAGTTTAAAAACTTTAAAAATTCATATTTTATTTTAAAAATAGATTTTTAATATCAGAAAAATTCTGATAAATTATATTTATTATTTTAAACCCGAAAATTGATTAAACTTAATTTATTTTAATTATTTTTAATTAATAATTAATTTATTAATTAATTGGTTATTTAATTAATCGATTAATTCTTAAAAATTAATTATTAATTAGATTTAATTAATTAAAAATTCAGTTTAATTATTTTCACCCCTGTTTTATTATTTAAAAATAGTTTGAGTATTTAAAGAGTGTCAATTAATTTTATTAATTGATTTATTTTGCATTAAATGTTTATATTGGATTTAAAAATCCGATTTTTGATTTAAAAATTAATCGTGACTTATGTAAAATTCAAATAAGTTTCGTGTGATGTTTTAAAAATGTTTATAAGTGCTATATGGTTCATATTAATTGTGTGTTGTGTTTTATAGTCTGTATATGCCCGTACTAGGGCAAATATCTGAGTTTTAAATATCGTAAATTATACCGGACGTCCGATACGTAACCGGTTACTTGTTTAAATGTGATTATTGGTTGAATAAGTGTCGAGAGTAGAACGAGAATAGTTAGACTTATTGTGATGAGTTGTTTAATTATAGAATCGAGTTCCCGGAGCAAGGGAAAGGGAAAAGTAGAGTGAGCAGAGTCGATCCGACATCAGCTTAGACCAGGCAAGTATCTGTGCCTTTACTTGTGATAAAATTTATTATTGTCTTGATTACTTGAATACCGTTATCCCCAGAACAATTCAAATTATCAATCTTTCAACCGCATTTGGACAACTGATTCCATTTCCTTAGAGATTCTTGATTCTTTGATTTGATCTGCATCGGAAACCCTTATTTCCAATTCACTTGATTATTGTTTACCACCTGTTGTTATTGTTTATCATCCTTTGATTATCATTGACAACCATTGATTATTTGACTTCCATCTTGACTATTGATTACGGTCATTGATTATCGACTACCAATATTGATTCCCTTATTGAATGAGTACACCGTACCATTGAAATTACTCCATGATTATTTCTAAATCTTCATTTGATACTGAACAGTTGAAGCTCTTTTGCAATTACTATACATTCAGTTTATCTTATTGAGCATGTTATTGTTTATACCCTATTATAGATTTGGCATGTGTTTTCAAAAATGGACCAGTAATTGGTCGGGCCATATTCATGGTCAGAATAACTTAAGGCCCAAATTGGCCTAGGATCCAGTAGAGGACTATGTCATGAGCTAGTCCGGGGTTGATGCGTGGCTGGCCAGCAGCACAACCTTTGATTTGAATAAAATGTAGAAGCCAAATTCTAATTCTTTTCTTCAATTGTTATTGATACAAAGCATGGGTTAGCTAAATATTGTTGATTCTGATATCATAAATTCATATCCTTACAACTGTGATAGAAATGATTCATTGATGTTTGCTGAGCAATTTTGGCTCACTCTTGCTTGTTGTTTTCTAACCCTATTCCAGTGAAGCGAGAGTATGAGTCGGCATAGCGTGACCGATAGTTCACCAGCAGCCAGGAGAGCCCCTCGAGTCATTGTCATTGGCAGGGTAGTTGTTTTGCTTTTCTAGATTAGATGTCTAGATTTGAACTTTGGTTGTCATGTAATAACTCTGATAAAACTGGTATTGTATTAATAAAAGATTGTAGTAGCTTGTGTTCATTGCCATAATCTGGATGCGGTCTTGGTCAAGGGGTATTTGTGTCTTTATATATATTATGCATGTGTTAAATAGTATTCCGTTGGTCGGATGACTCCTCAAATCTGTACCCCGGGTTTGGAGGGCGTCACATGTATCATCAACAACAACTTTCTCTTTCAATTTTTTATCTTCATCTGACTTATATCCTAGACATTCTTTCCAATTCTTAGAGGTATTAATCTCATGAAATTTTCTACCAGAATCTGTCCAGGTCCTGATTTCCTCATTAGCATATTCTAAATCCTTTTCTAGTGCAGTACATTTGAGTTTCATCTCTAAATACATGTGTTTAGCATTATCACATTCTATATGTACTTTTTGCATATGAGAAAATTCAGCTTCTAGATGCTCATTCCTTTTCCTAAGTTTAGACATCTCAGATAAGATTCTAGAATTCTCAGCAGTTTGACTTCTAAAGCTAATATGCAATGACTTTAGAAAACGTCTTAACTCAGAAGCATTATCAGTATCAAAATCAAAGACAGTATTTAGTACCTTATCATCAGGAATAGCAGTATCATCAGTATTGGCCATTAGAGCATAGTTGACCACCTCAGTATCAGAGTCTGAGGAAGAGTCCATCCAATCCTTGCTTGATGTGATGAGTGCCTTTGTCTTGTTGCACTCAGAAGCAAAGTGACCCATACCATTACACTTGTAGCATCTAACCTTTGACGTGTCAAATTTGCTACCCTTGTTGTCCTTTTTGATATACTTGTCTTTGTCTGCATTGAAAGTCCTTTTCTGGAAGTTGCCTTGTCTTCTAGCCTTCCTGAACTTCATCTTTTTGAAGCTTCTGACAATCATAGCAACCATCTCTTCCGTGTCTGAGTCAGAGGAATCATCATCAGTATTGGCATCAGGATTACCATCAGTATCTGATGATGAATTGTCAGGATCCGACTCAACTATTCTTGTTTTCCTACTAGGGACCTTCATAGCTTTTTCTTTTGATTTAGCCTCTACATTCAAGGCAATTGTCTTTGCCTTGCTGCCTTTCTTATTCTTTCTCTGTTGAACCTCAAGATCATGAGTTCTTAACATTCCATAGACTTCATCAAGAGACACAGTATTGAGATCATATTGATGTCTAATGATCGAGGTCTGAGTATCCCATTCTTCAGGTAAAGCTCTTAGAAACTTGGTGTTAGAATCTTCAGTTTCATATTCCTTGTCAACTAAAGATAAACTGTTCAGGAGTGTCAGAAATCTATCATATAAATCAGTCAGGCTCTCATTAGGTTTAGCATCGAATTGTTCATATTCTTGAATCAAAAGAGCCCTTCTGTTCTTCTTGACAGATGCAGATCCCTGGCACTAAGTTTCCAAAGTATCCCAGATTTCTTTTGCAGACTTGCATGCAATCACTCTGTTGGACATGACAGCATCAAGACTACTGTGCAGAATATTCTTTATCTTTGGTTCTCTGAGCACATGAGCTTTTTCTTCTGGAGTCCATTCACTCTTTGCCTTGACCACATAGTGTTCAGGTACAGTTTCTGTTCGTTCTATGATCCTTGTAGGTATATATGGTCCGTCACGAATCCTGTCCAAATAGTCAGGATCCATAGCCTCCAGGTACATCAACATCTTTACCTTCCATGTTGGATATTCTGACTTCTTCAGGATGAGAATTTTCATACTTTCATACTTGGTTATCTACATCTTAGATCGTATATGATTCAAAATTAAATCAGTTTGCTCTGATACCAATTGTTGCCCAGTAATAAACAATTGTAGAAGGGGGGTTGAATACAATTGTATAAGATTCTCGACTAAGTAAGATATATATCACACATATGAAAGAATGATAACAGCTTTATTAAATATGGTATAAAACTGTTACAAACTCTCTCAAGAAATTCTGTGTTCTTGAGAGCTGCAAGGTTACAAAGATACTCGTGTATGTAATCGGTTGTTAAACCAAAACCTAAACTGTGTTTATATACTACACAGCTTCTCTATCAATGATAAGTCCTAATCAATTACAAAGATTGAAACCTATCCTAAATTTATAGCTATATTACTACAGACCAGGAACCGACATAATAAACTTCCATGTTTAACTAGACTCCAAATATAACTCGAAGTAGGAATCCTGATCAGCTTCCAGTCCTGATGATCAATCCTGATCCCAGTCCTGATATTCATCTTGATCCTGATGACCATGTAATCCTGATGACGTCAGCAATCCTGATCAGTTGAGTCTAGATCCTGATGATCATTGAATCCTGATCTAACATGATCATATTTACATAGAAGAATTTAAGAGCTCAAGAACTTTGACAGAAGAAAATTTATAGTGCCTTAATTTCTATTGTTTGTATTGATTACGTTAACCTGAACTCATTGAAGCTAATCTACGGATTAGATTTCTAGCACCCCTCACGGTTTATATTTCTAAAACGATATATTCCCCGATTCGTGTTTTGATTTGGTGCATTTGATTTCGTATTAGAACTGAAAGAATTATCCGCGAACGAAATTGAATTATTTGTGAGTATCGTATTGAACCCCCCATACTTTGGACCTAACATAAAGTTATTAAAACCCAAAGTGATTACCGAATAAGTTACTCGTTTCTGGACATAACCTTACTTAAGTCATACATATAAATAAGTCTGATACACAAAAGCTGATTACATAACCAACTGGTTATCCCCACCTCAGCCATGGCGGCTCGTATATATGCGTGGTACTGACAGGCGTTTCCCACCCGCTTGCGAGTAGTGTGCCTCGGCCTGGCCATCTCTCCTATCTGTTGTTATGTGATTTTATAAAACAAAGCAAGAGTGAGCAATAAAGCCCCACAATATATTCTATAATGAAATCTGTACTATATCATATCATAATACATATTTGCAAGATATAGGAAAAATCTTTGCTATAACATAGACCAGTTTCCAATACACAACTCTTCAATCAAGCTAAATCAGGTATCTCATAGAAAATACCAGTTTTGGATATTTCTCAACATACTGCCAACATTATCGGTAACTGAGCTCCTAGGCTTCTGTTACAATGTTGCAGGCACAATCCCAATTGAAAGATGGGGGCTATACAGGAAACACCTACGATAAGCGTTGATCAGTCGCTCTACCGCATTAAACACCTTTTCTACTAGTAGAAGGACGACTCCCCACTGGTTATCACCCTGACCGCATTCAGGCCCTTTATGCTATATGGGCACCTATTTCATTGCCGAGCATAGGGTCATACTATTTAGGGACTATTTCATCACCCAGTATGACAATAAATTCCAGTCCCCAGATGAAAATCATCGTCACGGAAAACGGAAGTTAATCCTATTTTCCCCAAGTACTTAGTACTTGTCTCTCTTTTGAAAACATTTCTGGCCTACTTACTCCTAGGATAATAGAGGAGTAAGTTACTGGAAGGGGTTGACCACTGTCGTCCCGCTTAGGATTTGATAAGATTTCTCTTTAAAAGATTACGACCCGGGAGTCAGACTATTTGGAAATCCTTAAGGGTATTCCCATCCCAATTGAGTGGTCAGCGAATATTTAAATCATCTCTTAAGATAGATTTAAATTAAAATAATATTTGGGAATCCCAACTTTAATTAAAATAAATATTATAAAGGTCGAAAATATTCTACATACTCATTGAAGGTCAAAGATGACTTTTTAAACAATATACATCACTTTTAAATTAATTAAAAGAATAATAAATATTCAAATAATATTCATCAATTAATAATTGATTAAATAAAAATCAAAAGCTCAATAAATATTTGATAATCAAATCTAAGTGAATATTTAAAATAATATTCCTTGAATAATGAAATAATTGAATATATCTATTCAATATACTTATTAGAAAATAAACCTTAATGGTCTAAAGAAAATATACCGACTCACGGTCTAAGTTTCAAAATACGATACACATGCTCTACTCTAAGAGTCTTTATAAAAACCCGGCTTATAACTGTCATAACATATAGCTTATAAACCAATCAGAATTCAAAAGATTTAAGTACCACAACAATATAATATATGCAAAATATAATCGAAAGCACTTTTCATCACAACAACCGTATAAAGTCATAGGTTTTGGAAACTTGCCTGGAAGTCCTGAAGCAGTGGTAAACCTCGGGTTGGTCCGGTAATCTAGAATCAACACAAGGTTCAAGATTAATAACTTAAACGCTTTCACCATACTAATTATACACTATCTCAAGTAATAAGTTCATTTTCAAGTTAACTCCTTAAGAACTTCCATTCGTGCATGCTCGCTCACGCATTTTTATAAAATTGAGATTTAATCCTTTTAACACGAAATATTTTCGAGGGTCTTCCTAAACGTACCTAGCATGTTATCAAAAAGTTTCATATTCCAATAAGTTGGTTAAGGGGTTTGATCATTGCCTCAAGGTTGGCTAAGTGGTATAGTTTGGTTTCTCGAAACATCCTTTATTAAAACACTTGTTTCTCCTAAACCGTAAATCGGATTCACATGATCTTCACACCAAAACGAATCTTGAAACAAGTCCTTCTCTATCATGGCAGTGGTGATCCTTGGGCAGAAGTTACTAGGTTCAAATATTACAAGCAAAACAAGGTTAAGGAAAATCGGGCATTATAACGGCCATGTTTTAATGATTCCAAAGTTTAAATCATAAACTTTACATGATCAATCCAACCAAATCATCAAGTACATTCCTCAACATCATTACTAATCCACAATCATCATCAACCATAGTCAAAACCAACATCTACTCATTCACCATCAAAACAACATCAAACTTTCATCAAAATCAATCTTTCATCCTTATGATCATACTAACTAATCTACACTTAAAACTAACCATATAAATCAAATTATAACCAAGGGTTTCAAGAGTTATACCTTCCTTGATGCTTTATAAACACCCACAATAGCTTATGATCCTTCCTTGAGCCTTAAACTATCCTTAACAAGCTTAATATTTAAGAACAAAATCAAGAACACAAAAGATTACTATTCACATCACTATTCATTCTCACCTTTGATCTAATATTCAAGCATGTTACAATCCATGGATGAAGCTAGGAATTAGAGTATACCTTAGTCTAGGATTTAGGAAACTTTTGAATCCAACATCATGATTTATGGAATCTTGGAAGATGATCTTTGAAAAATGTATCCTTGGATGATGAAATGGGCCGAATGTTTCTTCTTCAAGTGGGGGGGGGGGGAGTGGTTAGCTTGGTTCTTGCCAATTCTTGATATTTTGGTTGATAAAACACATGTCTAAAGTAATGTGATAAGTATTAGCATTGATGATGTATTAAAAATGCTGTCATCTTTCACCAAAGGTCAAGTTTGAAAGTGTTTACAATTATCTTGCTTGGTAATCTTTGGTTTGGTTTCACATGGATGATCCAAATGTTGCATTCCTTGGATTAATCTTGTTATTCTTGATATCTTAATACCATTACTAAATCCATATCTGTTCGCACAAAATCACGCAAGCGTACGCGGTCACAAGTAATATATGAATAAGTAGAGTTCGTTCTCACAGAGACTTCTTTGGTTACTATAGTTATGCACTTATCCAACAATGTATGGCTATTGTTCAATGCTAAGACAAGTAACAAATTTGTGTTTGGATTATCTAAATTAACTAAGCAAATTACCAAGACTATAATTATCTAAAGAGATTGCTTTCAAATTACTTATGAGAATAAAACATGGGATCCTAACTTCATTAAATACTTCATCTAGATTTTTATGTCTTTAATCAATGCATGTGACGGTTGTGACAACTAATCGGACAACACGAAATCAGTACACGCTACCTTTCAGTATACGTATACCAAACTACTTAAACATCCACAAGAAGATAGAAGTTAAGCAGACACCAATTATGCTTTGACCCTATATGTCTATAAGATTTGAAAACATAACGGTTTAAAGAGCAAGTTATCTATTCAGATTACATAGGGCAGGTAAGATGGTTAAAATCACCTACGAATCATGCATGACAGACATACATAAACCTATGCTAGCATGGCAAGTTCTAAATCTCTATATCCACTTTCGCAATCAATAGAGATTAACAAACAACTTAGATGTTAGCTACGCATCCAAGAAGAATAAGCACAACCAAACTAGGTTATCAACAAATCATCACACACATATCTTTAAAACAATTAACTACTAAAATCCATAGATAAATCCGTTAGAATCCCATGACAACGAATAGTTCATAATCGAACCGTTCGTCACCATGGGATCTGATGAAAACATGATAATAAATATGTCTGGAATACTAAATTAAAAGTACTAGAGATAAGGTTTAAGAAAAACAAAACCAACGAGAATCCAAAGTATCGCCTAATTAGAAGAATACAACGAAAAGATGAAATCTAGATCTTCGTAATCAGCCGTCTTCTTGTTCTCCTCACCGGTGGATGGATAAGTATGAATGAATGTCAATGTATATCTCTAAAATCGTCCACCAATGGTTTATATAGGCTCTTTTGTTGACTAGTCTTCGCTGGTTTCCTTTTTAGAACAGAAATAGACTTTCTTCAGCATTCTTCAAGCACGGGCGCGCTCAAATAGTAATTCTGAAGCGCGGGGGCACTTGAATAGGGCGTGGGCGCGCTATGAATAGTACGGGCGCGCTATGAACAGTGCGGGCGCGCTATGAACAGTGCTACTATTCATGGATTCTGCAAACTATTTTCTTTTCGTTTCCTTGCGCTTCCAACTCCCTTACTGCATGGACTTCTCTTCTTTAGCACATATCCACCATATATACATGAATCCTCACATTTCTGCATCCATCTGTAGCTCTGCACATTCTAGCTAAAAACACATTAAACACACCAAATACTTGAGTGTGAGCGATCAATTTAAGCCGATACGAAGCGTTCCAAGTAGATATAAAATCCACTTATCACACCCCCAAACTTAAACCGATGCTTGTCCTCAAGCATAAACAGACTCTATATATATAATGCAATGCATGAATGCAACTAATATGCTAATGCAAACGATCCCCTCAAACTAACCATAACCAATCAACAAGCCAACATCTCAAAGAATGCAATCTTCCAAACAGAGTTCGACCAAATTCCCGTATACTAACAATACAAACACAGAAACGTGCGTGTGTGCAATGCTCATCAATATACTCCCAAACTAAATCAAGACCATATCCTATTCTTCACCAAAACAACCACAAGCTTATAAACAGAATGAACTCTAGACACAAGAAACCACTAAAAGACACCTCATAATCCACTTGAGTTAGGCAAGAATTCATGCTTTATTACGATACACAAACAATACTTATGCTTATTTGACCGTGCAATGGCTGAGACCCCAAAAGGCTTATACAATAATACCCATGTAGCGAGCGTTAGGTTAGTGGATCCCAGACCGGAAAAGTCTTAGGTCACTAGGCACAAAGTCCCCTAGAACTTAATTGCTCGAGTATTAAAGAGCTCAACCTGATCAATTCTGCAGAAACACAACTTTTTTTTTATTATTTTTTTTATATTTCGGAATGAGTGCGCTTTGCTTTTTCTCATCCCACCCTAGACTACTCATTTTCATGAGCGGCTACTAGCCATTTGACGCCTAACCTTTATTAACAACTAGCATGAAATCCCTGTTTTCCCCCAAACTTAGACTTAAGTGCTTCTTTGTTTTCAAGAGAATAGAAGAACATTCTAAATATAAGCAAGTGATTAAATTCTAACTTCCAAACAAACATGGTCTGATCAAATCCAAAAGCAACCAATGAGACTTGTGAAATTAATTTGTTTCTGGCATGCAAGTCAATTCATAGGAACTTAAATCAACCCTCTATTCATCACTAGCACACTCCTATCAACATCGACTCACCAACGGAAATAGTCAAATCCTACGGGATTATGAAATATGCTATGCAAATGCAACTAAATGGACTCACATAATATATATATACACTAATGCAAACAGAATGCTCTAAATGACATAAACATGCAAAGATATGAATGAACTAACTACATATGCAATATGAATCCTATATGACACACACATTAACACTACTATTCCTTAGCTATCACCCCCAAACTTACAATATTCAATGTCATCATTGAAGGTAATAAAAAGGAAAGTGCATAATATACCTAATCATCAGCAGGACCACCCTCCTCGGGTGGTGTAACCGGTGGTAGATAAACAGAATCCGCTCCAAAGTCAGGCCAAGCAATATCAAATCCAGTAGCTCTGAATGCAGTACCCAAAGCCTGAGTCAAATCCTGAGCAAAGCGATGATTGATGTCGTGCCTGGCGTCTATACGCCGAGTCAGCCGCCTATACTGAGCATCGCCAAAACCAGACCATCAACCTCTCGTTGAATCCTAGATGGATCCTAGGGGGAAACAACACAAACTCTTTTTTGTCTTTTTTTTTTCCTTTTTTTTCCTGTGAACAGTGCCCCACGCGCGGGCGCGCTCCACATTCTGTCCAGAAATTTTTTTTCTGATTTTTTCATTTTTTTTTTAACAGAACAATACTATAACAATTGTGTGGGTTGCCTCCCATGAAGCGCTTGTTTTACTTCAATAGCTTGACGTGAATCCTTTTTCATCCAGTCGCAAGAACGGTGAACGTCGACTCACGGTTCACCGTATTACCAACGTCATAATTCAGCCACTGACCATTAACCTTGAACGCTTCATCCGGAAACTTATGGAAAATCTCTACTGCATCATGCGGAAATGTTGATTTAACCGTGATAGGCTCCGACCACCTCGACTTACGCTTTCCTGGAAAAAAATCTGAAACGAGACTTGAAACGCAGAACTAGCTGACCTGGCACAAATGAATGTTTCACCACCCATCTTTCATGCCAGTCCTTAACCTTCTCCTTATATAGCCTGTTGCTCTCGTAGACTTTACCATACCTCAATTGATCCTGCAGTGGTTGGAGTTCAAGTGTAGGAGCTTCTTCCATAGATGGTTTAAGTCGCTCCTGAGAATTGTTCAGCTCTGCAAATCCAAGAGATTCGAATGGCGCATCAATTTTTCTTTTCCACGGAGGTGTATTCAACAACTGAAGTTGCTCTGCTCTTTCTTCGTCTTCGATATCAGAATCCCCTATCAAGACTCTCTCCACTATATCTGACTTCAGCGGTTGTTCAATCTCTGTATTGACGACAGAATCGACCATCTCCAATTTAAAGCACTCTTCTTCCTCAGTTGGAAATTTCATTGCCTTGAACACGTTAAAAGTGACCTTCTGACTTTGAACTCTCATTGTAAGCTCTTCTTTCTGCACATCGATCAAAGTTTGGCCTGTAGCTAAGAACGGTCTTCCCAAGATAATCGGAATCTTCTTGTCTTCCTCAAAGTCCAGGATCACAAAATCAGCAGGAAAAATGAGCTTATCCACTTTAACCAAAACATCCTCCACTATCCCCCTTGGATATGTGATCGACCGATCAGCCAACTGCAAAGACATGTTTGTAGGTTTAGGCTCAGGAAGTCCAAGTTGCATGAAGACAGACAACGACATCAGATTAATACTAGCTCCCAAGTCACACAAGCACTTGTTGAAAGATAGATTGTCGATGCTGCATGGTATGGTGAAACTCCCTGGATCCTTGAGTTTAGGAGGTAACTTCTGATGTAGGATAGCACTACATTCTTCTGTCAAAGCAACGGTTTCAAACTACTCGAGTTTCAACTTTCGAGATAGAATACCCTTCATGAACTTTGCGTAGCTCAACATTTGTTCTAGAGCTTCCGCAAAAGGTATGTTGATATGCAACTTCTTGAAAACCTCCAGAAACTTAGCAAATTGCTTGTCCAACTTCTGCTTTTGAAGACGTTTAGGGAATGGCGGAGGAGGATAGACCTCCTTGGTCTCTGTACTTTGCTTGAGAACAGATTTCTCATCAGAATGGTCACGCTTTTCCGCTTCGTCTCCCCCAAAACTTGTTTTTTTCACTTTTTCTTCAACTTCTGGCAGAGTATCAGGCGCGGGCGCGCTCAAGCTTCTGCTGAGAATTCAAATTTTTTTCGGTTTCTGCCGTTTCTGAGTTCTGCTCACTCGTAACCCTTCCGGATCGCAAGGTAACTGCTTTTACATGTTCCTTGACCTCTCTTTTGCCAGGATTAGCTTCTGTATCACAAGGGAGAGTTCCATGTGGTCTATTCAGCAAGGCATTGGCAATCTGACCGATCTGATTCTCCAGAGTCTTGATGGAAACAGCTTGGCTCTTGCACATTAGCCTCAATTCCTCCAATTCAGACTTTTCATTGGACGACTGACCAGCGTTGCCTTGAGATGGTTGTTGAAAACTTGGTGGTTGATACGGTTGCCTTGGAGCATACTGCTGCTGAAAACCAGAAGAGTTGAATGGCTTAGCTCCATATTGCGGACCTTGATACTGCTGATACGGTTGTTGAGGATGATTCTGACCACCCTGATTGTTATTCCAGCTGAAATTTGGATGGTTCCTGTTATTCGGATGATAGGCATTAGGCACTGGCTGCTGTGGTCTCTGGAAATTGCTCACAAACTGTGCCAATTCACTAGATATGGCACACTGAGTCGTGTCATGTGCACCGGCACATAGCTCACAAACACTAGCCACCTGTTGAACTCCATAGTTAGTCAGAGAATCTAACTTCATAGACAAAGCCTTTAACTGAGCTGCTATTGCCGTAGCTGCATCCACTTCCAGAACTCCTGCTACCTTGCCTTGTGATAACCTCTGAGTTGGATTCTGATATTCATTAGAAGCCATCATCTCAATAAGTTCGTAAGCTTCATCATAGCTTTTAGCCCAAAGAGCTCCACCTGATGCCGCATCAAGCATTGGTCGAGATTGGCCTCCCAGACCATTATAGAAACAATTGATCACCATCCAATCAGGCATTCCATGATGAGGACACTTCCTAAGCATCTTCTTATAGCGCTCCCAAGCTTCACATAAAGTTTCTCCAGAATGTTGTGCAAACTGAGTAAGAGCATTCCTGATTGCAGCTGTTTTAGCCATAGGGAAGAATTTAGCGAGAAACTTCTGAGCAAGATCCTCCCATGTAGTAATAGAACCTGCTGGTAGAGAGTGCAACCAGACCTTAGCTTTATCCCTCAGAGAAAATGGGGAAAGTCTCAGCTTCACAGCATCTTCCGACACTCCGTTGAACTTGAAGGTGTCGCAAATCTCAATGAAATCCCTGATATGCATATTAGGATCTTCCGTTGGAGCACCCCCAAACTGAACTGAATTCTGCACCATATGAATCGTGCCAGGCTTGATTTCGAAAGTATTAGCTGCAATAGCCGGCCTGACAATGCTAGATTGAATGTCATTGATCTTTGGCTGAGAATAGTCCTTCAAAGCCTTCGTTTCTGCTACTGGTTCTCCCATAACTAGACTTAATTCAAGTTCTTCTTTCCGAGATTGAGAACGTGTTCGCATACACGCTCACTAGAATACCTGAAACTCACCAAACTAAGTAAAATCGATGAGTATAATCCGAGTCAGTGAACTTTAACGACCACTGATGACAAGCACATAAACTATATAAATAAAACTGAGTCCCCGGCAGCGGCGCCAAAAACTTGTTCGCACAAAATCACGCAAGCGTACGCGGTCACAAGTAATATATGAATAAGTAGAGTTCGTTCCCACAGAGACTGCTTTGGTTACTATAGTTATGCACTTATGCAACAATGTATGGCTATTGTTCAATGCTAAGACAAGTAACAAATTTGTGTTTGGATTATCTAAATTAACTAAGCAAATTACCAAGACTATAATTAACTAAAGAGATTGCTTTCAAATTACTTATGAGAATAAAACATGGGATCCTAACTTCATTAAATGTTAGATATAATTGCTGACGTTTGTTCATCAGTGTTTAAGTACCAGGTACTCATCAGAGTTTAATAGAAGCCAGTCAGAGTTTGATAAAGTCTGACGGGGTGAAGAGTTCATTAACTGTCGGTGCTGATATAAAGATTCTAGAAGCAATATATCTTAAAGATGGAAAGAAGCAAGATATATTGAGACAGTTAAGGAAACGGAACAGAAGACAGAAGCAATCCTAATTTGATATGATTTGTATAGCTAATTTATAGGAATATCAATTAGAGATTGATTATGTAACTGTGTATTATATAAACACAGATAGGTTAACCCTAAAAGGGATGCGAATACTGAATATATTATTCTTGTAACCTAGCAGCTCTCTGTGATTCTTTAACATCACTGAGAGAAGAGTTATTTTATATAACTCAGTTATTGATTAATAAACAGTGTTCTTGAGTGTTATTATCATATTAATATTGATTATATATTGTGTATTCGGCCTAACAATTGGTATCAGAGCCAAGGCTGTTAAATATATACAGTTTTTGATCTAAACACAAGTATAATCATGACTGATAACAACCAGGTAGGTTCTAATGCTCAAAAGGTTCAATCAGCTTCTGTAAGTCGATATGAGGCAATCAGGGTTCCAATTCTCAGACCTGTGGAATATCCAATATGGAAGGTAAAGATGACCATGTTTTTAGAAGCCACAGATCCAGAATACCTTGATAGAATCAATGATGGTCCTCATATGCCGACTAAACTATCTCCTGTTGTTGATGGTCAAGAACAAAAGACTGTTCCAAAGGAAAAGAAAGATATGACTCCTGAGGACATCTCATCAATTGCAAAGGATGCAAAAGTTAGACATCTACTCCACAGTGCTTTAGACAATGTTATGTCTAACAGAGTTATTGGCTGTAAAACTGCCAAAGAGATATGGGATGCTTTAGAAGTCAGGTGTCAAGGAACCAGTGCTATAAAGAAGAATGGGAAGACTATTCTAACACAGGAGTATGAACACTTTGACTCTAGATCTGATGAAAGTTTGACAGATACATATGACAGATTTTGTAAATTGTTGAATGATTTGTCTCTGGTTGATAAAGAATATGAACTTGAAGAGTCAAATCTCAAGTTTCTTCTATCCCTACCTGAAAGATGGGATTTAAAGGCAACAATAATCAGAGACAATTATGATCTTGCAGATACAGATCTTGATGAAATCTATGGGTTGCTTAAAACTCATGAACTTGAAATAGAACAAAGAAACAAAAGATCTGGAAAGAAGACAAAATCTGTTGCTCTTAAAGTTGAAGAAAAGCCTGTCAAGAAGGAATCATCAAGAAAGAAAACCAAAGGAAAGGCTTTAGTCATTAAATCTGACAGTGAGTCATCAAACTCTGATGATGGCTCAAATACTGATGATGAAGCTTCTGATTCTGAGGATGATGATGAAGAGATGATGATAATGGCTGCTTTAATGGTAAAGACTTTCAAGAAGATGGGATTCAAGAACTTCAAGAAAGGAAAAAGATTCTCAAGGGAAGATTCAAATTCTTATAAAAGAAAATTCAAAAAGTCTGATGAAAAGGATACCAAGTCTGGAAGGAAAGACAAGTCAAAGATCCAGTGCTACAAGTGTAAAGAAATGGGTCATTATGCTCCAGAGTGCAAGAAAGGAAAATCTGAGAAAGCACTCATCACTAAAGGGAAAGACTGGGCAGACACTTTAGACTCAGATGAGGGAGTCAATTATGCTCTCATGGCAACTGGTAGAGATGAAGCTGACTCATCTGAAAACAAGGTACCCCTAACAACTTATGCTTATGATACTGATAATATATCTGAATTAAGAATTTATCTTAAAAGCATACATGTTAGTTATAGGGATCAGACTTTAGAGAATGAAAGAATAAAATCTGAGAATCTAGGTCTTAAAGAAAGAAATAAATTTCTTGAAGAGAAGCTTGTTAACATGCAACAAGTTCAAAAGGAGAGAGATGATGCTGTTTATGTTGAACATGAATTGCTTAAAAGATATAGGCAAATAGAGTCTGAGTTGGAAAAAGAGAGGAAAGTGATTAAAACCTGGACTAATTCTGGAAAAGACACACATCAGGTTTTTCAAACAGATACTGTAGGTTTAGGTTACTGTGAGGAAGATGAACTTAGGTTTAAAGATAAAGTTAAAGTGAAACCACAACTTAAACCTGTGAAATTTGTTCATGAATCCAGTAAGCTAAAGTCTGTAGTTGTAAAAGAAGCTGTCATGGAGCAAATTGAAACTTGTGAAGAACAGGTTAATGTTGGCTCAATAGCAGAGAATAAGATTGAGTTAGAAGCTGTTAAAGAACCAGTAAGAATCTGTGATAAGCAGGTTAATGTTGGTTTAATGACAGAGAAACAATTTAAACATAAGCTCAAAGAAGTAAAGTCTGTCAACAAACAGAAAATGTTTAAAAAAAATAGGAATGGAAAAGTAGGCATTAATAAAAGAAATGATTATTTGCCTAATTCTGCTGCTCCTAGAAAAACATGTCATAGTTGTAGTAGTACTAACCATCTTGCTAGGTTTTGCAAGAAGAACAAAAATATTAACTCTTTACCTTCCACATCTGGAGTAAAGAATGATTATGTTAGGGTTAGACCACAGACCTTATGCACACACTGTGGGAGCACTTGGCATTCCATCTATACTTGAAAAAGATATCATGCTATTTATCACAACTATTATGAGCTAAAACCCAACTTGAAATGGGTTAGAGCAAACTCTGCAAGTATAAAGTCTGACAATGTTAGTTTAAACTCTGTTGATAGTGATACCGTTGCAAAAGCTAACAATGTTAAGAAAGCCAAAGGATCCAAGCAAGTCTGGATCCTTAAATCTAACACATAGTGATTGTTTGTGATTGCAGGGCATAAAAGAAAGCACCCTTATCTTGGACAGTGGATGCTCAGGACATATGACTGGAAATAAAGCCCTTCTATCAGACTATGAGGAGAAAGCTGGCCCAAAAGTTTCCTATGGAGATGGCAACATAGGACATACTCTGGGATATGGCAATATCAATCTTAGAAGTGTCATTATCAAAAATGTAGCTCTAGTCTCAGGACTCAAGCATGATCTGCTTTCTGTGAGTCAAATCTGTGACAGAGGATACCATGTAGATTTTTATACTGAACACTGTGAGGTTATCAGTAAATCTACTGGAAAAGTTGTTCTAGTTGGACACAGGCGCAACAACATTTATGAAGCAAGTTTGGTAACAAATTCTGAAGGAAAATCTGTGTGTCTATCTACAAAAGTATCAAATGAAGAGAGTTGGAAATGGCATAAGAAGCTCTCTCACCTAAACTTGAACAACATCAATGAGTTGATTCGAAAAGATCTTGTAAGGGGACTTCCAAAGTCAATACTTAGCTTAGATGGTCTGTGTGATTCTTGTCAAAAGGCCAAGCAAAGGAAGTCATCTTTCAAGAGTAAATCTGAGTTTTCAGTTGTGGAACCTTATCATCTTTTACATGTTGATCTCTTTGGTCCAGTAAATATAATGTCATTGGGCAGAAAGAAATATGCTCTAGTCATAGTTGATGAGTACACTAGGTATACATGGGTGTATTTCTTAGCAAAGAAGGATGAAACTGCTTTAATCTTGATGGATCATGTGAAGCTATTGGATAAAGGATCAGAGTTCAAAGTAAAAATTCTAAGGAGTGATAATGGTACTGAATTCAGAAATTCTGAAATGGAAGCTTTCTGCAAGGAAAGAGGAGTGAAGCAAGAATTTTCTGCACCTGGAACTCCACAAAAAAATGGTGTAGTTGAAAGAAAGAACAGAACTCTAATCGAAGCTGCCAAAACAATGCTTGTTGAAGCAAAATTGCCAACCTATTTCTGGGCAGAAGCTGTTCAAACTGCTTGTTTTACTCAAAATGCAACACTGATCAACAAGCATGGGAAAACACCATATGAGATGTTGAAAAATAAGAAGCCAAATTTGAAATATTTTCATATTTTTGGATGTAAGTTCTTTGTGTTGAAAACTCATCCTGAACAGTTGACCAAGTTCGACTTAAAAGCTGATGAAGGAATTTTTGTTGGATACCCATTGTCAACAAAGGCATTCAGAGTCTATAATCTGAGAACTAAAGTGATCATGGAATCTATTCATGTGTCATTTGATGACAAGAAAATAACTGGAATAGAAGATGAAGAATATCATGATCAACTTCGCTTTGAAAATGAAGATCTAAACTCTGATGATGTAAACTCTGATAAAGCAAATCCAACAAACTCTGTCGAAGCATACTCTGACCCTCTACTGGTAAACACTGAAGAATTTTCTCTGACAGAACAAAATAGAGAACCAGTTGGGGGGGAGCGTGAAGAAACTTCAGAAACTTTTCAAAGTGATGACTCAAATTCTGAAAGAGAGTCAAATGAAGAATCCAACAGAAACTCTGAGTCAAACGCTGAAAGTTCAAATACTGAACAGTCCAATTCAGGGGGAGCCTCAGAGAATGCAAATGGTCAAGAACAAAATCAGGAGAGCATGGATCAAGGGGGAGGATCTAATAATGCTAGTAGAAGCCAATTACCAACAGCAAGAAGGTGGACACAATCCCATACACCTGACTTGATAATTGGAGATCCAGAAGCTAGTGTAAGAACTAGGAGTGCTACAAATAATGAATGTCTGTTTCATGCATTCTTATCTCAAACAGAGCCCAAGAAAGTGGAAGAAGCTCTTCAAGATGCTAACTGGATAACAACAATGCAAGAGGAGTTAAATGAATTTGAGAGGAATGAAGTTTGGACACTTGTACCAAGACCAAAGAATAGATCTATTATTGGTACGAAGTGGGTTTTCAGAAACAAAACAGACAGTGATGGAGTGATTACAAGGAATAAGGCTAGACTTGTGGCAAAAGGCTATTCTCAACAGGAAGGAATTGACTATGATGAAACCTTTGCTCCAGTTGCAAGATTGGAGGCAATAAGGATTTTTCTGGCCTATGCTGCACACAAAAAGTTTAAAGTCTTTCAGATGGATGTGAAAAGTGCTTTTCTCAATGGGAAACTTGAAGAAGAAGTGTTTGTTGAACAACCACCAGGGTTTGTAGATCTCAAACATCCAGATTATGTCTACAGGCTTGATAAGGCATTATATGGACTAAAGCAGGCACCTAGAGCATGGTATGAAACTCTGGCTCAATTTCTTTTAGAAAGTGGGTTCACTAGAGGCACAATTGACAAAACCTTGTTCTATTTTAACTATGGTGATGACTTGCTGTTAGTACAAATCTATGTGGATGACATAATTTTTGGGTCTACTAATAACAAACTCTACAAGAAATTTGCCAAGCTTATGCAGTCAAGATATCAAATGAGTATGATGGGAGAGCTTAGTTATTTTATAGGCTTACAGGTCAAGCAAATAGATGATGGGATTTTTATTAATCAAGCAAAATATACCAGAAATCTTCTCAAGAAATTTGGTATGCTTGATAGTTCATCTGCTGCAACTCCCATGGCAACTGCAACAAAGCTAGACAAAGACACAGGAGTCTCAGTAGATATGACAAACTATAGAGGAATGATAGGGTCTCTTCTTTATCTCACTGCAAGCAGACCTGATATTATGTATGCAACATGTCTTTGTGCAAGATTTCAAGCAGACCCCAGAGAGCCACATCTAACAGCTGTAAAAAGGATTTTCAAATATCTCAAAGGAACCATAACTCTTGGTTTGTGGTATCCTAGAGAATCAGAGTTTCACTTAATTGGTTACTCTGATGCAGACTTTGCAGGCTGTAAGATAGACAGAAAAAGCACAAGTGGAAGCTGTCAATTTTTAGGTGACAGATTAGTTTCTTGGTACAGCAAGAAACAGAAATCCATTTCCACATCCACAGCAGAATCAGAGTATATTGCTGCTGGTAGCTGTTGTGCACAGATTTTATGGATGAAGAATCAATTGCTGGACTATGGATTAAGGTACTCTAAAATACCCATTTACTGTGATAATCAAAGTGCTATTGCTATGACAGGTAATCCAGTACAGCACTCCATGACCAAGCACATCAGCATAAGGTATCATTTTATCAGGGAACATGTGGAAGAAGGAGATATTGAGCTTCATTTTGTGTCTACAGACCAACAGCTTGCAGATATCTTCACCAAACCTTTGAGTGAAGCTACCTTTACAAGACTGGTAAATGAACTTGGAATGGTCTCTGGTTTTGACTAGAGTTACTGGTTAGACTCAAAATCTATACATGATTGATTTTATGCTCATGGTTCTTTGCATGTGTTAACTGGTATTTGCACCAGTATGTTAAACTTTGATAGCATACTCTGTCAGTCATACTCTGTCAGTTAAAGTCTGATGTTATACTCTGATTGTGATATTGTCTGAAACATATGGACCGATGAAGAAAGCTGTATGAAGCATGATTTTCAGTAAGTAATCATGAATCCTTCTAAGTATTATAGATTCTGATTACAAAATGTGCAGAAATTTTACACAGCATGATACTGTCTCTATATTTATAGCATCTCTTAGTTTATTGATCCTATACACTGAGTCTGTATTAGCTGTTTGCACTTTCTCTCATAAATTAATTGTATTAACTGATGAAAAGTCTAAACTCTGATAATTAATTGCAAATATTTCACCCTCAAATCAAAAGATGCCAAAAAGAGCACAAATTCCTTTGAGATCATGTTGTGCCTAGGAAGATCCAGGAACTTATTGTATGAAATAAGAGCTAAAATCTTTGATTTTTGGTGACTAGTGCTAACCACTGATTACTGGGAAAATAAAATAAAATTTAAAGGGGGTGAAAATAAAAGATATATCCAAATGAAAGGATATCAAAATACAGAGTTTAGATATAAAAATCAGATTTTATTTTCTATGAGAGTTTGGGCAACCAGTTTTTACTGCTTTAGTTTGTGGATTTTATGCACTTTGAGATGGTCTAAATATTCATATTCAGTAAACTCTGCTAATTCACACACAAATACTCACACCTGTACAGTTTGTGAAAAGAATTTATTTATAAAGGAGGAGGATTGGTAAAAGCTGATGAGTTGTGTATTCTACGCCGAGGTAATTTAATTTTAATCTTTGATGATTAAAATAAATTTTGTTTGTTTCAGACATATTATGATTTTGAGAAAAAGACATTTGTTTTGAAAATTTAAAAAGAGTATGATTGGACAGTTGTTTGAGAATGTATTAAACTGAGGAGAGAGGTTAATTGCCTAGAAAAGTGTAAAAGGCAGTAATAATTGTTGTTTTTACTGCGCATGCGCATTGGAAACTGTCAATTATTTGATGTAAATCATTGCATATGTGCCACGTGTCCCACTCACACGTTATACGAAGTAAGACAGTTGTGTGTATTGATTAGAAACGGTTCAGTTTTTAATACTTTCTTTCTGTATTAATATACAATACACAAATTCGTTTAAACTTTTCACAACTGACTCACATTCATACTTTCATATCACACACACATTTCTACAAACATCTTTCTGCATACATCTCTTAAACACTTTCTTGAACTATAAACTCTGATTTCTTTGAAAAATCTAATGGCAACAACCATGTTTCAGTCTCTTGGTCTCGATTTTGTTCCTAATAACTATGCAGCCCCACTGTCTATTGAAAACGTTCCGGAGGCGTTTCACCTGTTTCAAAATTTTCTTGCACAATCTGATATTGGCCAAGCTTTAGTGGAACCAACACGGTTATCTGGTACTCAAATCAAAGCCTTCTGGGAAACAGGTGTATATGATGATGGAGGTGAATCAGGCACTCCTTCAATTATCTTTGAATTTGCTGAAAAAGAGTATGTGGTTACACCAACCACTGTTAGAGATGCTCTTGGGTGTGAAGATTTCAATGCGTTCACCATTTCTGTTGGTGACTCTGATCTCCAGCGTATGATGAGGGAGATTGGTTACTCTGGGCCTTTGGCAAGGACAGGTAATCTGAAGCGACCATTCTTGAGAAAGGAGTGGAGTTTCTTTTTCGACTGTATTACAAGAGCATTTGGAAAGAAGTGTACAAATTGGGATGCTATTCCAATCGATAGTCTACAAATTGGGTATTCTCTTCTCTATGGTACTCATTTTGATTTTGGTAGACTAGTTCTTATTAATATTGGTGAGAAGATGATAGAGAATAGGAATGTAGTTTACTTTGCTCGTTTCTGTCAATTAATCTTTTCTCTGTGTGTTGATGGGGTTGAGATAGCTGAGGAGGATGTAATTCTCTCATTTAAATTACATAAGAGAATATTTTCTGATCTCACAAATAAAGATATCAAGAAAGGGAATGTTGGTGACTTGATGTTTCCTACTTCAGTCCAACAGTTTTTAAATCCACAACCACTTCTAAACTCTGAACCTCTTCCATCTACTTCTCAAAAGCCAAGGGCTGGGGGTAGGATTAAGCATAGAGCTTTTAAGGCTGACAAGGCTGCAACACCTGCAAATGCTGATGCTTTACCACACTCAGTTGGTACTTCACGGAAGAAGAAAAGGGCAAACAGACCTTCTAATGATGAGAATAGGGTTTCTGATGAACCAGAATCTGCTAATGCTAAGAAGAGGAAGCTAGTTGCTGCTTACCTATTTGATGGATTGATTCCTGGTTCTACACCAGTTGAAGCTCCTGAGGTTGTGATTGAAAATCATTCTGCCAATGCTACTGTGCCTGAAGAAGCCAGAGCAAACACTGATGATAATGCTGCTTTTCCTGATGATTTTCTTGAACCTATATTGGAGATGGATATTGAAGACGAAATTGAAGCACATCCTAGTATCAGTGTTTGTGATACTGAGGATGTGGCAGCTGATCAACCCACCCAGATAATAGATGAGTCAATTGCAACTAATACAGAGATTCTTTCTGTCAATAATTCAATTCCAGAAAAGGGTGAGGAAGTTGATCAGGTAGTGGAAACTGCTCAGATAAATACTGAAGCTGCTGTAGAGAACTTTGATGAAGCTATGACAGAGATTTTGAAAGACACTACTGTACAAATTGAAGAAATTGTTGCAGAGTCTACTCCTATAGAAACAGAGGTTCTTGCAAATGCAAACTCTGAGATTAATGAAGCTGAAAAGTTAAATGCTGCGACTCCTGCAGACAATATTGCTGAAGAAATTGCTGCGCAGTTAGAGGATATAGTTAAGCCTGTTCCTGAAGAAACAGAGGTTTTTGCCACTGCAAACTCTGAACATGTTGAAGTTGTTGAAAAGTCTGTTCCTGTAGAAGCAGAGGTTCTTGTCAATCTAAACTCTGAGAATCCTGAAGCTGCACAGCCAAACGCTGAGGCTTCTGCAGAAAATGTTGCTGAAGAAAATGAAGCTGCAAACTCTGAACATTCTTTTCATGCCAACTCTAACATCAATGCTGAAGTTTCAAACTCTGATGAATCCATACCTTTTCTAAGGGATCCTACAGCTGAGCATGTCAAGGAAAATATAGCTGCCACTGAAGCTCATTATAGAGATATGTACTATGCAAACTGGTCAGGGGCAGATTGTATTTTCTCAAAGCAAAGGACTGCTGATTTTGTTGCTCAATCTGCAAAGGAGATTTCAAATCCTGAGATAATGACACATTTCAAGGCTACAATTGTTCAAGTCAAATCATTGCACAATCGCTTTGATGAGACTCACAAAGCAGTCATTGGATTGAGTAATGATGTTGCTGCTAAGGAGTTAACCTTGAGAACTGAAAGAAATAGATTGTCTTCTCTGATTCAAGATCAAGTGGAAATAAAACAAAGGCTAAGCAAGGTGGAAGAGCATCAGACTGTTATGTCTTCTCAACTTGATTCTATTGCTGCCTCACTGGAGTTGCTGACATCAGTGCTTATTCCTAATGATGTCAAAAAGGGGGAGAGAGTTCCTAAAGACAAATGCAAAAGGACTCCAACCTTGAGATTGAGGGATGATGCAAATGATGGTGGAAGCAAGGAAGCAGAGAGAAGGTCAAAGACTAGTCAAGAGCAAGGGAGACTTAGGTCAAACTCTGCTAGACAGACAAACTCTGAGAGGTTAAACTCTGGTGGTCAATCTTCTTCAAGACTTAAAAGTCTAGTGATTTCATCAAATCCAACTACTGATGAAGAGATTGCTGCTAAACTTTTCATGGAAGAACATGGTGGTGAAGCTACAATGGAAGATATGGACATTGAGATGAAGCTTCTTGCTGAAGAACACCAGAAAAATATTGAAGCTGGTACTTACAAGAAAAAGGCTAAGGCTCCTAGGAAAAAGGAAATGGGAATTTCTATTAAAGAGAATGTGAACTCTCAACAGAGTTTACAATATACAAGGAGGCCTATGATTGCAGAGTCTGATAAAGGAAAAGGTAAACTGGTAGAAGAAGGACAGTTACCAAAGAAGAATTATTCAACCTCTGACGTTGCTCAAGTTGAATCAAGGATAAACAAATCAACCTCTGACATTGCTCAAGTTGTTCAAAAATCAGAAGCTGTGACAACCTCTGATACTACTCAAGTTGTACAGACAAAATTATCTTCACAATTACAAAGGACTTTTGGCAAGACAGTCACTGTTCAACACTCTTTGATTCCAGCAAATATAAATCTTCTCCAAAGCAGAACAGTCATGGGAAAAGAATTAAGAGATAAATCTGGGCTTGGATCTCATAGAGAGAAAAGAGTGAACAATAGTCCAATGGATCACACTTCTTTAGCTGAACCTGGTGTTGGAGTAACTCAAGAAAATCTTGATACTCTAGAATCAGTTCAGTTAATATACCACAGAGGGTTGAAGAAGGATTTTCTGTTATACTTCAAATCTGATGGCAGAGTATACAGAGTTAGTGAAGATGATATTGGTTTAAAGATGAAAGAAGAACTGGAATATGTGCTGTATCTGTTGAAAGTTAAAAATCAAAGAACTCATCAAGCAGCCGAAGTGTTAAGAAGCAGGATGATGAAAGCTAGAATTCTTTCTGGTTTAAAGTCTGCTGGCTCTTACATACCAAGGTACAGAGATTACAATGGAAAGCTTGTTGAGATGCAAAGAAACAGTGCAAGACTCAGAACAGATTTTGGCATAAAAGTGTTAGAATTTAATCTGGAATCAGATAAATCTTTCATAATAAAGCTAGGAAATGATATGAGAAAGAACATCATTTATTCACTAAGGGCAGCTATCTATCAAACTGGAGAGAATGATCCAGAGTTAAGGGAGATAAAGAAAATAATGATAGCTGAGTTAGAAAGAGCTGAAAGAAAACTACTTCAGGACTACATCAGGACTATACCTGTTAGATATAATTGCTGATGTTTGTTTAATCAGTGTTTAAGTAACAGGTACTGTTCAGAGTTTAGTCTGAAGTACTTATCAGAGTTTACTGGAAGCCGGTCAGAGTTTGTTAAAGTCTGACAGGGTGAAAGTCGATTTAGCTGTCGGTGCATATTATGAAGATTCTAGAAGCAATATATTCTGAAGATGGAAAGAAGCAGAATATATTGATACAGCTAAGGAGACTGGACAGAGGACTGAAGCAATTCTAATTGATTACAATTGTATAGCTAATTTGTAGGAGTATCAATTAGAGATTGAGTGTAACTGTGTATTATATAAACACAGATAGGTTATCCCTAGAAGGGATGCGATTATTGAAATATTATTCTTGTAACCTAGTAGCTCTTTGTGATTCATTAACATCATAAAGAGAGATGCTGTTAATACAATTACAGTTTATTGATTCATAAACAGTGTTCTTGATTATTGTTATTCTCATATATATTTGATTATACTGTATTCGGCCTAACAATTGGTATTAGAGCCAAGGCTGTTTAATGTATACAGTTTTTCGATTCAAACACAGTAATAATCATGTCTGAAGAAAATCAAGCTCCTCCCAAGGTTGAACAGGTTAAACCTAATTCTGTGAGTCGGTATGAAACAATCAGGGTTCCAATTCTCAGGCCAGTGGAGTATTCAATTTGGAAGGTGAAGATGACCATGTTTCTGGAGGCTACAGATCCAGAATATCTTGACAGAATCTATGATGGTCCTCATATGCCGACTAAATTGTCTCCTGTTGTTGATGGTCAAGAACAAAAGACTGTTCCAAAGGAAAAGAAAGATATGACTCCTGAGGACATCTCATCAATTGCAAAAGATGCAAAGGTTAGACATCTTCTTCACAGTGCTTTAGATAATGTTATGTCTAACAGAGTAATTGGTTGCAAAATTGCAAAAGAAATATGGGATGCTTTGGAAGTCAGGTGTCAAGGAACCACTGCTATAAAGAAGAACAGGAAAAAAATACTCACTCAGGAGTATGAACACTTTGATTCAAGAGCCAATGAAACCTTGACTGAGACATATGACAGATTCTGTAAACTGCTGAATGATTTATCTCTAGTTGATAAAGAATATGATCTTGAAGAATCAAATCTCAAATTTCTCTTATCTTTACCTAAAAGATGGGATTTGAAGACGACAACTATAAGAGATAATTATGAACTTTCTGAAACTGAACTTGATGAGATTTATGGGTTACTGAAAACTCATGAATTGGAAATAGAACAAAGAAACAGAAGATCAAGCAAGAAGACAAAATCAGTTGCTCTCAAAGTTGAGGAGAAACCCATCAAGAAGGAATCATCAAGGAAGAGAGCCAAGGGAAAGGCTTTAGTCATTAAATCTGAAAGTGAGTCATCAATCTCTGATGATGACTCAAACTCTGATGAAGCTTCTGACTTTGAGGATGATGAAGAACAGATGTTGTTTATGTTGAACAGGAGTTGCTCAAAAGATATAGGCAACTAGAATCTGATCTAGAAAAAGAAAGAAAAATAATCAAGACTTGGACAAACTCTGGAAGAGACACTCATCAAGTGTTTCAGACAGATTCTGTAGGTTTAGGCTATTGTGAAAATGATGAACTTAGGTTTAAAGACAAGGTCAAGGTTAAACCACAACTTAAACCTGTAAAATTTGTTCCAGAGTCCACTAAGTTAAAATCTGTTGTAGTAAGAGAAGCTGATATGGAATCAGATGAAACCTGTGAAAGACAGGAAAATATTATAACAGAAAATCTAATGGAACTAGAAGCTGTTAGAAAGCCAGTAAAAACTTGTGAAAAACAGGTTAATGTTGGCTTGATGACAGGAAAACAGTTCAATCATAAGCTCAAAGAGGTAAAGTCTGCCATGAAACCAAAAGGGTCCAAGAAAAATATGAATGGAAAGATAGGCATAAATAAAAGAAATAATTATTTGCCTATTGCCGCTGCTCCAAGGAAAACATGTTATAATTGTGGTAGTTCTAACCATCTTGCTAGATTTTGCAATAAGAACAAAGATATTAATTCTTTACCTTCTACATCAGGAGTAAAAAATGATTATGTAAGAGTTAAACCACAGACTTTATGCACACATTGTGGGAGCACTTGGCATTCTATTTATACTTGTAAGAGTTATCATGCTATTTATCATAACTATTATAAGCTAAAACCCAACTTAAAATGGGTCAGGGCAAACTCTGCAAGTGTAAAGTCTGACAATGTTAGTTTAAACTCTGTTGATAGTGATTCCGCTGCAAAAGCTAACACTGTTAAGAAAGACAAAGGATCCAAGCAAGTCTGGGTCCTTAAAACTAACACTTAGTGTTTGTTTGTGATTACAGGGCATAAAAGAGAGCACCCTTATCTTGGACAGTGGATGCTCAGGACACATGACTGGAAATAAAGCCCTGCTATCAGATTTTGAGGAGAAGGCTGGCCCAAAGGTTTCCTATGGAGATGGCAACATAGGACGTACTATGGGATATGGCAATATCAATCTTGGAAGTGTCATCATCACAAATGTAGCTCTAGTCTCAGGACTCAAGCATAATCTGCTATCTGTGAGTCAAATCTGTGACAGAGGAAACCATGTAGATTTTCATACTGAACACTGTGAAGTAATCAGTAAATCTACTGGAAAAGTTGTTCTAGTTGGACACAGGCGCAACAACATTTATGAAGCGAGTTTGGTAACAAACTCTGATGGAAAAACAGTGTGTCTGACTGCAAGAATGTCAAATGAAGAGAGTTGGAATTG
Source organism: Heracleum sosnowskyi (assembly GCA_030848705.1). Classification (NCBI taxonomy): domain Eukaryota; kingdom Viridiplantae; phylum Streptophyta; class Magnoliopsida; order Apiales; family Apiaceae; genus Heracleum; species Heracleum sosnowskyi. The sequence goes on from CM061240.1 coordinate 69,903,760, forward strand.
GCATAAGAAGCTCTCTCATCTCAATTTGAACAACATCAATGAGCTAATAAGAAAGGATCTTGTAAGGGGACTTCCAAAATCAATACTCAGTCTAGATGGCCTATGTGATTCTTGTCAAAAGGCTAAGCAAAGGAAGTCATCTTTCAAGAGCAAATCTGGATCTTCAGTAGTGGAACCTTATCATCTTCTACATGTTGATCTCTTTGGACCAGTGAATGTGATGTCGATGGGCAGAAAGAAATATGCTCTAGTAATTGTTGATGAATATACTAGATATACATGGGTGTATTTCTTATCAAAGAAGGATGAAACTGCTCAAACTCTGATGGATCATGTAAATCAACTGGACAAAGGATCACAGTACAAAGTCAAAATAATAAGGAGTGATAATGGAACTGAATTCAGAAACTCAATCGTGGAAGCTTTCTGCAAGGAAAGAGGAGTGAAACAAGAATTTTCTGCACCTGGAACTCCACAGCAAAATGGTGTAGTTGAAAGAAAGAACAAAACTTTAATTGAAGCAGCCAGAACAATGCTTGATGAAGCAAAGTTACCAACCTATTTCTGGGCAGAAGCTGTTCAAACTGCCTGTTTTACTCAGAATGCTACACTGATCAACAAGCATGGGAAAACACCATATGAGATGGTGAAAAATAAGAAGCCAAATTTGAAATATTTTCATATATTTGGATGCAAATGCTTTGTGTTGAAGACTCATCCTGAACAGTTGACTAAGTTCGAGTTAAAAGCTGATGAAGGAATCTTTGTTGGCTATCCACTGTCAACAAAAGCATTCAGAGTCTACAATCTGAGAACAAAGGTGATCATGGAGTCTATACATGTGTCATTTGATGACAAGAAAATAACTGGACTTGATGACTTAGATGAATATGATCAACTGCGCTTTGAAAATGAAGGTTTATTTTCTGGTGATGTAAACTCTGATGAAGCAGTACCGACAAACTCTGATGAAGCGGTTCTGACAAACTCTGACGAAGCATACTCTGAACCTCTACTGGTAAATACTGGAGAAACTGGAAATTCTCAAATTGAACAAAATAGAGAACCAGTTGAGGGGGAGCGTGAAGAAGCTCAACAAGACACAACAAGTGAGTCAGTTGAGGAAACTGATTCAAACTCTGACAGTTTAAACTCTGAGCCATCCAATTCAGGGAGAGCCTCAGATGCTGCAGAAAGTCAACATATGAATCAGGAGAGAATGGATCAAGGGGGAGGATTCAATAATGATGCAAGGAACCACTTACCAACAGCAAGAAAGTGGACACAGGCACATACACCTGATCTTATAATTGGAGATCCTGATGCTAGTGTAAGAACTAGAAGTGCTACTACAAATGAATGCCTGTATCATGCTTTCTTGTCTCAAACAGAACCAAAGAAAGTGGAAGAAGCTCTTTAAGATGCAAACTGGATAACAGCAATGCAAGAAGAGTTAAATGAATTTGAAAGAAATGAAGTCTGGACACTTGTACCTAGACCAAAGAATAGATCAATTGTAGGTACAAAGTGGGTTTTCAGAAACAAGACTGACAGTGAAGGTGTGATTACAAGAAACAAGGCTAGACTTGTGGCTAAAGGTTATTCACAACAGGAAGGAATTGACTATGATGAAACCTTTGCTCCAGTTGCAAGATTGGAGGCCATAAGAATTTTTCTGGCCTATGCTGCACACAAGAAATTTAAAGTCTTTCAGATGGATGTGAAAAGTGATTTTCTCAATGGGAAGCTTGAAGAAGAGGTGTTTGTTGAACAACCACCAGGATTTGTAGATTCCAAGCATCCAGATTATGTCTACAGGCTTGACAAGGCACTATATGGACTAAAGCAAGCACCAAGAGCATGGTATGAAACTCTTGCTCAATTTCTTTTAGAAAGTGGGTTCACAAGAGGTACAATTGATAAAACTTTGTTTTATTTTAATTCTGGTGATGATTTGCTTTTAGTTCAAATTTATGTAGATGATATTATTTTTGGATCTACTAATGACAAACTTTGTAAGAAGTTTGCAAAGCTTATGCAGTCCAGGTACCAAATGAGCATGATGAGAGAGCTTAGTTATTTTCTAGGCTTACAGGTCAAGCAAACATATGATGGAATTTTTATCAATCAAGCAAAGTATACCAGAAATCTTCTAAAGAAATTTGGTATGCTTGATAGTTCATCTGCTTCAACTCCCATGGCTACTGCAACAAAGCTAGACAAAGACACAGGTGCTACAGTGGATATGACAACCTATAGAGGCATGATAGGGTCTCTTTTGTATCTCACATCAAGTAGACCTGATATCATGTATGCCACATGTCTTTGTGCAAGATTTCAAGCAGATCCCAGAGAGCCTCATCTAACAGCTGTAAAAAGGATTTTCAAATATCTCAAAGGAACCATAACCTTGGGTTTGTGGTATCCTAGAGAATCAGAGTTTAAGCTAATTGGTTACTCTGATGCAGATTTGCAGGCTGTAAGATAGACAGGAAAAGTACAAGTGGAAGCTGTCAATTCTTAGGTGACAGATTGGTTTCTTGGTATAGCAAGAAACAGAAATCAATTTCCACATCCACTGCAGAAGCAGAGTATATAGCTGCTGGTAGCTGTTGTGCACAGATTCTGTGGATGAAGAATCAGTTGCTGGATTATGGGTTAAGGTACTCTAAAATACCTATTTACTGTGATAACCAAAGTGCTATTGCTATGACAGGTAACCCAGTACAGCATTCCATGACCAAGCACATCAGCATAAGGTATCATTTTATCAGGGAACATGTGGAGGAAGGAAACATTGAGCTTCATTTTGTGTCTACAGACCAACTTGCAGATATCTTCACCAAACCTTTGAGTGAAGCTACTTTTACAAGATTAGTAAATGAACTTGGAATGATCTCTGGTTTTGACTAGAGATACGGGTTAGACTCAAAAACTATACATGTTTGATTTTTATGCTCATGATTCCTTGCATGTATTAACTGTTATGAGTACCAGTGTCATAAACTCTGAAAGTAAACTCTAATGCTAAACTCTGATTGTAATTTTGTCTGAAACATATTGACCAATGAAGAAATTTGTATGAAACATAATTATCAGTAAGTAATTATGAATCCTTAAGAGTTGTATAGATTCTGATCTCAAATATGTGCAGTAAGTTAAAACAGCATGATACTGTCTCTGTATTTATAGCATCTCTTAGTTTATTGATCCTATACACTGAGTCTGTATTAGCTGTTTGCATTTTCTCTCATAAATTAATTGCATTAACTGATGAAAAGTCTAAACTCTGATTATTAATTATAAATAATTCACCCTCAAATTAAAAGATGCCAAAAAGAGCACAAATTCCTTTGAGATCATGTTGTGCCTAGGAAGATCCAGGAACTTATTGTATGAAATAAGGGCTAAAATCTTTGATTTTTGGTGACTAGTGTCAACCACTGATTACTGGAAAAATTTAAAAAAAAAATACATATATAAAGGGGGTGAAGAATAAAAGATATATCCAAATGAAAGGATATCAAAATACAGAGTTTAGATATAAAAATCAGATTTTATGTTTTACATGAGAGTTTAGGCAACCAGTTTTTACTGCTTAGGTTTGTGGATTTTATGCACTTTGAGATGATCTAAATATTGATTTCGGTAAACTCTGCTATAGCACACACAATTATTCACACCTGTACAGTTTGAGAAAAGAGTTTATTGACAAAGAAGGACAAATGGTAAACACTGATGTATTGTGAGAAATACGCCGAGGTAATTTTGTTTTAATCTCTGATGGTTAAAATGATTTCTTTGTTTCAGACATTTTATAATTTTGAGATTAGACATTTGTTTAGAAATTCGAAAGAGTATGAGTACAAACGGTTCATATTTGTATTAAACAGAGGAGAGAGAGGTTGAGTGTTTTGAAAAGTGTAAAAAGCGGTAATTATGGCTATTTTTACTGCGCGTGTGTATTGGAAGTTGTTACATACAGCTGTCAGCGTATATATGTTTGACATCTGTCCCACTCACACATTTTTCAAAGATGCCTGCTGTGTGTAGTAATGATTAAAACGATTCAATTTTAATTTTCACAGTCATTATTTAAACTTACTACACATAAACGGTTCATTCTTTTACACACTTCATTTTCTTTACTCACAAACACTGTCTCAAACACTTTCACTGCATACATTCTACACTTTTCTCTGTCTTATTCCTTGCTTACTTCTAAACATCTCTAATGGCTACAACAATGTTTACTGCTTCTGGGTTAGAATTTGTACCAAACAACTATGCTGCTCCTTTGGCAAATGAGAACGCACCAGAGGCGTTTCATTTGATTCAGGATTTCTTGTCAAACTCTGATGTTGGTACTGCTCTCACCGCACCGTTGAAGCTGTCTACATCTCAAATAAGGACTTTTTGGCAGACAGGCACTTATGATAATGGAGGAGAGTCTGGGTCTCCGTCCATAATTTTTGAATTTCAAGGAGAAGAGTTTGTAGTTACTCCAACTACTGTTCGTGATGCTTTGGGTCTTGAGGATTTCAATGCTTTCACAATCTCTGTTGGCGATTCTGAGTTGGTTAGAATGATGAGAGAAATTGGCTACTCAGGACCACTGACAAAGCTTGGTCAGTTGAAGCGACCGCTCTTGAGAAAGGAATGGAGTTTCTTTTTCGACTGCATAACAAGGGCATTCGGGAAGAAGTGCACGAATTGGGATGCAATTCCCACTGATAGTCTGCAAATCGGGTATTCTCTTCTTTATGGAGGTAATTTTGATGTTGCTAGGCTAGTTCTAAATAATATAGGTGAAAAAATGACTGAAAACAGAGGTGTAGTCTATTTTGCAAGATTTTGTCAATTGATATTCTCTGAATGTGTTTCTGAAGTAGAGATAGCTGAGAATGATGTGATTCCCTGTTTTAAATTACATAAACGCATATTCTCTGATCTAATCAATAAAGATAACAAGAAAGGAGATGTTGGTGTTTTGATGTTGCCTGAGTCTGTGCAACAATTCCTGATCAATTCACAACAACAACAATCACCATCAAATGCTGAAGATGGACCTTCTGTGTCTCAATCACAGAGGTCAAAGAAGTCTAAATTGAGGGCTGTTAAATCTACTAGGGTGAATCCATCAACTGCTGAAGCTGGGGTATCAAAACACTGCTGATATGCCTCAGAAGAAAAAGTTAAAGAAAAGAAGGGCCAACAGGACAAAGTCTGGTACTGTTGATGAGGAGAGTGAAACTGATGATGAAACTCTTCATCAGAGGAAAAGAAGACTGGTGGCTGCACATCTCTTTGGTGCATCCAATGTAAATGCTGAAGCAGCATCTATGCCTGAAATGGTAAATGCTGATATCGAAGCTCCTACATCAAAGGCTGATGATGTAGTTGAGGAAGCTGCTGATCATTCTGACAGCAGAGTTTTTGATAATGAAGCTGGGCCAATGGATTTCTTTGTTGATGAAGATATTCAAGATGCACATCCTAGTATCAGTATATGTGATACTGAGGATGTGGCAGCTGATCAAGCCACCTTAGTGACTGAAGACTCTGTGGGTTCTCACACAGAGGTTCTTTCGGTAAACAATGCTAATTCTGAACAAGGTGAGGAAGTTGATCAGAGTTTGGAGGATGTAGCAGAGAATGTACAAGAGGCTGATGATAAGCTAATCTCTGAGGATATTATTCTTGAAGCTCTACAACAATCTGTTGTTGAGGTTGTAACAAAAGAAACAGAGTTAATGCAAATTGCAAACTCTGAGATTCCAGAACGTGTTGCAGAGAAAGTTATTGATGAAGCTGCACAGAGTAATTTTGAAACTACTGCTGAGAATGTTCCTGCAGAGAATACAGCCGAGAATGATAATGATGATGATAGTTCTGCTCATTCACAAGAGGAGTTATCTGATATTCGAGTAAACTCTGATGAAGAAAGAGAGGTCAATCGAGCCACTGCTGAGCACTTTCAGGAAATGTACTACAAAAGATGGGCAGCTGCAGATTGTATCTTTTCTGCACAGAGGACTGCTGATTTTCTTAATGATTCTGTGAAGCAGATTTCAAACTCTGATGTTCTTACGAGTTTAAAAGCCACTGTGGTTCAAGTCAAAGCCTTAAACAATAGGTTTGATGAGACACAAACAGCGGTTACCAATCTGAGGAATGAAGTTGGTATACGGGATCTTACCTTAAAAACTGATAGGTCTTATTATTCTGCTATGTTCAAGCAGCAAGCCAAGGATTCTGATGACATTAAGAAGAGGCTTGGGAAAGTTGAAGAGAATCAGACTGCAATGTCTGCTCAATTGAATTCTATTTCTACTGCTCTAGAATTGCTGACATCAGTACTACTTTCTGATGATGTCAAAAAGGGGGAGAGTGTACCAAGTGACAAATGCAAAGACATTCAAACTCTGAGACGGAGGGATGATGGTAATGATGGTGGAAGCAAGGGAGATGGAAAGAGTTTAAGATTAAATTCTGATAGAAGACCACCTAGATCAAACTCTGATAGAAGATCAAACTCTGGTAAGGGAAATGCAAACTCTGCCAGTGGTTCAAAACTCAAAAGTTTGATAATCTCTGATAAGCCTACCACAGATGAGGAAATTGCTACTAAAATGTTTTTAGAAGAGCATGGTGGTGAGGTAACAGTTGAGGATTATGATGCTGAATTAAAAATGATAAATGAAGAGCACCAGAAGAAAATGGAAGCTGGTACTTATATAAAGAAAGGTAAAGCTCCCAGGAGAAAAGAGATAGGAATATCTATTAAAGATAATGTAAACTCTGATCAAAGTTTGCAATACTCAAGGAGACCTACTATTTCAAGAAATGATAAAGGAAAAGGTAAACTGGTAGAAGAAGAACAGTTACCAAAGAAGATTTATTCAACCTCTGACATTGCTCAAGTTGAATCAAGGATAAACAAATCAACCTCTGACGTTGCTCATGTTGATATTGCTACTAAAATTGTGACAACCTCTGACAAGGCTCAAGTTGTACAAACTCAACTCAAAGGTTTCTTAAGACCTGTACTTTCTGAAACTCTGACATTAGAACCTGTGGATTTTTCTCAAACCAGGACAGTACACGGAAAACAATCTTATGACAAGTCTGGTTTAGGTTCACACAGAGAGAAGAGGATAAATAACAGTCCAATGGATCAAACATCACTGGCAGAACCTGGTGTTGGGGTTACTCAAGAGAGCCTTGACAAGCTAGATTCTGTTCAGTTAATTTATCATAAGGGACTTAGGAAGGACTTTCTGTTATACTTCATGGCTGATGGCAGAGTATACAGAATAGGTGAAAATGATATTCATTTGAAAATGGCTGAAGAGTTAGAATATGTCTTATATCTACTCAAAGTCAGAAATCAAAGGACTCAAAATGCTGCTGAAGTTTTGAGAGTAAGGATGATGAGAGCAAAGGTTCTCAGTGGTGCTAAAATTACAAGTGCTTACATTCCTAAGTACAAAGATGCTCATGGAAATCTTGTTGAGATGAGAAGAGATAGTGCAAAGCTTTCTACAGCTCTTGGAATAAAGGTGTTGGAATTCAATTTGGAATCTGACAAAGCCTTTATAATAAGGCTGGGCAATGATATGAGAAGAAACAGCATATATTCTCTGAGGGCTGCCATATATCAAACTGGTGAAAGTGATCCAGAATTGAAGGAGCTGAAAGAGATTATGATTGCTGAGCTAGAGAGAGCTGAAAGAAGATTGCTTACAGACTATATCAGGACAGTGCCTGATATTCAAGAAATCAAATGAAGTCTGACTGTAAGTTTTTAAAGTTTTCTGTTCTAAGTTAAAATTAAACTCTGTTATGATTAAACACTGCATTTGTTATATGTTTTGACATCATCAATTATCTATTTAACTTGTACATTTTTATTATGCACAAGTTGGGGGAGATTGTTAGATATAATTGCTGATGTTTGTTTAATCAGTGTTTAAGTAACAAATACTGTTCAGAGTTTAGTCTGAAGTACTTATCAGAGTTTACTGGAAGCCGGTCAGAGTTTGTTAAAGTCTGACAGGGTGAAAGTCGATTTAGCTGTCGGTGCATATTATGAAGATTCTAGAAGCAATATATTCTGAAGATGGAAAGAAGCAGAATATATTGATACAGCTAAGGAGACTGGACAGAGGACTGAAGCAATTCTAATTGATTACAATTGTATAGCTAATTTGTAGGAGTATCAATTAGAGATTGAGTGTAACTGTGTATTATATAAACACAGATAGGTTATCCCTAGAAGGGATGCGATTATTGAAATATTATTCTTGTAACCTAGTAGCTCTTTGTGATTCATTAACATCATAAAGAGAGAAGCTGTTAATACAATTACAGTTTATTGATTCATAAACAGTGTTCTTGATTATTGTTATTCTCATATATATTTGATTATACTGTATTCGGCCTAACAGTACCTGACATTGAAGAGATTAAATAACTGAAGTCTGTAAGTTTTTAACGTTTTCTGTTCTAAGTTAAAGTTAAACTCTGATTATATTTAAACACTGCATTTGTTAGATGTTTTGACATCATCAATTATCTATTAACTTGTACATCTTTATTATGCACAAGTTGGGGGAGATTGTTAGATATAATTGCTGACGTTTGTTCATCAGTGTTTAAGTACCAGGTACTCATCAGAGTTTAATAGAAGCCAGTCAGAGTTTGATAAAGTCTGACGGGGTGAAGAGTTAATTAACTGTCGGTGCTGATATAAAGATTCTAGAAGCAATATATCTTGAAGATGGAAAGAAGCAAGATATATTGAGACAGTTAAGGAAACGGAACAGAAGACAGAAGCAATCCTAATTTGATATGATTTGTATAGCTAATTTATAGGAATATCAATTAGAGATTGATTATGTAACTGTGTATTATATAAACACAGATAGGTTAACCCTAAAAGGGATGCGAATACTGAATATATTATTCTTGTAACCTAGCAGCTCTCTGTGATTCTTTAACATCACTGAGAGAAGAGTTATTTTATATAACTCAGTTATTGATTAATAAACAGTGTTCTTGAGTGTTATTATCATATTAATATTGATTATATATTAATAAACAGTGTTCTTAAGATTTGAAAACATAACGGTTTAACGAGCAAGTTATCCATTCAGATTACATAGGGCAGGTAAGATGGTTAAAATCACCTACGAATCAAGCATGACAGACATACATAAACCTATGCTAGCATGGCAAGTTCTAAATCTCTATATCCACTTTCGCAATCAATAGAGATTAACAAACAACTTAGATGTTAGCTACGCATCCAAGAAGAATAAGCACAACCAAACTAGGTTATCAACAAATCATCACACACACATCTTTAAAACAATTAACTACTAAAATCCATAGATAAATCCGTTAGAATCCCACGACAACGATTAGTTCATAATCGAACCGTTCGTAACCATGGGATCTGATGAAAACATGATAATAAATATGTCTGGAATACTAAATTAAAAGTACTAGAGATAAGGTTTAAGAAAAACAAAACCAACGAGAATCCAAAGTATCGCCTAATTAGAAGAATACAAAGAAAAGATGAAATCTAGATCTTCGTAATCAGCCGTCTTCTTGTTCTCCTCACCGGTGGATGGATAAGTATGAATGAATGTCAATGTATATCTCTGAAATCGTCCACCAATGGTTTATATAGGCTCTTTTGTTGACTGGTCTTCGCTGGTTTCCTTTTTAGAACAGAAATAGACTTTCTTCAGCATTCTTCAAGCGCGGGCGCGCTTGATTGAGGCGCGGGCGCACTCAAATAGTAATTCTGAAGCGCGGGGGCACTTGAATAGGGCGTGGGCGCGCTATGAACAGTACGGGCGCGCTATGAACAGTGCGGGCGCGCTATGAACAGTGCTACTATTCATGGATTCTGCAAACTATTTTCTTTTCGTTTCCTTGCGCTACCAACTCCCTTACTACATGGACTTCTCTTATTTAGCATGAATCCTCACATTTCTGCATCCATCTGTAGCTCTGCAAATTCTAGCTAAAAACACATTAAACACACCAAATACTTGAGTGTGAGCGATCAATTTAAGCCGATACGAAGCATTCCAAGTAGATATAAAATCCACTTATCAATATCCATGGAATTGATAATTTAAAATCCTCCAATATATTCAAATAATGATTAATCCATCAGTTATTGGTGAAATTTCGGAGAAAACAGAAAATGCTATTCACCAATACGACTTTTGCATTCAATCATTTACATAGTATATCACTAATACGACTTTGAAAGTTCATTATACCGTCCCGTACATAGGGTGTTCTGAAAACTTTCTAAACGACAAAAGTTACTATTCATCAGTGGTTTTTAACAAAAGTTACTATTCATCAGTGGTTCTTAAATAAGTACAAAATTTGGGGATATTCGATTCTGCCCGAAATGTGCACCGCAGTCTTTCTTACCACGTCGTCCCCAGGATAAAACAACTCAAAAAATTGGTATCATATGAAAAATCTTTTCACTAAGAAATATCGGCAAAAAAACACCATTATCACTATTTTTAACTGCTCACAACAAAACTTTTTTGTAAAATTGCTTTTCCAAAATATCTGGATAAACAGGCTACAAATTCTTTAAACAAAAAGAATAAGAAAGAGAGTTGGTTTGGACCCTTGAACAAAACTAAAAAATGTGGACAACAAGAAAGTATGTGTTAATATGTACATGCCATGAGGCAACTGAATGAAACAATATATAAGTAAAAAGTATGGGATCAAAGACTTTGATAAAGTGAGACAATATCAAAGTTGTGAAAGAAAAGAGAGTGAGGAGAGGTTTATAAAATAACACAAGCAAGTTGATATGTGTATGTGTACACCCTTTTTTCTACCTATCGGCCAACTCCTTTTATAGGCTGGGGATGAGCTTTTAGCATTAAAACAAAAGCACCAGACAAGGCCCCCAACAAAGGCTCCTTGAAATTAAAAATGGCAGTTACACAATTGACTTGGAAAATGCAATGAACCTGGACTAGAAAATGGATGGGAGAAATAATATAAAAAAATCCTTTTTTATATATATCAATTTATGAGTAACAGTTACAACTTTGAACAAGAAATAAATGTCAATATTTTTCAAATCATTCAAATAAGTTATAACAATCTCCCACTTGAAAATATGAGAAAACAGTTCTTAACAGGTAATTGAGCAGTCTCTAAAAAATAAGGTTGCACATAAACAAAGGTGTCTAACGACTTCAACCTTTGCGTAGTGAGTAAGATCCACGATTTAACAAGAGTGGCCAGAAGCCTTCAACTCTATCTCAGGCATCAAACCACGCACAACCTTTCAGGGTGTAGTCAAAAAGCTCGTGCGTTAAAGGCCATGCACGTCTATCCCAATATGTGAATGCTCTAGGAATTCATGCCCTAAATTTCATAGAAAGCGGCCCCCACTCCCACATTCACACCAGCGAATCTATCAATAGTACTCCTGAAGTAAGGTACGCCCTCAAAATAGAGTATAGATCTCATTAAGAGTTTAAATTAACTCAGCCTCATACCATTTCAGGAAACATGCTCTTTTTTTTATAATTTTACATGTTCTTCACAATATCACTTCATGACTTGTTATTACCGCATTAAACCTACTTTTTGTGATCTCCAGTCAGTTAGGTTGGGTCACCGTCACAAGTGAGTACTCTCTAAGGGCAATAGTCCCATATTAATCGAAGTTTTATGGACTTTCTCTCTAGCTAATCCTTTCATCAAAGGATCTGCCAAATTATCATCAGACCGTATGTGATCCACTCTAACAACACCTTTAGAGATATACTCCCTGACAGTGTTGTGCTTACGACGTATATGTCATTTCTTGCCATCACAATAACGGTTCTGAACCTTTTCGATAGCCACAGTACTATCGTAGTGAATCAGGACAGATGGAATCGGTCTCTCCCATAAAGGGATCTTAGCTAGCAAGTTTCTTAGCCAACTTGCTTCTTCACTAGCCATAGCTAGTGCTATCATCTCTGCTTCCATGGTGGACTCAGCTAAGATAGTTTGTTTCTTTGATTTCCAAGAAACAGCTCCACATGCTATATTAAAAAAATAGCTACCTGTTGCCTTGGAGTCATCTGATAATGTATTCCAGTCAGCATCGCTGAAACCTTCAAGGACAACGGGAAACTTGTTGTAATGCAATCCAAGGTTCATTGTTTTCTTGAGGTATCTCATTACCCTCTCAATGACATGCCAATGCTCCATACTAGGCCTACTGGTAAACCTGCCCAACAAGCCCACGACATAGGCAATGTCGGGTCTAGTACTATCAGCGGCATACCGAAGGCTGCCAATAATACTTGCATATTCTTGTTGTCTTACACCATAGCCCTGGTTCTTATACAACTTAACACTTGGTTCATATGGTTTACTTGCAGGTTTACAGTCAAAGTAATTGTATTTCTTTAAGATCTTCTCAATATATGGAGATTGATCTAAAGAAAGTCCCTTCTTTGACCTAGTGATCTTAATACCAAGAATTGCACTAGTTTCTCCAAGATCTTTCATATCAAAGTTGGCACACAACAATGATTTCACTTTATTCACTGCATGTATATTTGAAGCAAATATCATCAGGTCATCTACATAAACACAGATAATAGTGCAAATGTTATTCTCAGACTTATAATTAATGCATTTGTCACTTTCATTGACATTATAGCCATTTGACATTATAATATTGTCAAACTTTTCATGCCATAGAGTTGGTGATTGCTTAAGTCCATATAAGGTCTTATCTAACTTGCACATCTTCTCTTCTTGCCCACGAATCACAAAACCCTCAGGTTGATCCATATAAATTTCCTCATCTAATTCACCATGTAAGAATGCAGTTTTAACATCCATTTGGTGAATAACTAGATTATGAAGGGCAACTATAGAAATCAAGACTCTGATGGATGTCATTCTAGTGACCGGTGAAAATGTGTCAAAAAAGTCCACATTCTCTCTTTGCTTAAAACCTTTGGCCACTAGTCGTGCCTTGTACCTGTCAACAGTACCATCAAGTCTTAGTTTTTTCTTAAAGATCCATTTACATCATATCCGCTTGCAGCCAGGAGGTAAATCTACCAAATGCCATGTCCTATTGGATTCTAATGAATCCATCTCATCGTTGATGGCTTATTGCCACATGTCAACGTCTAAAAAGGTCATGGCTTCTTTAAAGGTCATTGGATCTTTCTTTAAAACGAATTTATCAAATTTTCTGAGTTGAGTCACAGAGCTCGCTTTCTTTAAGACGTTTCGTGGTTCTGCCCGAAATGTGCACCGCAGTCTTTCTTACCACGTCGTCCCTAGGATAAAACAGCCCAAAAAAATGGTATCATACGAAAAATCTTTGAACTAAGAAATATCGGCAAAAAAACACCCTTATCACTATTTTTAACTGCTGACAACAAAAACTTTTTTATAAAATTGCTTTTCCAAAATATCCGGATAAACAGGCTATAAATTCTTTAAACAAAAAGAATAAGATAGAGAGTTGGTTTGGACCCTTGAACAAAACTAAAAAATGTGGACAACAAGAAAGTATGTGTTAACATGTACATGCCATGAGGCAACTGAATGAAACAATATATAAGTAAAATGTATGGGATCAAAGACTTTGATAAAGTGAGACAATATCAAAGATGTGAAAGAAAAGAGAGTGAGGAGAGGTTTATAAAATAACACAAGCAAGTTGATATGTGTATGTGTACACCCCTTTTTTCTGCCTATCGGCCAACTCCTTTTATAGGCCCTCCTTTTATAGGCCGGGGAGGAGCTTTTAGTATTAAAACAAAAGCACCAGACAAGGCCCCCAACAAGGGCTCCTTGAAATTAAAAATGGCAGTTACACAATTGACTTGGAAAATGCAATGAACCTGGACTAGAAAATGGATGGGAGAAATAATATAAAAAAATCCCTTTTTTATATATCAATTTATGAGTAACAGTTACAACTTTGAACAAGAAATAAATGTCAATATTTTTCAAATCATTCAAATAAGTTATAATACATTTTCTATAGGCTTCTTGGTTGGAACAATGGAAAAAATTTCTGGATCATTCCTATATTTTAAAAGGCAAATTGCATGAAATGATTTTGAGAACAAAAATAAATCCTTAGTTAATTGTCTGAGCCACCAAAGTCAATAGTAAACAATAATGTATATATTTAAGACATAAGAGCTAAGTTTGAGGAATTGGCTGAAAAAACTGAATTCATCTAGAGAGCTACATATAATGTGTCAGACACCACTGAAATGTTATTAAAGTCTAATTTATAACAAAATTAACAGTTCGTGAATAAACATTATCTATTGAAAATTATCACAGTTTTTAATAAGAGCATGTCAATTATGCGTAGAAAACAAAAATCTCAAACTCTTAATGACTCAACTTGGCAAAATAAACTGAATTCATGTAGAGAGTTATAGGTCTTGTGCCACATCCATTTAAAACATAGGAAGGTAAATAATTAATAAATTATTTTTACTGTTATTGACTGAACTTCATAGATAAAACTGGTTGAATCTAGAATGATATAGGTATCGTGCCATATACCACTACAAAGATCTAGAAGCCTAATTTCTAGAAAAATTGACGTTACGTGAACACACAATTTGTAGAGGAAGTTATCATTGTTATAGTAACATGAGGTCAATTTGTGTGGGGGGGGGGGATTCTAAATGTTAATGATCGAACTTTGGAGATAAAACTGGTGGAATCTAGAATGATATAGGTATCGTGCCATATACCACTGAAAAGGTATGGAATTCTAGTTTGTAGGAAAATTGACGATACGTGAATACACAATTTGTAGAGGAAGTTATCATTGTTTTAGTAACATGAGATCAATATGTAGGAAAAACATTTGAGTGTTAAGGACTGAACGTCGCAAATAAAACTGGTGGAATCTATAATGATATTGGTATCGTGCCATATACCAATGCAAAGATCTAGAAGTCTAGTTTCTAGGAAAATTGATGGTACGTGAATACACAATTTTTAGAGAAAGTTATCATTGTTTTAGTAACAGAAGGTCAATATGCGGGAAAACAATTTTGAGTGTTAGTGACTGAACTTCACAGATAAAACTGGTTGAATCTAGAATGATATAGATGTCCTGCCATATACCACTGCAAAGATCTGGAAGTCTAGAAAATAATTACTAAACCAGTGATAACTTCCTCTAGCTATTATACTTTCAGTCTTTCACAATCTAGCTTTAGAGCAAGTCCAACAATGCCTTAATTGGTTCTCTATAAATATTATAAAATAATGATTATTAGTTTTTTATGGATATTATTTTGTATATCAACTCCAACAATAATCCCTATATTCATTCACAGTTATTATTATAATAATCAATTTGAAACTAATTAGAAATGAGATAGGGATTTGTAGGAAATCAATGGTGGTAAATAGTTTTTTATTGATAGAAATCAAGTTAAGGATGACTAGTGGTTCCCCAATAATAGGGAATGACTAGAGGTTTCTACATGACTTTACAGGCCTAGAGGTTCAACATTAATAGTTGGTAAATAGTTTTTCATATGGTAATAGATGATGTGGAAGTTTGCTACAGGACTAGAGGTTCAACAAAAATAGCCAGTGAACAGGAGAAAATGACCAAAATACCTAATTTTTTATGTGGAAGGTGATACTCCTCACCCAGTGGAGCGTCAGGAGTGATACTCCACTTCCAGTGGAGTATCCGACATTCCGATACTCCACTATCGGTGGAGTATCCAACCTGATACTCCAGTGGAGTATCCGACCTAATACTCCACCACTAGTGGAGTATATCCCTGATACTACTTTGGGAGTGGTGTATCACCCTAATACTTCAATACCAGTGGAGTATCTGGTGGGTATTTAGGGCCATGTTTACTGAATATTGATATTTTGGGTATGTTTTGCTGGAAAATAGATATTTTGGGCTATCACCCAATGAATAGGGGTTGACTAAAATTATACTAGATAAAAGGAATGCCCCGTTGGAATGAAGAAATTTTTAAAGATTATATATAATTTTTATTTAGGACTTGCCGAATAGACTTTTAACTAAGAGTTTTCAGCCACTAAAAATGCTCTAATACTATAGAACAATTATTTTCATAAAAAAATTGTATGTCTCTCACAAAATATGTAGATGTAATTACATTTGTCTTGTATGTACATGATACACCTACAAACAATGGAGATAGACTTTCTAGTAATTTCAAAAAAAGCGGGTCAAAAAATTTATTTATGTTTTCTGGGGACCAAAAGTGTAATATTATTATATTCTTATATATAATAAGCGTAAGCGAATCTTATCCAAAATTTTGATTCATGTATCGTCAAACTAATAAGGATCGTTGATCTTAAAATAGATAGATAAGAACCGTTATATCTAATATCAAAAAAAGCTATTTGATTGTTATTATAATTATATTCAAATACCAAAAATGTTATTTTTAATAATATAAAACAAATATAAGTAGGTTTTCTAAGTTGAATAGAATTGTCAATGTACAAATTCGTAACTTTCTTTTATATTCGGTTTCTAAGTAATTCCAGTTAAACAATATTTACTAAATTATCATTAAATTAAAATAATTTCATTAACTAATATAATTATAAATTAAAAAAACCATGCATTGCACGGGTTATAAGCTAGTAAATATAATACTTTTAATTAAAATTAACCAAATGTTGGGGGCTGTGGCTATAGCCAACTTCCATCTACTACTCTTCACCGTTCACGCACACGGTAACTGCTAGTTACACGCTGCAGATAAAATGTGTTGAGATTCCCCAGGAGCTCTCAGATCGTCCGAAAGTTATTTATCTATTTTTCTAAAACTTCTAGATTTTAATTCAATAAAATTAAATTTCCTTATTTAAATTCGAATTTATAGGATAACAAATAGCAATCACCTTTTAAATTTTTAGTGATGTTGGAA
Organism: Heracleum sosnowskyi; assembly: GCA_030848705.1. Lineage (NCBI taxonomy): Eukaryota > Viridiplantae > Streptophyta > Magnoliopsida > Apiales > Apiaceae > Heracleum > Heracleum sosnowskyi. The sequence goes on from CM061240.1 coordinate 69,920,757, forward strand.
ACTAAATATACAAATTTAATATTCTTTCCTTTAAAATCATTAATAATGAAGGAAAGTAAATATACTATTTTAATATTCAACATCTTTATCATTTTATCTTATCAATCTTTATCTTCTTTCTCCTTTTATTTATCTTCTTCTTTATATATATAAGAAAAACCCTCAGGAGCTCTCATATCGTCCAAAAAATATTTATTTATTTTTCTACAGCTCCACAACTTTACTTCATTAAAATAAATCCTTATTTACATTCGAATTTTTAGAGAAGATAATAGAAATAGAAAAGTCAATCCTATTTAGAATATAATATATATATAAATTAATTCTATTTAGAATTTAAAGCAAAACTCTTATATAAACTATCTAGATATTTACTCACATGTTTGCCCACCTATTCGTTTTGTGAAAAAGCATATAAGCTTATTATTTTGTCCGCAAAAAATCTAGGCTTCTAATTTTGTTTGATCTACATTTGTTATTCTTAGTTTTTGTGTGCCATTACTTTTTATTATCTTTAAATATTTAAAATTGTGAAAATCATATGTTTTTTGTGTTTTTATACAGTGATTCATTACGTGGCAACAATATTTATTGATATATTATGGTTTTGTAGGTTGCCTACATGCTTAGCAAAAGTACGGGAGCATCTCATAGACAGCTAAATTCTTTACATTTTGAGCATGATCTCTTTAATATTGATTGTTCTGCTTTTAGTTTTTGGTCAATTTTATCCTTAATCTTTTATACGAATATTATTTGATTTATGAATATATAATATGTTTAAGATATGTGTGTTTAGATTTAATGAATTCGAATTTCTAAATTATTCTTAATATTGCAGGAAGCTGATAAACATGCACACCATTCATGTACATTGATCTTTTTTTCATATTTATTTATTTATTTATTTATGCTTATAATATATGTTTCTACAATAATTTACTACAATTTATAATGATCTATAATATTTAAATTCTTGGTTTATGTTTTTTTTATGTTAGTGTTGGGGAATAAAAAACGTACTTTCGAATTTACTACTAGTGTTTAAGAGCTTTCGAGCTTTAATGGTTGGTCTCGTGTTTCGTGGCTAAATTTGCCCTCAGAAGATGCCTACGTATCTCAACTATTGCTGAGAATCAAGCCAAAAAACGTAGTTCTAGGTTGAAGGATCAGGTCCTTTATATAGGCGTCAGGAGCCTTGCATTTAGGGTAGAATTAGGTGACTTGGGGGCCAAGTCACCCTCTTAGAATAAGATTGTGAATCATGTTTTGTAAGAGGCTGACTCCTATTGGATTTGTATGCCTTAGAGGTTGATCTTTGAAGTATTTGACACACTTTCGACTCTTTTTGTGAGCTATAAATGTGCCCTTTTTATTAATTACGAAATTAATAAATAGTTAGGGTTTTGGGCCTTATATATGGGACCTAACTCTTGGACCAATCTAGGTCTAATTAATACATCATTAATTATGCTTCTAGGGTTATTTTCAGCCCATATCATTTGCCCCCCAACTTATGAGAAAACCTTTCTAGATTTTCATAGAAGTTATTTTAACCCTGTTTCGGGATTCCTGGATTTGCATAATTCTCCTCGAACTTTCCTTTCAGGAATTTCTGGTGTGCCATGGAAAATATCCGGCCAACTTTCATTTTAACAATTTTTCAAAAAATTGAAAAATAAAACAAATTTTTTTTAATATTAATTTTCGACCTCATTTGAGGTAGAAAAAGGGGCTCCCTCCCCTTCGACCTCATTTGAGGTCGACAACTGGGCTCATTCTGGCTCCAGGTCCAACAAATCGACCTGGGTTGAGGTCCCCCTTCGACCTCATTTGAGGTCGAAGATAGGCTTCATTTTGGTTCCAAGTCAAACAAATCGACCTAGATTTGAGGTCGTAGCTTGTCGACCTCGTTTGAGGCCGTGGAAAAAATACTTATATTTTTTTCCTTTAATTCTTTCGACTTCATTCGAGCTCGAAATTTTGGCCATTTTGGCTTCTAGGTCGAACAAATCGACCTAGATTTGAGGTCGTAGCTTGTCGACCTCGTTTGTGGAAAAAATACTCATACTTTTTTTCCTTTAATTATTTCGACTTCATTCGAGCTCGAAATTTTGGCCATTTTGGCTTCTAGGTCGAACAAATCGACCTGGATTTGAGGTCGTAGCTTGTCGACCTCGTTTGTGGAAAAAATACTTCTACTTTTTTCCTTTAGTTACTTCGATTTCTTTTGGGCTACACCCTTCTTTCTTTGGGCCATTTCCTTTTTCCTTGGGCCTAATTTGTTTTTGGAGCCCAATAAACAATTATGGGCCATTACTAGTTACAGCCGGTTACCATTCCCTTTAACCGGTTGAGTGACCGACTATCTTGCTTATATAAGAGTGGAGTTTCACTTCTTGTTTCTCACTTCTCATTTCTCACTTCTTAAAATTTTCTCTAGTTTTTTCTCTAGTTTTCTCCATGGTGAGGCGATCTCCGGCGAAGTTTTCCGATCACATTCATCGGTTTCTGGGTTTTTTCTTCAAGATTTGAAGATTTGCTGGGATTCTCTTTGAAGATTTTCTGGAATTCTCTTTGAAGATTTGAAGATTTTCTAGAATTCTCTTGAAGATTTGAAGATTTCTCAAGTTTTTCTGGGTTTTTCTTTAAACATCGATGGTAGATCGCGCAACTCAACGTCTTCAGAAAATGAATCAGGCTTCCAAGCGATGTACCATCACTATTCACTCTTCATACATGTCTTTACAAGATATGATTAGCGAGCGTGGTGATGCATACCCCTCAGTTTCACACTTAGATTCCTTTGATTGTAGTAATCAATTCCATGAGATCGATAAGATTAGAGACTATAATAAAATGTATAGGATCAAAGCCCCTTTAAGACTTATCCCGGCCGGCCCAGGCGATCGTTCTTGTCATTGGCGGCCTGATGCTTTGTGTATATATAAGGATTCCATAGTTGTAGGGCTTAGGTTCCCATTTCACGAGTTCATCCCTAAACTTGTAGCTGACGTTCAGATTAATCCATGCCAACTCCCTCCAAATGCTTGGAGAATAATTATGTGTTTCATGGTTCTTTGTTTGAAAAAAAAAATTCCCCTTATCGGGAGAAATGTTCGTGGTACGGTAAGAACCATCCAGACAAGGACTGCCGATGGAACACATGTGCCTGCTTTCACTGCGGACACAAGATTTCTGAGTACCCACACCATCCACCACCAAGGAAGGGATCAGATAAAAACACGAGTCCTCAACGTGTATTTATGCTCACGGGAAGTCGCACCAATAATCGTAACTAAGGTACCATTTCTTTTCACGTGTGACTTATTTTATTTTAAATTTTGAGAATTTGGGGACCAAATTCTTCAAAGGAGGGACGAATGTAAAACCCCGTTAATTTTTTTAAATTTTAATACTAGAAATTAGATAAATGTTTATTTATTAGAAAATTCTAGAGTTATTATGTGTACAAAATATTTAGGATTTGTTATTATCGGAAAGAAGTGTGAAAAAGATTTTAGAATATCGGTAACATTTAATTTAGAAGATTTGTGTGATTTGTAATATTGTAATTTAGATATTATTTTGAGTGATTGAACAATTTTTAAGAGAAAAGTCTAGCCTTACCTAAATTAATTTAGGGGTTTGGTGAACCTATTTAAGAAACCCTTAGGACAAAGGGGAGACTCGTACAGCTCTTGTATTTTCGCCAAAGGTATATTTCATTTCTTTCTCTTCAATTTTCTTCAGAATCTGCCTGGCTATATGTGTTTTGTATGTTGTGTTCGCATGTCTCGTGTTAGCCGACTTGATTGCTAAAGTTGTTGCTTGTCTTCTTTGTATTATAATTAAGAACTATTAGTCTGTTACTCGATCCATGCGGCTAAGTGATACATGTTTCAATTTTGAGTGGATTATTGAATGAATATTTCGTTCATATTGCCATGACAGTGACAGAAAAAGGGTGATTCCCCTGGTTACATTTGTGATCTTGTTTTGTTATTTATCACTTCCCTTTGTTGTGGTTTGTACCGGACTGTTAATTAATTAATTCTTTTTGTTTTGTGTCAACATGTATTATTAATTACTATTAGCAAGTTATACATAGGTTGTTAAATAGTGTACGAGTATTGGTGAATGATGAAGACCTTGTATGCCATGTACTATATTTGTAAAACAAATTATATGTTCACTGGTGCTTCACAGTTTTAAGGCCATGAAATTTAATATTATGTGCAATATCATGTTTAGATTAGTAGATATTTGTGTTACAGTATATGTTTTTACATTAATTATTTTAATGATCAAAGTGATGTAATTGTTAAATTCGTTAGACATGGAGTTGAATAATACTTGAGATAGGATTTAATATCAGTGGCCAATTTTCATTTACTTGATATAATGTATGCATGCTAGACTTAGGTAGTTAGGCATGTTCGATAAATATTAATTGATTAATAGTTCATTTAACTTTTTAGAATATAACCTTCTGTCTGCATCATGTCATCTGTTCAGAACATGTACTCGAGTGTTTGTTGAATGTTAAATGAATTAATTTATTTATCTGTTAATTGAAATGTTAATTTTAGCGAGCTTTATTTTCTTATTCGATTAATTATAGGATTTTCTCGTGATATTATTTTCGGATTTTTAGTGTCGACTTTGAGGTAAGTACATTTTGACTTACTTTTATTTTTAGAAAAAATATTGATACTCTGTTTTTCGAATTTCATATAAGAGATAAGAAATATTGTTTCGAACTGTATAAGATATAAGAATTTTTGAAACCCAGTCTCTACGTTTCGAACCCGTTCGTAATATACGCTATAGTTCTGGAACTAGCCTTAGATACCCTTAGCAGGCGCACAAGTGTGCAACTTTAGATACTTATTAAGGGCGCGTAATTATTGAACTTTAGATGCCGATCACTGGCAAAGTGTGGCGTATAAGAATAAGAATAAGATCCCAACTACTAGGAAAGTGTGGCCGTAGAGCAAGACTGTGGTATTTCGATTTTTGTTCTATTTCTATATCTACTTAAAATTCTATATCTGTTTTAAATTCTGAATTCTTAAAATTTAAACTTTGGGCCGGGTCAATTTTGCAAAGGTTTTGCAACTTATTATTTTTTGACCAAATCTGTTTTATTAAAACCGCCCATTGAATTTTAAGACTATCTGTTTATCAATTGTAGTTGCTGAGTTGTGTAGCTCATCCCTTTCCCTAAATTTCAGCTTCATTGTGGAAGCTAAGTAAGAATAAGGATGTGGACTTGTAGATTTCCTGCTTTTAGATTTTTCTTAAAGACTTATTGTTTCGTTAAGAAATAAATTTGATTATTTGATATACATTGGATATTGGTTTATGGAGCTGCGTCTCCGCTTTTATGGTTTTGGATTATTGTTAAGTTTGACCGCTGTGTTTGACTTTTATGGAATATTTGCATTTCAAATAAATAAATTAAGTTTTATTTAAGTTTTGTATTTAGAATAATAGTCCGAAAATTCGGGCTGTTCCAGTTGGTATCAGAGCAGGCTTTCCTTCGGAATGTACTAGGTATGGGACTAGTGTATTCCCTAGGGCGTGATCCTTTAGACTGTCATATAGGATTTGACCTTTGGATTAGTGAATTAATTTTGACCTGTAAGCTTGGCCTTATGTTTTCTGATATAATGTTATTTTTTTATCTTGAAATTTTGTAGATGTCAGGAAACGATTTGTTTAGCAAGAAGGTATCTTATAGTACCGAGGAGGACCCTAGCGAGCATGGCTACGAGAGTGACGATTCTGTGAACCGACCTCACCCCGATGAAGCCGTTGATGAGTCCTTAGAGGAAGATCCAAGAGACGCCGAAATACAACATTTGAGGGAGCTGATCGAGCTCTACGAGGAAAGGATGGCGCTCGATGATAAAAAGATAAATAACGCATTAGATACGTTGCAAGCCCGACCAACAACGGTGGAAAGGGTCGTCAACAAGGTCTGCGGAATGTCATTGACGAAGTGGTGTCGCCCAGGACAAGAAAAGGCAATGAAGAGTATTTTTATGGAGACTCGAAGATGGGTCAAGAAGACGCAAAAGGACATGGAGAAGAAGCTAGAACGTTTCTATGCTTGATTTTATTGCAATGTCATTAGTTACGAGAGCGTAAGAGATAGTTTTTGAATAAGACCTTAGCTACTATGAATGCTTAGCTATGAGAAACCTTGTGATTTGGTTTTATTTTGATATTTGAATTTTATTGGAATAAATTAAATACTTTATTTAAGATTGTGTTTTACCTCTTTATGTATCGTTTTAAGTTTAGTATTTGAGTGTAAGGAGAATTATTTTATTGTTTTAGAAAATATGGACGGAGAGAACATCAATCAGAACAACAATGGAAACTCGGGCGATCAGGGTGGCAATAATAATGGAGGTGGCAATAACAATGAAGATGGAAACGTCTTTGATCAACTAGCCGAAACTCTCGCTGTGCTCGTAAATCAGCAGCCAAGGCACCAAAGTATCATCTCTCAGTTCAAGCGCTTGAATCCACCAACTTTCGATGGAGCAACTGATCCGGCCATAGTCGAGATGTGGATACAGGAGATGGAAAAAGCTTTCGGACTTCTCGGCAACAATGAAGAGCAAAAGGTTACCTTAGCGGTGTATCAACTACAAGGAAGCACTTACGACTGGTGGCTTATGGAGAAGAGAAAGAACGAGAATGCAACCACTGAAGAAGAACCTGAACTATATACATGGCAAAAGTTCAAGAAGGCGCTAGAAGACAAGTACTTTCCTAGAACCATTCATCTGCAGAAAGAGAGGGACTTCCTTCGGCTCGAGCAAGGTAGGAAGACTGTCATCGAATATGAAGCAGAGTTCACAAAGCTTTCAAAGTATGCACCTACTTTGATCTCGGATGAAACCAGCAAAGCAAGGAGATTGGAAGAGGGACTTGGAAACGACATCAAAAATGTTGTAGCATCGTTTGAACTTCAGACATACGAGGCTGTCAAGGCTCTAGTGATCGAGAGGGGCTTGGAAGAATCTGAGAAAGCAACGGACAACTGAAACAAGAAGAGGTTCGCTCCAAGTAGTGGATTTTCGTCTCAAAGGGGACCCTTCAAGAAGCAACATGAGTACGATCGGATTGGAGGCAAGGCTGATCGGGAGAAGGTCTCATACCCTAGCCAGCTGTGGGCTTTTAAACTGGACTGGCGTCACTCGGCCTCTTACTCATTAGTCACATACATGGCGACATCAAGGCCATAATTAATTGATCGCTCCCTGATAGCGGATTCCACCGGACTGGCATCAGCCAACCTCTTATTATCAAATCCATGGCGACATCAAGGCCACAAGTAGTTGCTGGACCGTGCGTTACTCGGCCACTTATGCGAATTAGTTCCCTCCTATCTATCACTGGAACGGATGTTACTCTGAATTCCCCAAGCATGTGCTTGTTGATAGGTTTTCATAAAAACACCCTTACTTCCGGATCAACCAAGGAAGTAGGTCACAAAGTGGGTTGACCGCTGTCAACTAACTTTGAATATTAAATATAATACTTTGAAATCACGACCTGGGAGTTTGGTAAAATATACTAGTTCTGATAATTCAGAAACCCAAAACATAACTATTTTCGATGAAAGAGGCAAGTGAACTCATAGGTTTACTTCCAGGGATGGATTCCTAATTTTTTAATAAGTTAAAGGACAATTATTAGCGTTTGAAATCATTTAATAAATCTAACCAAAATAGTTGGGAACCCCTACTATAATCAATTAAACTTTCTGTAAGTCAGAAAACAATTCAAATAACTATTGGAACCTTACGTAATATTTAAATAAGGTTCTATGATTTTTAAATCATGTTTGAAATATTTAATAAATATTCAAATAATAATAATTGAATTACTATTCAATAAATCCGTACTTAAATGAATATTCAAAATAATATTCACTTAATTAAATAAATGCCCAAATAATATTTAGAATAATATCATTTTAAATATATCTCACCTTAAATATCCAAGATGTAAATATCGGAATATTTAATCAATAATTGAAATATAACTGTCCCTGGAAACCTCCAGCTTTATATGACAGTGATTCGTAACAAAATAATATGTTGACTCCCGGTCTAAGTTTAAAACATGATTCACATGCTCTATTCTAAGAGCGTTCACAAAACCCGGCTTATAACTATCATAACGTAGCTTATAAACCAATCACAATTTACGAGGTTCAAGTACAACAACAATATTATATTTGCAAAATATAACCGAAAGCATTTTAAAGCTTATACGATAAGTAAAACAGTTCGTGCATTTGTAGCAGTCATATCGCAACAACAACAGTTTAAAAATATAGCCGAATACTAGAGCTTCAAGTTTTGAGAAACTTGCACGATACTTGGAACAAAGAGTATACATAAATATTTGAACAACCAAGTATTATAAGTTTGAAAATATACCAACTCTGAACAATAGAGTAATGGTTAGTAAACTGGCCTGGAAATCCTGAACTAGCAGTAAGTCTCGGGTTGGTCCGGTAATCTAGAATCAACACAAGGTTCAAGATTAATAACTTAAACGCTTTCACCATACTAAGTATATACTAACTCAAGCACAAAGTCCATTTTCAAGTTAACTCTTTAAGATCCTCTACTCGAGCATGCTCACTCACACATTTTTATAAAATTGAGATTTAATCCTTTTAACACGAAATCTTTTCGAGGGTCTTCCTAAACGTACCTAGAATGTTAACACAAAGTTTCACATTCCAATAAGTCGCTTAAGGAGTTTGATCATTGCCTTAAAGTTGGTTAACTGGTATAGTTTGGTTTCTTGAAACATCCTTTACTAAAACACTTGTTTCTCCTAAACCGTAAATCGGATTCACATGTTCTTTGCACAAAAACGAACATTGAAACAAGACCTACACTATCATGGGCAGTGGTGATCTTGGGCAGAAATTATTAGGTTCGAATATCACAAGCAAAACAAGGTTAAGGAAAATCGGGTAATACGACGACTATGCTTTAGTGATTCCAAAGTTTAAATCATAAACTTTACATGATGAACCAACCAAATCATCAAACTCATTTCTTCAACATCATAACTAATCCATAAACATCTTCAACCATAGTCAAAACCAACATCTACTTATTCACCATCAAAACAACACCATACTCTCATCAAAATCAACCATTCATCCACTAAATTATACTAACTTAATCTAACTCAAAACTAACCATAAAAATCGATTTATAACCAAGGGTTCAAATAGTTTATACCTTCCATGATGCCTTAAACACACTAACAATAGCTTAAAATCTTTGATTGAGCCTTGAACAAACCTTAGTTTGCTTAAACTTCAAGAACAAAATCAAGAACATAAGTTTGTATTTTCGAAATCACTATTCATGCCTCAACTTTGATCCAATATTTGACTATGCTATACTACTTGGATGGCCATGAAATTTTGAAATTACCTTGGGTATGGATTGAGGAAGCTATGGTACAAATTGGGAGATTTTAGAATGAGTAGAACTCAAGTTATGAATTTTTCCTCCTCCCTTGGTCATGCTGGGAAGAATGTTAAAGAAATGGGGTGGGGAGAGTTTTCTTGGATTTTCCTTGATATTTTCTTGATAAAGTGAAGTGGGTGGATGTTGCTTAATGTGTAAGAAATGATGATGTAGTGTGCTTGTGTCATCCTTGCCAAAGGTCAAGATGGAAATGTATGATCCTAATGTTGCTTTGGTTCTTTGTTTGGTTTCACATGGATGATCCTAATGTTGCATTCCTTGATTTAATCTTGTTACATGTTACTTCCATGATTGTGTTTAATCCAGTAAGTGTCGCGTTGTTCGGTTACCGCTTAATCTCGTTGAATGTTCGCAGGGTTTTCTTAAGTGTTCTGTTGCCTAGTAATAAACAATTGTAGAAGGGGGGTTGAATACAATTGTATAAGATTCTCGACTTAATAAAATATGAATCACAAATATGAAAGAATAATAACAGCTTTATTAAATCTGATATAAAACTGTTACAAACTCTCTCAAAAAATTCTGATGTTCTTGAGAGCTTCTAGGTTACAAAGATACTCGAGTGTGTGATTGGTTATCAAACCAAAACCTAAACTGTGTTTATATACTACACAGCTTCTCTATCAATTACAAGATAAGTCCTAATCAATAACAAAGATTGAAACATATCCTAAATCGATAACTGCATTCCTACAGACCAGGAACCGACAAAATAATCTTCCTTATTTAACTAGACTCCAAATATAACTCGAAGTAGAATTCCTGATCAGCTTCCAGTCCTGATGATCAATCCTGATCCCAGTCCTGATATTCATCCTGATCCTGACGATCATGCAATCCTGATAGTTATGCATTACTGATGACGTCAACAATCCTGATCAGTTGAGTCTAGATCCTGACGATCATTGAATCCTGATCTAACAATTGGTATCAGAGCAGACTGATTTAAATTTGAATCAGATACAATCTAAGATGTCGACAACCAAGTAAGAAAGTATGAAAATTCCCATTCTGAAGAAATCAGAATATCCAACATGGAAGGTAAATATGCTAATGTACCTGGAGGCTATGGATCCTGATTATTTGGACAGGATTCGTGATGGACCATATATACCTACAAGGATCATAGAACGAACAGAAACTGTACCAGAACACTATGTGGTCAAGGCAAAGAGTGAATGGACTCCAGAAGAAAAAGCTCATGTACTGAGGGAGCCAAAGATAAAGAACATCACGCACAGTAGTCTTGATGCTGTCATGTCCAATAGAGTGATTGCCTGCAAGTCTGCAAAAGAAATCTGGGATACCTTGGAAACTCAATGCCAGGGATCTGCATCTGTCAAGAAAAATAGAAGGGCTCTTTTGATTCAAGAATTGTTGCCCAGTAATAAACAATTGTAGAAGGGGGGTTGAATACAATTGTATAAGATTCTTGACTTAATAAAATATGAATCACAAATATGAAAGAATAATAACAGCTTTATTAAATCTGATATAAAACTGTTACAAACTCTCTCAAGAAATTCTGATGTTCTTGCGAGCTTTTAGGTTACAAAGATACTCGAGTGTGTGATTGGTTATCAAACCAAAACCTAAACTGTGTTTATATACTACACAGCTTCTCTATCAATTACAAGATAAGTCCTAATCAATAACAAAGATTGAAACATATCCTAAATCGATAGCTGCATTCCTACAGACCAGGAACCGACAAAATAATCTTCCTTATTTAACTAGACTCCAAATATAACTCGAAGTAGAATTCCTGATCAGCTTCCAGTCCTGATGATCAATCCTGATCCCAGTCCTGATATTCATCATGATCCTGACGATCATGCAATCCTGATAGTTATGCATTACTGATGATGTCAACAATCCTGATAAGTTGAGTCTAGATCCTGACGATCATTGAATCATGATCTAACATGTTCTATCGAAGTAGTTTATCGTAAACGTTCTTGATATCTTAATACTTTTACTAAATTGATATCAATGGAATTGATAATATAAAATCCTCCAATATATTTAAATAATGATTAATCCATCAGTAATAGGTGAAATTTCGGAGAAAACAGAAAATGCTACTCTTCTGATTCTGACTGCTTCTGCTTTCACTCATTTACATAGTAGATTACTAATACGACTTTGAAAGTTCATTATCCCGACACGTACATAGTGTAACAGCCCCAAATCCGGGGTCAGGGATTTAGAGTAGTCACGATCCATTTACTCCTTGCCTTATCTGTATTACTCACACCGTGCATAATTCACCTGCTCATGACCCCACAATATATGTCTCACACACACACACAGGTTAGAGTCTCAGAAACGACACAATACAACAACTGCGGAATAAATAATCTTTATTACAATACCCAAATGTCTTTGAATCTGTCACTGATACAATTTCTAAGTAAGGTTACATTACCAACTTAGCCTTTTGATGCTCACAATCCTCTCATACCATTCATATCTATACATAAGTTGAATACCAAAAGCTGTAGCCTGATTCGATTGGTTCGTACTATTCTCGGGATCACTGCTAGAAACTGTTTATGGAAACGCCTTGCGGGGTATGTGCCGTCCCATTGGCATCCTGCTTCGCTGCTATATAATATATATAAAACAATAGCAAGAGTGAGCGATAGCTCAGCAAGGTAATGAAAGTATGGCCTAATTCTGCCTTTAACTCAACCCAGAATAAAGCGGGTATAAGACAATAATTTGTCAAAATATCTCGATACTGAAATTATTTCCTTATCGGAAGATATTCCAAAAATAGTACCTTTATTGTAATTCAAATATCATTTCATAATATTTCTGCAACTCTTTTGCTATATTATGAACAAAGTTTTTGTATACAAGATGAGGTTTCAAAATAAACCAAATATAACCTTTCCAAAAATTATCTGCTATATAAGCAGAATATCAACATATAACTTAAAAGATGAAGTTATAAGGAAAATTCAATATAAGCAACTCCCTTACCATAACTCATGTTATGTAGGGTATCCACAGAGTCATATGATATGCTTTAAGCGGATAAGAAACTAGTATAATATAAACGATGAAGTTACGAGGAAAATTAATATAATATTTCCGTAACCCAAACTCCACTTATGCATATATATCTTTAATCAGGTTTTATCAGAGTCATAACTCAAAAGTAAAAGATGGAGTTGCACAAATTTATTGTCACTTCATTTCCAAACACTTTTCAACCCCCTGCCAACATGGTTGGTTCTTCACCCCAATACATGTTGCAGGAAATATCCAAATTGGATGATGAACTAATACTGGAGTTGCTACCGCGTCCGCTGTGCCTAACCTTACTATGATCAGTAGCAGGTCGCATCGCTCAAATAGTTTTCTACATGTAGATGGAAGTATCACGACGGCCTAACATTGTCTACCGCCTTACTATGACCTCCCGGCCCATTTGGGGCAATATAAAAGTTGGATGGGCCCACGCAACTTGACCACTTACACCACTCCTAGTTCAGATGAAATCCATGACTCTGAAACGTAAAGATCGTCCTCCTTTCCCCAAGTGTAACACTTGTTGATACGACTCCACTAAGTAGTTATATCTAGGTTGGAAAGGAAGATTCTCCAATATTTCCCAAGCTATGCTTGTTAATGGATATCGACTTGTTCCATGAATTTACCCCTCGATCATTGAGGTGGTAACACAACATTAGACTGGCAGCAATTAAATTGCTCCAAGAAAATATCTGTCCCTTGACAGTTTTTGAATTGAGAGTTTAAAAAGAGTAGTAGTCACTTAAATCAGGTTTCCCGTATTTTTGATAGTTGAGCGAGCATTTGAATATTCTTAAAAGACGGATTTAAATGGAAAACATTGTTTTGGGAACCTCTTTTGATTTTAAAAAAAATAATCAATGACATTGATTAAGTAAGTAAAGCTTAGATGAATATTCGGAATAATATTCCTTAAGTAAATACTGATTAAATGAATATTCGAAAATAATATTCATTAAGTAAATATAGATTAAATGAATATTCAAAGGTAATATTCATTAAATAAATAACTCTTAAATGAATATTCTAAAATAATATTCATTAAATAAATAAACCTCAAATGAATATTAGGAAATAATATTCATTAAATAAATAAGCCTCAAATGAATATTCAAAAGCAATATTCATTAAATAAATAATTAAGCCTCGAATGAATATTCAAAACTAATATTCATTAAATAAATAAATAATCCTCGAATGAATATTCGACATTAATATTCATTAAATAATCCCCAGATGAATATTCACAATAATATTCTTAAAGTCAATAGTCCTCAAATGAATATACATAAATAATGTTCATTAAATACATAATTAACCCTCGAACAAGTAAGCCTCAAATGAATATACATAAATAATATTCATTAATTAATAAATCTCAAATAACAATCACCCGATGTCTTTATCGGAAAAATAATCTTTAGCATATACAGAAATACAATCACTTCTGATCCTTAATGAAAATCACACGCCCTTATCCTAGGGCATATATAAGAATACTGGCTTATAACTGATATCCCATATTTAACATATAAGCCAATTACCAAATCATTTTCAAATAATAACCTTCGAATGAGGTAATATTCAAATAACATTCCTCAAATCATTTCCAGGTAACTAATACTTTCTAGAAATATAATTAATGTTTAATAATAATATTCCTCAAGATGAATAGTACTCTGCCGCTGGAATCCCTCCGGGTCTCCATGACTATCTATATAACACAAATATCGACTCCCGGTCTAGAGTCGAAACAATAAACATGCTCTTATCTATAGAGCTACGAGGTATACCGGTTCATAAGTACATTATCTCACAGCTCGTATCATATCCAAAAGTCAAATCTTATTGAACACGATATATAACATGTATCGCAAAACTGTATAACTCCTCACATGGCAACAACAGTAATATATAATCAATACTTCAAAGTATAGAATTAGGAAACTTGCCACAATACTCACAACTAAGATTTGATATATATAACTTGGGAATACACAAGTATTGAATATTTGAAAATATACCTACTCTGAACAATAGAGTAAGGTTTAGTAAACTTGCCTGATGCTCGAGAAGTGATAGGGGTTCGCGACGATGCCGGATAATCTAGACAAAGTCAAAGAAAACGTACGATTAATCCCCTGGATAATCCACTTGCTCAATGCTTAAACACGTAAGCGAAACACAACCAAGGCATTACTAGCTCGTTATAGGCTCATACTAAGTCCATGTTAATCGACAATTTCTTAAGTCGTAGGTTTAGTCCGAAATCGATCCTCGAATACAAGTTATACCTAATCATTTACAATATTGGTTTCTAAGTCATGTTCTTAGTGGTTTTCACTTGCGCGACCTCAACTAAAACATTTTTATAAAATCGAACAATAATCTTTTTAATACGAATCGTTTTCGTGAGCCTTCCTAACTGTCTCTAGTATTATTCCTCAAAATTGCACATTTTAATACGGCTCCGAAGTGGTCCAAATATAGTCTCAAAGTTGCTGGACAGAGATGAGTCATTCTTCCGAACGGCGTTTACTAAAACTCACTTTTCTCCTAAACCGTAAATCGTATAGACATGATCTTTATACCAAAACAAACCTTAAAACAAGACCTACATGTTCATCGTCAGTTCTGTTCAAAAATATTACCAGACCAGTTCGTAATTCTTGCTCAAAACAGCCCTAAATCAAATGGGTATTACGACGGCTATAATCGTAACGTTTTCCATTTTCAAAACACACCCAAATCAATACCAATCAATTCCAAACTCACCATCCACCTTATACACCCTCCACTCAGTCAAATCCTCCAGGAATAATCACAACAAAATTCATAACCCATCCTCCAAACTCAACCAACAATTTATCTAATTACTTAATCATGCTTTTAACTCTACATAAACATCAAAACCATTTCGAAACTCATACAAACAAAAGGGGCAGAGGTTTTATACCTTCTCCAAGATTGTTTGCTGCTATATACCTTATGTAACCTTAGATCCTTGCTTAATACAACCTTTGGAAGCTACAAACTCAATATCCAAAAACAAAACAAAACACAAGTTACTATTCATCATCTTCTCCGACTGTTAATCACTGAAATCGAAGGGGTAAATCACAGGGTTGAGGTGATTGCTTACCATGGTTACGTCGGGCTTCTCGAGAGCTTCGATTTGAGTGGTAGAACGCCAAAAACGGACCACGGAATCTCGAGTTACGATCGTTTCTTTCTCTCCCATTTTTCTCCTCTTTTCTCCTCCCGAATTTTCTTCTTTCTTTTCTTTTCTTTTTGTCTTGATAATAATGATAAGGATGCTGATTTTTGTGTTTAAAAAGTGGTGAGTCATCACCTTTTGGTGAGTCACCGGGACACGTGTCGCGCATGCACGCGTTTGGTTAAAGTAGCTTTACTAGTTCGTTTCTTTTCACATGGATGATCCAAATGTTGCATTTCTCGAATTAATCTTGTTACATGTTACTTCCATGTCTTTATTTAATCCTGTCATAATTTCAATCCTTAATCCATGATTCGTTCTCTTAATCGCTTAATCTCGTTATAAAGTATCAGCGGTTTCTAGTATCTTCGTTTCACTGTCTCAGTGGTTTTCGTTCTAAATTCTCAAATCAAATATAATAAAATTCCAAAATATTAAATCCTCAAATCCTTAATTTAATATCTCATTTCTTGAATATAATAATATATAATTCACTGCCCGGTCAAATACTTCACCAAAATTAAATTTGGAATTTCTGAATTCCGATCGTCTTTGCATTCACTTATTTACTCCGTAGATTACTAATATGACTTCGGAATATCCACACTACGTCTCGTACATAGGTGGCATGAAAAACTTTGTTAATTCTCAAAATCACTATTCATCCACCAAATTCACTATTCACTGATGCACTTAATCATAATAAGAAAAGTTTTAATTCTACCAAAAATTCAGGTTATTACAGTCTCCCCTCCTTAAAAGGATTCCGTCCCGGAATCAGCTTAGGAATAACTGGGGGTACTTCTCTCCCATTGCACTTCCTAACTCCCAAGTGGATTCTCCCACTTCTTGATTTTCCACAAACCTCTCACTATCTTGGCAACCTCGTCTTTTAGCACTTGTTCATTTCTATCCGTGATTTCCACAGGTTGTCCTTTGTAAGTCAGACCAGGTTGTATATCTACCTGCTCGTATTCTAACATATGACGGGCATCTATAGTATACTGACGTAGCATCGACACATGAACCCCGTTGTGACCATTCTACAAGTTTGGGGGGGTAAGGCTGGCTCGTAGGCCACCTTCCTGACGCGTTTTAAAATCTCAGATGGCCCAGTGAATCTCGGGCTCAACTTCCCTTTCTTTCCAAATCTCATTAATTCTTCCCACGAGGATATCTTTTAGCATCACGAATTTCTAACCTCATATTCTCTATCTTGTTTACACAGAAAATACACCAATCATAAACTTGCTTGTCATCCATCCACATGCCAT
This sequence comes from Heracleum sosnowskyi, assembly GCA_030848705.1. Lineage (NCBI taxonomy): Eukaryota > Viridiplantae > Streptophyta > Magnoliopsida > Apiales > Apiaceae > Heracleum > Heracleum sosnowskyi. The sequence continues at coordinate 69,937,835 of CM061240.1, forward strand.
TTAGCTCATCAATAGCAGTACTATCTCTATACTCGCGGGCTTAGTCCGCATACTTTCTCTGTCTGTCTTGGCTGTTACTAGCCGCCTGTTGGTGAAATCTTCTGTCTTTCTAGTTTGTCGGACTAACTTGGGTTTTGTGTAAAATCTTATCCTTTAATTCCCGATCATTCGGAATCCATCTCAGTCTCATTTTAATTAAGGGTATCGGCCACCACATTGGCCTTTCCCGGATGGTAGTGTATCTCACAGTCATAATCCTAGGTCAATTTTAGCCATTTCTCCATCTCATGTTATCTACTATCACGGGTAACCCAAAGCCAATTCATTACATTCCATAAAATTTGTGGGTGCATTAATCACCCCAAAACAACCTCGCTGAAAACTCGAAGTGCCTATTCCTAATACGAATCGCAATCTTGGGTATATTCTCGGATTTAACTTCCAACCAGTGATATCCAGTTCTTAAATAAATTTGGAAATACACAGCGTTCTTTCGCTGATCTAACAATCATTTACAAGGGTACCTATGCTCCACGTCGAACTCATACAACTCTCGAGGTTCGATGCATAATCTTGTGCTAATATCCTTCTCTCTCACAACAACACCGGGCTCTCCACGGTGGTACAATGGGTCTTATCATATTCTTGCCCAACCATTCTTGTAACTGAGTCACTAACTCTTTCATTCCCACTATACTCGGAATACTTGGTATTCATTCTCATGTCATCCAAATCGATATCTGGTAGCTCCTTAAAACCTTGTACAATCTCCCAAAACCATTGTAGTTCCCTTAATACTTGGTATCTCTTTTCTTGGCGGCAACCATAAGAGCTAATTAAGCCTCGCATTTCTGGCGTAATAGTTTCTTAGTTTAAACTATATTCAAGAATCTCTGAATCTGTCTCCATCCTTTATTTATTACTCTCTCTCTCTTACAATCAGTCTGGACTCCATTGGGTGTCAACCAACCCATCCTTATAATAATATAAACTTCTCCCAAGTCACAATACCAGCTCCCTCTGACTCCATCGCCATTACTTATCTTGCTAACCCAGAGGTAGTGTCCATTCGTAAACAACTCCTCCAAAATCTTAATTCCATTATAGGGCATCTATCTAACACCGTTGTCATTGGAGTACACGACACATCGCTATTCCTTTCACACATGTCGATTGACACGCTTTCCATTATCATAACATCCTTGGGAGAATAACCCAATTTCGTTGATACGTCACTAACATTCTATTCGTCTTAGGGATTCGCTCCTGTCATAGGCGATTTCGTTGCGAATCTAATTCCTATCAGCGAATTTTTGACTTATTTGACCTGGTTCGCCTCCCCTTAGAATTCAATGAGGATAACAAAAATCATGGGGCCTTGAAAAGACAGCTCCCATATCAAGGAAAACGTCACACACTGGTGATCATAAGGTTATGAGTTTTAAGGTAACCTTATTGGAGGTAAGAGAATTTACCAAGAGATCAACATGATCATAAGAACTCAACGTTGTGTGCCTCGATTGAGACATTACTAAAGGTAATTAGCCTTCTTGTATTTCACAACTTACAAGTGATGGCGTCCCATCCGACTTCTATCACATAGACAGATAGTCCTTGTAGCCCCTATAAGTATAGGGTTGTTCGTCTCAGTGGAAGTTGAAAAGTACGAAAGCAATTCGAGATCAATTTAATGATTATCGTCTTTCGACAATATTTCTCAAAGGAACACCTCGGATTAAAATTGAACAGATTCCAAAGGTGCGGTTTCTAAAGAAAATACAAGGAAAAGAATAACCAAAAAGATATTGGTACTTTAACAAACAAGTGGTGAGGTATCACCATAGGGTCATTCATTATTCGAAGAAAAGTGAAAGCTTAAATAACATCATTTGACAGGGCTTCGAAAACCTGAAAGCAGGCATTGTGACAGCCTCTGGCACAAGTGAAACTGAATATGGTTTAGCACAAGTGTTATAAAATAACTTCGAAGAGGGAATATACCCTTTATCAGAATTCTTTCTTGGAAAGAGGTCAAGATAGATCATAGATTGGGGAAATATCCCACATAATTTGCAAATAGGGAGGGTACTACCAAGGTCTCTACGGATGCCTTTTTATGTCGGCTCCTCTGATGGATAATCGTTCAATTCCAAAGCTTTTCTTTTCCACGCACCCTAAGGTGTTCGATACTTACGTCATTGCCGACTTATAATAGTCGCTAAGAATTCAACCATCAACATTTGCAATCGTAGGGAGTTCTATTCGACTAGACGCAACATCTCAAGTAAGCGTTCTGTTCTATAAGAAGACTTCGATACCGTTGTTGCCCATAGCAATGACAATTCCACATGTCGACTGGGCAGTACTACGGAAGCTCGTTAGAAACTACAAGCTTAAACCCGGTCTCTATTTCAATCATCATTATATCCAATATTCCTTTTTCCCATATCAATCCCGTGTGCTACATAAGCTTAACACTTTTGGCACAATAGCCTTTTCATTTAAGTCAATCCCGGAACTTCTCAGTCTGTCTTGGTCCTTAAATATATTTCGCCTTTACCGTCCAATCTCAACTTCATCATTTTATCTCCACAATCAAGTATAGCAATCAGGGTCTGTCCACCAACCCATATAACGGCTATCTTACCCAATCCACAGGGTTCGCTCTAGTTTCCACTCTCTTTGGTGACATCCTCTGGTAATCAGAAAGACAAGTTTTGCCAAAATTTGCTGAATTTCTTTCCAAAATCAGGGAAACTCGATCAATCTATTTACCTACTAGTAATGCTCGAATATGATTTCCGACCTTTAGGTTCTATCCTCATAATTCTTTCCTGGTTTCCTGAGGGTGGTAAATCTTGTTCTCGATTCTGCCTTAGCGTGCTTGTCTTATAATAACATTTGCATGGTACATATACCCAAAATTCTCCTTGAGATAATAAAATCCCTCAATGATGTAATAGACACTATTTCCAATGGAATCGCTGGTCGTGGGGGATTGAAACCTCATAGCCAAAGAAATACCTTTCACTATTCTAGGCAACTAAGTACCCTTAATTGTTCGTGAAAATCTGAACATCTTGGTTCTTATGTATGCTGCCTCCTTATGGGCAACTATAACTGACTACGAGTAACAGGTTTCGTTCGAGTCGAATCAATCCACTGATACTGGCTATACTGCCTCTACCTCTTCTGCTTTGGAGATTCCACTCCATCTTCTTTGTCATATCTCTTGATAAATCATGAACGATCCTTAGACTCTCGTCTCGTCACTTATTTATCCTCTGAAGGTTCGTCCGGTCTTTATTATACGACCTCAAGTAACATACTACATCTTTATCAATCAACACGTTCTCTACAAGATTCTTTCCTTGACCCACTATGGGGTCTTCCTCTAGATCCTCCTATGGATCTTCCTTTATCGGGTCTCCGTCCATTTCAAGGAACGCATCATCAATTGCCTACTCGAAGGCCTCGGGGTCTGGTATCTCAGAATCCCATCACTCTATAACTCATACGAATCGAGGTGACTAACCATGAAGTCCTAAGTACGGTTTCCCAGAAGAAGTCCCATCTCGGGCTTCATCTTAAACAGTTAGGGTCATGTCCTCTAACCCGACTACGAACTCAATTTGGGCTCTAGATGTTCTTGTCATTCTTAAGGGTATTGTAAGACTCGATCTCCTATCGTTTCTGAGGACTGTAACCTAACTCTCTGATACCATTTCTGTAACAGCCCCAAATCCGGGGTCAGGGATTTAGAGTAGTCACGATCCATTTACTCCTTGCCTTATCTGTATTACTCACACCGTGCATAATTCACCTGCTCATGACCCCACAATATATGTCTCACACACATACACAGGTTAGAGTCTCAGAAACGACACAATACAACAACTACGGAATAAATAATCTTTATTACAATACCCAAATGTCTTTGAATCTGTCACTGATACAATTTCTAAGTAAGGTTACATTACCAACTTAGCCTTTTGATGCTCACAATCCTCTCATACCATTCATATCTATACATAAGTTGAATACCAAAAGCTGTAGCCTGATTCGATTGGTTCGTACTATTCTCGGGATCACTGCTAGAAACTGTTTGTGGAAACGCCTTGCGGGGTATGTGCCGTCCCATTGGCATCCTGCTTCGCTGCTATATAATATATATAAAACAATAGCAAGAGTGAGCGATAGCTCAGCAAGGTAATGAAAGTATGGCCTAATTCTGCTTTTAACTCAACCCAGAATAAAGCGGGTATAAGACAATAATTTGTCAAAATATCTCGATACTGAAATTATTTCCTTATCGGAAGATATTCCAAAAATAGTACCTTTATTGTAATTCAAATATCATTTCATAATATTTCTGCAACTCTTTTGCTATATTATGAACAAAGTTTTTGTATACAAGATGAGGTTTCAAAATAAACCAAATATAACCTTTCCAAAAATTATCTGCTATATAAGCAGAATATCAACATATAACTTAAAAGATGAAGTTATAAGGAAAATTCAATATAAGCAACTCCCTTACCATAACTCATGTTATGTAGGGTATCCACAGAGTCATATGATATGCTTTAAGCGGATAAGAAACTAGTATAATATAAACGATGAAGTTACGAGGAAAATTAATATAATATTTCCGTAACCCAAACTCCACTTATGCATATATATCTTTAATCAGGTTTTATCAGAGTCATAACTCAAAAGTAAAAGATGGAGTTGCACAAATTTATTGTCACTTCATTTCCAAACACTTTTCAACCCCCTGCCAACATGGTTGGTTCTTCACCCCAATACATGTTGCAGGAAATATCCAAATTGGATGATGAACTAATACTGGAGTTGCTACCGCGTCCGCTGTGCCTAACCTTACTATGATCAGTAGCAGGTCGCACCGCTCAAATAGTTTTCTACATGTAGATGGAAGTATCACGACGGCCTGACATTGTCTACCGCCTTACTATGACCTCCCGGCTCATTTGGGGCAATATAAAAGTTGGATGGGCCCACGCAACTTGACCACTTACACCACTCCTAGTTCAGATGAAATCCATGACTCTGAAACGTAAAGATCGTCCTCCTTTCCCCAAGTGTAACACTTGTTGATACGACTCCACTAAGTAGTTATATCTAGGTTGGAAAGGAAGATTCTCCAATATTTCCCAAGCTATGCTTGTTAATGGATATCGACTTGTTCCATGAATTTACCCCTCGATCATTGAGGTGGTAACACAACATTAGACTGGCAGCAATTAAATTGCTCCAAGAAAATATCTGTCCCTTGACAGTTTTTGAATTGAGAGTTTAAAAAGAGTAGTAGTCACTTAAATCAGGTTTCCCGTATTTTTGATAGTTGAGCGAGCATTTGAATCTTCTTAAAAGACGGATTTAAATGGAAAACATTGTTTTGGGAACCTCTTTTGATTTTAAAAAAAATAATCAATGACATTGATTAAGTAAGTAAAGCTTAGATGAATATTCGGAATAATATTCCTTAAGTAAATACTGATTAAATGAATATTCGAAAATAATATTCATTAAGTAAATATAGATTAAATGAATATTCAAAGGTAATATTCATTAAATAAATAACTCTTAAATGAATATTCTAAAATAATATTCATTAAATAAATAAACCTCAAATGAATATTAGGAAATAATATTCATTAAATAAATAAGCCTCAAATGAATATTCAAAAGCAGTATTCATTAAATAAATAATTAATCCTCGAATGAATATTCAAAACTAATATTCATTAAATAAATAAATAATCCTCGAATGAATATTCAACATTAATATTCATTAAATAATCCCCAGATGAATATTCACAATAATATTCTTAAAGTCAATAGTCCTCAAATGAATATACATAAATAATGTTCATTAAATACATAATTAACCCTCGAACAAGTAAGCCTCAAATGAATATACATAAATAATATTAATTAATTAATAAATCTCAAATAACAATCACCCGATGTCTTTATCGGAAAAATAATCTTTAGCATATACAGAAATACAATCACTTCTGATCCTTAATGAAAATCACACGCCCTTATCCTAGGGCATATATAAGAATACTGGCTTATAACTGATATCCCATATTTAACATATAAGCCAATTACCAAATCATTTTCAAATAATAACCTTCGAATGAGGTAATATTCAAATAACATTCCTCAAATCATTTCCAGGTAACTAATACTTTCTAGAAATATAATTAATGTTTAATAATAATATTCCTCAAGATGAATAGTACTCTGCCGCTGGAATCCCTCCGGGTCTCCACGACTATCTATATAACACAAATATCGACTCCCGGTCTAGAGTCGAAACAATAAACATGCTCTTATCTATAGAGCTACGAGGTACACCGGTTCATAAGTACATTATCTCACAGCTCGTATCATATCCAAAAGTCAAATCTTATTAAACACGATATATAACATGTATCGCAAAACTGTATAACTCCTCACATGGCAACAACAGTAATATATAATCAATACTTCAAAGTATAGAATTAGGAAACTTGCCACAATACTCACAACTAAGATTTGATATATATAACTTGGGAATACACAAGTATTGAATATTTGAAAATATACCTACTCTGAACAATAGAGTAAGGTTTAGTAAACTTGCCTGATGCTCGAGAAGTGATAGGGGTTCGCGACGATGCCGGATAATCTAGACAAAGTCAAAGAAAACGTACGATTAATCCCCTGGATAATCCACTTGCTCAATGCTTAAACACGTAAGCGAAACACAACCAAGGCATTACTAGCTCGTTATAGGCTCATACTAAGTCCATGTTAATCGAAAATTTCTTAAGTCGTAGGTTTAGTCCGAAATCGATCCTCGAATACAAGTTATACCTAATCATTTACAACATTGGTTTCTAAGTCATGTTCTTAGTGGTTTTCACTTGCGCGACCTCGACTAAAACATTTTTATAAAATCGAACAATAATCTTTTTAATACGAATCGTTTTCGTGAGCCTTCCTAACTATCTCTAGTATTATTCCTCAAAATTGCACATTTTAATACGGCTCCGAAGTGGTCCAAATATAGTCTCAAAGTTGCTGGACAGAGATGAGTCATTCTTCCGAACGGCGTTTACTAAAACTCACTTTTCTCCTAAACCGTAAATCGTATAGACATGATCTTTATACCAAAACAAACCTTAAAACAAGACCTACATGTTCATCATCAGTTCTGTTCAAAAATATTACCAGACCAGTTCGTAATTCTTGCTCAAAACAGCCCTAAATCAAATGGGTATTACGACGGCTATAATCGTAACGTTTTCCATTTTCAAAACACACCCAAATCAAAACCAATCAATTCCAAACTCACCATCCACCTTATACACCCTCCACTCAGTCAAATCCTCCAGGAATAATCACAACAAAATTCATAACCCATCCTCCAAACTCAACCAACAATTTATCTAATTACTTAATCATGCTTTTAACTCTACATAAACATCAAAACCATTTCGAAACTCATACAAACAAAAGGGGCAGAGGTTTTATACCTTCTCCAAGATTGTTTGCTGCTATATACCTTATGTAACCTTAGATCCTTGCTTAATACAACCTTTGGAAGCTACAAACTCAATATCCAAAAACAAAACAAAACACAAGTTACTATTCATCATCTTCTCCGACTGTTAATCACTGAAATCGAAGGGGTAAATCACAGGGTTGAGGTGATTGCTTACCATGGTTACGTCGGGCTTCTCGAGAGCTTCGATTTGAGTGGTAGAACGCCAAAAACGGACCACGGAATCTCGAGTTACGATCGTTTCTTTCTCTCCCATTTTTCTCCTCTTTTCTCCTCCCGAATTTTCTTCTTTCTTTTCTTTTCTTTTTGTCTTGATAATAATGATAAGGATGCTGATTTTTGTGTTTAAAAAGTGGTGAGTCATCACCTTTTGGTGAGTCACCGGGACACGTGTCGCGCATGCACGCGTTTGGTTAAAGTAGCTTTACTAGTTCGTTTCTTTTCACATGGATGATCCAAATGTTGCATTTCTCGAATTAATCTTGTTACATGTTACTTCCATGTCTTTATTTAATCCTGTCATAATTTCAATCCTTAATCCATGATTCGTTCTCTTAATCGCTTAATCTCGTTATAAAGTATCAGCGGTTTCTAGTATCTTCGTTTCACTGTCTCAGTGGTTTTCGTTCTAAATTCTCAAATCAAATATAATAAAATTCCAAAATATTAAATCCTCAAATCCTTAATTTAATATCTCATTTCTTGAATATAATAATATATAATTCACTGCCCGGTCAAATACTTCACCAAAATTAAATTTGGAATTTCTGAATTCCGATCGTCTTTGCATTCACTTATTTACTCCGTAGATTACTAATATGACTTCGGAATATCCACACTACGTCTCGTACATAGGTGGCATGAAAAACTTTGTTAATTCTCAAAATCACTATTCATCCACCAAATTCACTATTCACTGATGCACTTAATCATAATAAGAAAAGTTTTAATTCTACCAAAAATTCAGGTTATTACACATAGGGTGGTCTGAAAATTTTCTAAACGACAAAAAATACTATTCATCAGTGGTTTTATTTTTATATAAGTACAAAATTTGGGGTTATTACAGTCTCCCCTCCTTAAAAGGATTCCGTCCCGGAATCTTAAGAAAATAGCCGAGGGTACTTCCCCAATACAACATTCTCCAGTTTCCAGGTTGACTCTCCAACCCTCTGGTTCCATCATAACACTTTTACTAGCTCTATAACTTTGTTCCTCGACACTCACTCACTCCGGTCCATAATCACTATCGGGTGCTCTATATAAGATAATTCTAGTTGTATTCCTATGCTTTCATATTCCATCACATTCCTGGTTATCCGTGCTAAACTCTCGTATCATCGGCACGCGAAATACATCGTGGACTTGCGAACTTCATTGATCCTAGTCATGGAGATACTTTCAGCAACGCGAAGTCTTCCGCCTCGTACTCTTTATCTTTCCCAGCTTGATCGGCATATATGTGTGGTCTATCTTCAACCGCTACCAATTGCTTTCGAATGATGCATAGTCTCCTTCGTTCGTTGAACCAGCTCGGGTCCCGATAACTCTCGTTTGTCGGCTTCTTCCTACCGTAGGGGAGATGGATACTTCTTTTCGTAACTAGATTCATATGGGACATCCCCACACTCATACGATAATTATAGATACATGAAATATCTATCATCGATAGGTGATTAATATAAGTACCCCTTTGAAATCCAAGGCACACACGCTCAGTGTAACCTCGATTTTCTGAATAGTTCTCTCGGTTGGTCCGTCGGTCTGCGGATCCTAAGTACTGCTCATATTCAATCTCGTTGTCAAACATTCTCAAAAACTCCTCTCGAAATCTGGAATGAAATCTTGGGTCTCTATCTGACGCAATTGCTACTGAAACTCCATGTCGTACCACTATATTTTCTATATCAATATTTATAAACATTTCCATTGAAGATCTCTCGTTGATGAGGACAATAGGAGTAGGCTTATTCAATCAATCAATTATAACACAACTAACGTCATGGTTCGATTTGGTCCCTGGTAATCCTACCACAAAATCCATTACAATAACTTACATTCCCATCCTGGAATCTCTACGGTTGTGATAGTCCACTAAGTCTCTGCTTTCATTCTCGGACATGTCTAGAATTTACTTAATAGTCGATCATATTCTTCTTTATATCCGGCCACTAATAATATGCTCTTAAATCCCTACATAATCTTAACTTCAAACTTCATCCTTTCAATTTATCTTATTAGTTGTCCCGAAGAATTTGCATCTCAATCTCTCTTTCCTATTTAAAATGTCGGCCACCATATTGGCCTTTCCTCAGTGATAGTGAGTTTCACACTCAAAGTCTTTGATCAGTTCCAACTATAATCTCTACCTCGCGTCACTCATTTCTATGTAAAGATATACTAAAGGCTATTGTGGAAAGAAAAAAAAATCCACATTTCTCCATAAGTGAAAGTCTCCAAATTTTCAGTGCGAACATAATCGCGGCTAACTCCAAGTCAGGTGTAGGATATCTTATCTCATGTTGCTTAAGTTGCTTAGAAGCATAACTATAATTCATAAAGTCCCCTCTATCCTCAGGTGTTTCTAACAACGGGGCTGTTACTAACTTCTACTTTAATCCTTTAAACTCTATTCATTCAATCTTTTAACTCCATAAAGGCTGCTGACATATTAGTCCGTCCAAACGACATCATCCGAATATTCAAAATTCATAATGGTCATATTGGTGCGAAAGGCCATCTTTGGCACATCATCGTGGTTATTCTTAATTTGGTGATACACTATCCTCAAATCTATCTTTGAAAAATAAATTACATCCTTTAATTGGTCAAACGAATCATCTATCATTGGCAAGAAATATCTTATTCCTTATGGTTAGTCCATTCAGCTCTTGGTAACCAAGGTACAGTCTTATACTTCCATTCTTCTCTTAGCAAACAAAACTGGTGTACTCCAATGTGACACAATGAGTCTTATTTCCTGTACTCGAGTAGCTAATTCCTTCATATCAACGGTGGCAATGGATATGGGTCTTAAATACTGACGCAACCCCTGGCAATAAATCAATGGCAAGTTCCATGCCTCGATCAGGTGGTAGTTCCTGGAGATCGTAAAAATACCCATGAATTCATTTAAATTGGGGTGCCCATTATATTTGGTATCTCCCTAGTTGTATCGATTTGCATGTGCTCAATAAGTTTCAAATTTTTGCCGTAACAATCTCTTTGTTTGTACTATCATAATAAACTTCGTAGTTCACTTCCGTCCTTAAAGGACAACTCCCCCTTACTAGGCAATCCACATTTTTCCTTCTCATCTCCTCAATCAATTTGCACATCGTATTTGATCAATCAGTTTATTCCCAAAATTTCATCGGATCTTTCCTTTTTGAAGGAAAAATAAATGAACGTATAATGTTGCCTTAAAACCTCAATTTCACATTATTGGCAAACAAGGTTCACCAAGCTAATTTCATAGTTTACTAATTATATTTCTATTTCTATTTTTATTTCTATTTCTATTTCTAGGGTTCCCTAGGATTTCCATATATGTGGCTCCCTCATTAGTCCTCAAACTCATATTCCTCTATAGTTCTTTCTTTCTCACTCATTAAGCTTCTATCATAGTCATTTCTTAATCAACGTATCGCCATCAGTCATTTCAAATACTCCGTCATTCTGAATTTGCATCATATGAAACGAACTTTGACAATTTTTCGTAGCCTCGATTCATACTCTATCGTACTCATCTACTTTTACTTTAGTTCTAAAACTTCAACATTATATCTCTTTCCAAATAGTAAGGAAAATACTTGCATGGTACCAAGAATATTTCAAGCAACATAATATTTTACAAAAACTTTGTAAGAATTCTCGTCGAGTGGGCGACCTTGTTAGGTCTCAATCAAATTATCCTTTAGGAATTTCATCATCAATAGCTTGGTTGAACTTAGTGAAACAATAACTAGTCCATTTCAAGAAACATTAACAACTAGCTGAACAAAAGTTGCTAGTTCAATTAGCTTGGGACGCAGCATCTAGATAGGATGATTAGCTAGATTTTCATCATATCGTTAAAATTTCAACCAGTTAGAACAATTAACTAATCACTCATAATGGCATATAAAATTTGCCAGTTTCAATCTACTAGTACAAAATCTCAACATCGTAGCCAAAGAAAGAAAGAAAACAAAATTTTGACTACTCGGATAATGAATTGAGAAGAAGAATAAACAAGTTTGGGACGAATAAGGTAATTATAAACTTTGAATAGAATATAAGCTTTGAATAGAAAGTTCTTAGTATCGGAACAATCAATAACCTCCTATCAAATATTTCTCATCAGTGAAACGGTCCACCCAAAGGTGTCTCCGTACATATACTTTATCAAATTCTTCAATAGAATTGAATTCGGACTACCAATATCAAATTGATATCCTTTCCACGATTTCAACGCCTGATTTACAAATCTCATCTTAAATAGAAGAAAAGAATTCACGAGGAATCTCTAAATAATAGATCCTCTACGTTTAAACAAATAGTTAGATATTTATGAACTCGACTGAGGAGTCCAAGTATAAAAGAAGAAATTGAATATCAAGATAATCGTTAAAGAGTATTCATCAAATAATTAAGGAAACATTAATTGAACATTCCTTAGGTAATTGAAAGAATAGAGAATAAAAATATAGACCTAGAAGGATAGATGAATTATGGTTCCCTCTTCCGGTCGTCCTAGGGCACGAACAAAGCGCTCTGGTAAGTAATAGTAACTTAATTCTGCATATTTAACCTCAAGGGTAATGAGAGGAGAAAAGAAAAGAAATAAAATGAATATAGCAATTGTTGGTTGCATCCCTAGTTTGAAGTAGGAAACTGGAAGGGCTACCTGACATGAACTATTCAAGGTAACGCGGGCATGAACAATTTCAGATTGAGTAGTGCACCAGCAATTAGATACCAAAAATTCAATGGTCATCATAAGTTTTAATATTGCCAGTACGAGGATGATCACCTTTCCTCACCTTCATAATATAGGATACTGTTAATCCCAAATGACCTAACAGAATTGTAGAGGGGGGGTTGAATACAATTCTTGATATTTCTTAAACTTAAAACAACTTACAAATAAAAACTGAACTTAAAGTAAAAATCACAAGCACATAAATAATTTCAGTTGGATTGTTTGATGATCCAACTGAAGTGATTTTTATTGCGGAAATAATCTGTGATACAAAAGTACACAGCTTCTCAGTTACAAGATTGTAGAGAAGTATGCTCTCAAAGATAGCTAATACAAACTATTTGTTTTTCTTCTCTCACTCTTATTTTAACTGCTACACTTGGTTATATATTCCCCAAGTTTACAAAGCTATTTTTGGCTACACTAAAGTACACTAAAGGTAACCGCCAATAGTTTGCTTTTCATCCCTTTGTCCAGTGGTCCTTGGAGATCCTTGCTTTTGTCTTCATGCTTATTATGATCACTCCCAAGAGCCCAATTGGAAACTGGGATGTTTCCTTATTCCCCATGTCCATTTTAATGGTTTCCAATGCAAAGTACACTTCCACATCTCCTTTTTGATCTGTCAGAAAACTGTCACTATCAGTTTGTCAACTATTCAGAAAAGCAATAATGATTCGTTGATAGCATGGAGATGTGTTTCGTTGATAGCTTTATTCTTCATTCCGTTGATGGTGTTTCCCTCGTTTCGTTGATGAGTAAACTCCATACCGTTGACAGAGTAATCTTCATACCGTTGACATGTCTTCACTTAGGCAAAATTACAAGGCATAATATATTTACAATTAACCAACCTATTTTGCCTATCTAGTACTTAGTCAACATGACTTAGAAAACCTATCTAATACATACAACAAAATGCCTATCATATTGTGAAGTATTGTACAATGCAATTGCTACATCACTCATTTCGTTGATGAGCTTCCTGTCAACGGAATGCTGCAAAGCATGCCATTTCGTTGACAGCTACAAAATGACTTTACACAAATTCTACTAAGTGTTTTATGTTTATCATCAAGAACAACATATTCCTAACAATCTCCCCCAATTTATGACTGATAGAATAACAACCATAAATCAAGAGACTTGATGATAACAAAAACACTCAGATACATTATAAATTACAAAAGTAGAAAAATGCATTAAGCTTCATAATATTTTGAACAAAGTACAAGACTTACAAGACTGATGCCCAGAAATGCTCCTCTAGACTGAGCACATGATTCATCTTGGTCTTCTTTGTGGCATAGTCTTCTTCCCTCTCTTAGAGTTGTTTTCCTCAATCTGGACCTGTAGCCTTCTGTAGAAGATCTTCTCTTCCTCATCTTGATCACCAAGCTTGGATTGCATAAACTTTAGAGTTTGATTAGATGCCTTATCCAGCTAGTCTTCCATCCTGAAGAATCTTCTGCAGTTGTCCTTGTCCTTAAATTCCATCATCCAGTAAGGTTGAAGATGGATCTTCTTTCCTGTTGAGGGCACTCTAAGCATTCTGGGAAGAGCCTCAGGCTTGTTCCAGCTAGCCTTTATTTGACATATTTTGGAGACCACCTCAGACTTGGCTATTTTGGTGAAGCCAAAGTCCTTCTTCAAGCATCTAAACATTGTGAGTAGTGTTTGGTAGTCTTCTCCTAAAATTCTGTAGAGAGGCCATACTTGTTCTCTACCACCCTTGAATATGAAAACTAATCTTTCAGGCAACTTTTGAGAAGCTGCAATGCCCCTTACTTCCACCAGGTTGTCTAAATCAAGATGTAAGCTAGATTCTTCCCTGATGTCAGCAATGTACATGCAGTCCTCTGGATTTGCAGGGGGTTTCTGAGGTTGTGGCTTTCTCACAAATACTGGCTTTGCCTTGACAGCCCTTTTCTTTGACTTTATTGGCTGATCCTTTTCAAATAGGAACCTTGGAAAATAGGCTTCATCAAACTCAATAGGCTCCTCTTTTGGCATGATTGGCTGATCATGAAAGTTGACAGGATGTGCAGGATCACATGCCAATTTTCCTTCATGAGGTTGATCAGCAAGAATTTGATGTGCACTTGTTGTGGAAGTGGCTTGAGCAGTATCATGAGAATCCTCTTTATCAAAATCCAGATTCCTTTTAGCTCTAGCCTTTGGTTGCCTTACACTTTTCCTTGCTTTTTCAGCTTCCTTAGCTCAATCCTTGGCTTTTTCTTCCTGTAAGGTTTCTTCATCTTCAAGTGCTTGAGCAACTGCCAATGCTTGCATTACTGCCCTTTCAGATTCTTCAACTTTTGCCTTAGCAAAATTTGGGTGACCAACCCAAATGCAGATTTCCTTGTTGTCCCTGTAGATGATGGCCCTTTGATTCCTTATGCTTGGATGATTGCTTTCCTTGCACTTAGTGATCAGCTTTCCTAGGACTTTGAATTCATCTGGCTTTGATGGAGGATAAAATATCCTTTCAATGTTCTTGCCTTTGGGTTTGACAGGTGATATTGGAGATATCCCTCTTGCATCCACATTCCTAAAGCATGAAGATTGGCCTTTCTCATTTCTTGAATCTTGAAGGATTCCATGCTGAAGGGGCTCTATAGCATAAGAGCTCTTAAACTGTGGCTCCATTTGTACTATCACCATTGCATTTGTTGATGGTGGTATTGAAGTAGCTTGAACCGTTGATGCCTTTGCAGTGTGAGCTAGCTTCTTGACTTTTGCTTCTATATTTGACCAGTGATCCTTAATCTGTTCTACAAGTTTCATCCTCATAGAGGCTTCCTGGATCAGGTCAATACCATCCTTTTTCTTCTTTCCAAACTCCCCCATTGCTAATGGCTCTTCTGGTAAGGAGATGGCTGGGACCAAAACCTTTGTGATTTGTATCTCTAGCTCCTTAGTTTTCTCCCCCTTTTTGTTATCATCAAGTGAGATGATAGGGATTCCTTGAGCTGCCAGAAGCTGGGTGAGTAGGCTATTTTGCTTCTCATGTTCCTTCTGCATGTGAGAAAGTGTAGCCTCAACTTTGTCCACTCTAGAGGAGAGAGTTTTCAAAGATGAGGACACTTCAGGTTCCTTGGTGAAAAACCTTGACATCTTGGAGACAGTGTGAAGAGGAAGCTTTTCATCTAGCCTCCTGTCAGTAGCATCCCTAAGGTTGCTAATTGAATCCTTGATTTCTGTAGCCTCAATCCTTGTCTGCAACATTTGTAGCCTTTGAATTTCCAGAGAATCCATTATGGCCTTGTAGAATTTCTTGTCCCTTGCTCCTGCAGACTCATGAGCTAGATATGCCTCATTGTACTGCCTTGTGATAGCAGCATCCAAGTTGCATCTACCATGCATATCCTGAGAAAGCCAGTTTGGTGTAGGAGGCATCACAGAAGTCCCAGTCTGTGTAGTAGTGGTCACCTGTAGATTGTCACCAAAGCTGTCCTCATCATCAGAAAAATCGAAGTCTCCACTTGCTGCAGCTGCTGGAGATAGATTGGTCAGGGCATCCTTTGCTCTTTGCATTGATGCAGTAGTATGAATTAAATTGAGTGACCTTTCTGCCTCCACATTGCCCTGTTGAGCCATAATTTGATAGGCTGACACAGGATGAGTAAAGGTCTCAGGATCCAGGGAAATACTATCCAGAGTTTGTTGATAATGCTCTTGGAAGGTAAGTTCCCTTTCTCCCTCACTGACCCCCATTAACTCACTAGCAATGGCTGCTTCCACCCTTATCACTCCTATAGTCCCTTCTCTCTCTCCACTCTTTTCTTGCATCATGGGCTCCCCATGGCTCACACCTCTCACACCCTCACCTTCACCTACTAAGGTGGTACTCTCAATCTCTCCTTTTGCCTGGCTGGAAGAAATAGCCAGCCTCTCACTCTCAGTCTCTCCTTTTGCCTGGCTGCAAGCCAACCTCTCAATTTCACTCCCTCTCAAACCTAAAAGTGTCTCAACTACCACCAGGTCATCTACACTAGTTGTGGAAACAACTTGATTTTCAATAAGGGGTGTAGATTGACCTATCAACGGAATGGTAGTTTGAACTGTCAACGGTATGGATACTGTTGATGGAGAAACACTTGTCAACGAAAGAAGCTGTTTCGTTGATGAAGTCAATAAAGCACTTTGAGAAAGTGAAATTACAGTAGAATCCGTGGTGATTGATTTTAGAGATTGGTCCACAGATCCTCTTGCAACTTCAGAAAAAATTGGTTGATGGCCCAACAAATCACTTAACAAGTGATGGCCACCAGCTTCAGAGTGGGGCTTCTCCAAGATTAGAGTTGGAGAATCAGGAATAGATGAATGGATCATGTCCACATCTAGAGATAGAGTTGGTGAATTTGATGGAGATAGTTCAAGGTTGATGTTTAGAGAATGGAACTGTAACCCCAGAGTAATGATAGGGGTTACATCAAACTGAATTTGTGAAACTGGAAGTGTAGCTTCCAGAGTGTGTGCACCCTGTGAACCCTTGGATTTTTGTTTCACCCTCCTTTGGTATTGGGAAAAAGTAGACTGTGGGCTTGAAGTGTCCCTTACCCTCTTAGAGTGTGCTCTTGGAGGAGAGCTGGTTTCAATAATTACATCCTTTTGGGAGGATGCAATTAGACTTGTGCTTAAATCCATATTACTCATTGTGCCTTGTTGGGAAGACACAATGGGGCTTGGCTGGATCTCACTCATCTTTCCTTCCTTATCCTTAGGGTTTCTTTTATGTTCACCCCTTCCCTCACCTCTCACAGCACCTACAACACTCCCCTTAGGTTGTGTAGTGGATTTTACAACAGGTGCCTTTTGGGAAGCACCTGAGGTTGGCTTGGAGGATTTCTTTGATTTTGGTTTTGTTACTGGGGCAGGAGCCTGTTGGGTCACAGCTACAGACTCCACAGCAACAGGACTGGGTGATACAGTTGAAGTAACAATTATACTAGAAGGGATAGCAGTAGTTACCTCAATTACTGGCAGATACACCACTGGAACCTCACCATTGTGGTTCAGCCTCAGTATGTCTGTCAATACTCTCTTCTCTTGCACAAAACACTCAAACTTGGAAACAGGGTTAGAGATAACTAATGGTGTTGGACTAACATGATTAGCCAACATCATCAAAAACCTAGCATAATAGATATTCTTTTTCCTATTAGCCTTATCACCCAACTTAGCACCAATTTCATACATAAGTTGGGTGCTAAAGTTGCAATATCTATCAGTTAGGAGCATGGTAAATAGAATTAACATAGAATTGGTCAATGCATCAAAATTGCTAATCTTACCAGAAAATACCTTGATAAATGCATCAGCTAAATAACTATATTCTCTAACCAATCCTCTCCTAATTATTCTACCCAGATTATCAGTAGGCAAAGAGTAGTTTATGGAGTTTAGCAAGTTAACCATTTCAGTATTTGTAGGCAAAGCATTACAGTTATTTTCAGGAATATGTAAACATGCTTGCAATACATCAGAATTAACTATGTACTCTTTACCTTGGATGGTGAATTGGAGTGTGCAGTTTGTTCCACTATACTCACACGAGGTCCAAATCTCCTCGATTATCTCATTGTAGAGAGGAATTGAGTGAAACATTGCATAGCTCAATTTGCAGTTCTTCATGAAGTCCATCATCTTGAAAAAGATACTGTTTGGACCCTCCTTGACAACAAATGGAATTGAGTTGTTCTTTTCATAAATGAACCCTCCTGCTAATATAAGCTTGACTATGGGTGCCATTGTTGTGTGAAGAAAAGCTTCGAACTAAATTGCTTGTTAGAGAGAAGAAGAGAGAAAAGCCTTTGGAATTTTTGAGAACAGGTAAAAAGAAAATAAAGAAAATAGAATTTCTTAAATACTCCCCCAAAAATTCTCAGAAAAAGAGTCCAATAATAAATGTAAATTACTGGATTGGCTTAAAAATATAACCGTTACTTTTAAAGAATTACCATGATTTATACTTACAGGGGTGTATGCATAGATCGTGGTAACGGACGTGTCAAATTTCAACGGTTCAGATTAATTACGCTAAATCAACGAATCAGGATTGGGCGGTTAAAGTCCCGTCTTATTTCGTTGATAAAGCTGCGTTTCGTTGATATAAGAGAGCTATCAACGAAACACCCAGAAAAATGCTAAGACTGTCAACGAAATGGTTCGTTTCGTTGACATAGTAATTTTGACTTAGGCAAAATTTCACTTTTTCCTGAGAAAATTAATTCACAGAAAAACATAGCAAGTTTCTGGCTGCATTTTAACTTGCAAAAATCTCAAAATAATTAAGAGAAATTTAACATACCTAGCTCACTTACTAATCTTGAGAATGTGGATTCATCAAGTGGCTTGGTAAAGATGTCTGCAAGTTGTTGTTCACTTGGAACAAAATGTAACTCCACAGTACCATTCATAACATGTTCTCTAATGAAATGGTACTTGATGTCAATGTGCTTGGTCCTTGAATGCTGCACTGGATTCTCAGTAATGGCAATGGCACTAGTGTTGTCACAGAAAATATGAATTTTCTCAACTCTTAATCCATAATCAAGTAGTTGATTTTTCATCCATAAAATCTGTGCACAACAACTTCCAGCTGCAATATACTCAGCCTCAGCTGTGGAGGTAGAAACTGAGTTTTGTTTCTTGCTGAACCATGAGACAAGATTGTTTCCTAAGAATTGACAGGTGCCTGTTGTGCTTTTCCTGTCAATTTTATATCCTGCAAAATCTGCATCTGAATAACCAATTAGTTCAAAGCCAGATTCTCTAGGATACCAAATGCCAAGGTTTGGTGTTCCTTTGAGATATCTGAAAATTCTTTTAATAGCAACTAAATGGGATTCCCTAGGATCAGCTTGAAATCTAGAACATAGACATGTAGCAAACATAATATCAGGTCTACTAGCTGTTAAATACAAAAGTGAGCCTACCATGCCTCTGTAACTTGAAATGTCCACAGATTTTTTCTTAGTATTCAATTCAAGTTTGGTGGCAGTAGGCATGGGAGTTTTGGCAGGAGAGCATTCCATTAAGTTAAACTTCTTTAATAATTCATGAATATATTTTGTTTGACTAATGAAAATGCCTTCATTCACTTGCTTCACTTGAAGACCAAGAAAGTAAGTTAATTCTCCCATCATGCTCATTTCATATTTACTTTGCATAAGCTTGGAAAACTTTTGACAAAGTTTCACATCTGTAGACCCAAAGATTATGTCATCTACATAAATTTGAACAAGTATAGTAGAGCCATTCACAACCCTGTGAAAAAGAGTTTTATCTACAGTACCTCTAGTGAAGTGATTCTCAAGGAGGAACTGTGAAAGTGTGTCATACCAGGCTCTAGGTGCTTGTTTCAAACCATAGAGTGCTTTGAGGAGGAAATATACATATTCTGGAAAGTCATCATCTTCAAAACCAGGAGGTTGACTTACATACACCTTCTCTTCCAATTCCCCATTCAGAAAAGCACTCTTCACATCCATTTGATAGACTTTGAAATTGGCATGGGCTGCATAGGCTAGGAAAATCCTTATTGCTTCTAGTCTAGCAACAGGAGCAAAGGTTTCATCAAAATCAATTCCTTCTTCCTGTGAATAGCCTTTTGCAACCAATCTAGCTTTGTTCCTTGTGACTATGCCATTTTCATCCATCTTGTTTCTGAACACCCATTTTGTGCCTATGACACTCCTGTCCTTAGGCTTGGGCACCAGCTTCCAAACATTGTTCCTCTCAAATTGGTTTAGCTCCTCTTGCATAGCTAAAACCCAATCTGGATCTAGAAGTGCATCCTCAACTTTCTTTGGCTCATCTTGAGATAGAAAGCTGCTATATAGACATTCTTCTTGAGTTGCTCTTCTAGTTTGGACTTTTGAAGTAACATCACCTATAATTAGTTCAAAGGGATGATCTTTAGTCCATTTCCTTGAGGGAGGTAGATTTGCTCTTGAAGAGGTAGCTTCATGATCATGATTGCCTTGATTGGATATTTGTCCTTGAGAAACTCCCCCTGAGTTTGTTGTCCCTAAATGATCACTTCTAGAAGCATTTCTATGACTGTCAATGGTATTACCATTTTGGCTGTCAACGAAACGATCATTTTGACTGTCAACGAATCCACCATCATGACTGTCAACGAAATGACCATTTGGTCTGCTAGCAGCTATTCTTTTCAATCTTAATGCAGCAATTTCATCTTCACTGCTGCTTTCATCTGTGCTAGATACAACAACTTTAGGTTGTTTCTCAGTAGCCTTAACATGATTCACTTGATCTCCTTCCTCATTTTCGAAAGAAAGACTTTCATGAAAACCTTCATCACAGAGACCTTGAATTTTGAGATCATCAAAAACAACATGTACAGATTCCATAACAATGTTGGTTCTGAGATTATAGACTCTGTAGGCTTTCCCTGCTGCATATCCCACAAATATTGCTTCATCTGCCTTTGCTTCAAATTTCCCCAAATGCTCAGCTTCATTTCTCAAAACAAAGCACTTGCATCCAAAGACATGAAGAAAATCCAATAGTGGCTTCTTTCTTTTGAGTAGCTGATAAGGGGTCATTCCTTTGGCCTGATTAATCAAAGAAATATTTTGAGTGAAGCAAGCTGTATTAACTGCCTCAGCCCAGAAATAAGTTGGTAACTTTGATTCATCTAGCATTGTCCTTGAAGCTTCAATAAGTGTTCTGTTTTTCCTTTCAACCACACCATTTTGCTGTGGTGTCCTTGCTGCTGAAAACTCATGCAAAATACCATTTTCTTCACAGAACACCTTCATGCTTGAATTCTTGAATTCTGTCCCATTGTCACTCATAATCCTTCTTACTTTCAAGTCAGGATGATTGTTTACCATCTTGATGTGATTGATAATGATTTCACTTGCCTCATCTTTGGAGAGCAAAAAGAATGTCCATGTAAATCTAGAAAAATCATCAACAATCACAAGACAATATTTCTTCTTTGAAATAGACATGACATTTACAGGGTCAAACAAATCCATATGAAGCAACTCAAGCTGATGGACAATTGATGACTCTGTCTTGCTTTTGAATGATGCCTTCTTTTGTTTCCCTTTTTGACAGGCATCACACAAACCATCCTTGGAAAACTCCACCTGTGGAATTCCTCTTGCAAGATCCTTCCTCACCAAATCATTCATAACTTTAAAATTCAGATGAGATAATTTCTTGTGCCATAGCCAACTTTCATCTTTGCTTGCCTTGCTGAAAAGACAAGTGATGGTGTCTGGACTTGTGCTACTAAAATCAGCAATGTACACATTCCCTCTTCTGAATCCAGTCATTACCACATTGTTGTTTCCTCCTTTAGAAACAACACAGGCTTCTTTAGAAAAAGTAACTAAAAATCCTTTGTCACAAAGTTGATTGATACTAAGCAAATTGTGCTTAAGACCATCCACCAGTGCAACCTCATCTATTATGACATTTTCTTTTGAAATCAAGCCATATCCCTTTGTGTAGCCTTTGCTGTCATCTCCAAAAGCAATACAAGGGCCAGCTCTTTCCTGAAACTCTGTGAGCAGGGTAGAATCACCAGTCATGTGTCTTGAACAACCACTATCCAAGTACCAAAGATTCCTTTTGTCTCCCTGCACACAATAAAATCAAATCAAGTTGATTTTGGTACCCAAGTTTCCTTGGGTCCTGTTTTGTTAGCCTTTGCTTTCCCTTTCATATCATTTTTCATCCTGGGTTCAGTTTGATTTAAATCAATCTTTACCCTTGGTGTTGATTTCTGAGGGTTGCTCACATTTTCATTCACAGCATGCATAGTTGGAGGAACAATCAGGTTATTCATATTCCATGGCATTTGTGGCATATTAAACATATTCATGTATGGATTAGGCACAAATGACATGCTAGCATATGGATTCTGAAATTGTGCATATGGAGCAAACATGTTAGGCATAACAGGCATTGTAGGCATGGAACTATTCATTGCAGGCTTGGGCATTTTCACATTAGCAGTTTTCTTAACAGATTTGCAGTTAGTAGATAAATGACTAACACTTCCACAATTGACACATGTCTTTCTAGGAGCATATTTATCAGGTGTGTAATTGTTGTGTTTGTTAATCCCTACTTTGCCATTCCTGTTATTCTTTTTATTTCCCTTAGCCTCAACTTGAACTTTCTCTAACTTGTCTTTCAATTGCTTGTTAGACAAGTGACCTACATTAGCTCTCTCAACAGGCTTCTCAACTTTCTTTGATTTACTAGACTCACCTTGAACAAAGTTCTTGGTGACAGGACCATACTTTTTATTAAGTCTAGTGAGTTCATCTTTTCTTTTCTCTGTCAACGAAACAGCCTGATCGGTTGATGGTTCATCTGTCAACGAAACATTGCATTCCGTTGACATATCAACCTTCAACAAATGATCATTGTTGTTTGTTGACTCAGTTTCTGATTCTAAGGTTTCACCAACATACCCTAGCTTCTCCTTGTTCTTTTTCCATGATTGTTCACAGAAAGATTCCATACCTTGAACATTAATTATGTTGGTGGCAACATTCCTGGCATCTTTCCATTTTGCAATCACACTCTGTTCTATTTCAAGTTGTGTTTTAAGAATTTCTTCCCTTTTTAACACGTTCTCAAGTTCCTTCTTAGCATCCCTACTAACACACCTCATTTTCTCAAATTCAATGAGTTGTGCTTCTAACATTGCATTCCTATCACTTAAGAGCAAATTAGTCTCTTTTATTCTTAAATTCTCTTTGGTAAGTGATTTAAGAGTAACACGCAAATTATATAGTACAGTAGACATTTCATTTACTGCACTATCGCATTCCTCTTTAGAAAGCTCAGAAAGATTAGTAATTGTTACCTGGTTGCTTGAGGAGCTTGCTTCCTGCTCATGATTGTTAGCCATAAGAGCCAAGTTGACATACTCAACATCATCATCAGAATCTTCACCATTACCAGCCCAATCATACTCCTGAGACATGAAAGCCTTTTCTTTTTGCTTGAGAAGTTCAAAGTATTTCTTTTTATAATCAACAGGCTCAAATTTCCTGTTGCCCTTCTCAATCTTGGGCTTTCTCCAGTCTCCAGCAAAGTGACCAAGCATTCCACAATTGAAACATTTAGATTTAGACTTGTCAATCCAGTTACTTTTGTTAGGTTCAAAGTCTCTCCTTGGTGGCCTTGCTTCTGAGTTTCTCTTGAACTTGAACTTAGAGAATTTTCTTGACAGAAAAGCAATGTGTTCATCAATCTCATCTAAGTCATCCAAGTTGGCTGGTTCTGATTCTTCTTCTTCTGTCATCTTGCCTTTACCCTTGCTAACATCACTCCTACAACTAGCTCGACTAGTTGTGGCCTTTGCAGCTTCTTCATTGTCATCTTCCAGTTGGTTCACAGATGCAATCAATGCAATAGATCCACCCTTCTTTTGTACCTTTTCAATTTCTTCATCTTGCTCCATTTCCAACTCATATGTCTTCAAGGTTCCATAAAGCCTTTCAAGAGTGTAGTCTTTGTACTCTTGAGTGTTTCTGAGAGAAACGGTCATAGGCTTCCATTCTTTTGGAAGAGCTCTAAGAAATTTAAGGTTTGAATCCTTGGTTTGATAGATCCTCCCATACAACTTTAATCCATTCAAAAGCTTTTGAAACCTACTAAACGTGTCATTTAGGGTTTCACCAGCTTTAAATGAAAATGCTCATATTGTTGTATAAGGAGCTGCATTTTGTTTTCCCTAACTTGCTCAGTACCTTCACAGAGAGTTCTAACAGTGTCCCATACTTCTTTGGAGGTTGTACAGTTTATGACATTGTCAAACATCTCTTGCTCCAAACCATTAAACAGAATGTTCATGGTTCTTTTATCTTTATGGACTTCTGCAACATCTTCAATAGTCCATTCTGAGACAAGTTTTGGAATTTCCACATCAGGAGCATCATCTGGCAGTCCAACTCTAGATGCAAACTTCATGGGAACGTGTGGACCTTTCTCAATGCAGTCTACATATCTCTCATCCATAGACATGAGATGTAAATGCATCTTTACTTTCCAGTGAAAGTAATTGTCCTTATCAAGAACTGGTATCTTTAATCCTGCATCCTTCTTCACCATGGTTACTGTTTTGGTCTTGATCTTTAAACTTCTTGTATGTTAGAAGCTTGCTCTGATACCAATTGTTAATCCCAAATGACCTAACAGAATTGTAGAAGGGGGGGGGGGGGGTTGAATACAATTCTTGATATTTCTTAAACTTAAAACAACTTACAAATAAAAACTGAACTTAAAGTAAAAATCACAAGCACATAAATAATTTCAGTTGGATTGTTTGATGATCCAACTGAAGTGATTTTTATTACGGAAATAATCTGTGATACAAAAGTACACAGCTTCTCAGTTACAAGATTGTAGAGAAGTATGCTCTCAAAGATAGCTAATACAAACTATTTGTTTTTCTTCTCTCACTCTTATTTTAACTGCTACACTTGGTTATATATTCCCCAAGTTTACAAAGCTATTTTTGGCTACACTAAAGTACACTAAAGGTAACCGCCAATAGTTTGCTTTTCATCCCTTTGTCCAGTGGTCCTTGGAGATCCTTGCTTTTGTCTTCATGCTTATTATGATCACTCCCAAGAGCCCAATTGGAAACTGGGATGTTTCCTTATTCCCCATGTCCATTTTAATGGTTTCCAATGCAAAGTACACTCCACATCCCCTTTTTGATCTGTCAGAAAACTGTCACTATCACTTTGTCAACTATTCAGAAAAGCAATAATGATTCGTTGATAGCATGGAGATGTGTTTCGTTGATAGCTTTATTCTTCATTCTGTTGATGGTGTTTCCCTCGTTTCGTTGATGAGTAAACTCCATACCGTTGACAGAGTAATCTTCATACCGTTGACATGTCTTCACTTAGGCAAAATTACAAGGCATAATATATTTACAATTAACCAACCTATTTTGCCTATCTAGTACTTAGTCAACATGACTTAGAAAACCTATCTAATACATACAACAAAATGCCTATCATATTGTGAAGTATTGTACAATGCAATTGCTACATCACTCATTTCGTTGATGAGCTTCCTGTCAACGGAATGCTGCAAAGCATGCCATTTCGTTGACAGCTACAAAATGACTTTACACAAATTCTACTAAGTGTTTTATGTTTATCATCAAGAACAACATATTCCTAACAGATACTAACTAAATGGTCTCTCAAAATCATATCAAAGTCATTTAATAGCTTAGGGGTCCACAAACACATCTGTCATTCCCCTATAGTTACCCAATATTGGGTCTTCCATGGTCGAATCGATATGTCCACCGAAGATGGAGGTCCACTAGTTAATATATATGTAGTCTCTAATAAGAGTTGTATCGAAAGAATCCAATTCCAGACTCAAGGGCCTTCCTCTCGGTAGGTTCTGAGATCGCCGTAGTTCTCGTTGCAACCATATGCACTTCATTAAAGTCATACCATCGATTCCCAACGTTCTTGATCGTTGAGTTGAACCCTCATGGCCTATCGTACGAAGCATACTCATGACGTCGTCTAGCGCACTCATCTTACGATAACGTTCTCGTGATATATATATACATGATCTTCCTCGAGGGCCACAAAATTCTCAATGGTGTAGTAGACACTATCTCTGGTAGAGTCATCGCTCGCGGGGATTTGAAACCTCATAAACAATAAATGCCTTTATTTAATTCAGGTAACTAAGTAACCTTAATCGCGTAAAAAGTTTAAACATCTTGGTTCTCACATATGTCGCCTCCTCAAGGGAAAACTGTGAAGGACTACGAGTACAAGTTTTGCTCTAGTCAAGTCAACCAATAGTATGGGCTATACCATCTCTATCAAAACTGCTCTTGAGACTCTACTCGGCGTCTTATATCAATATCCTCGATAAATCACATACAATTCTAACTCCCTTCTCATCATCCCAATGACCTCTAAAGATTCTAGCGGTCCTACTATATGACCTCAAGTAAACATTCCAATCTTAAGTTTCTCGATGGTTAAAATATTATTAACAACTTTCTGCAACCGGTATCTAACCGCAGCTACAAAACATTTCTGAAATCAATCTTTGGAAAAAGTAGGGTAACTGTCAGGGCTACGCATGGGTGATGATCAGTCGTAATACCAAGTTAATTCTCTACTAGTAGAAGGATACCCAGAAGGTCTCATACCCTAGCCAGCTGTGGGCTTTTAAACTGGACCGACGTCACTCGACCTCTTACTCATTAGTCATATACATGGCAACATCAAGGCCATAATTCATGGATCGCTCCCTGATAGCGGATTCCACCGGACTGGCGTCACCCAGCCTCTTATTATCAAATCCATGGCAACATCAAGGCCACAAGTAGTTGCTGGACCGTGCGTTACTCGGCCAATTATGCAAATTAATTCCCTCCTATCTATCACTGGAACGGATGTTACTCTGAATTCCCCAAGCATATGCTTGTTGATAGGTTTACATAAAAACACCCTTACTTCCGGATCAACCATGGAAGTAGGTCACAATGGGGGTTGACCGCTGTCAACTGACTTTGAATATTAAATATAATACTTTGAAATCACGACCTTGGAGTTTGGTAAAATATACTAGTTCTGATAATTGAGAAACCCAAAACATAACTATTTTCGATGAAAGAGGCAAGTGAACTCATAGGTTTACTTCCAGGGATGGATTCCCAATTTTTTAATAAGTTAAAGGACAATTATTAGCATTTGAAATCATTTAATAAATCTAACCAAAATAGTTGGGAACCCCTACTATAATCAATTAAACTTTCTGTAAGTCAGAAAACAATTTAAATAACTATTGGAACCTTACGTAATATTTAAATAAGGTTCTATGATTTTTAAATCATGTTTGAAATATTTAATAAATATTCAAATAATAATTATTGAATTACTATTCAAAAAATCCGTACTTAAATGAATATTCAAAATAATATTCACTTAATTAAATAAATGCCCAAAAAATATTTAGAATAATATCATTTTAAATTTATCTCACCTTAAATATCCAAGATATAATATCGGAATATTTAATCAATAATTGAAATATAATTGTCCCTGGAAACCTCCAGCTTTATATGACAGTGATTCGTAACAAAATAATACGTTGACTCCCGGTCTAAGTTTAAAACATGATTCACATGCTCTATTCTAAGAGCCTTCACAAAACACGGCTTATAACTATCATAACGTAGCTTATAAACCAATCACAATTTACGAGGTTCAAGTACAACAACAATATTATATTTTCAAAATATAACCGTAAGCATTTGAAAGCTTATACGATAAGTAAAACAATTCGTGCATTTGTAGCAGTCATATCGCAACAACAACAGTTTAAAAATATAGTCGAATGCTAGAGTTTCGGGTTTTCAGAAACTTGCACGATACTTGGAACAAAGAGCATACATAAATATTTGAACCAAGTATTATACGTTTGAAAATATACCAACTCTGAACAATAGAGTAATGGTTAGTAAACTTGCCTGGAAATCCCGAAGTAGCAGTAAGTCTCGGGTTGGTCCGGTAATCTAGAATCAACACAAGGTTCAAGATTAATAACTTAAACGCTTTCTGTAACGCCCCAAATCCGGGGTCAAAGGATTTGGTCGTCACACTGCATCCTCAATTCCAACAACCTGTTTAATATTAAATCAACACAATAATAACATCTGCGACCCCAACTCTACCAAGAATCTTTAAAGGTTATAGTGCTAGAAACAAGAATCCAAAATTCCATTACATAAAATTTTCTTCTTTACAACCATTCTCTTTACATACAATCTAAAACACAAGTATAACTTCGATAAGAAGTATACCAGGCAACAATCTTATACAATATAATATTTAATAGAAATCAACTTTATACAAACCTATCACTAGCTCCAAATACTCTGGATCAAAACGTCTTTACGATAATATCCTTTCACATCTCTGACCAGCTACGCGGACAACTCCCGCCAATATACCTTCTTACTGAAAGGCTAAAATATATAAAGAAAGCAAGTATGAGCGAAAGAATTGCTCAACAAGTACATTATCAAGTATAATATGAAAAGTTTCCAAAATAAACATTGGATTTTCAAATAAACAAGCCTCTGGTTAAAACATTTGTAATCTCTAAAATTCTCAAATCAAGTTTGGTAATTTACCAGAATTTCTCATTCAGCTTTTAGCAACTGAATAGTTTAAAACACGAAAAAATTTATATTGGTCGTCACGGTTACCCGAACAACAATAACTACAATAGTATGTAAAAAATATGAAATAAATATAACTCATACGTCTTCAAGACCATAGTTTGAACAAAAATACTAGTTTTGAAGATAACAGTTCTATTCACAACATTTTCTGAAACCAACAACTCTGGAAGGGTAGAATAATCAAGGAGTAAGAATGAGCTAACGCGCTCGACCATGGAATAAAGAACATACTTCAAGACTTCAATATGGTACCGACTGAATATGCGGTATGAATAAAACTCATCAAGATAGATATCTCACGACTGCCAATGGAATCAAGGAAGTGGATTTGACTATATGAAATCTGATATACTAAGAGTAAGTGGTTTCAGCAAGATCGAAACCCCTTCTTATTAATCAACGAACCAACAACTACAAGCAAACGAATCAACCTGAATATCAGGTTATAACTCACCAATACGGAACATATGAACGAAATCAATCTCATATATAAGAGGTGATATTAGAATTGGATTTTTATAATTTTATAAATCACAATGGTTGTGTTGCTGATCAGTCACGCATCAACCCCGAACTTGCTTATTGCAAAGTCCTCCACTAGGATCCCTGGCCAATCTGGGCCTTAAGTTATTCCAACCACGAATCTGGTCGGACCATTATTGGTCCATTAAAAAAACATTCCAATTCTATATTATATACGTCTGGTGTCAGTACAATTGACAACCTTACTTCAACAATCAGGTGTCGGAAGGATCGACAACCTTAATACAACAATCGCTGGAAAACTCACGTTCCAGGAAACAATTCAACTATGAAGAATCCATCTAGGAATAACAATATAATCTAGTATCGACGAGATCGACACAATATTGGGAGGTGCACATGAAAAGCGATAATATAATAAACATCGACGAGATCGATGCAACAACTGGGATAATAATGAAGAATACACAATAACATGCTCGACTAGATTAAGTCTGATATGAAACATGCATTATGACATCAACAGAAATTACAACAGCTCAATATAGGGTAGGGTTCAAAGAACTGGCTCTAGATGGCCTCAACAGTACAAATTATCACATTATGGAATAATTAGTTAAGATTCACCGATTTGGTAAGTGACAAGAAAGTCAAGTTCGATTTTAAGGAAAATTCAAGGTGAAGTTTATAATCAGGGAAAACAAGGGTTTACTGACTTCTGACAGAAATAGTTTAAGTCCTTCGAACATATACTTATAATAGATAAGCCTTATATTTGAAGGAAATAAACTAAATCATGCACAACATATATGAATTCGAATCAGGGACTGGATCAGATAATCTTATTAACAAGAAATGATAATAATACTTGCATAGGTGCAATATGAAAAATAGAATACTTGTAGAACAAGTACCACAACTTCAGAATTTAAAATAACATTTTACCCTCATCGGGTTCACAAGTTCCCACTCATCTACGGTTGGCAACATCCCAACCTAATATTTTTAAATCAAGATTTTTGAAAGAAAGCCTTAGTATACGGCCCATAACTATCTTTTAAATCGTTTCAATACAATAATTATATTTTTCCAATCAACATGGAAATATGAATCTAAACTCAAAAGGTATAAAAGAATACTCGTCAATTTACGAGATTAAATCATACTTACAATTCAATGCAAAGGAATCGACATTTGGAAAATTCAGTGAAAAGTATTCAACTTGTATAATAATAATTCAAGATAACATCACTCAATAATATGTGAAAGGAATAGACACTTGCCTCCGGTCCTTAGCTATTCGTAAGGCTGAGATAATACGATTCCCTCCTTCTTCTGTCTTATCGCATGATTCTCTCTTTCCGTCCTTCTTCGATCTAACGCTCTTGTGTATACCACTAATTTGATCCTACTGTTTTGAATCCACGCATCTGCCTCGATAGTCAAACATGAGACGGTACTTTAGTCTTCAGAGTATGATATATTTTCATATTCCATAAACGATTGCAACTTAACCCCGACGCACTTACTAATCTTACCGATATCTCTGTTGGAAGAAAATACTTGCAAATGTCCTCTACGGGTGTTCACGTTCCCTTGGTGTTAAATCGCCTCGCAAATAACCCAATCATTCGTAAACAATACCTCATCATTCTCCGACATCTTTCATTTAACATACTTCGATAATCTAACTCGTCTCGTCCAATAGCCTCTGTTACATAGATAACCATATTTCAATTGATAGAATAATCACGATTAATTAAATAAACAACTCACGTATCACGTTCGTCGAAAATCTCTATACTATAAAAGTCAACATCTAAGTCAACGGTCTCATAAATCTCATTTTCTAACCATATTGACCAATTTATGTTCTAACTACCCCTCGTGATAATATTAGACACGACCAAAATATTTAAACAAGTCTCAGCACAATTATTCGTATTTATGACTCAGTAACCAGATAATCCCCGTATTTCACGTAACACACATTGTCATTTAATTGCGATAAATAATTCACATAAGTCTCGTAACGTCCAAGAAATAATTTTAGAAAAATATTTGACTCTCATTTGAAAGGAATTAAACCTCGAAATATTTTTAGATCAAAAATCGGATCATTTATCCCAATATAAAGATTTAAAAACAATTTAATCAATTAATATAAAATTAATTGACAATTTCCAAACACTCAAACCTTTTTTAAATAAATAAACCAAGCTAGAAAATATTTAAACTTAATTTAAATTAATTAAATCTAATTAATAATTAATTATTAAGAATTAACTGATTAAAAGAATTAATCAATTAATTAAACAAATTAATTATTAATCAAAATAATTAAAATATTTAAATTTAATCAGTTTTCGATTTTAAATAAATATCTATAAATTTATAAAATTTTCTGAATAATAAAATGTATTTTTAAATCAAAAATATGATTTTTAGAATTTTTTAAAACAATTTTCGATTTATTTTTAAAATAAATCCCAGAAACACTATTCACGAAAATCAATTAGGGCAAACTGGATCAAAACCGGGTCAGAAAACGGGTTGCCAAGAACAGAAACGAGTCGCCAAGAACAACCCGCCGGAATCTGGGTTTTTCCAGAATCCGACCGGCGTCCGGCCACCAGATTCCGTCCATGGCTTAAAACACACCAAAACTTATCATTCTTTGAGGGCTTTTGCTCAGAATTTCACAACAAACACAACCAACACAAACACAAGCCTGAAACAAGCCGGAATCGGTCTAAAAATCCGGTCAAAACCATCGGGTTCGATTTTCCGGCCAAAACTACGATCTACCAATTCTGTACATGAAATCGAACGTTCTTGATGTTAAAATGATCCTTAAAACATATACAATCAAAGCCCTCTATCAAATATCATGAACAATCAACAATAAGAACAGACCATTCAAAAGTAAAATTAGGTTAAAAACCCAAAATCGAATTTGTCAAATTCGAACATAAACATGAAATTAAAACATGGATTCCTACTAAATAGAACCCTAGGAACATGCTGGAAGCAATCAATTGAACGGAGAATCAATAGAAATGAAATCCCCAATTTTAATATAAACCTTAATTTAATTCGAAATTTCAAAAATTCATATCAAATGGAAAAATTACCAGATGATGATACGGTTTGAAGATTCTGAAACTAGAGATCAAGAGCTTTGATTTGATTACTTGAACTTGAGATTTGGATTCCAATAACATTTTCAAAATTGAGTTGATCTTCAAGAACACGAAGAACACGGTTCGGGGATTTTTATATTTTTGTATATATGTACTACGGATTATACGAAGGATAATGTACGATTCATCTTTTTATACTTAGTGGGAAATAATACCCCAAACGACATTTTTGGATCGATATAGATCCATTGGATCGCTTTAATCTTTAATAAAGTAAAATACACGTTTTACGAGGTGATAGTTATCCACAAGGATTGATAACTATCCATATCAATACATGTCATTAATATCATGAATGCTCAAGAATACTAGGGCTATAACAGATGTATTATTGATACGAACGATATATAAATTGCCCTAAACAATTAGGGTACAAAATAATTTTCTTTTCGATAATTAAAATAAAACGAAATAGAATGACATCCTCTTAAAATAATTTCTAATCACCACAAATATTCATATAGCATTTCGAGGTCACATATTCAACCATTTAACGAATAACTCAACGCATTTAAACAGATAAAACATTTAATAAATTTTGATATGAAAATAAAATTTTATTTAACATTATATATTAATACGTAATTTTCCCGGATCTTACATCCTTCCCTCCTTAAAAGGATTCTGTCCTCAGAATCAGCTCGTACAAACGTATGTGGATACTTTTCCAACATCTCACTCTCACATTCCTAGGTTGACTCTTCAACCTTAGGATTCCTCCACCAAACTCTTACTACTTCGACTGTTTTATTACTTAACACTTTCTCATACCGACTTAATATCTTAATCAGTTACTCAACATAGAACAAATTTAACTAAATCTCTGTGGGTTCATATTCTATGCAATACATTATGAATACACTACATATGGACTGGTAAGCAAACTTGTACGCAACATTCCCAACACGCAGTAGATCGACGTAAGGTAGCATTTCAAAATCGTCATAGTAACTGTTGTTGTAAAGGAATTTAATCAATGGTAAATGATCCTTCCAATTACCTTCAAAATTTAGTGCACAACCATGGATGGTCTCCTCATTCTGACCGTCTGTCTGAATTCTTGAATTAAGTCGCGGATCTCTGTCAGATACAATTGAACCCGTCATTCCATGTCGTACTACTATCTCATTCAAATAGAGATGAACGAACTCATCCAATGAATATCTCTCGTTAATCTGTCAATAATAAATCAAATAATATCATGATTAGCTTTAGGCCTTGGCAAGTCTACTACAAAGTCTATCTTAATATGTTTCCACTCCCATTCAGGAATCTCTTTAGTTGTAATCGTCTACTATATTTCTGTTATTCTGTCTTCATTTTCTAGCATCTCAAGTACTTAGATACTCACCAACATTAATATTTTTTTAAATCTCTTATATATCCTTGCATTTCCTTCTTATCCCTTATACTTTCTCGTTCCCTCCTGTAATTACATCCATTTCTTTTTCCATAATTCTTTCCTTAAGGTGGCCCTTTCTCTTTGATCAATTCTGGTTGAATCTTAATTTCAGTTATTTCTTCTAGTTAATCTCTTGTTATTATAACCTTAAAGCTCCATCATTTCCAATTCTTGTACCGAAGATATTTACATCTTTAATCTTGCTTTACTATTTATAAAGTCAGCCATCCATATTCTTTGGTCAATTATATCTACCTCCAATATAGCTAACAACTGCTTTCAACGATCACATACTTTCTGTACCAATGTAAAATAAATATTCAGTTTAAAACAACCACTCATTTCCTTGTTCATTGTCCTTAAATCCTTGTTAAAACCTCTTCATTCTCTTTTCCTTGTTATCAATAAAGTGAGAAATACACATTAACAACTCGGTGACTTAGCTTCATATCTTTAAAATTGTTCTACTTAGTTCCAAGAACTTAATTGATCTCCATCTGATTTCCCAAATAATTCAGAAGATACATTCGCAGTAACACTCAGGACACCTTTTCCAGGGTACCATCTCATTTCCCAAATAACTTGATCAAATCGACATCATCTTGATTCTCATTCTATACATCCACGTTGACTGGTAAAATCTACCTTAACTATAGTGAGCAAAAGACTTGCAACCATATCATGTAATCCTGAAGCATTCAAAGATCATATCATTTTCCATTATTACCCTAACATCGAATTTAGAAGTTCTTCTCATTGAGACAAAAATCTATTATGTCCATTTTCCACAACCTGGGATAACATCAGCACAATTGCACATTTTTCCCAATTTCCAATCAACTCTTGAATTACCTAACTAACGTAAATGGTTACTGAGGCTTCATAGCGCGTCGTTTCTTCAAATATTATTTCATCTTCAAATACTGTCGTTTCTGTCAAATAAAATTTGATCCATTCTTCCACATCATAACGTTAATCGATAAAGAGAGAACAACTGGCTGTGTTATATGTTACTAGTATTCTAATCGCATCGTGATCCGCTTTCGCTCGTGGTAATTCAATCGCAAATTCTTTGTTCATTATGGTAAGGTAAATTCCTTCCAACCTGGTGGCATACCTTCAAGATTATTAGAGGCAACAAGATTCATGATATTTTGAAGTGAAAAGGTTCTGCATCATAGCAAATGTCCCACAATTGTGGTTACCAAATTTACATATTCTAAAGCGAACATTATTGGAATTAATAGAATCACTGAGAGATCAATTCGATCACATGAACTCAATGTTGTGTGTCTTAATTAAGACATTACTAAAGGTTATTAGCCTTCTTGTATTGCACAACACACAAGTGACGGCGTCCCATCAGACTTCTATCACATAGACAAATAGTCCTTGTGTCCCCTATAAATAGGGTTGTTTGTCTCAGTTGGAGTAGAGAAATATGAAAGAAATTTAAAGTCAAAGTAACAACCAAGGCCTTTCGATAAGAAATCTCAGATACACACCTTGGATTGGAACTGAGTAAATTCCCAAAGGTGTTACTTCAGAAAAGAGGAATAACCAGAAAAGAAAGTATCGAACAAAAAGTGTTCCATTACAATTAGAGTTATCCACCCCTGAAGAATGAAGGAGTTGGAATTCAAATAACATATTTTCAACAGGCCTCAAATTTTATTTTTTTTAAATAGGTATCACAACAACCTCTGATGCAATTGCAAACATGATTGATCAAAAGTATCAAATACAAAGTCAAAAGGTGGTATATATTCACCAACACAAGTTTCGCTTAAAGGAATGTCGAATATTTCATTAGGATGGAAAGGTATTACCAAGGTCTCCACATATGCCTCCTCTCTCGACTCCTTTGATAGCTCGTTATTCGATTCTAAGCCCTTCTTTTTCCACGTCGTAAAGTTATCAATATCGTACGTTTGTCATCGACTCGTAATAATCCTTGAAGATTCCGCCGTAGACATCTACCATCATAAGAAGTTCTATCCATCTTAGCACAATCATCTTAATCGAATACCCCTATCTTAACTCACTCATTGGTACTATACCCAACAGTCCAAAACGAACTCTAAATGAGCTCTGACGTTCCGTATATAACTATACACACTCCTACACACTCTCGCTTCTAGTTTTACTATAACCCTGCTCTGATACCAACCTGTAACGCCCCAAATCCGGGGTCAAAGGATTTAGTCGTCACACTGCATCCTCAATTCCAACAACCTGTTTAATATTAAATCAACACAATAATAACATCTGCGACCCCAACTCAACCAAGAATCTTTAAAGGTTATAGTGTTAGAAACAAGAATAAAAAATTCCATTACATAAAATTTTCTTCTTTACAACCATTCTCTTTACATACAATCTAAAACACTAGTATAACTTCGATAAGAAGTATACCAGGCAACAATCTTATACACTATAATATTTAATAGAAATCAACTTTATACAAACCTATCACTAGCTCCAAATACTCTGGATCAAAATGTCTTTACGATAATATCCTTTAACATCTCTGACCAGCTACGCGGATAACTCTCGCCAATATACCTTCTTACTGAAAGGCTAAAATATATAAAGAAAGCAAGTATGAGCGAAAGAATTGCTCAACAAGTGTATTATCAAGTATAATATGAAAAGTTTCCAAAATAAACTTTGGATTTTCAAATAAACAAGCCTCTGGTTAAAACATTTGTAATCTCTAAAATTCTCAAATCAAGTTTGGTAATTTACCACAATTTCTCATTCAGCTTTTAGCAACTGAATAGTTTAAAACACGAAAAAATTTATATTGGTCGTCACGGTTACCCGAACAACAATAACTACAATAGTATGTAGAAATTATGAAATAAATATAACTCATACGTCTTCCAGACCATAGTTTGAACAAAAATACTAGTTTTGAAGATAACAGTTCTATTCACAACATTTTCTGAAACCAACAACTCTGGAAGGGTAGAATAATCAAGGAGTAAGAATGAGCTAACGCGCTCGACCATGGAATAAAGAACGTACTTCAAGACTTCAATATGGTACCGACTGAATATGCGTTATGAATAAAACTCATCAAGATAGATATCTCACGACTGCCAATGGAATCAAGGAAGTGGATTTGACTATATGAAATCCGATATACTAAGAGTAAGTGGTTTCAGCAAGATCGAAACCCCTTCTTATTAATCAACGAACCAACAACTACAAGCAAACGAATCAACCTGAATATCAGGTTATAACTCACCAGTACGGAACATATGAACGAAATCAATCTCATATATAATAGGTAATATTAGAATTGGATTTTTCTAATTTTATAAATCACAAAGGTTGTGCTGCTGATCAGTCACGCATCAACCCCGGACTTGCTTATTGCAAAGTCCTCCACTAGGATCCTTGGCCAATCTGGGCCTTAAGTTATTCTGACCACGAATCTGGTCCGACCATTATTGGTCCATTAAAAAAACATTCCAATTCTATATTATATACGTCAGGTGTCAGTACAATTGACAACCTTACTTCAACAATCAGGTGTCGGAAGGATCGACAACCTTAATACAATAATCACTTGAAAACTCACGTTCCAGGAAACAATTCAACTATGAAGAATCCATCAAGGAATAACACTATAATCTAGTATCGACGAGATCGGCACAATATTGGGAGGTGCACATGAAAAGCAACAATATAATAAACATCGACGAGATCGATGCAACAACTGGGATAATAATGAAGAATACACAATAACATGCTCGACAAGATTAAGTCTGATATGAAACAGGTATTATGACATCAACAGAAATTGCAAAAGCTCAATATAGGGTAGGGTTCAAAGAACTGGCTCTAGATGGCCTCAACAGTACAAATTATCACATTATGGAAGAATTAGTTAAGATTCACCAATTTGGTAAGTGACAAGGAAGTCAAATTCGAGTTTAAGGAAAATTCAAGGTGAAGTTTATAATCAGGGAAAACAAGGGTTTACTGACTTCTGACAGAAATAGTTTAAGTTCTTCGAACATATACTTATAATAGATAAGCCTTATATTTGAAGGAAATAAACTAAATCATGCACAACATATATGAATTCGAATCAGGGACTGGATCAGATAATCGCATTAACAAGAAATGATAATAATACTTGCATAGGTGCAAGATGAAAAATAGAATACTTGTAGAACAAGTACCACAACTTCAGAATTTAAAATAACATTTTACCCTCATCGGGTTCACAAGTTCCCACTCATCTAGGGTTGGCAACATCCCAACCTAATATTTTTAAATCAAGATTTTTGAAAGAAAGCCTTAGTATACGACCCATAACTATCTTTTAAATCGTTTCAATACAATAATTATATTTTTCCAATCAACATGGAAATATGAATCTAAACTCAAAAGGTATAAAAGAATACTCGTCAATTTACGAGATTAAATCATACTTACAATTCAATTCAAAGGAATCGACATTTGGAAAATTCAGTGAAAAGTATTCAACTTGTATAATAATAATTCAAGATAACATCACTCAATAATATGTGAAAGGAATAGACACTTGCCTCCGGTCCTTAGCTATTTCGTAAGGCTGAGATAATACGATTCCCTCCTTGTTCTGTCTTATCGCACGATTCTCTCTTTCCGTCCTTCTTCGATCTAACGCTCTTGTGTATACAACTAATTTGATCCTACTGTTTTGAATCCACGCATCTGCCTCGATAGCCAAACATGAGACGGTACTTTAGTCTTCAGAGTATGATATATTTTCATATTCCATAAACGATTGCAACTTAACCCCGACGCACTTACTAATCTTACCGATATCTCTGTTGGAAGAAAATACTTGCAAATGTCCTCTACGAGTGTTGACGTTCTGTTGGTCCCCGTGTATTGCAGAAGGGGGGGGGGATGAATGCAATACTGATAAAATTCAATCTCAATTTCAACAACCAAAACTAAGATTTAACGTTATCAGTAATATGTATGCATTCACAAACAGTATAGTCTAAAGACAAGTTTCACAAAATAAATGTTTTTATTTATTTTGCAAAGTGTTGCTACAACCTCAAGATAGAATTCTTGAGCTTCGGTTTTCTTCAAGACACTTACTTGCTTGCATTCACATCACACCTAGAATGAATTGATAGTCTAAGTATAAAACTAATCCTATCACTGTCAACACGGGTTTGTGAAGCTGCTGTCATTATCAAGTGGCAACTTCTTACAAAATGTCTACCCATGTGACTTTCCTAAATTGCTAACATGTCAGATATACATAACAAAGAAGGCAACCTAGATTCATTCTATTTCCAGCTAAAACAATTCAGCAAATAGAGACTTGACCTTGCTCTTGAATTGATTCGCTTTTGTTTTGTAGTGCTTGAAGCTTCTGTCGTAGTCTTGCAGACTTGGTGCAGTTTAGGGATACTGCAACACGCCTGTTTCTTGAACATTGAAACTATCACGGGATTTGACTGAGAAGATACCTAGAACAAGGATCTTTCTCGAGACAGTTACTTTTGCCGCAAAGTTTGATGTCACAGGAATGTTCTTTTGGTGACATTATGAGTTCCCCGCACAGAGTGTTGTCGAGGGCTAAAGTTGATGTCGCGTAGTCTTCCGCCAATGTTGCTGTCAGAGTGAATATGCTGTCGTGACTTGCAACATTCTGTCTTCTTGTAATCTTACTGTCAATGCTTATGACAGTAACCTTTATTCATGCTGTCATCTAATATTGCTACAACCTCAAGATAGAATTCTTGAGCTTCGGTTTTCTTCAAGACACTTACTTGCTTGCATTCACATCACACCTAGAATGAATTGATAGTCTAAGTATAAAACTAATCCTATCACTGTCAACACGGGTTTGTGAAGCTGCTGTCATTATCAAGTGGCAACTTCTTACAAAATGTCTACCCATGTGACTTTCCTAAATTGCTAACATGTCAGATATACATAACAAAGAAGGCAACCTAGATTCATTCTATTTCCAGCTAAAACAATTCAGCAAATAGAGACTTGACCTTGCTCTTGAATTGATTCGCTTTTGTTTTGTAGTGCTTGAAGCTTCTGTCGTAGTCTTGCAGACTTGGTGCAGTTTAGGGATACTGCAACACGCCTGTTTCTTGAACATTGAAACTATCACGGGATTTGACTGAGAAGATACCTAGAACAAGGATCTTTCTCGAGACAGTTACTTTTGCCGCAAAGTTTGATGTCACAGGAATGTTCTTTTGGTGACATTATGAGTTCCCCGCACAGAGTGCTGTCGAGGGCTAAAGTTGATGTCGCGTAGTCTTCCGCCAATGTTGCTGTCAGAGTGAATATGCTGTCGTGACTTGCAACATTCTGTCTTCTTGTA
The DNA here is from genome assembly GCA_030848705.1 of Heracleum sosnowskyi. Classification (NCBI taxonomy): domain Eukaryota; kingdom Viridiplantae; phylum Streptophyta; class Magnoliopsida; order Apiales; family Apiaceae; genus Heracleum; species Heracleum sosnowskyi. The sequence continues at coordinate 69,978,072 of CM061240.1, forward strand.
ATCTTACTGTCAATGCTTATGACATTAACCTTTATTCATGTTGTCATCTAATATGCATTCTTTGAAGCTTAAACACAGCAAGTGAACTTCTTCCAAATTACACAACTAAAATGACATTGCATACTGATTACAAGAACATGCTTTGGCTGTGATAGTATGTTCTACTTAATTAAAAATTAAGTACATACAAGGTTTAGTTGTTTCTATTGCTAACAACCATAAATCCCAACAATCTCCCCCAATTTGTTTTTATGGATAATAATAACAAATTTACAATATATGCTGACAACTTAACTAACAAGATCAGAATGGATTAAGAATTTTTACTTAGCTTGAGATTTCCTCTTCTGTCTTGCTACATCCTCTCTTTTGAGAGCTTCTACCAAGCAGCCTCTTAGACCTTCTACAAGAGAGATTTCAGCAGGAGTGACTGCAGCATCTTCTATTTCTTCAATGATCCTCATGATAGTAGGAGAGATAAGAGAATTAGCATCCCTGAGATTCATCCATTGCTCTTGATCATATGGATAGCTTCTGAAGTGGAGTTCTTCATGAATGAGCTTGAATCTACTTCCAGGATAAGCATTGAGAGACATCCTCCTTTGCTTGTCCAGCTTTGAACATTCTCCTTTTCTCCTTTCCAATATTTCCTCTATCTCATCAGAACAAATCTGCTCCAAGGGATGAATTGATCCAGCTACCATATACTGTAAATCCTTCAGAATAGTTGTTTTTAGCTTGTGCAAGCTGCAAACGTAGATTTCTTCCTTTAGGTACTTGATTCTTAAGGGATTTTCCAGCATACGTGTTTGATAATTTGGAGCTTCACTTTCTGCCTTGTTGGCAGTCTTGCATCTTTCCAGGAGTTCAGCTTCCTTCTTATCAAGTTCTGACTGATATTGAGAATATTGAGAAGAGTCAGGTCTTTTGCTTGGCTTGGGTTGCCCTTCCTGAGTTGGTTGGGTTTGCCCTTCTTCTGTGGGTAAATCATCAAACTCATAGTACCAGTGATATGGTATAGGAGAAGCTGGTAGATCAGTTAAAATATCAGCATCATCAAAATCTGCAAAATTGTAGCCAAATTTCTGATAGAACTCAGCATCCCTATCAGCCTGATATTTCAGAATATATTCCATGACAGACTCTGGGACATTTTCATAGCTCTCCAACAACTCTACCATTCTTTCCAGGTAGAAGAAGTCAATTCTCCTTTTATCTATGGTTATCGTTCTACCACTGGTTGATGTGGCTTCCAGATAGAAGTCCTTATTAACCTTGGCAGATCTTGATTCTTCCCACCACAGAATGTACTCAGTGACCTCTTGATTTGCATCCAGCTTAACCTCAACACTCTTGATTTCTTTAGATTGCATCTGTTGTATCTTAAGATTGTTAGGAGGTACTGATTGAATTGGCTTCTTAAGATTCCTGCCAAATCCAGTGGCCTTTTCCTTTCCTGAGTACTTGTGCTTTCCTTCAGGTTTCTGTCTAGAAAACCATGCTTTTGCTTTAGCTTTCAGTCTTTTGGGCTTGACAATAGCTTTGGCTTCATCCTTGACAGAACCTTCCTTGACAATACCTTTGTCGACAACATCTTCCATGACAGCATCTTCTATGACAGTTTCCTTGTCGACAGTATCTTTGGTGACAACATCTTTTTCTGCATTTATGCAGTCAATAGCACATCTAAGAATGCTTGCCTCCAAAGCTTCCAGTATTCTTGGCTCCTCTTCATCTGTTGCATCAGCATCTTTCTTTTCTTGACTAGGAGTTTCTTCATTGCCTTCATTCTGAGATTGAATACCAGTATTCCCAGAATTACTTCCACCAGCATTACCTGCATTTCCAGAAGCTTCACCACCTCCAATCTCATCATCATCATCATCTTGAAAAGGAATATCATAGAGGCAGCTTCCACCTTGATCAACTCTTTTGGCATTGGCTCTAGTGATTAACTCCTTCACTCTAGCTCCCAGTGCCTTGTCTCTCAACACCAGCATTTTGTAGATCTCTTGAACAGGAAAGACTCTTCCTGGATTGGCATTTGAGCTGAGTATTCCATATAACACTTTCAGAATTGTCTTAGTTTGCATCCTGGATGGACTGATCAAATTCATGTAGTTGTTCCTTCTTGTGCCATCCTTTGTAGTAGATCTGTAGAAAACACATGGTGGATTTTTGTAGACTTCAGGTAGCTTCTGTGTGATCATGTTCTGGATTTGCATATTCAATGTTTCATTGAATGGTGTTTGAGTTGCCTTGATCTTTCCCTTCATAGCACACAACAACTTTGCTGGCAGACTCTGAAATAACTTCATTGTGATGAAATAAGATATGCCAGAAGTGAAATAGATACTTACAGCCCATCTTTTCTCATCATTCACCATTACACTAACACTGATGATTTGATCCTTTAACAGTTTTGTGGTGTTGGTTGGACTATTGCTTGGTGCATTCAGTGCTTCTTCTACCACACTGCTAAATTCAGTGTCATGATTGTGTAATGTGCTCTCCCTGTAATTCACCATTATAGTATTGGCTTCTTCTTGATCAAACTCAGCACCATTGGACCAAGTATTTCCCTTATGGATGGATTCAGGCAGTTTCCCTTTACCTTTCCCAAGCTTGTTTTGTTCTTCCATTTCTCTCCATCTTTTCTGTAGAGCAGTTTCTTGAGTTGCTAAAGTTGGTTCTCTAATTGTCACAGGAGGTAGAATTGGGTGTCTAGATGCAGGTCTTCTTTGCATTGCATCTTGAGTTGCCTTAGACATTAACACCTTTTCACCATCCAAGTCAACTTCAACAAGATCTTCAGCTTTATCCTTTGGTTGTCCACTGCTTGGTTTGACTTGCTCCCCTTTGTCATTTCTTCACTCTTGATTCCAGAAACTTGTTTTGATCCCCTTTGGTCTTCACAGTTACTGGCTCCCCCTGAGTTCCACCTGATTCTTGAATAGATATTGATTCTGATCTTGCTACCTTCTCCCCCTTAGTTGAGTTGGCAGCTACTAGGTCAGTAAGGAACTGGATAAAGAGCTGAGTAGCAGCAAAACCATCAACCACCAGTTGAGAGAGAGAGTCCAGTTTGGAGTCCAAGGTAGCACACTGTCCTTCCAGAGCTTCAATCCTGTTACCAAAATTTGCAGAGGGGCCACCATTCCTTAACCTTCTTGGAGGGGAAGGGAAAGAAAGGGGTTTGGAGGCTATGGGGGTTCTCACACTCTCAGGGTGTTTTTGAGTGATCTCATCACTCCTCACTGTTTGACTCTCAAGGCCTAATGCCTGAATAGTGTGGGCTCCCTCAAGATCTCTCTGGACATGCTCAAGTCCCTCTCCTTTTGCCAGCTCATTTGGCTGCCTCTCATTTTTATGCTCACCTCTCTTTTCATTTATCTCTCTTTTCTTTTGCACATCCTCACTCAACCTAAATGCATGGGTATGAGCAGTACTAACATGCATGGAAGTAGAAGATTTAGAATGTACCTTCAAGAGTTTGGAAAGAGGTAGGTCATCATCAGAGGCATCCTCAATGGTTACAGCATCAAAATCTGGCTGAGAGGACTGGACAGCATCTTTGGCAGGATTGTTACTGTCAGCTTGAGCGTGGACAGCATGGTCTGTCATGACAGCATCTTTGGGAAGTGGAGGGACAGTAGGTTCTGTGTTGATAGTAGCTTTCTCTCCACCCATGACAGCAGCTGTGTCCAAGACAACAACATTTCCAGTGTCTTTGACAACAATAGAGGCTGTGACAGCATCTTCCTGAAGGTAAGATGCTCCTTGGAGTTCAGACAAAGTGTTGGTTGTTTCATTTTCTGGCAAAATACCACTTTGCCCTTGCTCAGTGTTTGGAGGAGTGGTATCCATTTCACTTTGAGAAATGGGTTCTTGTGGACCACTAGATGGGGGCTCATCCATGATTGGAGATGGATGATTAAAACCTGAAGGGTTGGGACTATACCCTTCTCTAGGTTGTGGAGAAGAAACAAAAGAATGTATAGGGAAGGAAGAAGGTGAAAGTGTAGCAGAGAGTGGGGGCTGATTCACAGGAGAAACATGTGAACCATCAATAGGAATAGAGAAATCCTCACTGTGCCCTAACTCACTATGTGTTTCTGCAAGTGGGGGTTCCTCAGGTTGTGAACCATGAGTTTGTTCAGACTCTGTACAGGGTGCCTTGGGAGACAGGCCAATTTCAATAGATGCACCTTGTTGAGAAGGCACATCTAGGGAGGTGTTTGAATCCCTTTCAGTAACCACAGTTTGTTGAGAAACTGCAGCTTGGCTAACAGTGGTTTTGGTCCTCCTAGCTCTCTTTTTCTTAGGCTCAGGGGAAACCACTAGGGGTTCTGTTTGACTATCTTCCTTATTTGCTGCACTAGGTGCAGTGTCTCCCTCTTGACTAACAGAGCTACCACCAACATCAGCTTCTAAGGGTCGTTTCCTGGATTCTTACAAGGCTTCTATTTGGGCTTTGGGAAGTCTAGAGAGCCTAGGCTGAGTGTATGGTGTTGAATGAGGGTTAACTGAATTTGGGTCTAATTCAGTTTCATTCGCAAGAGTGAAAGAGCCATAACCAGAGGGTAATGGAAAATCAAGGTTGGACACTTGATCAACCATGTGCTGAGTGAAACAAAGTGGAATATGTGCATTGAGATTCTGTGATGATAATAGAGTGTGTGTGTTCTTTTTCAAAATAGAGCAAGCCTCTAAATGAGGGGCATCATTATTAGAATCACAGAATGAGTTGATGCACATCATAAGAAAGCGAGGGTAGATTGATACCTTCTTACCTATGGCAGCCCTGAGGTGTGCCATTAGGAGAGATCCAACATTCACCTTGTATCCATGAACAAGAGAATGTGTCAGTTTCTTGATGTAGGAGGGTATTCCATTCCAGCCAGTGGACTTGGTAGAGAACACCTTGACCATCACATCAAAGATCATACTCCACTCCTTTCTCAGATGCTTCCTATCCATTTCACCAGACGGATACCATTTGGTTGTTCCCTCTTCGAGAATAGGGCCTGCATACCCAATCTTCAAGAAGAGCTTCTTGAGAGTGTCATCATTAGCAAGGTTAGCAAAATTTCGGCCTTCTTGAAGTCTAATTCCAAGAGCAGTGTTGATGACCTCAGCTGTAAGAATGTAGTGTTGCCCATTGAGTGTGAATCGAATAGATGGGTTTTCACCCTCTGTTTAAGCAACAGCAGTTTGCCAAAATGCCTCAATTCTGTCTAAGTCGAGAATGGTTGTTGAGGTAATGGCAGAACCAAGATAGGACTTGTTCAAGAAAAACACTAGTCCTTTGAAACTTTCACCAGCATCATTTGGGGAAAGGATGCCAGCAAAGTTTGTTTGAGAGAGAGTCTGTTTGGGGGCCATGGAGATTCAAGAAAAGAAGAAAGTAAGAAAGTAGCTTTTTGCTTGAAGAAAAGTATTTTGCCTTGAGTTTGATGAGAATGATATGTTTGAGTAACCGGGGAATAAATAGGGGTATCTCAAACGTTTGTGCACAAAAAGTGGATTTAAAGAACGTATCTTAACCCTCTCATATAACACGTGAGTTATTGCCCGTTATTCACTGTCAAACGTGGGATGAATATCCAATTTCAACGGTCCACTATTGTTTACAGTAACATGTGCGCTAGAAACAATCTGTCAGTGATAAGCGGTGGTGACAGTAGGTTGTGCGCGACAGCAACTATTCCACAAAAACTTGCTGTCACCGTTAAACATTTGAATGACAGTATTCTTTAGAAGTCTTGACAGAAAGTCTTTCCCTGCTGTCAAGAAGTTTGCTGTCAAGAGACACAAGACAGTATCCTTCTTAATGACAGTAACTTAGTTGGGGAATTGTTTCTGTCATGAACTTACCAGAATGCTTTATTCATAAACTTAACCTAAAAATAACAGAATATGGATTTAGCAATTTAATCTTTTGAACACAAATACTATGTAGTTAACACAGACGAAACAGAGACTCAATAAACACAACAGCAAGAAACTTTATTCTTATTAATAAAATCATTTAAAAATAGCATTGAGTACATCAGTTTATGATTCTATTAACTAATTCTAAGACTTCTTTCTTAATCTCCTCTTCAGTGCAACCTTCTTCCTTGAGAAGTGCCTGAAGTTCTTCCTCTTGAATCTTCCATTTTTCTTCTTCCTGTGCTTGAATGGCTTGAGACTGTTCATTTTCCTCATGAAGCAAGTCGTCAAGTTCATCAAACAGGGCTTCTTCTTCTTCACTAAGGGGAGAATCACACGAGACTTTTGGCCTGTACTCTATTCCTACTTTGTTTTCCATGATTTACTTTAAAACTGAGAGCAGACTGGTGAAACCTAAGGTTAATTTATAGGCAAACCGTCTAAGGATTAAAGTCTAATGGTCAACAGTAAGAGTACCCATACAACTACCACAAAAGTAATTAATGGTCGTGTCCTCCTTTAATCCTACAGATTTATGCAAAAAGAAGTGTGAAAGTCCAATGGAACAAATATTTATCTCTCAAACTAAGCAAATAACCACATTAATGTCATACAGGGTCTAAAAGTATGAGACTGGCAAAGAATACTGACATGTATAGTCAAATCAACACATGCTGTCACATAACAGACATAGACCAAGTAGACAGTAACTTCTCTTGACAGCAGGTTTGAAGGTGCTGTCATGAGCTTCAAAAAAAATTGGAAATTCAGAAAACTTAGTAAATCAACATACCAGATTCAGCATTCCCAATTCACTTACCAACCTGTTGAAGGTTGCTTCATCCAATGGCTTAGTGAAGATGTCAGCTAGTTGCTTGTCAGTTGGGTCATAGATCAGCTTCACAGTTCCTTGTTCAACATGCTCTCTGATAAAGTGATGCCTTATATCAATGTGCTTTGTCCTAGAGTGTTGAACTGGATTGTCTGAGATGGCTATGGCACTAGTGTCATCACAGTAAATAGGAATGTCTCTTAACACTAGACCATAATCCAGAAGTTGATTCTTCATCCATTGAATTTGTGCACAGCAACTGCCTGCAGCAATATATTCAGCTTCTGCAGTTGAGGTAGAAACTGAATGCTGCTTCTTGCTAAACCATGAGACCAATCTTCCACCAAGAAATTGACAGCTACCAGTAGTACTCTTTCTGTCAATCTTGCATCCAGCATAGTCTGAGTCTGAGTAACCAATTAGATCAAATCCAGTGTTCTTAGGATACCAAAGGCTTTGGATCACTTTGAAACCTTGCACAAAGACATGTAGCAAACATGATGTCAGGTCTGCTAGCAGTTAGGTATAGGAGAGATCCTACCATGCCTCTATAAGTGCTTGAGACAACTTTCTTTCCTTTAGGGTCAAGATCCAGACTAGTTGATGTGGACATTGGTGTCTTTGCAGGTGATGAATCTTCCAAGTTGAACTTTTTGAGAAGTTCCTTGATGTATTTAGCTTGACAAATGAAGATTCCATCAGGTTGTTGAAGAATTTGTAATCCCAGAAAGAATGACAATTCTCCCATCATACTCATCTCATATTTGTTACTCATGAGAGAGGAAAACTTCTCACACAGCTTCTCATTTGCAGAACCAAAAATGATGTCATCCACATAGATTTGTACCAGAATGATGTCCTTACCATGATTTTTGTAGAAAAGTGTCTTGTCCACAACTCCTCTAGTAAACTGATTTTCCAAAAGAAACGTGGAAAGTGTGACATACCAAGCCCTGGGTGCTTGCTTTAGTCCATACAAAGCCTTGAAGAGTTTGTACACAAAATCATACATTTCAGCATCCTCAAACCCTGGTGGCTGTTCAACATACACTTCTTCTTCCAACTCTCCATTTAGGAAGGCACTTTTGACATCCATCTGAAATACTTTGAAGTTGCAGTGTGCAGCATAGGCTAGAAAGATTCTTATAGCTTCAAGTCTTTCAACAGGTGCAAATGTCTCATCATAATCTATTCCTTCCTGTTGACAGTAACCTTTAGCCACTAGCCTTGCTTTGTTTCTTGTCACTGATCCATTTTCATCAAGCTTGTTTCTGAAAACCCATTTGGTCTCAATGACTGACTTTCCCTTAGGTCTTGGAACCAACTTTCATACATTGTTTCTTTCAAACTGATTTAGCTCTTCTTGCATGGCTATCACCCAGTCAGAATCCAACAATGCTTCATCAGTTGTCTTGGGTTCCATTTGGGACAGGAAGCATGAAAACATGCTGTCAGCAGAGACTTTGTTCCTTGTCCTTACTCCAGAAGGAGGGTCACCAATGATAAGGTCATTTGTGTGATCCTTGTTCCACTTGGTGATTCTGGGCAAGCTACTTGATTGTACAGGAACATTTGCTTCAGTTTGTTGAGTTGAATGCTCACCAATTCCATTGTCTTCACCATGTTCTTCATTGTCTCCAGAGTCATCACTGTTATGAATGTTAGAAGTTATGGTCTGTGACTGAGCTGGAGTTTGGTTGACAGTGATGGTATTGACAGTATCTATGTCAACTTCAAAAGTTTGAGTGAAGCTAGGTTCTTCATCAACGATTTCCTCAGCTTCCAAGTATCCTTGATTCTCAAATCTGAATGTCTGCATCTTTCCTTCTTCATGCAGTCCTGGAAACTTGGTTTCATCAAATGTGACATTAACACTTTCTTCAATAATCCTGTGTTCCATAACATAAACTCTGTAGGCAGTCCTTTATGTGCTGTAACCCATGAATAGTCCTTCAAATGCCTTGGTGTCAAATTTTCCTTTCTTCTCATGATTATCCTTCATCATAAAGCATTTGCTCCCAAACACATGAAAGTATTTGACAATAGGTTTCTTCCCAGTTAGCAGACAGTAAGGTGTACTTCCATGAGTTTTGTTAATCATGGTTCTGTTTTGAGTATAACAAACTGTGTTGGTAGCTTCAGCCCAGAAATATGTTGGCAGTTTGGCATCATGCAACATAGTTCTAGCTGCTTCAATAAGAGTCATGTTATTTCTTTCTACAACTCCATTCTGCTGTGGAGTCCTTGCAATAGAGAATTGTTGTACAATTCCTTCATCTTTACAGAAATTTCCAAGTGTTGCATTTCTGAATTCTGTACCATTGTCACTCCTCAAGATTTGGACTTTTGAGTTTGGAGTTCTATCAAGAACTCTGACTTGATCAATAATCACTTGAGCAGCTTCATCTTTGGATTCAAGAAATTTCACCCAAGTGTACCTTGAGTAATCATCCACCATTACTAAGGCATATCTCTTTTTGGCCATAGATGGTACATTGACTGGTCCAAAGAGATCCATGTGAATCAACTTGAGTGCTTCTATGTTGGTGTTCATTTGCTTGGACTTGTGCACATCTCTCCTTAGTTTGCCCATTTGACAATCTTCACACAGTCCTTCTTGACAGAATTCCTGTTGGGGCAAACCTCTCACTAACTCCTTCTTCATCAAAATATTCATTGTCTTGAAGTTGAGATGTGAGAGCTTCCTATGCCAAAGCATACTGTCACCAACAGTTGCTTTACTGTAAAAACAGTAAATTTTATCCTTCTTTGTTGAGTTTAAGTCAGCAACAAACAAGCTTCCTTTTCTGACCCCTTTTAAAGAGAGGCTCCCATCCTTCTTGTGATAGATGTTACACATCATCATATCAAAATCAACCTTGAATCCCCTGTCACTGAATTGGCTGACACTGAGTAGATTGTGCTTCAATCCATCCACAAGAGCAATGTCTTCAATGACAACATTTCCAATTTCCAGACAGCCATATCCCACTGTGTAACCCTTGCTGTTGTCTCTAAAGGTTATGATTGGGCCAGCTTTCTCTACATAGTGTGATAGCAGGGCTTTATCACCTGTCATGTGTCTTGAGCAACCACTGTCAATGATCCACATGACTTGATCTTTCTTCCTGCCCTTCAAAACAGAACGTGTTTAAGTTGCATATGGTACCCAATCCTTGTTGGGTCCTGCAGTTTTAGTGTCTCCTGAGTTTCTACTAGTCATAAAATCACAAGCATCATCAAAAACCTCCTGTTTGACTTCTCTTTTCACCCACTTAGGCTTATAATTGGACTTGATCCTTTTCTTAGTGGATGAAGCCTTTTTGCTGTTGCCAGCAGGCTCAGAAGTCTCAACAGTGTGCATGTATGAACATTTTTCAGTAGTGAGAATAGGTAAGTTAAAGCATGTACTCATGGCAGTGATCTTGCATGGCATACATTCAATGTTATTACAGACACTCATAGTTCTATGCATAAGGGGGGTTCTGTGTAAGTTACCATTGAGTTCAGTAGCATTGATCTTATCCTCAATTGGTTTCTTACAAACATGTGTTAAATGATGTGAAGATCCACAATTATTGCATAGTTTCCTAGAAGCACCTCCAACATTAGTGTATCCATTTCCTTTATTGACACCTACCTTACCATTCCTATTCTTAGACTTGGGAGTTACTGGATTGACAGTGTGTTCAGAAGTTGCTGTCGAACTTTCCTTGACAGTACCTTTTATTCCAACTGTTTTGACAGAAGGTTTGGAAGTTACTGTCTAGGAAACATTCTTGACAGAATCTTTGGAAGATTCTGTCTTGCCAACTGTGACATCATCTTTTGAACTTACTGTCTGATTGCTTGGTAAGTTTACTGTCTTGGGGATTGTGACAGTATCCTTTCCATCCTTGGATGTGCTGTCAACACCTTCATCCTCATCAAGAATTTCTTGTTTGATGAGCATGGCTTCTTCATCAAACTCAATTTCTGCAGCTTTGAAAATAGGAGTTTTAACCTTCTTGAGAATGGTGGGTTTGACAGCAGCATCTCCATAACAATCTTGAATCACAGTTTCCTTTCCAGGTCTTCTACCATATGAAAAACCTATACCAACTGTCTGATTTTCTGTATGCTTATCATTGTAATCCTGAACTATCTTTGATGAGTTTTTATAAGCCTTAATCTTGAATTCATTTTCAGCAATCTCATTCCTCAGGAATTCCTCAACCTCTTTAGCACATTTTAATTCATTTTTAAGTCTAGCATTCTCCTAAGCTAAAGAGTCTAGTGAACTGGTTTTGAGAACAAGAGATTCATTTTCAGACTTTAGTGTTTCATTTCGCTTACTCAGCCTAGTGATTTCCTCATTAGCAGCAGATAAGCTAGTATAGACATTGAACATTTCAGCACTTAAGTCTTTAATGGTTTTCTTATACTCATCAGTGGACATATCAAGTAATACAAGTGAAGGTACCTGACTTGAAGATGTTGATGCTACTTCATCAGTGCTAGCCATGAGAGCTAGGTTGACATATTCTTCTTCTTCTTCATCATCAGACTCATCCCAACACTTTCCTTCAGCCACATAGGCTCTACCTTGATTCTTCTTAGAGTATCCACCAGTTCCTTTCTCAAACCTCTGAACCTGTTTGGGTCTTTTGCATTCAGTAGCAAAATGACCAGGTTCACCACAGTTGTAACACTTGAATTTTGACCTATCCACAAATCCAGTCTTGTATCCTCCTTTGGTTGAACTTCCCACAGCAGCCTTTGATGAACTTCCCTTGTTGAACTTGGATGCTTGGCCTTGGGGCTTGTATGACCTATCCTTCTTGAACCTAAAGTTCTTGAACTTTTTGGCCATGTAAGCCATAGTAGGATTGTCCATGCTTTCCAGTTCCTCCATTGTGTAGAAGTCTTCATCTTCCACATCCTTGAGCTACAGTACTACTTTCTCATCATCTTCAACAACCTCTTCTATCTTCAAGGATTGTGCAGGGGTTGATTGTGTGATTTGTAGTACTTCACTTGGCTGTGTGATCCTTGGCACATGTGTTACTAGGGCACTTGACATATTAGCCATCTTGTTCCTTGTTCCACTCTGTATGGCTCTCTTTTGAAAGACTTCAAGTTCATAGGATTTCAGAATGCCATAAAGTGTCTCAAAGGTTATATTGTTGAGATCTCTTCCTTCTCGTATGGTTGTTGTCTTGTGTTCAAGGTGATTAGGCAGTGTAAGCAGGAACTTGATGATAGAGTATATATTTATATATATTTTATATGATTTTATTCCTCATATTTATTATATTTTGCATTTAATTGGACTTTTATTAAATAAATTCTGATGTTTTATTGTAGGAAGCAAGGAATCCTAAACTTGGAAGGATTGGAGAATAAATAGCTTAATTTGGAGATTTATTAGAAGGAAATTCGGATTTGTTGGGCTGCATGCAAGTACATCACTGTTTGGGCCATATCTGGAGTTCCAGAAGTCAGAATTGGACGATTTAACAGCCCACGCGAAGATAACATAATTCTCTTTCATTCTTAAGTGGCCCAGATATCAAATTACAACTGGAACGGGCCAGAATTACTGAGGAACAGTCAGTTACGAATTTCCTTGGAAAAGCAGAATCAGTTTAGGAAACATATTGTATTTTCCTCAAAATATTAAAATACTTTTATTAGATACATATACAGACATCAGATACAATTAGGTATTATTAGATACATCTGAGAGAGAGAAAAAGAGAGGCTGCGCTCAAGAGGGAAAAAGCTTTGGAGATTGCTGCAATTACAGATTTCATCTTTTCTCCTTATTTTCCATCATGTTTACATACTCTTGTGTATTGTTTTCTTTTGAGATGATGAACTAATTTTCTCTCTAGGCCTTTAATGGATTCTTTTGTTAATACATAAGTTGTATTCTTTAATTCTCTGTTTTTGTGGTCATATTGATTGTTTGTATTGGTTTGCATTTAATGCTTCTCAAAGATTGATCACCCTTGAGATTGAATCAGTAATTTAGGTGGACTTGGAAAAGAAACCCTAAGTTAAGACCCAACCAATATAACCTAGGATTAATATTTATATTAATTTGTGGTTAGGATAGGAATATACCTAAACACCCTAGGTAGTCCAATTAAGGCGAAACTTAATGCTGTTTATGGATTTAAATTCTACATAGGAATATGGGGGTTAATTCATAAATTAGAGTCACTTGAGATTCGGAAGGTCCTTGTGCGTACTTGATAGCCTTAGACTAGCAGTTAGACCACGAGAATAGAGGTTAAAGAAGAAGCTTGTTAAAGGACATTAGATGAAGTTAAGGCCTAGTTTTCATTCTCTTGGAATTTATTATTCGCTATTGTGTTAGTTTAATTGTTTAGTGGTAATTTAGTAAAAACTTCACTTGATTTTTATCATACTTGAATTGAAAAAAAGATAGTAAGTGGTATTTAACAGCTTATTTTTAGTCCTCGTGGGAACGAACTTATTTACTACTTGTTGCGATACGTGCTCTTGCGTTAAGGTTGTAAAACCGACAACAAGTTTTTGGCGCCGCTGCCGGGGACCAATTTTAAGTATTTATTTGTTAATATCATTGCACTATTTAGTACTTTGAGATCGGGTATTACTTGTTCTTTTGTTCAAGTTTTGTAGGGGCTTGATTTTGTATGCGTAGACGTGTCTCTTCTTCACTTGTTCCACTTGATTTGGAGATTGAGAGAACTGCGAAACAAATTCGAAAGCAAGTCAGGGAAGCTAAAACCCAAGTCGGTACAATGGGTGATAATGTGGATGAAGTTCCTGCTACAAGGCGCATGCAGGTGAAGGAGTACATAATGCCTTCTTTCGATGGCATTCATTCTAGTATTGCAAGGCCCGCCATTGCTGCAAATAATTTTCCTGTTGATTCAGCTACAATGCAGGCTATCAGGGACAACAAATTTCATGGTCTTTCTGCTGAAGATCCTAATGCTCACTTGAGGAATTTTCTTGAGATTGTTGATAATTTCAAGGTTAATGGTGTTTCTGAAGAGACCATCAGACTAAGGCTATTTAGTCGTTCTTTGGATGGAAGAGCGAGAGAATGGTTGGATTCTCTGCCAGTCAATTCTATCACTACATGGAACCAACTTGTTGAGAAATTTCTAAACAAGTACTTTTCTCCAGCAAAGACAGAGCGTTTGATCAAAGAAATTCAGAATTTTCAGCAGTTTGATATGGAGTCTCTTTATGAAGCTTATGAGAGGTTCAAAGATCTTTTGAGGAAGTGTCCACATCATGGACTATCTGACCAACAAAAGATTCGCACATTCTATAATGGGCTGACATTGCAGTGTGCTACTCAAGTTGATGGAGCTGCTAGGGGTTCATTGATCAACTAGTATCCTGAAGATGCTTTTGAGATTCTTGAGGATATTACTTCAAATAATTGCAGGGCCTATGAAAGAACAAGTTCCAAGAAAGTAGCTGGTTTGTATGAAGTTGATCCATTCACATCGTTCTCAGCTAAGATGGTGTCTCAATTTGAAGCTTTAAATAAAAAGCTTGAGTCTTTATCAGTGGATAGACATCAACCAGTTCATCCTGCTCAGCAAGTTCAGAATGTTCATGTAGTTTGTGATACGTGTGGGGAAGGGCATCCAACTCAGCAATGTCCATTGATTTATCATGATGCATCACAGTCTAATATAGTGAACTATGTGGGGAATTCAAGTAACCAGCGAAACAATCCGTATTCTAATACTTACAATCCTGGTTGGAGAAATCATCCCAACTTTTCATGGAACAACAACGCAAGCTCAAACATGCCATACAAATCTAATGCACCTCCAGGTTTTCAGCAACAATCAAGGTCGCAAGAGATTGAGAAGAAGCCAACAACTGAAGATCTTCTTCTCCAATACATGCAGAAAACAGATGCTGTGATTCAAAGCCAAAGTGCATCTATAAGAGCTTTAGAAATGCAAATGGGGCAATTGGCTAGTGCATTGAATAATCGTCCTCAAGGTTCATTGCCTAGTGACACAGAGCCAAATCCAAAGAATGATAGAAATGAGTACTGCAAAGCAATAACTTTGAGGAATGGTAAGGAGATTGAGGGGAACACAAAGAAAGATGATGAAGAAGTTGTAAGAGAATCTGAGTCTAGTGAAAAGCCTCAAAAGTTGGCACGTGAAGAGTCTACTAAAGTCCAACAGGAACCTCAAGTTAAAGCACCAACACCAAGGAAGCCTATTTATCCTCCTCCTCCATTTCCTCAACGACTACAAAAGCAAAAGCAAGATAAGCAGTTTCAGAAATTTATGGATGTCTTCAAGAAATTGTCCATCAATATTCCTTTTGTTGAGGCACTGGAGCAGATGCCAAACTATGTCAAGTTTATGAAGGACATTCTTTCGAGAAAGAGAAAGTTGAAAAAATTCGAAACAGTGGCATTGACTGAAGAATGTAGTGCTATTTTGCAGAAAAAGTTACCTCCAAAGCTCAAGGATCCTGGGAGTTTCACTATTCCGTGCACTATTGGTACACAAAATTTTGGGAGAGCTCTATGTGATTTGGGAGCCAGCGTTAATTTAATGCCTTTGTCCATTTTTATGAAGCTTGGAGTTGGAGAGGTAAAGCCTACATCGGTTAGGTTACAACTTGCAGACAGATCATATGCTTATCCAAGGGGAATAGTGGAAGATGTTCTTGTAAAGGTTGATAAATTCATATTTCCAGCGGATTTTATTGTGCTTGATATGGAGGAAAACGAGGAAATCCCTCTGCTATTTGGTAGACCATTCTTAGCTACAGGAAGGACCCTTATTGACGTGCAAAAGGGGGAGCTGACTATGCGTGTGCATGATGATCAGGTGACTTTTAATGTGTTTTCACCTATGAAGTTTTCAGATGACCAAGAAAAGTGTTTTTCTGTGAGATCTCTTGATGATGAAATTAATATGCACATGACTGAGCATAACACTAATGATCCTCTAGAGTTACCAGTCCAAGAAGTTGCAAGTGAATTGAATGCTTTGCCCAGTGTTCGAAAATCTGTTGAAAATTTTGAATCATCCAAGATGCTTGAGAAATCCAAGGCTGAAAAATCTCTAATTGAAGATCTGTCTAACGTAAAGCTCGGAAAGCTTCCATCACATTTGAAGTATGTCCTTCTGAATGATGAACTAGTTCTTTTCGAAGTTTGTCATGACAATGTTTTGAGAAGGTGGAACGTAGATGATGGGGTAGACGAGCGTATTTTTCAACACTAGTACAGAATGGGCCTATAGCGTCGGTTAAAAAGAGCTATAGCGTCGGTCAAAAGGCGTAGTATATGTAGGGGACGCTATAGGTATATACCTATAGCGTCGGTCAAAACAGCGTCGCTAAAACCTCTTTGGCGTCGGTTAAACAACCAACGCAGAATGTACAATAACCGACGCTATTGGTACTGACATTAGCGTCGGTTGTCTGAAATGCCGACGCTATTGGTACTGACAATAGCGTCGGTTTTCTGGAATGCCGACGCTATTGGTTGATCCCTTTAGCGTCGGTTGTCTTAAAGGCCGACGCATTAAGTGTAACACAATAGCGTCGCATAGATTAACCGACGCCTAAAGTCTTAAAAAAATTAAAAAAATCCTGGTCATTTTTGTATATTATTTAACCTGATTTATTAGTATAAATTTCAACCTGCTTCACACTTAAATACAATGGTACAACCACGTTAACAAACATGAACTAGAGAAAATAAAATTATAACACAAATTTGATTAAAATAAATTTAAAAGATTATTGCTAATATACAACTTGGAATAAACAACACATTAGTTCAAAATACTAATAGAAATTCTTTTAGCTTGATTTACAAAATCAAGTTTTTCAATTTGATTTTGACTTGAATTTTGACCGCCATGGACCTGCTCTGCTTGGCTCTTTTTTCTTGCTTGGCTCTTTTTTCTTGCTTGGCCACGAGAAGACTTTAATCTTGGTGTTGCTCCGTGGGTTATCACTGCAGAAATAGTTAATGTTGGTCAACTCTATAACAGAAAACAATCATTAAGGAGCAATCAGAAACCTTATTTAGTAAAGTATGCATGGGAGATCCTTCAATTAACCTGATAGTTAATTTTAGATTGTTGTTTCTAATATAAAATTCATTCTAACACAACAACCTAGCAAACTACTCTACTATTAGCCTCATAATTTGCAAGTATGGTAACAATAGTTATAATGGCACCAGCTGAAACAAGGCTTAAGATTACGCATTGACAAATAGATGCAGTGAACTATTGCTCTTTAAGCCAATAGATGCCGTACCTGATTATTGACGCACTCGCTGCTACATCAATTCACAAATGAAATCCAATTAGGTTTATGAATTTCATATTTAAATCTTTTATATGCCTAATACCATGTATACATACCTATAAATAAGTATTTCTGTCCTGTCCAGACTCCAGAGTGGATGGACGATAAAATTAAAGTCTGCTAAAGTCGTGTAAATCAGTTTTTTTAGTGCACAAAACTAACAAAATAACAGAATTTGTGCAAGAATGCAAAAAAGAGTTCAACCTATGAATAGACAGACATCAGCAAGGACTTTTGAAAATATGAACTATATGCTACTTGAAATAGCATGAATTGTTTTATCAAATATAAAGCATGTTTGAAGCTGCAATGAAGGGAAAAGGAAGCTAGCGTAAAAAATAAGGCTTCTGTATCTCAATATTACCTCTCTTTTCTAGATTTCCTTCTTGAAAAAAACCCACATTTGAACTTTGAGATTGGGAGCAAGGAAATATTTTCTCGGGAAAGACCACGACTTTGAGTTCCAACTGCGTCACCTAACTCAAGCAGTTCCTGCATATGAAACATTATGACGGTCTCGTCTAAGTTCTCAGTCTAGATTAATTCACATGATTAACACTCTCTGTAGAGAGAATATAAGGGTTCTGACCACAAAGAAATACTCACCTATCTTGGGAACATATTCTTAAATTAATGATAGACCAATTGAAAAACTCCATCCGAATATATGAGCTAACTTAATTATATTATCACAAATGGGTTCATCTGGTTCAAACCAAATGATTTTACAGATAACATTACTTCGATAACAAGGACCCAATATAGCTAATGGGCCAAATGTGCAGCTGTACCTAAAAACCCCTAGAAAACAACTTCCTAATTTCCATGCTAAACAGAAGTTAAAGACTAGGCTTTTATACTAAAAAAGACATGTATTCTTATTTTATAACACCTTACAGTTTTATATCTGAAAGTAAGGGAGGCACTTCTCTAGGAAAAAAAAGAAGCAGCAAAGAGCAAGAATAATGAACAATAAATATACTATTGCTGCACAAGAAACCCAAGTTCGAGATACTGATTTGATCTTATAAAACATAAATAAATCTCCACTTACTACATCCAGAACCTAAAAGAAATCAAAACAAGAATAGAAATGCCAGAACACATAGTAAAAGTAGCGGTTCAATCAAAGAGTCAAAACATTAAGAACAGAAAATGGGGAACAACAAATACTACTCTAATATAGCAGATTAATCAAAAAAGTCAATCACTAAGAATCATATTTATCGGCACCAAATCCGCAAAGAAATAATATAGCAGACCGGGATAGTGACTCGTGTGAGTAGAGGTACCCACGTACTCACGTAGTGTTACTAGTAGTCACTGTTGCAAGAAACAGAATATATTCAACAATTTCTAGAAAACGACAAGTTGCAAATTAATCCATCCACCTGGAATTGAGACCACATAAAAAGAACCATGTAAATGGCATATGATCTACATGATGGAACAAAATGACACTGTGATGATAACACGTAACCACCGCTGTGTAATATTTTATATGTAACATATTATTTAATCATTGACCAAAATGAGCATATACGTGTTAAGTAGAGATATTTAGGAGAGCCCAGTTGCAGTACTAGCAACATCCTTAATCTTTGTCAGGCTATGTATCCGAAACAGGTGGCACCAACATGAGAATTAGTTGTGCACAACTACACGGCTAACAACAAGCAGCAATGACAACATAGATACCGGCAGGTAATGTTTGATTTGGTTCAAATTCCTAGCCTATTGTCTTCTTGCACTGGTCTTATTTTGGTTATGGTAGAGACTGTGCCCTGTTAATTTATATCAATACGTATATTGGTCTATGAAAACATGGTAAATGATAAACTACTGATCTTATTAATTAATATCTCTCTGTAACTTCCAATTTTAAACAGAAAAGGACAGCAAACACAAAACTAGAGACCCTTGGCTTATTGGGGTACATCCAAGTATCGAACATATATCACGTCACAAAATGTAAATGTAAATGTAATAATCTGCAAAATGTAAATGTAATCAATTTCACATTATATCTGCAACATAAAATTGCCTTCTAAATGTAATAATCTCAATAAACTTATAACAACTCTTACCAACTTGAATTACTGTGCTACATTAGATCAGTTTCAGGCTTTTTACCAACATACAATTACTTCAGCCTCACCTATCTCAAGCTAAAAATTACATCATTGTAACCTAAATTTAACACAATTGATGGATAGGCTTTGAAAAGGATAGTGGATTTTTGTTATGTTTATATGTTAAAACCGGTAAATTTAAAAAGCAAAATGGGGACAGTGGTGTATCATCAAGAGCAGTCTATTGCAAATAATTATTGTTAGATATGAATGTTTTATAAGGTTTGACTTGTTCTGGAATAAAAGCTAAGATTCATGGTTCTTGATGGGTGCTTTTTACCATTACTCATTATGGTAACCTCAAATTCGTGTCGCAGTATACGAATCATTGAGTTGTATCACTATAACAAGTGTTTTGTGCAAGAAAGATTAAATAGATGTACAAAAACTTAAAGCGAGAATAAAACGTAATACAGAGGTGAATACTACAAGCATACCTGTACAGAGTTGAATCCCCAAATTGAGTTCAATCGAATCCAGCAAACCCTAATTGAATATCAGAGGCGAATACAGAATCGAATGTTGAATCCAGCAAACCCTAATTAAAGTGAATACCTAATCGAATGTTGAAGGGGAACGGTGGAGAGTTGAGGGGGGAAGGGGGGTAGTTCAGATTGAGTGGGGAGATAGTTCGACTAGAATAATTAGATCCCAGCTGTAACAAAACCCCAGCCCATTACAAGTTACAACCCCTTATTTCATAATTAAAAATTAAATTCAAAAAAATAATTTCATAAAAAATATAAAATTTCTTAATTTTAAAAACTGTAAAGAAATTTAACATATTTAAGTTACAATAATAATATATTTTTATGTTAATATATAGTAATTACACAATATATAAAAACACTGTTTATGATACTTAATTAAATAAAATTTTATATAAAAATAACTTTTATTTTTATCATCGATCAAAATATTAAAAAATTATTTACAAAACATATATGTATAAAATTATTAATTTTAATATTTTTGAATATAAATCTTATATATATAATTACATAATATAGAATATTATATTATTTGTACAATATTACTTTATTTAGTAATTTTTCATGTAAATGCTACAGCGTCAGTTAAAACATGCAAAAAACCTTTAGGCGTCAGTTCTAAGCTGCCCGACGCTATAAAAGATACACTATTGCAACGGTTTTCTGACAACCGACGCAAAAAATACCTTTTAGGCGTCGGCAGTTTAAGAGCCGACGCAAAAAATACCTTTTAGGCGTCGGCATTTTAAGAGCCGACGCAAAAAATACCTTTTAGGCGTCGGTTAATGTAAAACACCGACGCCTTTGATTCTGTCAGCAGTCAATATGCGTCGGTTATTGTTAGAACCGACGCCATAGGAACGAATAGGCGACGGTTTTCTGATTAACCGACGCTAAAAGTGCGACGCTATAGATCGTTTCTGTACTAGTGCAATCGACTGAGGGGGATAAACACCTTAGAGGTGTTAGAAAGAGAAAGAAAAATAAAAACCCGATGGATGGAAGAATTGGTGTGAAGATGGACAAGAAAAATATGTTGGAAGTAACCAAGGTGGCATCTAAACATTTTGTGAGTGGTCCTTCTCATAAGGACAATTCTATTATTCTCTTGAATCCGCCATGAGATGATTCAGAAATGTCCGGCTAAATGACGTTAACGACAGCGCTTCTTGGGAGGCAACCCACGATTGTTGTAAGGTTAGTAAAATTTTATTCCATAATTTTTTTTTATTATTTTTGTATTTTTTTTAGTTTAGATTTTTTATTATTATTTTTTTTTTTACTCCCACAAGGTGCCTTGATAATTTTGTGCGAAGTGTTTCAGGATTAAAAATAATTTCACAGATTTCTGGAATTCTTTTGAATTTTTGGAGTGATGTGTTGGGAAGAAAAAAAAATATTGGTTGGAAAAGAAAAGGCACTGAAATTTCTAATGTTGACGGTGCGCGTGTACAACCTGCAGTGCGAGAATCTCTGTGAGATACATTACCCACGGTGCAGAGCAGCCTACCCATGGTGTGAATTTGCCTGTCTGTTGCAGATTGTTAATTTCCACCCTTCGGTCCAATTCGAGCCCAACAGTTGCAGTCCAGCCCAGAGCACCAATCTGTCACAGCACCTGCCACCTTGCATCCACATCAGCTGCCACTTTGCCGCCACGTCAGCAACACAACAGCAGCCAGTCATCCGCCATCTGGTCGCCAGCATGGATCCCAGTCAGCAGCACCGTCCAGTCAGCCTCGAGTCAGCGCCATGTCAGCTGTTTGGTTGGCCTGTGTTGCAAAAATATTTCAGAAATGTTGGACAAGGGATTTGAACCCATGACCTTTTTTACTCATACAGGAATCCTATGTGCACTCCTCCACCACTTGAGCTATATTCCTGTTGTGATATTAATGGGCTTCATTACTTATATATCAAGTGAAGCAGTTGGAGGAAGTTTCAACACCTTCTTTTCTACAAGCATTTCATGCGAGGCATTAGGGGAGTATTTTTAACCCTTCTTTGTATTTTTTTTTATTATTCTTTTTGTATTTTATTTAGGATATTATTATTATTATTATTATTATTATTATTATTCATTGAGGACAATGAACTATTATTCATTGAGGACAATGAACCACTTAAGTATGGGGATGGGTTCTTGATAATAATATATTTAAAAAAAACCAAAAAAATTATATATCATAAAATCCAAACAAATTGAAAAATCAAAAACCTTTTTGTATATAATTACCTTGTCTCAAAAGCATGTTAGCATGGATAAGTACACATTGTGTGGATTTATTTCGCATGATTAATTCTGAGTGTCATATTCATGGAAAAATCATTTGATGCTTGATAATTCCTTGTGTGTGCTTGCGAAAATTTGAAAACTTGAGATGCTTCTTAGTCAATTTTAGTGAATAATGCATGTTTTCACCCTGTGAGAATTTGAACCTAATTTATGATTGATACATTTTATATCAATCCATTCTTTTGTTGTGTGTTGTTCATCATGATTCATGTTGCTCTAGAACTTGTTTTAAACCGTGTTGAGACTACATGGTATGTGTATGCATGAAAATGATAAAGGCACTAGGATTGAGCTCATTTACCTAAACAGTAACCATGAAAAATATCCTTAGTGAACCCCCTTGAGCTTATATCTGTTTCTTTCGTATATCACCAATCTAAAATTCTTGAGCCTACTTATTCGTTCATGTCTTAATTTACTGGTAGAGCATATTGATTCAACTTCAGGGTTGGTGAATATTAAGTGTGGGGATTTCTTTTGTTAAAGGGTTACATTTTGGTGGGAAAGTTGTTTAAAAAAAAAGTTTGAATGTTATCAAGTACTCCTTTGAGATCAATGGGTGGCAAATGCAATGTCATATGAAAGGGACGATCCATGAACATGTGCTGGTATTAAGTGCATGGGCTAGAAATTAAGGAGAATTTTACTTCTTATTTTCTTGGTGACTTTTCACTGCCCTTGGTTACTGGAGAATGACTTGACTTTGAAAAAAAATCGTGATCAAGAAGAAGTAGAGTTTGTGTTCATTGGTTTGTACAATGTGAAAAGAGGGGAAGTACATGGTAATATGTGCTTAGTGTTTAATGCTTGTGAAAGCCTGGCCAGTTTTTACATGATTTACTTTTCATGTTGGGTGCTTTAAGTAAAAGTGAACATTATGCGCTACTGGTTTATCAAGTTTAGCCACTTGTTAGCCTAATTCTTTGATATCCTACTTGTGCCAAAGCCCAATTACAATCTTTAACAAAGACCTTTTGATTCATGTATGCATGTATACGAGGTAGTGGAGATTTGGTGGACAACTAAGCATATGGTAGCACATGAGTACATTGATTGAACTAGAGCGATACACTTATACCAATACACTTGTGTGAATTGAGAGCAATGTGAGATATTTATCCATAGCATGCTTACTTCTGAATGCGACTTTGATGTCAATTTCATGATATTTTTGTCTATCAAGACATTGTGTGCATACTTGGATTATCTTGTGTTAATGATGCGTAAAGTGAGAGTACTTGTACTTTCAGACACTTTCAGGTTGTTATGTGATTGAGGTTTACAATGTGTGGAGTACTATGATATGTTGCATGCTTGAGAGACTTGGTGATTGAAAATATTTGATTTTGTGGGTTATCTTCTATAAACCCTCACGAGACAAAACTCGTCCTACTAGGGCTGCCTAGGGGTTTAAAGGCTTGTTGCATATGCTCAATGCAATCGTGTCATCTACGAAAGTGATGTTAATAATTTAGGATGTAGATTTTATTTTCTTTCTTTGCCCGAGGACGTGCAAATTGCTAAGTGTGGGGATATTTGATAGAGTATATATTTATATATATTTTATATGATTTTATTCCTCATATTTATTATATTTTGCATTTAATTGGACTTTTATTAAATAAATTCTGATGTTTTATTGTAGGAAGCAAGGAATCCTAAACTTGGAAGGATTGGAGAATAAATAGCTTAATTTGGAGATTTATTAGAAGGAAATTCGGATTTGTTGGGCTGCATGCAAGTACATCACTGTTTGGGCCATATCTGGAGTTCCAGAAGTCAGAATTGGACGATTTAACAGCCCACACGAAGATAACATAATTCTCTTTCATTCTTAAGTGGCCCAGATATCAAATTACAACTGGAACGGGCCAGAATTACTGAGGAACAGTCAGTTACGGATTTCCTTGGAAAAGCAGAATCAGTTTAGGAAACATATTGTATTTTCCTCAAAATATTAAAATACTTTTATTAGATACATATACAGACATCAGATACAATTAGGTATTATTAGATACATCTGAGAGAGAGAAAAAGAGAGGCTGCGCTCAAGAGGGAAAAAGCTTTGGAGATTGCTGCAATTACAGATTTCATCTTTTCTCCTTATTTTCCATCATGTTTACATACTCTTGTGTATTGTTTTCTTTTGAGATGATGAACTAATTTTCTCTCTAGGCCTTTAATGGATTCTTTTGTTAATACATAAGTTGTATTCTTTAATTCTCTGTTTTTGTGGTCATATTGATTGTTTGTATTGGTTTGCATTTAATGCTTCTCAAAGATTGATCACCCTTGAGATTGAATCAGTAATTTAGGTGGACTTGGAAAAGAAACCCTAAGTTAAGACCCAACCAATATAACCTAGGATTAATATTTATATTAATTTGTGGTTAGGATAGGAATATACCTAAACACCCTAGGTAGTCCAATTAAGGCGAAACTTAATGCTGTTTATGGATTTAAATTCTACATAGGAATATGGGGGTTAATTCATAAATTAGAGTCACTTGAGATTCGGAAGGTCCTTGTGCGTACTTGATAGCCTTAGACTAGCAGTTAGACCACGAGAATAGAGGTTAAAGAAGAAGCTTGTTAAAGGACATTAGATGAAGTTAAGGCCTAGTTTTCATTCTCTTGGAATTTATTATTCGCTATTGTGTTAGTTTAATTGTTTAGTGGTAATTTAGTAAAAACTTCACTTGATTTTTATCATACTTGAATTGAAAGAAAGATAGTAAGTGGTATTTAACAGCTTATTTTTAGTCCTCGTGGGAACGAACTTATTTACTACTTGTTGCGATACGTGCTCTTGCGTTAAGGTTGTAAAACCGACAACACTTGACATTCAATTCTTTTCTGTCATAGTACTTGCCATGTACCTGTAGTTCAGTTAAGAGCTTACTGAACCTTTCAAACATGAAAGTTAAGTCTTCACCAGGCTTGGCCATGAAAGCCTCATATTGTGATATTTGTATTTGCCTTTGGTTGCCCTTAACTTCTTCACTTCCTTCACATAGTAAAGCTAACCTGATCCACATCTCCTTGGCAGATGTGCAGCTTATCACACTTCCACACATGGCTTTATCCAACGTGAGAGAATCGAGCAAGATGAGTTGCAAGTGATCATCTAGCACCATCTTCTCCTTCTCAGGTTCCAAAATTTCCGAGGGATCTTTGGGAACCCAATGTGCAGGAATGATTTCACCATTTACTGTTGTGGCTTCAATTTCCTTCCTTGGAATGAAAGGACCATTCTCGAGAATACCTGGGTATAGTGGATTCGCAGCTTTGATAAACAACAAGATCTTTCTTTTCCAAATGTTGTAGTTCTCTTTATCAAAAGCTGGGATCTTGATACTGCTTGATTTCTGCATTGTCGTCGTGATCTCAGATATGTATATTAATCTGTATGCTTTGATACCAGTTGTTGGTCCTCGTGTATTGCAGAAGGGGGGGGGGATGAATGCAATACTGATAAAATTCAATCTCAATTTCAATAACCAAAACTAAGATTTAACGTTATCAGTAATATGTATGCATTCACAAACAGTATGATCTAAAGACAAGTTTCACAAAATAAATGTTTTTACTTATTTTGCAAAGTGTTGCTACAACCTCAAGATAGAAATCTTTAGCTTCGGTTTTCTTTAAGACACTTACTTGCTTGCATTCACATCACACCTAGAATGAATTGATAGTCTAAGTATAAAACTAATCCTATCACTGTCAACACGGGTTTGTGAAGCTGCTGTCATTATCAAGTGACAGCTTCTTACAAAATGTCTACCCATGTGACTTTCCTAAATTGCTAACATGTCAGATATACATAGCAAAGAAGGCAACCTAGATTCATTCTATTTCCAGCTAAAACAATTCAGCAAATAGAGACTTGACCTTGCTCTTGAATTGATTCGCTTTTGTTTTATAGTGCTTGAAGCTTCTGTCGTAGTCTTGCAGACTTGGTGCAGTTTAGGGATACTGCAACACGCCTGTTTCTTGAACATTGAAACTATCACGGGATTTGACTAAGAAGATACCTAGAACAAGGATCTTTCTTGAGACAGTTACTTTTGCCGCAAAGCTTGCTGTCACAGGAATGTTCTTTTGGTGACAATATGAGTTCCCCGCACAGAGTGCTGTCGAGGTTTCCAAACTTGCTGTCGAGGGCTAAAGTTGCTGTCGCGTAGTCTTCCGCCAATGTTGCTGTCAGAGTGAATATGATGTCGTGACTTGCAACATTCTGTCTTCTTGTAATCTTATTGTCAATGCTTATAACAGTAACCTTTTATTCATGCTGTCATCTAATATGCATTCTTTGAGGCTTGAACACAGCAAGTGAAATTCTTCCAAATTACACAACTAAAATGACATTGCATACTGATTACAAGAACATACTTTGGCTGTGATAGTATGTTCTACTTAATTAAAAATTAAGTACATACAAGGTTAAGTTGTTTCTATTGCTAACACCCATAAATCCCAACACGTTCCCTTGGTGTTAAATCGCCTCGCAAATAACCCAATCATTCGTAAACAATACCTCATCATTCTCCGACATCTTTCATTTAACATACTTCGATAATCTAACTCGTCTCGTCCAATAGTCTCTGTTACATAGATAACCATATTTCAATTGATAGAATAATCACGATTATTTAAATAAACAACTCACGTATCACGTTCGTCGAAAATCTCTATACTATAAAAGTCAACATCTAAGTCAACGGTCTCGTAAATCTCATTTTCTAACCATATTGACCAATTTCTGTTCTAACTACCCCTCGTGATAATATTAGACACGACCAAAATATTTAAACAAGTTTCAGCACAATTATTCGTATTTATGACTCACTAACCAGATAATCCACGTATTTCACGTAACACACATTGTCATTTAATTGCGAAAAATAATTCACATAAGTCTCGTAACGTCCAAGAAATAATTTTAGAAAAATATTTGACTCTCATTTCAAAAAAATTAAACCTCGAAATATTTTTAGATCAAAAATCGGATCATTTATCCCAATATAAAGATTTAAAAACAATTTAATCAATTAATATAAAATTAATTGACAATTTCCAAACACTCAAACCTTTTTTAAATATATAAACCAAGCTAGAAAATATTTAAACTTAATTTAAATTAATTAAATCTAATTAATAATTAATTATTAAGAATTAAATGATTAAAAGAATTAATCAATTAATTAAACAAATTAATTATTAATCAAAATAATTAAAATAATTAAATTTAATCAGTTTTCGATTTTAAATAAATATCTATAAATTTATAAAATTTTCTGAATAATAAAATGTATTTTTAAATCAAAAATATGATTTTTAGAATTTTTTAAAACAATTTTCGATTTATTTTTAAAATAAATCCCAGAAACACTATTCACGAAAATCAATTAGGGCAAACTGGATCAAAACCGGGTCAGAAAATGGGTTGCCAAGAACAGAAACGGGTCGCCAAGAACAACCCGACGAAACCTGGGTTTTTCCAGAATCCGACCGGCGTCCGGCCACCAGATTCCGTCCATGGCTTAAAACACACCAAAACTTATCATTCTTTGAGGGCTTTTGCTCAGAATTTCACAACAAACACAACCAACACAAACACAAGCCTGAAACAAGCCGGAATCGGTCTAAAAATCCGGTCAAAACCATCGGGTTCGATTTTCCGGCCAAAACTACGATCTACCGATTCTGTACATGAAATCGAACGTTTTTGATGTTAAAATGATCCTTAAAACATATACAATCAAAGCCCTCTATCAAATATCATGAACAATCAACAATAAGAACAGACCATTCAAAAGTAAAATTAGGTTAAAAACCCAAAATCGAATTTGTCAAATTCGAACATAAACATGAAATTAAAACATGGATTCCTACTAAATAGAACCTTAGGAACATGCTGGAAGCAATCAATTGAACGGAGAATCAATAGAAATGAAATCCTATAAACCCTAATTTAATTCGAAATTTCAAAAATTCATATCAAATGGAAAAATTACCAGATGATGATACAGTTTGAAGATTCTGAAACTAGAGATCAAGAGCTTTGATTTGAGTACTTGAACTTGAGATTTGGATTCCAATAACATTTTCAAAATTGAGTTCAATCTTCAAGAACACGAAGAACACGGTTCGGGGATTTTTATATTTTTGTATATATGTACTACGGATTATACGAAGGATAATGTACGATTCGTCTTTTTATACTTAGTGGAAAATAATACCCCAAACGACATTTTTGGATCGATATAGATCCATTGGATCGCTTTAATCTTTAATAAAGTAAAATACACATTTTACGAGGTGATAGTTATCCACAAGGACTGATAACTATCCATATCAATACATATCATTAATATCACGAATGCTCAAGAATACTAGGGCTATAACAGATGTATTATTGATACGAACGATATATCAATTGCCCTAAACAATTAGGGTACAGAATAATTTTCTTTTCGATAATTAAAACAAAACGAAATAGAATGACATCCTCTTAAAATAATTTCTAATCACCACAAATATTCACATAGCATTTCGAGGTCACATATTCAACCATTGAACGAATAACTCAATGCATTTAAACAGATAAAACATTTAATAAATTTTGATATGAAAATAAAATTTTATTTCACATTAAATATTAACACGTAATTTTCCCGGATCTTACACTTTCACTATACTAAGTATATACTAACTCAAGCACAAAGTCCATTTTCAACTTAACTCTTTAAGATCCTCTACTCGAGCATGCTCGCTCACACATTTTTATAAAATTGAGATTTAATCCTTTTAACACGAAATCTTTTCGAGGGTCTTCCTAAACGTACCTAGCATGTTAACACAAAGTTTCACATTCCAATAAGTCGCTTAAGGGGTTTTATCATTGCCTCAAAGTTCGTTAAGTGGTATAGTTTGGTTTCTCGAAACATCCTTTACTAAAACACTTGTTTCTCCTATACCGTAAATTGGATTCACATGATCTTCGCACAAAAAAGAACCTTGAAACAAGACCTACACTATCATATCACAAGCAAAACAACGTTAAGGAAAATCGGGCAATACGACGACTATGTTTTAGTGATTCCAAAGTTTAAATCATAAACTTTACATGATCAACCAACCAAATCATCAAACTCATTTCTTAAACATCATAACTAATACATAAACATCTTCAACCATAGTCAAAACCAACATCTACTTATTCACCATCAAAACAACACCATACTCTCATCAAAATCAACCATTCATCCACTAAATTATACTAACTTAATCTAACTCAAAACTAACCATAAAAATCGATTTATAACTAAGGGTTCTAATAGTTTATACCTTCCATGATGCCTTAAACACACTAAAAATAGCTTATAATCCTTGCTTGAGACTTGAACTAACCTTAGTTTGCTTAAACTTCAAGAACAAAATCAAGAACATAAGTTAGTATTTTCGAAATCACTATTCATGCCTCAACTTTGATCCAATATTTGACTATGATATACTACTTGCATGACCATGAAATTTTTAACGTACCTTGGATATGGATTCAGGAAGCTATGGTCCAAATTTGGCGATTTTAGCATGAGTATAACTCAAGTTATGAATTTTTCCTCCTCCATTGGTCATGCTGGACAGAATGTTAAAGAAATGGGGTGGGGAGAGTTTTCTTGGCTTTTCCTTGATATTTTCTTGATAAAGTGAAGTGGGTGGATGTTGCTTAATGTGTAAGAAATGATGATGTAGTGTGCTTGTGTCATCCTTGCCGGTCAAGTTGGAAATGTATTAAAGAAGCATCTTTCTTGATCCTCTTGCTTTGGTTCTTTGTTTGGTTTCACATGGATGATCCTAATGTTGCATTCCTTGATTTAATCTTGTTACATGTTACTTCCATGATTGTGTTTAATCCAGTAAGTGTCGCGCTGTTCGGTTACCGCTTAATCTCGTTAAACGTTCGCAGGGTTTTCTTAACTGATCTATCAAAGTAGTTTACCGTAAACGTTCTTGATATTTTAATACTTTTACTAAATCCATATCCATGGAATTGATAATATAAAATCCTCCAATATATTTAAATAATGATTAATCCATCTGTAATAGGTGAAATTTCGGAGAAAACAGAAAATGCTATTCTTCTGATTCTGACAGCTTCTGCATTCACTCATTTACATAGTAGATTACTAATACGACTTTGGAAGTTCATTATCCCGACCCGTATATAGGGTGGTCTGAAAATTTTCTAAACTACAAAAATTACTATTCATCAGTGGTTTTTTTTATAAGTACAAAATTTGGGGTTATTACAGTAAGAACCATCCAGACAAGGACTGCCGATGGAACACAGGTGCGTGATTTCACTGCGGAGAAGTAGGAGACAAGATTTTTGAGTGCTCACACCATCCACCACCTAGGAATGGAGCAGATAAAAACACGAGTCCTCAACGTGTATTTATGCTCACGGGAAGTCGCACCAATAATCGTAACTAAGGTACCATTTCTTTTCACGTGTGACTTATTTTCTTTTAAATTTTTAGAATTTGGGGACCAAATTCTTCTAGGAGGGAAGAATGTAAAACCCCGTTAATTTTTTTTTATTTTAATACTAGATATTAGATAAATGTTTATTTATTAGAAAATTCTAGAATTATGTGTACAAAATATTTAGGATTTGTTATTATCGGAAAGAAGTGTGAAAAAGATTTTAGAATATCGGTAACATTTAATTTATAAGATTTCTGTGATTTGTAATATTGTAATTTAGATATTATTTTGAGTGATTGAACAATTTTTAAGAGAAGAGTCTAGCCTTACCTAAATTAATTTAGGGTTTTGGTGAACCTATTTAAGAAACCCTTAGGACAAAAGGGAGACTCGTACAACTCTTGTATTTTCGCCGCAGGTATATTTCATTTCTTTCTCTTCAATTTTCTTCAGAATCTACCTGGCTATGTGTGTTTTGTATGTTGTGTTCGCATGTCACTAAGTGTGTTAGCCGACTTGGTTGCTAAAGTTGTTGCTTGTCTTCTTTGTATTATAATTAAGAACTATTAGTCTGTTACTCGATCCATGCGGCTAAGTGATACATGTTTCAATTTTGATTGGATTATTTAATGAATATTTAGTTCATATTGTCATGACAGTGACAGAAAAAGGGGTGATTCCCCTGGTTACATTTGTGATCTTGTTTTGTTATTTATCACTTCCCTTTGTTGTGGTTTGTACCAGACTGTTAATTAATTAATTCTTTTTGTTTTGTGTCAACATGTATTATTAATTACTATTAGCAAGTTATACATGGGTTGTTAAATAGTGTACAAGTATTGGTGAATGATGAAGACCTTGCATGCCATGTACTATATTTGTAAAACAAATTATCTGTTCACTGTTGCTTCAAAGTTTTAAGGCCAGGAAATTTAATATTATGTGCAATATCATGTTTAGATTAGTAGATATTTGTGTTACAGTATATGTTTTTACATTAATTATTTTAATGATCAAAGTGATGTAATTGTTAAATTCGTTAGACATGGAATTGAATAATACTTGAGATAGGATTTAATATCAGTGGCCAATTTTCATTTACTTGATATAATGCATGCATGCTAGACTTAGGCAGTTAGGCATGTTCGATAAATATTAATTGATTAATAGTTCATTTAACTTTTTAGAATATAACCTTATGTCTGCATCATGTCATATGTTCAAAACATGTACTCGAGTGTTTGCTGAATGTTAAATGAATTAATTTATTTATTTGTTAATTGAAATGTTAATTTAAGCGAGCTTTATTTTCTTATTCGATTAATTATAGGATTTGCTCGTGATATTATTTTCGGATTTTTAGTGTCGAATTTGAGGTAAGTACATTTTGACTTACTTTTATTTTTAGAAAAAATATTGATACTCTGTTTTTCGAATTTCGTATAAGATATAAGAAATATTTTTTCGAACTGTATAAGATATAAGATATAAGATATAAGTTACGAGAATTTTTGAAACCCAATCTCTACGTTTCGAACCCGTTCGTAATATACGCTATAGTTCTGGAACTAGCCTTAGATACCCTTAGTAGGCGCACAAGTGTGCAACTTTAGATACCTATTAAGGGCGCGTAATTATTGAACTTTAGATGTCGGTCACTGGCAAAGTGTGACGAATAAGAATAAGAATAAGATCTCGGCTACTGGGAAAGTGTGGCCGTAGAGCAAGACTGTGGTATTTCGATTTTCGTTTTGTTTCTGTTTCTGCTTCTATATCTGTTTAAAATTCTATATCTGTTTTAAATTCTGAATTCTTAAAATTTAAACTTTGGGCCGGGTCAATTTTGCAAAGGTTTTGCAACTTATTATATTTTGACCAAATCTGTTTTATTAAAACCGCCCATTGAATTTTAAGACTATCTGTTTGTCAATTGTACTTGCTGAGCTGTGTAGCTCATCCCTTTCCCTATATTTCAGGTTCATTGTGGAAGCTAAGTAAGAATAAGGATGTGGACTTGTGGATTTCCTGCTTTTAGATTTTGCTTAAAGACTTATTGTTTCGTTAAGAAATAAATTTGATTATTTGATATACATTGGATATTGGTTTATGGAGCTGCGTCTCCGCTTTTGTGGTTTTGGATTATTGTTAAGTTTGACCGTTGTGTTTGACTTTTATGGAATATTTGAATTTCAAATAAATAAATTAAGTTTTATTTAAGTTTTATATTTAGAATAATAGTCCAAAAAGTCGGGCTGTTACCCCAAGTTTCAGAAATCTCAAGAAGAAGTGAATTCTCTCAAGGAAGCTTTGGCAAGGAAGGAGAAGGAGTTGGTTGATGCCCAAGCTGAGCTGGTCGTGCTTAGGAGGAGCAAAGATAATTATATTGACGAGTACCTTGACTCCCAGGAGTACAAGGACTTGATTGGTAAACATGATTGTTGCCCAGTAATAAACAATTGTAGAAGGGGGGTTGAATACAATTGTATAAGATTCTCGATTATAAACACAAATATGAAAACAATAACAGCTTTATTAATTCTGATATAAAACTGTTACAAAACTCTCTCAAGAAATTCTGATGTTCTTGAGAGCTTCTAGGTTACAATATACTCGTGTATGCGATTGATATAAAATCAAAACCTAAACTGTGTTTATATACTACACAGTTTCTCTATCGATTACAAGATAAGTCCAAATCAATTACAAACAATATTGAAACATATCCTAACCGACAACTACATTCCTATAAACTAGGAACCGACAAAATAAACTTCCTTCTTTAACTTGATTCCTTAAATAACTCGAAGTTGTAATCCTGATCAGCTTCCAGTCCTGATGATAAATCCTGATCACAGTCCTGATAGTAATCCTGACAGCAATCCTGATACTGACGCTCGTGCAATTACTGATGACCTCAGCAATCCTGATCAGTTTAATCCAGATCTTGATGATCATTGAATCATGATCTAACAATCTCCCCCAATCTCATACTTTGTAAAATAAAGTATAGATTCCTAGATTCAATGATGCCAAAAACCTATTTACAAAATGTACAAGTATTTACAACAACAACTTATCTGTTTAGATTCTTTGATAGAACAGATTCATCTTCAAGAAGTTGGATAACAAATTTTCTTCTTTTTCTTCAAGAATTTGAATCAGTCTTTCCTTAAGATTTCTGAGTTCTTCATCTTCCTCATTAATCTGGTAGATAGATGCTCTGAGATTTTGAATTGAACTTCTTTGTAGACTATGTTCTTCAAGCATGAGATAAGCAATTTCCTTCCCATCAGGATTAAGAGTAAGTTGATTCATGCCAAAGGACATTTCTTTAACAACAGTGCCCCTTTGCATTTCCACATCTTGATCTCTCAGATTTAAGTACATGGGAGTATAATCACCATTGAAATTTCTTCCTTCATCAAGTCTTCTCCTTATAGTTGACAGAATCATATCTGACCATTCCTTGCACACTTTATTTTTCCATCTAAGCAGATAGTGAACATATTTAAGTTTCTTTGTAGTTTTAACCAACAGCTCTTGAATGGACATAATCTTCACACTTCCATCTTTCATGAAGTACAGAAGCTTCTCTTTCTTTTCAGTACCACCATGACAATCTATAAATATATCAACAGCTAATAAATTGTTCAGGTGTTCAGAAGTTAAATTACCTCCAATTTCAGTCAGTGAGTGAGGATCAACATGTGACATGTTCAGAAACTCAGCATCTCTGTGTCCTATTCCTCCTCTTGAGTTGTGTGGCATTTTCTTTAAGCTTGAAAACATTTGTAACCAGAGTGCTTTGGATCTTTGTGAATCAGAAAAGTCTGCAACACTGGAGACATTTGTTATAATTCCACCAGATTGATAATTGACAGGTCTATCACACCTTAGTGTGTCAATATGTTTCCACTTCTTGTCTTTTTCTTTCTCAAGAACATAGCTCTTTTCTAGCTGAGGTTGTTGTCTTCTTGGATTTCTCCACAACAATCTGTTTGAACTTTTGAGCTTTTGCACATAGAGCTTAAAATCTCTATTTGTTGTTCTTGTAACTTCTCTTCTTCTAACTTCTTCTTCTTCATTATGAGAGTCAACCACAATAGATAAAATTAACAAATCAACCTCTTGTAGAATTTCAGATTCATCAGGATCTTGAGCAATGTTAGGAACAATGTCAGGATTAGAATCTTCAATTTGAGATGTATTACTGATGAGAGTTGATTGTCTTGGTCTTCTTCTCAATTGTGGTCCCTCATCTATTTCTTGATCTTCTTCTTGAATGATAGTCCTGATAGCTAGAGTATCAGGAGCTATTGGAGTTTGAGAAGCCTCAGGAATTTCTTATATTCTTATTCCTCTAGACCTTGTCTGTCTAGGCATTGTTTGATTAGATGAGCTTCTTCCTCTTCTTGCACCTCTTCTGACACTTCTTCTACCTCTGCCTCCTCTTCCTCTAGCAGGAGCAGGATTATTAAAGCTCTCCATCATTTCTCTTTGTTGACTTAAAAATTCTTCATGTGAGAGATCATGATATTCTTCACTAGCTGTAGAAAGTGCCTTTCTTGCAAATAATTGTTGAACTCTCTTATCAATGTGATAAAGAGTAAGAACATTACCATCTCTTGTCTTGAACTTCTGGAATAGATTTATAGAATCTTCAGGATTTTCAATGAGAACATCTTCATCACCTTCAGGAATTGTAGATAAGGTTTCATGACCAGGTGTCAGGATTTGATCAGCCGTCAGGATTTGATCACCTGTCAGGATTTGCTCTTCCGTCAGGATCTGAGATTTTACCAATGTTCTTACTGTTCTAACTCCAGAATCAGAAACATGAGTTGACTGCATGGATTGACTTTGAGAAGTTTGAATTGTTGACTTCACAATAGCAGCATCATAGGTTTCCCCTTGTCTTACCATGTCATCACCATCATTTCCAGTATGATCATCATCATTATCTCTTCTCAATACTAGATCAGGTGTACATTTTGACTGACTTACCTTCTCCCCCTTTTTGGCATTAGTATTTGATAATAAAATCAAAATCAAGGAAAGAGAGGCTTGAATGTCAGTTACCTTAGAATCTAATGAATCAACTCTGGTGTTGATGTGAGACTGTTCAGAAATTATTGACTTAACTTGGGATTCCACTACTCTGAGTTGAAAAGCAGTAGGTGCCTTTGTCAAGCTATTGGAAATATCAGTCCTCAAAAGTTCAGCAGCAACCTTCACAGAATCGATTTCATCCTTGAGGCTCTTAGATAAAAGAGTTGTAGCCTTCAAGTGATTCTTCACATCTTCATTTTCAATCAAACTTGCAGCATAAGAAGCATATAGTAAAGCACATGGATAGCTAACAGGATCAGTAGACCTGTACCAATCATTATCCCATTCATGTCTTCTCAGCTACTCAGCAGGATCAATTGCAGAAGGACCAGAAAAGTCTTGTCTAGTGTCTTTTCCTGTAGTAGCCTTGCCAGCAATGAAAGTGCTTGAAGAACCAAAGTTAGTTCCAAGACTAGATTTTAGTGCTGTAGCAAGCTGATCCTTCTCAATATCATTATCATCATCAGAATCATCATCATCATCACTATCTCCAGAATCATCAACATCAGGAATAACAACTCCTTTCAATTTATCTTTGGATTCTAAGATAGGATCTTTCATTGGCCTTGAGCTTAGTGGTTGAATCAGGATTGGCTCAGCATCAGGAGCACCACTAGCATCAGGAGCAACACTGTCAGGAATTGAAATGCTTGTATCAGTATTTTCTACTAATGGTTCTTGTGTAGCTTGAGGTTCAGAAGCTGCTTCAACACTTTGAGTTGGAGGTTCTTGTGTGCTTCCCTCAATGACAGTGTCCTCGACCAAAGTTTCCATTTCAGGAGTAGTAGAAGTCCCTTGTGCAGTGTCAGGAAACTCCTTAGAAACTGTTGCTGATTTTCCTGCATCCTTACTTTGAAAGGATGGTTCTTGTGGGGCAGGAATGTTGATGTCTTCATTCTCCCGTTGAGAAAATGGTTCTTGTGTGACCATTCCTTCAGCTTTGCCTTCACTCACACTTTGAGTAAGTGGTTCTTGTGTGGCTGGATCTTCAATAGCTGCTGAATCACATTGAGGTTCAGGTTCTTGTGGGCTTGATCCCTTAAGTTTATTTTGCCTCTGAAAAACTTTCTCTTCTGCCTTCCTTTTCTTTTCCATAGGATGAGTAAACCCAAGTTTGGAAGCAGCAGGACCAACCTTCTCCCATGGTATTTCTACAATTCTTGAAGTTGGAGAGGTTTTGGCTGGAGAGTCTGAGATAGAGACAGTTTTGCTTGGTGTTGCATCAGGACTACCAATGTCAGGATTTTCTTGAGCATCAGGATATGATGACTCATCAGGAATTGAACTAGCCTGAACATCAGTATCCTGCTTCTCCAATGGAATATGATACCTGCTTTTTATCAACTTTCTTTTCTTCTGTGGCTTAGCAGATGGTGTCACAGCTTCACTAGCAGTATCAGCAACTTCCTTGTTCATCTTAAAGTTAAAGGATAATACCATATCATCCTCAGAATTAGAATCTTCACCCAGAATCAACTTTCTCTTCACATCAACCTCCTCAACCTTATCAGCTTTTTGCACTAGGACCCCTTGTACACCCCATTTTGACTTCTTTTTGGTGAGTGGTGTAGAGGAGAAATCCTTTGATCCTGATTGCCTTCCAGACACATCAAATCTAGCTGATTTATTTGATTTTACAACTACAGTCTTTTGAGAGACAGTAGAGGTGGTTGTAGAGTGTTTGGACTGTTTGGGTTGGATGCTTGTGTCAGGAACAAGGTGTGATTGGCCTTGCCCCATAGCATCAGAAACTGATCCATAACAAGTAGGCATTTTCTCTTTCAAGAAAAGCCTGACCTCATCAGGAATAAAGGCATTGCCTTGAAAACCATTTGCCTTATCACTGTTGACTAAGGACTTAATATTATTCTCAGTAATTCTACAAATGGGTAGAATCACATCCTCATCAAAAGTAACATTAGGACATAAGTGATTAAAAATTAGCTGGAAAAATATAAGAAAATAGACAGAGCCTAACTTATCTGATTTCCTATCACTTAAAGCTTTTAAAACAAAATTACCATAATAAAAAATAGTAGAGTAGATAAGAGAGTACCCTATCTTGAGAGATCCTGATGGTAGAGCATCAAAGTTAGATGTCTTGTTCAGGAAACATCTACTTATGGTATCAAAGAAGAAATTCCACTACTTCTTAAGCTTTGTCCTTAAGAGATTTCCATATCTCTTAACCTCTCCATTGTAGCCTAACTTAGTAACAAACTCAAAGAGAGTGGAGTCTGAAACATTATCAGGAACACTATCACCCAAAACAGGCAAATGAAGAGCCTCTTCCACAATAGCAGGAGTTACATAGTGAGTAACCCCATCAAATTCGAAACTCATCAGAATTGAGCCCGAGTGACCTTTGTCAAAAGTAATTATGTTCCACACCTGCATAATTGACTTAAACGAAACACTTGCAGGTTCTGTTAAAGAAAACTTCAATGGACTTGAAGCTAAGAAGTCTTGAATAACATAGAACTCATTAGGCAATTCCTGATGATCTAAAACAGCTACAAAATTATTAGTGGCAAAAGTAACACCACTAATTATTGTTTGTTTATTCATGAACAATGAAGATGCCATTGATACTGTTTAGAAAGCTTTGAGAATTGAGATTTGAGAAATTAGGGTTCGTGAGTTCAGAGAGAAGATGAATAGCAAAAACTGATAAAGTGAGAGTAAAAAAGCAATTTAGAAAATCAAATTGTATTTTGTTAAAACAAAATTACTCTCAGTTACAGGTGGCAAGTTGTGATTCGTGCACAAATAATTAGTTGACCAAATTACGTGCATAATTAAACATAACTGCACCGCTTTTTATGTGTATCTATATGTATATATCTATCAGTGTGACACACGCGCACATACAATTGTCCAACTAAAACTCAAATGTTTCTCATCAAATACTGACGAAAAATCAGGCACAATCTAAGCAATGAAATACTGACCTGACTATCAAGATTGACCAGTTGACTTCCTGTCAAGATTGAGTCATATCAGGATTCGATCAAAATTACATACCTTGTTGAATGACTATCAGGATTTGACAGTCATCGGGATTTTCTCTCTGTAGCTTTTCTCAGAAATTCTCAAAGTTCATCATTCCAAGTTCATTCACCAACTTATTGAAAGTAGCTTCAGGCAGTGGCTTGGTGAATATATCAGCTAGTTGTTGATCAGTAGGAACAAAATGAAGTTCAATTGTTCCTTCCAGAACCTGTTCTCTTATAAAATGGTACCTGATACTAATGTGCTTAGTAAGAGAATGCTGAACTGGATTTCCTGTCATTGCAATAGCACTTTGGTTATCACAATAAATAGGGATTTTTGAATATGACAGGCCATAATCTAACAACTGATTTCTCATCCACATTATCTGAGCACAACAACTTCCTGCAACAATGTACTTAGCTTCTGCAGTTGAAGTAGAGATAGACTTTTGCATTTTACTAAACCAAGAAACTAGTCTACCACCCAAAAATTGACAACTTCCTGAAGTACTCTTTCTGTCTATTTTGCATCCTGCAAAATCAGCATCTGAGTAACCACACAAACCAAAATCTGATTCCCTTGCAAACCAAAGGCCAAGTGAAGGAGTGCCTTTGAGATATCTGAAAATTCTTTTGACTGCAATCAGATGAGGTTCTCTGGGATTAGCTTGAAATCTTGCACACAGACAGGTTGCAAACATGATATCTGGTCTACTTGCAGTGAGATATAATAGAGAGCCAATCATTCCCCTGTAGTGAGTAACATCTACCTCAGCACCTTGATCAGGATCAAGTTTGGTAGCTGTAGCAATGGGAGTACTTGCAGTTGCACTATCTTGCATGTTAAACCTTTTCAATAAATTCCTGGTATACTTGGACTGATTGATAAAGATGCCATCATCAGTCTGTTTAACTTGGAGACCAAGAAAGTAACTCAATTCTCCCATCATGCTCATTTGATATCTAGACTACATAAGCTTGGAAAACTTTTCACACAGCTTATTGTTTGTTGACCCAAAAATGATATCATCAACATAAATCTGAACTAATAGCAAATCCTTACCATGATTCAAATAAAAAAGAGTTTTATCAATAGTACCTCTTTTGAATCCACTTTCCAGTAAGAATTGAGCTAGGGTTTCATACCATACTCTTGGAGCTTGCTTTAGTCCATAAAGTGCCTTATCCAATCTGTAGACATGATTTGGATATTTTGGATCAATGAAACCAGGAGGTTGTTCAACATAAACTTCTTCCTCCAGTTCACCATTTAAGAAAGCACTTTTTACATCCATCTGGAAAACCTTGAATTTCTTGTGAGCTGCATAAGCCAGAAAGATTCTGATGGCCTCTAGTCTTGCAACAGGAGCAAAAGTTTCATCATAGTCAATTCCTTATTGTTGAGAATGCCCCTTTGTAACTAGCCTTGCTTTGTTTCTGATAATTACACCATCTGAATCAGTCTTGTTTTTGAAAATCCACTTTGTACCAACAATTGACTTGTTCTTTGGTCTTGGCACTAGTTTCCAGACTTCATTCCTTTCAAATTCATTCAATTATTCTTGCATTGCAGTAACCCAGTCAGCATCCTTAAGTGCATCTTCAACTTTCTTGGGTTCCTCCTTGGATAGAAAGTTATGATAAAGACATTCATTCTGAGTTGCACTTCTTGTTTTAACACCTGCATCAGGATCCCCAATTATCAACTCAGGAGTATGACTTCTTGTCCATTTCCTAGATGGTGGTAAATCATTCCTTGAAGTAGAAGCTCCCCCTGGATTGGTGTTGTCTTGATTAGAAGAATTTGCTTCAATGGAAGCTCCTCCTGAATTATTGTTGTCACCTCCTGATGAATTATCAGGATTGTCACTTGAATCAGTATCTGAAGAATTTTGTCCCGATGATTGAGTAGATTCTGTATTTGTAGCAGTTTGTTGTTACTCCCCCTCAAC
The DNA here is from genome assembly GCA_030848705.1 of Heracleum sosnowskyi. Taxonomy (NCBI): domain Eukaryota; kingdom Viridiplantae; phylum Streptophyta; class Magnoliopsida; order Apiales; family Apiaceae; genus Heracleum; species Heracleum sosnowskyi. The sequence goes on from CM061240.1 coordinate 70,018,657, forward strand.
ATTTGCACTGCTTGTAGTGTCACCATTATTTGCATCATCAGTATTGGAAGAGTCATCAGGATTTGGTGAGTCATCAGGATTTGGTGACCCATCAGTATCTGATGAAGTGTCAGTATCTGATTCTTGTTCTTCAGGATCCTTGGTAGCTTCATTTTCAAATATCAAACTATCATGCGAGACTTTATCAATTCCTGTTATCTTTTTATCATCAAAAGATACATGTATTGACTCCATGACAGTCCTTGTTCTCAAGTTAAAAACTCTAAAGGCTCTTGATGCAGGATAGCCAATGAAAATTCCCTCATCAGCTTTTGTTTCAAATTTCCCTAGCTGTTCAGGATGAGTTCTGAGAACAAAACATTTACATCCAAACACATGCAGATGCTTCAAACTAGGTTTCTTCTCCTTGAGCATTTGATAGGGAGTTACACCATGTCTGTTTATCAGTGTGAGATTTTGAGTATAGCATGCTGTATTGACTGCTTCTGCCCAGAAATATGTAGGCAATTTAGCTTCTTCCAACATAGTTCTGCCAGCTTCAATAAGAGTTCTATTCTTTCTTTCAACTAATCCATTTTGCTGGGGTGTGCCAGGAGCAGAAAATTGTTGAATTATTCCTTTGTATTTGCAGAACTCTTCCATCTTTGAATTCTTGAATTCAGTACCATTATCACTTCTCAGAATCTTGACTTTGTACTTTGAGCCTGTCTCAATCATTCTCACATGGTCCAACAGTATCTCAGGAGTCTCATCTTTTCTGTGCATAAAGTACACCCAGGTGAATCTAGAGTATTCATCAACAATTACAAGTGTATACCTTTTCTTATTGATGGACATAATGTTGACTGGTCCAAATAAGTCAAGGTACAACATGTGATATGGTTCACCAATAGAGGATTCAGATTTACTCTTAAATGATGTCCTTCTCTGTTTTGCTTTCTAACATGCATCACAGAGTCCATCAGGAGTATACAAAACTTTAGGTAATCCTCTAACCAAATCTTTCTTCACCAACTCATTGATATTGCTGAAGTTGAGATGAGAAAGCTTCTTGTGCCAATTCCAACTTTCATCTACTGAGGCTTTACTGATGAGACAAGTAGGAGAGCCATCAGTATTTGATTCAATGTTGGCTTCATAAATGTTACCATGCCCGTAGCCAGTGAGTACTGTCTTTCCTGATTCTTTGCTGACTACTTCACAATGAGTGGAATAGAAGTGGACATGATAACCTCTGTCTGTGATTTGACTAATACTCAACAGGTTGTATTTTAGTCCCTTCACTAGAGCTACTCTTTCAATGATGACATTTCCAATGATTATATTGCCATATCCCAAGGTTTGTTCAATGTTGCCATCTCCATAAGACACGGTTGGGCCAGCTATCTCCTCATATTCTGATAACAGGGCTTTGTTTTTAGTTATGTGTCTTAGGTCCAAAGTATCGTAGAAGGGGGGGGGGGGGGTTGAATACGATACCTACAAATAATTCAATTTCGTTCGCGGATTAATCATTCAGTTCTATAACGAAATCAAACACACCAAATCAAACCAAGAGTCGGGGAATATATCTTTTTATAAATATAAACCTTGAGGGGTGCTACAATTTCTAATTCGTAGATTAGCTTCAATGAGTTTAAGGTTACACGAATTCAATACAATGATAGAAATCTGAGCAATATTAATTTCTCTGATAATCTCTCTGGCTCAAACTCTCTCCTAGTAAATTCTTCTATGTTCTACCTAACTGAAGAAGACACTTTCTTCTCTCTGTACTAACTACAGACTTTTGTTTGAAAACTATCGAACCACAATTGAAGAATCAATCATGGCCGTCCAATTTCCATCAACCTGTCAAACAAACATACTTTCCACATGCTCCCTAATTTAAAAATCATCGAATGAATTAAATTAATTTACCATTCTATAGTTTTTTATTCAAAACTATCGAATACCAAATTAATCTAATATGGTTTTCTGTGAATCACTTTTCATCTCATTCGATGGTTTTCTGAAATGAAAAACCATCGAATCATTTTCTTATCTTGGATCTTTTAATAATTCCTTCTGAGCTCCTGGGTGTTTAAGTAATAGGCTATATCAATTTCTTCTGAGACGATAAAACAACTTGATCTTTTAAGTGCTGTCAACTAGTGCAACTGGTCTGGTTCACAGATGAATAACACTTGATCAATTCTTCTTTTATGTCTTCAATTCAATGTTGCTGATAAGTCCTTTGTCGTTCTGGTTGCTTCAAATAAATCACTGGAATCATGTGGTACTTAACCCTAAATCATTCACATACTTCTGTAGTCTTGAAAAACATACCTTATTTTGATTTTTTGAGTTTACCTTTTCTTCTTTGATTCTGGATTCCTGTGCTTCTGTTAATACTATTGTTTGTCTCGTCCTTTGTTGAGTTGTAGTTATCTCTTTTACATCTTATGTTACATTATGCTTTACAATCTCCCCCTATTTGATTGGATAGAGTTTGACAAGCAAATACTTCGAGAATAACTCAACTAACTAAGAAAACATTAAACTAATTAAAGTAAGACAGCTTAATAATATTAAATGCATTCTGGATCAGATATATATACATTTCCAGATTTCATAAATCAAAAAACAATAAAACTTTATAAATAGAAGTTGCTCCTCTAGTCTGAGATGATAGTTATTTTGTTCTTTGCTTCTGTTCTTCAGTCCATTTCGATCTCACCTTCTTCAATCATTGGATCGGAGTTAGCAGCTTGATAATCAATCATTGATGGACAGTGCAGTGGTTCTCCAGGTTTAAGGATTGCTCCTTGGATGTGTCTTCCAATATATTCAACCTCTTGACCCACTCCAGCCCACAACCATGCAATGTTAACATCTTTCTGGTTTAGTTTTGGCATGTTTGGAAGTCTGGGATGCACTTCCAATCCTCTTTCCACTCTCTTCCTATAGTAAGGAACATTCTCCATTAGAAATCTTCGTAGAGTGTCGGCTGCTTTGTTCTTCTCCGTTGATGTGAATCCAGTTGATCTAAGATACTTCTCCACTGATATAAGATAGTTGCTTGGATAGTCTTTCAGCTTGTCCTCAGTCAAATAGCAGATTCTGAACAAGTCATTCATCATGAATCTAACCATTGGAGGATCTTCAGTAATCTCTAGACCGACTTTCATCAAGATCTCTTTAACATGCTCACGGAGCAGTTCATTTAGTCTTGTAGTCCTCTGAATCTTGATGAGCATCCCCTGCAGTTCTGTGTATGTTCTCTGTTCAAAAAACTTAGAGGAAATCACAAAGGTACCTTTCTCAAGAAAGTTGATCAATATGTTCCAGGCACTGTTTGCTTTAACCCCAGCTTTTAGAAAGATCACAGTATTTCTCAATGTTGTGAAGTAAGTATGATCATCAGGATTTGCACTTCTGATGTCCTGAATGATAACTTCCACCTCCTCATTGTCGTTGACTTCTAATCCGTCTTCAACTCCACAAAAGGTTTTATAAGCCATCTCCCAGTCAATCCCTTGCTTCTTTGCTAAATCCATCATCTTCTTCTTCCTCACTTCAGCATACACCTTGAATCTTTTTAGCTTCTCACTCCTTTGAACTGCTTTCTGTCTTTCTCTCTCAGCTTGCCTAGCATCTATTGCAGCTCTTTGAGCTTTTACCATCTCCAAGGCAGCTTGTTCTTCCAGTGACAGAGAATTTGCTTCTTCTTCCATATCATCATCCAAGATAGGATGTTCTATTGGCTCTGGATAATATGGCTCATGCTCCTCCTGAATTGGTTGCTCTTGTATGACCTCAAATTCCTATTCACTCTCCTCTTCTTGCACAATTTCTTCAATCCAGTACTGTCTAAGTGGAATGGCTGCATTGGTCTCCCAAACTCCCCATCCAGTTGTATTCCATCCTTCATTTGTCTGCTCTTCTCCATCATTTGTCTCCCCTTCTCCAACTTTCTCCCCCTTAGTTGAGGAATCCTCGATAAAGTTATCCTCAACATAAAAGGTAGTAGAAGGATCAGGTTGTTGATGTGAAGGTCCGGGTTGTTGGTTCCTTAACATATTCCAAATAGACTGCACTCCGTCACCTTGATTCTCCATGAACTCCATAATCTCCTTATTCATCTCATGCACAGAAGCTAGCTTCTGGTCAATGCCATCCAATCTCATCTTGGTAGTCTTTTCAATTTTGTCCAATCTCTGGTTCAGCTTCGACTCCACTCTAGAAAGGGTGTTCATTGCATCTTTGACCCTAGCTTGACCATCCCGGATAACCAGAACGTCTTCTCTCAAAGTTTCTTGTCCTTGTTGCAGAGCATTAACTTCATTCATGAATCCATCTTTTAGTTCTTTGACGTCAGTCCTCAAGTCGACTAGCTCCTCCATTGCTTCCTTCTTCAAGGAGTCCACTGCTTGTTTAGTACCTGTTATAGTGCCAGATGCACTGCCTAAGACCCGATAAGTTCTTCTAGAATCAGCCGCCGCAAAGTCAACCTTCTCTTGAATAGTCATTAAAGAAGCATTGGCTTGATCAGAGGAGATCCCTTGGTCAAAGGAAGGTCTTAGTGAAACCTTGAAAAGAGGATTTCCTTGCTTATCATGAACCGTCATCTCCTTGAGTGTGGATTGAACATGCATTTCTCTTTCTGTAGGCAGTAGCAAATCATCAATGTTTGGTAGGGTTAGGGTGTCACTCCTCACATTTGGCTCTGGGTGTACACTCAACGTTTCTGTCGGTGTTTCACTCATTTTACCTTTCCCACTCAGGCCAGGTGTAAGTGTTTTTGTTTCACTCAATCCCTTAATGCTCATTGTACCTGCAGAAGAAAACACTGTAGCCGTCCTTAAGGAGGTCACCGGTGGTGCAATGGGGCTTCGCAAGTCCCCGTCCTTGGTTAAACCAAGTTGCTGATCATCCGTGGATGATATATCCTTTGAAGGATCTAGAGTTTGAATCTCTAGGGGGTTAGAATCAGGCTCTATTAACAGAAGAGATCCCGAAACTTCCCCAAAAGTCTGTGAAGACTTTACCTCAGTTAACTCCTCAATTGTAATTGATTCATTGTCACCGAGTTGCCGATCCGCACCTACATCAGACCCTTTACCCGCAGGATCCAGATATGTTCCATCTGGGGAGGTAGACAATGACCCTTTAGATTTTGCATTTGGGTCAGAGCCTTCTCTCGACGTCTGTGAAGACACTTGGTTCTTAGAACCTTCAACCAGTGAACCTGACCGTAATATGGTCGGAACACCAGTTGCTTCCGTCAATTCCTCCTTTCTTGATTGAGCTATGGGTTCAGATTTTGCTTTAGTTAAGGTAGCCCAATCAGCATCAGAAAAATCAATAAAGGGCGCTTTGGAATTTTGAAATAAAGTATCAACAGTTGCCTCGGGTTCTATTCTTCTCCTTTTAGAGGAAGGCAGAGTTGTTGTTGAAGGGTGCATCTCCTTATGTGGTGCTGCTTTGGCACTATCTCCCTCTACACTCACGGATGTCTGAATATTGGGTATAGGAGGGGAAGGAGGTTCGTTTATTGTTTCATTTGGCTCTTCCAAAGGCTCTTCGACTGTGGTTAGAGATTGTGGGTTTGCAATCTCATGGTCAGGAATGGCCACTGAGGGCTCTGGATCTACATCCATTGGTTGTTGTACAGGAGGCATCTCAGGTTGAGGAACATTACCTTCAATTACCCGTTCCCCTGGGGGTAGAAGTGGTAGGGGCACCGTTCTTAGATAGTCTGTGAGAACAGTGGGTACCCCTGGAAGATGATTCTTTCTTATCAGAGCGGTTATTGCATTGCTCTTCATCCTCATGCACTCCATGGTCTCCTCGCCTTCGAATGTGTCCCGTTCATTATCTGATAAGATATCATTGAGAATTAGCTGTAGGAACCTAGGATAGAAGCAAAGCACATCGTCCATGCATGTTCTTTCATCCAGTGGTCCCATGCATAGAATGACTTGATCAATCACTAGCTTTCCTATGTTAATATGCCTATTGTTAGCAATGGCAAATCCTATTTTCTGAAGAAATAAGGGAATACCATGCAGATTTGTAAGCTTAGCAGTAAAAACATGGATAAGTGTGTGAAAGAAAAAGTTCCATGGCTTTGTCAGGTAATTCTTAAGAAACTCTCCCATAAAGAAGTTAGGTTGTTGACTTCTTATGAGAGTGAAGAAAGCATGTATCTCCTCAGTTGTGGGATCCGGAACATGGTTTTCTGTTGGAAAATGTAGTATTCTGTTAAAGTCATGTTCCGTCACCCTTATTGTTCTGCCCCCTGGAACAACAAAATTAAAGGACCTTTCGTTATTCTCACTTGTATCCGTGGCGGATGTGTACAACGCAGTCAATTGATCAATGCAAAGGACTACGGGAGTACTCAAAGAATATTCCACTAATGAACGTGTGTTCAGAAACTCTTCCCATGCACGAAACTGTAAGTTCTTTATGGATTGCAAGTTCTGAAACAAGACATGATTAGTCTTGGTTACGATAAATTCTCCGGCCATTTTAAATTTCCAGAAAATTAATTTTTAAACCAAAACTAATTTCACTTAACTTTAATTAATTATTACTAATTAATCAAACTTTTTAACAAAATTACACCTTTTTATTGAAAACACAACTTCGAACACAATCAAAATTTAGAACCCTAATTGTTAATACTAACCAACTAGTAAGATCAAAAGAACTCAATTGTTTAAGGCAATCAAATTCCAAGATGTGTACTTGTTAACAATCTCTTTGAGGTTCACAACTTTGGTTCGATGGATTCTTCAACAGTATGTACTAAAACCAAAACAAATCAAGTTTTTCACGGTTAAAATATAATTAACAGTGAGAAACAGTAAGTTTTCAAGGTTTCTCGGTTATAAAATGAAGAAACTATCGAATTGGTGTTCTTGATAGTGTATGTCTTTTTGTAAGTATTGTAAACGGCTTTTAGCTTCTTAGATCTGAAAATAGTAAAGAAAACAGCTAAGGACCATTTAAATATGTTTGAAACTGCAGGGGTAAACTTGTCCTTCCATGTTCGATAAATTTTGAAATGAATTGTCGATAGTTTTCTGTGAGGGGCAAAAATGTCAACTGCACCTCGATAGTTTTTCAAAAACTATCGAAGTGTTTGAAAATGTGAATTTAAAACGTTTATCAGGAAAACTATCGAAGTCTTTTTCTTTTTAAAACCAAAAACTATCGAATGCTTTTATGAAAATCTATCGAGAATTTAAATATTAATTCAAATAAATTCACTTCGATATATTTTTCATTCAATGTCAAAAACTATCGAGAATTGTTTTCGATAGTTTTCTTTTCCTATTCCAAAAACCATCGAAAATTACTTTCGATAAATTTCTTCTAGTACTTAGAAAAACTATCGAATTTTCTAAAATTCGATATTTTTGTTCTGTCTAAAATTTTAAAACCTGTTCTGTTTTTTAAAAAATCAGACTTTTTGTATTTCCTGTCAAGTTTTATTTTGAATAAATCTTTTAAAATTTACCAAAATCAATTGTTAACAGAAAATTCACAATTTTCTTAGAATAAAATCAACTAAATATCATTAAATGATATTAACCAATTAAAATCCAATAAATTATGCTGCATTAATCTACAATGTTAAAAACAAAGTAAATTAATTCAAATTAAATAAATGCTTAAATATTTAGAACAAATATTAGCATCTAAATAATTTTAGAATTAATAACCAATTAAATGCCAGAAGCTATATCATCCATAATTATGACATAAAATTAGTACAATAATCCTAACTACGAGAATTGCTCCAGAAAATAAATTCACGAGTCCTAAGGATATAGAAATTCTTAAACTCATGTATTCACTAGGACTATCTGCAGTTACTGACTTCTAATCAAAATAAATTAGAAAGATTTAACATCCCAAGTTCACCAACCAGCTTTGAAAAAGTGGATTCATCAAGCGGTTTAGTAAAGATGTCTGCAATTTGTTCCTCTGTGGGTACAAAATGTAACTCCACAGTTCCATTCATGACATGCTCTCGGATAAAATGATACCTGATGTCGATGTGCTTCGTCCTCGAGTGTTGCACTGGGTTGTTGGAGATTGTTATGGCACTTGTGTTGTCGCAAAATATTGGAATCTTTGTCAACAAAAGCCCATAGTCACGGAGTTGGTTTCTCATCCACAAGATCTGAGCACAGCAGCTACCAGCAGCAATGTATTCAGCCTCAGATGTAGATGTGGACACTGAATGCTGCTTCTTGCTATACCAGGAAACTAACCTTCTTCCAAGAAACTGACAGCTTCCTGAAGTACTCTTCCGATCAATCTTACAACCTGCAAAATCAGAGTCTGTGTATCCAATAAGATCAAATCTTGTATCTTTAGGGTACCAAATTCCAAGATTTGGGGTCCCCTTAAGATATCTAAATATTCGCTTAACAACTATTAGATGGGATTCTTTAGGATCAGACTGAAACCTAGCACACAAGCATGTTGCAAACATTATATCTGGTCTACTTGCAGTGAGATAAAGTAATGAGCCTATCATACCTCTGTAGCCTGTGATGTCAACCTTCTTACCAGTTTCATCCTTATCAAGCTTAGTGGCAGTTGGCATAGGAGTCTTTGCTGTAGATGAGTCTTCCATTTTGATACTTCTTCAGAAGATCTTTGACGTACTTGGACTGACAAATGAATATACCATCTTGTCTTTGGTATACTTGCAGTCCAAGAAAGAATGAAAATTCACCCATCATACTCATTTCATATCGACTCTGCATTAACTTAGCAAATCTCTTGCATAGATCATCATTAGTAGAACCAAATATTATGTCATCAACATATACTTGCACCAATATCAAATCATTTTTGTGCTTTTTGTAAAAGAGAGTCTTGTCTACAACACCTCTTGTAAAATCATTTTCAAGTAAGAATTCAGAGAGAGTGTCATACCATGTCCTTGGAGCTTGTTTGAGTCCATAGAGAGCTTTGAATAGAAAGTACACAAAGTCTGCCAGTTTTGAATCCTCAAAACCTGGAGGTTGTTCCACATACACTTCTTATTCTAACTCCCCGTTCAGAAAAGCACTCTTCACATCCATTTGATATACCTTGTAATTGGAATGTGCTGCGAATGCCAGAAACATTCTGATGGCCTCAAGTCTTGCTACTGGTGCATAGGTTTCATCATAATCTATACCTTCTTCTTGAGAGTAACCTTTAGCAACCAGTCTGGCTTTGTTTCTCGTTACAATGCCATCTTCGTCCAACTTATTTCTGAATACCCATCTTGTTCCAATAACAGATTTTCCCTTAGGCCTGGGTACCAGCTTCCAAACTTTCTGCCTTTCAAACTGATTGAGTTCCTCTTGCATAGCAATCACCCAATCTGGATCATTGATGTGTAAAAATAATGTAAACTGCAAGCGCACAGTGTTTAGTTATAGCAATCACAGATCGATCCACAGAGACTATGAATTTTCAAAACCCTAACAATTAACTCAGGCGAACTAGACAATAAGATTTGAGATGAGATTTGTTTAACCTAATTAACAATTAAAATCAAATAAGGAAAACCTAGGAATCCGAATCCATTAATCAATCACAATTAATATCAACTCGCCCTAAAATCAATCCTCTTTCCTTCACAAATAAGATATATCAATTAACGAGACAAGCATATACTATAAAACTTGTTATCTAACAATAACCCATCAAAACTTAATGGAGCAAGCATAGGCTATGAAAAATAAATCCGGTAACAATAATATATCAAAATCACTTTGTCAATTGAACAATTAAGCACCAAGAAAAATTATGAGATCTAATTAACAGGAACGAGAAGAAATAAAAAATAATTAAATTAACTTCATCTTCATCCAAGGGCAAAAGATTTAGCTAGACATGACAGAAGAAACAAAACAATTAAATATAAAGAATGCAAGCAAAAGTGTTTGAATAGAATAAAAAACTTGTATTAAAAGACAATAATAAATCTATCATACTCCTAATTATCAGATCTAGTCTAAATTGATGTCTAAATTCTAGGTGTCTCAAATACAAGAGAGGATATCTATATATATAGGAAAAATAATGGGATTGGGTTCTTTGACTACAAATCGGATTCTGGAAATATTTCCTCAATTCCTTTTTCTTCTCCGATAAGTTTTCCAATTTTTCTCCAATTTCCTTTTGACTTCAAGTATTTCCATCTCATTGCCTTTTTCACCTTTTTCTGCTTGAAATATGATTTTATTTATTTTCCTACAAAACAAAAGAAAACAATTTATTAAATAATAAAATTACGAAAATTATAAACATAAAATAGGTATTAAAATTGTATTGAATTATGGACCTATCAAATGCCCCCATACCTATCTTTTGCTCGTCCTCGAGAAAAACTAATATAATATAAACTACTATATAATAGATAATACCACTTCCGTAGGTGATCAAGATTGCATTTGGCATATGCAACAAGCCCTTTAAACCCCTAGGCAGCCCTAGTGGACGAGTAAGGTCTCGTGAGGGTTTATAGTGAATGTACCCACAAAATCCATCTAACTCATGTAAAAGATCGCACGGCAATGCAACGCCACACATACAAATCCTCTCATGCTATATCAACTTATGAATCAAAAAAGACTTTGCAATATCTTGATGTGGAAGATGCAAGGATTCACATAGTCTACTCAAAGAAATATGCATAAGTGTTCAAAAGTCCATGTCAAGTTTAAGAATAAGTTGGTAATCATGCTAAGCCCACAAGAGTACACCTTTGAGACAAAACATGGGATCTCAAATGTAGAAACAAGCTATAACTCACCTTTCACTCACAAAAGAATATTCACTCAAGAACAAGGGTAAGTGTATCACTCTATTCCAACAAAATCATAGCATGCTTGACATTTGGTATCAATCTAACTTTAACACAACATACATCAATGATGATAATCAAAAGGTCTTTATTTGGGTTGTAATGGGGCTAGGGACAAGGTATGTCAAGTAAGGCCAAATAAGGTGAAGTGTCAAAAACTCGTAGGCACCATAATTAATCATACACATCACCAAACATCCTCCCCACACATGAATTTTCTGATTTTCTTTCAACAAAAGGCTTGATTTGTCGAATGAAGAAGGATCACACAAACATAAGTATGCTCTCATATAATTTTTTTCTTTTTTTTTTCATCTTTTTTTTCATAAATTGTTTTTCTCTTTTTTTTTCATCTTTTTTTTTAGAGAGCTAAGAGATAGATATAAGCAACCACAATCCTCCTTCAAAATTTTATTGAACAATGACTATCAAGTAAGCAATCAAACCAAATATTTCCTCAAAAGTAATGAACAAAAGTAAACCCATCTTACACACCTTATTACTCCCTCAAGTTTCTACTAGCCATTGACAATTTGGGATCAAACATAAGTAAGGCTAAACAAGAAAAAGGTTTAGACAAGTAACGTGGTGTGTCACCGAAAAAATAGGATTTAAGCTCAAGATGGTAACTAAATGATCATATATAAATGGTGTGGTAATTTGGAAAATATAGGTTATTCCTAAATGCCTTTATCATCTTATCATCAAATAATGTCATGCATTTCAAGAAAGGTCTCAAACAAGTGCTAGCAATGCAAATGACTTGTGGACACTCAAGCAAACGTATATAAAATGCAAAAGATATGCATATAGGCTCAAAAACTCACTTGGTGGTAAAACATAATCAATCCCAAGTAAAAATCTCTTCAGTGCACCAACTTGTACTCAAAGCATAAAAACCAAATCATCTTGCACATATTCATGTCCTTCTAATTACTTGCAACATTCAGTAAGTCTACTAGTTTCACCTTGTTAGTGTATGTGTGTGGACAAGAACTTAGAAAATCACTTCTTAATCAAAAGTATCAGCAACAAAAGATTAATATAGCATGTAAGGGTGCATCAAGCCACAAGCAATCATTTTACAAGGCTAGAATTCTACCATTTACAACTAAAGTTCTTTTTGGGATTTTTTTTTTCATTTTTCAATTTTTTTGGATTTTTTTAATACTACTAACCCCCCCCCCCCCCCTCCCCCCTCCCATACCTAAATCATGCATTGTCCTCAATGTTTGCCAATGAGAGAAAATTGACAAAGTAAAAGGACAAGAATACGTGATAAGGGAATGACGAAGAAATAGAACAATACCTATAAAAAACACACACAACACAACACACACACACACACATTAAACACACCCCCATACCTACACTTGACTATGGGAGACACAGACGAAAGCACTTATTAACCAATACCAGATCGAGGAAAAACTACCTTCTTAACAGAATCATCAAACATGTGAAACTCATCCACAAAGAAAATATTATCCATTGGAGAAAGAAGATCTTGAACCAAAATAAAACTCATCCCATTAGCATCATTCATAGACCAATTAGATGCTTCTTTATGTTGTTTAAGTAGATTAATTACTTGGAATTCTTTGTCATGAAAAATGTCACTAGAGATAAAAACATGATCAAGAGTGGAAAAATATGGATTAAAATCAAGTGCGGGTGGCTCACCAACAGATGTCTTAACAAATAACTTAGGATCAAAAGAACTATCCTCAAATTGGGTTTCATGCATAGAACAAATACCATTTAATTCATCTAACATCTCATCAGAAGAAAAATTCTTATACAACTCATGAAGTTCTTTATTGCTCTCATACTCTAACAAAAGATCGTTCTCAAGAAAAGACTCAATTGCACTATTATCAAGATTCGACCATGAAATAACTTCATCAATCAAATTAACTCCTACGGGTTGTTCAAAAAGCTCATTAGGTTGATTACCTACATTAAAGACATTAAGATCTATCGTCATATTTCTAAAAGTGAGTTTCATCGAACCATTCCTACAGTTAATCAAAGCATTAGACGTGGCAAGAAAAGGTCTTCCTAGAATAATGGGAATTTGATTTTTGAGATTTTGGACAGGTTCGGTTTCTAGAACAATGAAATCTACAGTGAAGACAAAATCACCAACCTTAATCAACACATCTTCCACCATACCCTTAGGAATTTTGACAGAACGGTCAGCTAATTGAAGAGTGATAGTAGTCTCTTTAAGTTCACCTAAACCCAAGTCCTGATAGACAGATAATGGAAGAAGATTCACACTAGCTCCTAGATCGATTAAAGCTTTATCAATGAAAGTATTACCAATAACACAAGAAATGGTAGGACAACCAGGATCCTTATACTTCAAAGGGATTTGATTTGATAAGATAGAGCTAACATTAGATGTTAGGAAAGCTTTCTTAGGAACATGAGTGGTTCTTTTATGAGTACACAAATCTTTCAGACACTTAGCATAAGAGGGAACTTGTTGAATTGTATCTAAAAGAGGAATGTTAATCTTGACTTGTTTGAAGACTTCCAAAATCTTATCTAATTGAGCAGATTGTTTGTTTGAAGTAAGTCTATGAGGAAACAGAGCTTTTGGCTTATAGACTTTTTCATTAGACACATCAGATTGGGGTTTTGAAGGTGGTTCATCGGAGGGTGATGACTCATTAGATTCAACTTCTTCAAGACTCTTGGGATTGGAAGATTGTTTAAGACTAGGATTTAAGAGTAATGGATTTGGTTCAAATGTAAGCTTATCTACTGCTTGAGTATTGACACCAGCATGATTATTGAATTGATTACCAGACCTTAGAGAGATCACAGTATTCACATTTTCATGAGACTTTTGATTTGGATGAAATTTAGGATTAATCTCGGGTTGACTAGGAAATCGATTTTTCTCTCTCTCACTGATGGTGTTTGCTAATTGACTAACTTGGACCTCTAGTTTAGATATGGCTTGAGCGTTGGAATTTAGCAATTGCCTATCTTGGGTCATAGTGTTCATGAAATTTTGTTGAGATTGAGTTAAATTAGCTTGTGATTTCAATAACGCCTCAATACTCTTTTCTAAAGAATTAAATATCTTATCAGATTCACTAAAACCAGGAGGATTCAAAGAAACTGAGTTTTGATATTGACCGAGATTTTGTGGGGGATATGAGTTAGGATTTTGAGTTGGATATGAACCAGGATTGGGCTTTTGAAAAGCAGGTTGAGAGTTTTGGTTATACTAATTGTATTGACCTTGGTTCCATGAGAAATTTGGATGATTTTTCCAACCAGGATTGTATGTGGATGAATAGGGATCATTCCTAACTCTAGAGTGAAACATGACATTGGCTTGTTCAATTTCAGGACAATTTTCTATCAAATGAGTAGGAGAATTACAATTTGCACACAGAAACACTTGTGAGGACACCTTGTTGGTTTCTAAGGCTTCTAGACGTCTAGTGAGTGTAGCTAACTTAGCTTCGGTTGCAATAGAATTACCAACTACATGTACGCCTTTAGATTTTTCAGTTTCCTGACTGGGTTCCCTAGTTGACTCCCACAACATTGTTCTTTCAGCTAACTCTTCAAAAAATTGCCAAGCTTCTTCATCGGTTTTATCCATAAACCTACCATTACACATAGACTCTAACAAGGCAGTGGTTTGACTATCTAAGGCTTCATAGAGAATTTTACAAAGTCTCTATTTTTCTATACCATATTGAGGACACTTAGACAACAACTTTTGAAATCTATCAAAATATTTCCAAAAAGGCTCATTTCGATTTTGTTGAAACTGGTTGATTTCATTCCTAAGCCTGTTAGCCTTATGGTTGGGAAAATATTTTTTAAGAAATATAGCAACAAATCCCTCCCATGTGGAAATAGAATTAATGGGTAGACTATACAACCACTGTTTAGCATCTTCTTTTAAAGCAAAGTTAATGAGTCTGAGCCTAATGGAATCCTCACTTAACTGTTGAAGTTTTTGTAAGGCACATACTTCCTCAAATTCTCGAATGAAAAGATATGGATCCTCTCCCTCTACCCAGCAAACCTAGGTAACATGCTAATGTTATGATGTTTGATTTCAAAATTGTTTGTGGTTACTGCTGGTAGCACTATGCATGAGGGTTGAGCGGTACGAGCGGGGTAACAACGTTCTTTAAGAGAGACAACCATGACGGTTGTTGGAACTTCTACTTCTTTTGACTCAATTTTAGTGGGTGAAGAGAAATCAAGTTGTCTTGCTACTCCAGGTAGTGAAAGGTCGGATTGACTCACTAATCTAGATGTATTATCTCGAACCCAAATACTTTGCATACAATAGAAAAAATCAACTAAGCACGTAGAAAACAAGAGCTATAAGTAAACACCCAAAAAAAAATGGAAAATCAAAAGAAAAATCTATCTTATCCTAAAAAATCTAGACCTTGCTCCTAACAATAAGATACTATTAAAAGTAACAGCTCAAAAAACATTCGTCGTGACTAGCCAGGCAGGAGGAAGCATTGCCAAGAGGCTAACCACCATTCTAGGCACCAGTTTAAAGGTCAGGTAAGCTTTCGCTAGCCTAGACACCACCGAAAAATACTTAGTGATTTGTTCCTCCTAGATTCTCTTCCTAGTTGAGCGCGATATCCTAGGGGATAACGTCTAATTGATTTTATTAAGGAAAGGGAATGCAAGATGAACGAATTAGTGATTTGTGGGCCAAGGAAAGGGTGATGAAATCACTCACCTTATCTTGAAATTGGGTGGCGCCCTTAAGATTGATTAGATGATGCAACACACAAAGAACGAGAAATAAACACTTATGGATGCACTACACTATGTGTTCTATTCTAAATTGTACGTACCTCTTTCCTCCAACAATCACCACAATTATATATAATATGGAAAGCGATAAAGACAATAAAGAAATCTAGATGATGTGCTCCTATGTGAGAGAATGAATGATGCGACAAATTGGTTTTTAACAAATAACTAACTAATATTTTTGGATTTTTCAAATATTCAATTTTTTTTGTGTTTTTAAATAATGGGTGGGAAAAAAAACAGAGAGAGGTGATACGGAATACCGAAAAGCACTTCCAAAAATTTCACAAGAGACGACGAGCCTTCTAGCAATCTTCTTGTCCAAGCTTTCCTCCGCTTCAATGTACCCTAAAAACCAAACAATGCAGAACAAGAAACTAATCCGAAGAATTAAATATCAAGGAGCGAAAAATTACCAATAATCCCCGACAGCGGCGCCAAAAACTTGATGTGTAAAAATAATGTAAACTGCAAGCGCACAGTGTTTAGTTGTAGCAATCACAGATAGATCCACAAAGACTATGAATTTTCAAAACCCTAACAATTAAATCAGGTGAACTAGACAATAAGATTTGAGATGAGATTTGTTTAACCTAATTAACAATTAAAATCAAATAAGGAAAACCTAGGAATCCGAATCCATTAATCAATCACAATTAATATCAACTCGCCCTAAAATCAATCCTCTTTCCTTCACAAATAAGATATATCAATTAACGAGACAAACATATACTATGAAACTTGTTATCTAACAATAACCCATCAAAACTTCATGGAGCAAGCATAGGCTATGAAAAATAAATCTGGTAACAATAATATATCAAAATCACTTTGTCAATTGAACAATTAAGCACCAAGAAAAATTATGAGATCTAATTAACAGGAACGAGAAGAAATAAAAAATAATTAAATTAACTTCATCTTCATCCTAGGGCAAAAGATTTAGCTAGACATGACAGAAGAAACAAAACAATTAAATATAAAGAATGCAAGCAAAAGTGTTTGAATAGAATAAAGAACTTGTATTAAAAGACAATAATAAATCTATCCTACTCCTAATTATCAGATCTAGTCTAAATTGATGTCTAAATTCTAGGTGTCTAAATTCTAGGTGTCTCAAATACAAGAGAGGAGATCTATATATATAGGAAAAATAATGGGCTTGGGTTCTTTGACTACAAATCGGATTCTGGAAATATTTCCTCAATTCCTTTTTCTTCTCCGATAAGTTTTCCAATTTTTCTCCAATTTCCTTTTGACTTCAAGTATTTCCATCTCATTGCCTTTTTCACCTTTTTCTGCTTGAAATATGATTTTATTTATTTTCCTACAAAACAAAAGAAAACAATTTATTAAATAATAAAATTACGAAAATAAACATAAAATAGGTATTAAAATTGTATTGAATTATGGACCTATCAATCATCTAGAGCATCTTCAACTTTCTTAGGTTTTATTTCTGAAAGAAACCCAGAATAGTGACATTCATTTTGTGATGTTCTCCTAGTTCTCACTCCTGTGTCTGGATCATCAATGATCAAGTGAAAGGGATGATCTCTATTCCATACCCTTTGTCTTGGCAGATGCGATCTTGATGATTCTCTATGTTCTAGATGTTGTGGAGTGTGACTAGTTGATCCTTCTCTTGCTCCCCCTGAGTTGTTGACGGTTTGATCTGTTGACCCTGTTGATTGACTAGTGGATCCAGTAGTAGTCTGTGTATTTCCACCACTATCACCACTTGGTCCAGAATCATTATCATTATGATTATTATTAATAACTGTAACAACTTTAGGTTCTTCTTCAATGTCAGAAAGATCTCCTGATAGATTTTCAAATACCAAGGATTCAGAGTTCTCTCCAGTTTGCAGGCCTGGTCTTTTGGTGTCGTCAAATGTTACATTAAAGCTTTCCAACACCTTCTTATCTTCAATCACATATACCCTGTAAGCCTTAGGATCCAGAGAATAGCCCAGAAAAATGCCTTCATCTGCTTTGGCATCAAACTTGCCAAGATGTTCTCCATCTTTAAGTACAAAGCACTTTGCACCAAACACATGAAAGTACTTCAGTGTTGGTTTCTTGTTGGCCATTAACTCATACGGAGTCTTTTCATGATCTTTGTTGATCAGGGTTCGATTCTGAGTGTAGCAAGCTGTATTCACTGCTTCAGCCCAAAAGTAAGTGGGAAGTTTTGATTCACTCAACATGGTCCATGTTGCTTCAACCAAGGTCCTGTTCTTCCTTTCCACTACTCCATTCTGTTGAGGAGTTCTTGGTGCTGAAAACTGTCTTGATATTCCTTTCTCTGAGCAGAAATCATTAAGAACTGCATTTTTGAATTCAGTTCCATTGTCTGATCTGATTGTCCGCACAGGTAGCTTAGCTTCCACTTCTATCTTCTTGATGTGATCAATGATTAGTTGTGTTGCTTCATCCTTTGATTGTATGAACAACACCCACGTGTACTTGGAGTAGTCATCCACCATCACCAATGCATATCTATTTCTTGAAAGTGACATAACATTGACTGGACCAAATAAATCCATATGAATCAGTTGTAATGGTTCAGCAATGCTTGTCATTCCTTTGCTTCTATGTGATGCCTTCTTAGACTTCCCCTTTTCACATGCTTCACATAGTCCCTCCTGATTGAATTCCATCAGGGGCAACCCTCTCATTAACTCTCTCTTTACCAAAGAGTTCATATGTGAGAGATTCTTGTGCCATAACCAACTTTGTTCTGAAGATGCCTTTCCATAGAAACATGTAACTTCTCCTTCATTGGTAGAACTTAAGTCAGCTATGAACAGATTTCCTTTTCTCACTCCCAGTAGAGCAGGCTTCTCATCCTTCCTGTTTGTGATCAAGCACTTGTCCTTTCTGAAATCTACGTTGTAGCCTTTGTCACAGAACTGACTGATACTTAGAAGATTGTGCTTCAATCCTTCAACAAGAGAGATGTTTTCAATGATGACATTCCCAATTTTCAATTTACCATATCCCGTAGTGAATCCTTTGTTGTCATCTCCAAAGGTTACAATCGGGCCGGTCTTCTTAACCACCTCTGTAAGCAGGGACTCTTCATCTTTCATGTGTCCAGAACAGCCACTATCCAGAATCCACACGACCTTTGAGCTTTTAACCTTACCCTGCAATCACAGATTGATTAAGTGGACTTTGGTACCCAAACTTGTTTGGGTCCTGAAGGTTTAGATACTTTAACAGGAGTAACATTCAAGTTAGTCTTACCCTGTTTGATATTCATAGTATCTGTGGATTTAACATTAACAGTGCTTTTGCTATTATCATTCATCAACTTAAAATAAGCACGCATGATGTTGTACTTACATAGCAAGCACTCTTTCTTTCCACAAGGTTCATGAAGATCAGGCATGTTAGACATGTTATGCATTTCAGAAGTATTAGCAGTTTCTACTTTAACCTTTTTACATGCATGTGTAAGGTGTCCAGCAGAATTACAGATAGTGCACAACTTCCTAGATGCAATGGGAGAAAATGGAACAATTTTCTGATTAACAACCTTCTTTTTCCCATTCCTGTTCTTTTTAGCATTACTAACTAAGTCACCTACTTCAGTTTTAGGTAATACAGTTTTTGCTGATTTCCTAGGTAACTTAGTCTTTACCTCTTTTTCCTTCAATAAATCCTCCTCAAGCAATTCTTGTCTTATGAAAAGATCATCCTCATGGAAAAATGGTGGAAAAGGCTTAACAAAAACTGGACAATCAACATTCTTAAGAACATGTGGAGTATTCCTTTTGAGAACTGAAGGTGTCACAGGGAATTCCACTATCTTCTTACCAGCTTTCTTGTTATAGTCAAATCATATAGCAGTTTTATTCCCTATGGTCTGAGAATCAATGATCTCCTTAGAAATTAGGGCGGAATTCTTAAAAGCTCTAAATCTGAAATATGCTTCCTGAGGATAGTCTCTATCTCATCATTACAGTTGACCTTGTTCTCTAAGTACGCATTCTTTTGATTAAGATCTTCTAATGTGACAGCTACAAGCTCTAGTTCTTCATTTTTAGATTCTAGATTTTTAATCTTAAGAACTAGTTTAGCATTTTCCATTTCTGATGCTAGCATGCTTGTGTGTACATTGAACAATTCTACACTAAGATCTTGCACAGTTTTCTTGTACTCAGAATTAGACATGTCAATTGTTGTTAAGATAGGTACCTGAGATAATTGCGGTGATTCCTCTGAAGAGTCAGCCATTAGGGCAACATTTACATACTCTTCCTCTTCATCTGAATCAGTATCATCCCAGTGTTTTCCCTCTGCTATATAAGCCTTCCCTTTCTGCTTTCCAGACAATACCTCCAGTTGTTGTTTCAGCTTGGCATTCTCCTTCTTCAACTCATCATAAGAAACCTTCTTCTCATAGACATCTTTCATGTCTCTTGCTTGACGAGGCTTCCGGCATTCAGTGGCGAAATGCCCTAACTCATTGCAGTTGTAGCATCTTGATTTGCTTCTGTCAATCATGCCAGTCTTGTAGCCTCCCTTAAAGCCTGTACTAGGTGCATACTTGCTCTTCTGGAATCTGTTGGTTGAGCCCTTGAACTTGTACTTAGGGTTTCTCTTAAAACAAATATGACTAAACTTTGCAGCTAAGTACGCCATGGTTTTGTCTTCCATTTGCTCAAGCTCTTCTAGGGTGTAGTAATCACTTTCATCAACACCCAGATTCACAGAATCCATCTCAGCTTCTATGATCACCTCATTTCCAGCTCTAGGGGTTTGAACCTGAATATCAGAAGTTGTTGGTTCATCCACTACAAGTGCTGCTGATCTCACAAGTGCATTGTGCTTGTTATCCACTGTCCCTGGTCCGTAGATTATCACTCGTTGTTCTTGCTCCATCTCATAAGTCTTCAACTTGCCATAGATCATCTCTAATGACATCTTTGTGAAGTCAATTCTTTCCCTTATGGATGATGACTTGTGTTCTACATGATGGGGCAGCGTCATCATGAACTTCCTGTTGGTTTCTCTCAGTGGATAGGTCTTTCCTTTCATTGCCAATTCATTAAGAAGCTTAGTGTAACACCCCCATACCCGGGGTCGAAGATCTGGGTCGTCACGATCCCTTGTTCCGTACCAACGCTTAATACTTGAACCATAAAACAATAAATCAACACACATGGTGACCCCACCATCAATACACTCACGCTATTTATGTCTCAGAAACGAACTTACAATAACAGTAGTCATATGATCCACAAATTAAAGTTATTACAACCCAAAAGTAAAATACTTGCAACCTACTACCAGTATGATTTCTATGTGAAACCATAAGGTAGCGCAAAAGTTTGTTCTTGTTCATTAATATACATAAGTGATACT
The DNA here is from genome assembly GCA_030848705.1 of Heracleum sosnowskyi. Classification (NCBI taxonomy): domain Eukaryota; kingdom Viridiplantae; phylum Streptophyta; class Magnoliopsida; order Apiales; family Apiaceae; genus Heracleum; species Heracleum sosnowskyi. Next base: position 70,039,721 of record CM061240.1, read on the forward strand.
TATAATTAAACCAGAGCAACAAGAGTTACACTCCGAACCAACTCAGTACTTCTACCTGATCAACTGTAACAACCATGCTACGGGCGGCCTGTATGTCCCTGACGCGCTTCCGAGCTGTACGACGAATCCTGGCCATCTACTCTAGCTGTTGTGTTGTGATATATATGTATATAAAGAAAAGCAAGAGTGAGCACTCGGCCCAGCAATAATACAATACATCATAAGCATATAAGTACGCTTATATCATAAACGAAAACCTTTAAAACTTCATTCGTATACAGAATGATATATTTATTTCTCTTTTCGTCAAAACATACCATACAGTACGACTACTGTATGAGGAACATCATTACTCATTACTGTCACATTATCAGTAACTCAGCGCCTAGGCTTTTGTTACAATGTGCAGCTCAACTCCAATTGGAGGGAAGGGAATGTACTGGAACACCCGATACACGGTGATCAGCCGTTGTATCGTAACTTTTCTTTTCTACTAGTAGAAGGACGACTTCCTGTCGGTTATCACCCTGACCGCATATGGGCCATTGTACTAAGAGATCACTACCTCGGCGCCTATTTCGTCACCGGGCAGGCCTTAGCACTCAAGAGATCACTACCTCAGCGCCTATTTCGTCACCGGGCAAGCCTTGATAAATTTGGCACTACCCCGGAACCTATTTCATTGTCGTGTAGGCCTTTCCAATTCCCACGATGAAAAACATTAATGAAACGAAAATCGAAATTTAATTCCATATTTCCCAAGTACGAATACTCGTCAAAACTTTGTAACCGTTTAGAACACCTTACTCCAGAGTAATTGCAAGGAGTAAGTCAAAGTGTGGGTTGACATTAGTCAACGAGACTACCGATGATTACTACGTATTTTGAAATCATGACCAGAGAGTTTATTGAAATTTCAGAGTTCAGCGAGTTTGAAATACTCTACTTGAATGGGGGAGCCATCCCCTAGTTATAAGTATTCTAGAGGAACAGTGGAAGTAAAACTCTGTCCTCTAATCCTTGAACTAGATTCCCAGTTTTCGATGAGTTGGAAAAATACTATTCGCATTTAATTACCTTTAACTATCTTAAGATAATAGTTGGGAATCTCTAATTTTAATACCTTTTCTGAAAAATCAGAAAGTTATATTTTTGTGTAAATAATAGAACCTTTGATCACATAATAAGGTTCTATGATTTTAAATCATATTTGGAATATTTAATAAATACCCAAATAATAAATATTAAATTATTAATCAATATAAAACCACCTAAGTGAATATTCATAATAATATTCACTTAGTTAAATAATCTTCAAATAATGAGTATTGAATTATTATTCAATATAAACTACTTAAGTGAATATTCAAAATAATATTCACTTAATTAAATAATATTCAAATAATATTTATTATAATATTATTTAAATATCTCACCTTAAATATCCCATAATGTAGATATTGGAATATTTAATAAGTCTTTAAAATATAACTGTCCCTGGAACCTTCCAGCTTTTGACAGTAGTTTAAAACAAAATAATAATTTGACTCCCGGTCTAAGTTTTAAAATCATCGTACAAGTACTGTATACTTAGAGTCTTTAACCTTTAACCTTGGTTTATATCTAGTACTTATCTAGCATATAAACCTTATATCTTATACCGCTTTTTATTAAAAAGCGAAAACAGTTTATAAGTCATTTCACAGCATAAGGCAGCATATATAGTAATACCACAACATATATCACAACAGCATCATTATATGGTATAGGGTTTGAAAACTTGCCTTGGGGTCTTGGTGGTGTGGTAGTGGGGGCTTGAGAGTGTGCGCGTCGATCTATAACAAGATATACAATTACAGTCAGTCCCCTAGAACCATTTAATGTGCTATAACTCAAGCACTACTGTAATAACCCCAAATTTTGGACTTAGTTAAAATTTTTTGATGAATAGTAAATGTGATGAATAGTAATTTTGCTGATGAAAAGTTTTTCAGACCACACTATGTAGACGACATGGAATGAATGTTTCGAAGTGATATTATTGATGTATAGGAAGAATAAAAGAATGTAAACGCGACCAGAATCAGAAGATTCCCATCCGAGTTTTAAATCACTATTCACTGGACAGTTAAGGATGTATTGATTTGATCGTTTTGAGAAAGTATGTAGAACGAGAAATCCATGATCATATCTTAAACCAAGGTGAGAAACCTAAGATTACATATTAGACAAAGGAAATAGAAAGATCAAGGAAGTATCCCCTAGCTTTGGTACAGAGAAACGTTTTTAAAACCACTTGAAACTATCGCGAAACAAAAGCGTAATAAATTATGGATTAAACCCTAACCAAAGGAGGAGTATTATATGAGATCATCAAGTGCAATATATAAAAGAATTGAGGATGCAAAGGATGACATAAGCATGATGCAAGGAGATGACATAAGCATGACCAAGTGATGACAAAGTGGTGAATCACCACCTTGTCACCACTTTCACCACCACCACAAGTTCATTTTAAGCCTTGTCATTGGTGACAAAACCAATCCATAACCACACAAATCAAATGGCTTGTATTTAGTGTTATTAAACAAAAACAAAAGAAAAGAAAAAGCAAGAAAGTATCATTTTCTCCATTTTCTCAGAATTTCTGCCCAGCTTCACCAAGGTGGAAAGAAAATTTCATAACTCCAAAGCTACGCGTCCTAAAATCGCCAAATCTGGACCATATGTCCCTCAATGTATACCCAAGGTACGTTCAAAGTTTCATGGCCATAAAATAAGTGTAGCATGGTTAAATATTGGATCAAATTTGAGGCAAGAATACTGACTCATGAAATGTTTATTTTGATCTTGAGTTTTAAGGGTTGTTAGGGATGATTAAGGATCAAGGGAGAGCATACAAGCTATTGTTAGTCCATATTTAATATCAAGGAAGGTATAAACCTCTCACACCTTTTTATTATACTTTGATTATATTGCTAAGATTGATGATGTTTAGTGATAGTATGGATTAAAAGTTGAATCCTTAGTTATAGTGATTGTTTAGTGATTATTTTGATGGATGAACTTGTTTGAGCAGAAAACTTGTGGTATTAACTTGAGGCTTGATGGTTGGTTGATTGGTTGTTGATTGGTGGTTGATTTGAGTGTTTAAAACACGGGAATCATGAATTAGCGTCGTTACCATGTCGAATTCTACTTAGGTAGTTTGGACAGAAACCACGGTTACTTTACAGGGAATAAACATAAGATTTCTGACCATGATCATGTAGCCTCTGTTTCCTAGTTTGTTTTAGCGAAAGAATCGTATCGTTTCGATTTACGGTTTAGGACAAACACCCGTTTTAGTAGAAGTGGTTTCGGGAAACCAAATGGTTGACTATATGAACTTTGAGATTGTGATCAAGACCTTTAAAAATGGACTTGGGTCGAGATATTAAAATGGATATTAGTATGGACAGTTAGGAAAGGAACCTAGAAGGTTTCGTGTTAAAAAGATAATTGTTTGATTTTATAAAAATGTCGGAACCAAAGCTGCGCGAGGAGTAAGTGGTTCTGCACTCCACTGCCGAAAACCTACTGCTTTCGGGATTTTTATCCCCTTAAGCAGAAAACCATGTTCAAGCATTTTGTTCTATTCTTTCCCTAGATCGCGCACGCGAAAACGGTGTGTCATTTCGACTAACGGTTAAGGAGATATGAGCGTTTTAGTGAAAGGCGTGCGAATAGTAACTCTCCGTAGCTCATTCAAGTTTGAGAATACATTTCACCAAGTGAAACCCCTGTTTTGAGATCGAAACTTTTATGATAAATATTACAAATACTTAAGATGACTTCGGAAGTGGTTTCGTATTTAATTGCGAATTTTCCAATTTATTAAAAGTGTTAGAGTACGAGTCGCGTAATAGTAACTCTATGAAAAGTCAACTCTAGGGTACTACTTTGACCAACTGTTGTGACTAAGATAAAGGATTATTTCGAGTCGATTAAAACATGAACATTGTTGAGGAATAACGTGGCTACATGATGTGTTTGACTTATGGTTGACTTAGAGTGACTTGTTATGAGCGAATGATTACGCTAGGGACTGATCGAGTATTTCTTTGTTTATAGATTTCCCGGAAAGTTCTCGAACCCATAACAACCAAGGACCCGAGGCATGTTTTCTCATTCCATGCTGTATTTTAATGTACCATATTCTGATGATGCATATGATAGATGCATGCTTTTAAATGTAATATATGATATTATGCATGCTTTCAAACCTCACATCGTATATAGATGTGATGGTATAAAATTGTTGAGATGAAATATATGCATATGATAGATGCATGCAAGTTTTCAAACCCTACCTTACATAAGTGATGCTATTGTGATATATAATTTGCTTTAATTCTGTGAAATGATTTATCAATTGTTTACGCTTTTAATAAAAAGCTGTATAAGGTATAAGGTTTATATACTAGATAATACTGGATATAAACCAAGGTTAAAGGTTAAAGACTCTAAGTAAAGAGTACTTGTACGATAGTTTTAAAACTTAGACCGGGAGTCAAATTATTATTTTGTTTTAACTACTGTCAGAAGCTGGAAGGTTCGAGGGACGGTTATATTTTAAGGGTTATTAAATATTCCAATATCTATATAATTGGATATTTAAGGTGAGATATTTAAATAATATTATAATAAATATTATTTGAATATTATTTAATTAAAGTGAATATTATTTTGAATATTCACTTAAGTGTTTTATATTGAATAATAATTCAATATTTATTATTTGAATATTATTTAATTAAGTGAATATTATTTTGAATATTCACTTAGGTGGTTTTATATTGAATAATAATTTAATATTTATTATTTGGGTATTTATTAAATATTCCAAATATGATTTAAAATCATAGAACCTTATTATATGATTAAAGGTTCTATTATTTACACAAAAATATAAATTTCTGATTTTCAGAAAAGGTATTAAAATAGAGATTCCCAACTATTATCTTAAGAGAGTTAAAGGTAATTAAATACTGTTAGTATTTTCCAACTCATCGAAAACTAGGAATCTAGTTCAAGAATTCGAGGACAGAGTTTTACTTCCACTGTTCCTCTAGAATACTTATAGCTGGGGATGACTCCCCCATTCAAGTAGAGTATTTCAAACTCGCTGAACTCTGAAATTTCAATAAACTCCCTGGTCATGATTTCAAAATACGTAGTAATCATCGGTAGTCTCGTTGACTAATGTCAACCCACACTTTGACTTACTACTTTCAATTACTCTGGAGTAAGGTGTTCTAAACGGTTACAAAGTTTTGACGAGTATTCGTACTTGGGAAATATGGAATTAAATTCCGATTTCCGTTTCATTAATGTTTTTCATCATGGGAATTGGAAAGGCCTACACGGCAATGAAATAGGTGCCGGGGTAGTGCCAAATTTATCAAGGCTTGCCCGGTGACGAAATAGGCGCCGAGTTAGTGATCTCTTGAGTGCTAAGGCTTGCCCGGTGACGAATAGGCGTCGAGGTAGTGATCTCTTAGTACAATGGCCCATATGCGGTCAGGGTGATAACCGAACAGGAAGTCGTCCTTCTACTAGTAGAAAAGAAAAGTTACGATACAACGGCTGATCACCGTGTATCGGGTGTTCCAGTATATTCCCTTCCCTCCAATTGGAGTTGTGCTGCACATTGTAACGAAAGCCTAGGTGCTGAGTTACGGATAATGTGGCAGTGATGAGTAATGATGTTCCTCATACAGTAGTTGTACTGTATGGCCTGTTTTGACGAAAAGAATATTTAAACATATCGTTCGGTATATGAACGGGGTTTTAAAGGTTTTCAATTATGATATCAGCTTACATATATGATTATGCTGCTATATCTGATTGTCGAGCTATAGTGCTCATTCTTGCTTCCTTTACAAAAGGTGTTCATTACTGATATTCTACAGTATTTTGAACAGTATGAGATATCTAAATAGATATGTGAGTATATATGTTGAAAAGGTATTTAAGATATACAGTATGTTGAACTGTATATTATTTTGAATCGATGGATAGGTTTTAAGCCTTGATTCCATTATTTGATATCTATTTTAAAAGATATGTTTTGAATCTTGGTTCATTATATCGATACCAAGGATTTCTAAATGAATTACGAAAAGTAGTTGAGTATGATTATAAGTCATACGGTATTTTGAACGGTATACTATTTTGGGGGTCGAACCCTAGTAGTTTTTAAATATGGATTATCTACCTGAAAGGTTTAAAGATTTAAACTGGGATAGATTTCTTGCTGAGCGCTATTAGCTCATTCTTGCTTTATTAAAACTTTCAGCATGAAGAAAACATTGCCGATTCACCTCATGTTACGAGAGCAAGGGAATGGAGAGACCACCCTTGAGTTAGTTCAGCAAGATGAATACTGCCAAAGTTAGCAGAATAGTTGCATCTTGATTTTGTAAGAGTTGTTTTCGATTAGGTTTGTATTATTAAACCTTGTATAGAATTGTGAGGTCTATTATTGTAACTTCAGGTAGAGGTTGTAAATAATAGATGAGATCCTGGATAGTACATTTGGTTTGTAATAACAAGTGTTACTTATTGTTACTCATTTCCAAGGCTATAACTTGTGTGTGTGCGCGTAAGTGATTGGGGTCTTTGGAGTTGTATTATTAAAATGTTGTAAGTAATGCAGGTATTGTATAATTGATGGAGCGTGACAACCCAGATTCCTGACCCCGGGTCTGGGGGTGTTACAGAAATGGTATCAGAGAGTTAAGTTATAAACTTGGATATGAGAGTGTTAAGAGTTATAAGTGAGAGAATGACATGAGGACTCATGTAGAGTTCGTTAAGTGGACTACCGGAGGTGGTGCCATCGAGGATGTTAAGATTAAAGCGTTTAGTTGAGAACTTATCGGAGGACCGATATGACTATTGAAGATCATCATAATGATGAGAAGGACGTTTAGAATTGTACACGGATTATCAAAGAGATTAAGATAAGACGCGGAGCAGAGTCTCGGTCGCAGCTGAGGTAAGGTCAGAAAGGCCAATACCAATGGATAACTTGACTTAGTAAGAACCTAAGTGTTTGTAGTTCATCGTAGTTTGCCACGAGAAGGCAGCATATGTGAAGATTGAGACGTTTACAGTCCTTTACGCGATCCGAATTACTAAATTGTGTGGACTAGTTAAGGCATTATCTTGTGTATAAGGCCCAAGCCTTGAGAACAACGATTCCACCAGAGTTGGTATCTTTTCCGTCGATGGGTATTTTGTTACCTAAGAGGAAGACTTTTGCGTACATATAGTACCAGAACGTTATCGTGAGACGAACGCGCTAAATCGCATCGTGAGTATATTTCGTACGATAGGCCATGAGGGCTCAACTCAGAAATCAAAGACATGAAGAATGGATAGCGTGATTCTGATAAAGACACGTATGGTTGCGACAAGCAATGCGACAATCTCAGGACCTACGAGGAACGAAACCTATGGTGGCCTGGGATTGGATTCATTCGATACGACTAGTGTTAAGAAATCACATATACATTAATCGACCTTCATCTTTTGAGGATGTGTTGATGCGGCCGTAGGAGGCCCAATCTCTGAACGATTATCGGGGAATGGCGAATATGTTTTGAACTCCCGACCTATTTATGGACTTGTACGATTTTGAGGTACCGTTGGTTAGTACCCTAAGCCATGAAGGCAGAAAGATAAGATCATCCTCGTACGGGTGATGTTAGAAACTATGATGACCATTGACTTTTGGTATCTACTTGTTGGTGCACTACTCAATCTAAAACCATTCATGCCCGTGTTACCTTGAATAGTTCATGTCAGGTAACCTTTCTAATTTCCTACTTCAACTTGGGATGCAACCAACTATTGTTAAGTATTCATCTTATTTCTTCATATTTGGACTCCTCAGTCGAGTTCATAAATATCTAGCTATGTGTTTAAAACATAGATGGTGTATATTTCAGAGATTACTCGTGAATTCTTTTCTTCTATTAAGAAGAGATTTGCACCTCAGATGTTAAAATCGTGGAAAGGATATAAATTTGATATTGGTAGTCCGAATTCAATTCTATCGAAGGATTTGACAAAGTTTATGTACGGAGACACCTTTGGGTGGACCGTTTCACTGATGAGAAATGTTTAAGGTTATCGATTGTCCGATACCAAGAACTTTCTATTCAGACCTTATATTCTATTCAAGGGTTATAATTACCATGTTCGTCCCAAACTTATTTATTCTTCTTTTCAATTCATTATCCGAGTAGTCAAAATTTTGTTTTCTTTCTTTCTTCGACTACGATGTCGAGATTTTGTACTAATAGATTGAAAATGGCTAATGGTATGTGCCATTATGAGTGACTAGTTAATTGTTCTAACTAGTTGAAATTTTAATGATATGATGAAAATCTAGCTAATCGTCCTAGCTAGATGTTGTGTCCCAAACTAATCGAACTAGCAAATTTTGTTCAGCTAGTTGTTAAAATTTTCTTGAAGTGGACTAGTTATTGTATCACTAAGTTCAAATTTCGGTCAAATTTATATAAGTGAATTCACGATGCATTTGGTATGCAGTGAAGTATGATGAGAAGATTTTCAAACGATAATTTGATTGAGACCTAACCAGGTCGCCCCCTCAGCGAGAATTTTTACAAAGTTTTTATATATATATAAAGCATTCAGTTGCTTGAAGTATTCTTGGTACCATGCAAGTATTTTCCTTAGAATTTGGGAAAAAAAGAGTGTTGAATCTTAGAGCTAAAACAAATGAGCCCGATAAATTATGAATCGAAGTTTACGGAAATTGCCAAGGTTTGTTTCGCATGATGCGAATTCAGAATAACGAAGTGAACGAAATGACTGATTATGTTACCTTGGTTAATGAGATGACTATGATAGAAATAGAAGCAAAGTGGACGAGAAAGAAATGGGAATAAAGAAAATAGAGTATGAAACGCGAATAGATTGAGAAAGAAAGAAGGTAAGAAATCAGACTGTCGGACGAGGGAACGATTGACCTCGAAGGATGTGAAACTTGTTTAGCGACTGTGATAGATACGAAACGGGAAGTACCTAGTGTACAGAATATCCCTGTTGTCAACGAATTCGAGGATGTATGTCCAGAAGATCTTCCGGGGTTACCACCCGATAGAGAAATAAAGTTGTTATAGAGTTAGCTCCAAGAACGGCGCCAGTTTCGAAGGCCTCGTACCGACTAGCTCCAGTCGAGATGAAAAAATTAGTCGCTCCATTGTAGAAATTATTAGGAAAAGGAATGATAAGACCAGGTGCGTCACCGTGGGATGCACCCGTGTTATTGGTGAAGAAAAAGGACGGCAACATGAGGCTGTGCATAAACTATCGAATGCTGAATAGGCTAACAGTTAAGAATGAATACCCCTGCCAAGGATCGGTGATTGGATCGATCAGCTGCATGATGCAGTTAAATTCTCGAAGATTGATTGAGAACTGGATGCCACCAGTGTAATATTAAACTTGAGGACGTACCCAAGACTGCGTTTCGCACCAGGTATGGACACTACGAGTTTTAGTGATGTCGTTGGGCTAACGAATGCCCCTGCAACTTTAATGGACTTGAGGAATCGAGTTTTCGAGAAGTATTTGGATAAGTGTGTCATAGTGACATCTTCAATATTTTGGGTTTACCTCAAGGACCGAGGAAGAACATGCAGAACATTTGAGGATCGTGTTAGAAGCACTGAGGAGAGAAAAGTTTCCAGAAATTAAAGAAGAGACTAGTCACCGCCCTGTGCTGGTACTGCCAGACGGGAAGGGAGATTTTGTGATCTATAGCGACACATCTCATAAAGGATTAGAGTGTGTGCTTATGCAGCACGGAAAGGTAATTACGTATGCATCCAGACATTTAAAGGAATATGAATTTAGATACCCTACGCATGACTTAGAATTGGCAGCGGCAGTTTTCTCTTTAAAGATTTGGAGGCACTAATTGTATGGAAAGAAGTGCGAGATTTACATAAGAACATTAGATACGCTTTCCCAGAAAGAACTTAACATGAAAACAGAAAAGATAGCTAAAGCTAATCAAGGATTATGATGGTGGGATTCTTTACCACCCAGGGAAGGCCAATGTGGTGGTCAATGCCCTTAGTAGGAAAAAGAGACCTAAGATGATAACATCGTCGGATAAGTTAATCCAAGGATTTGAGAAAATGGAAATTGAGGTTAAGATAACCGTAAATGGTATTAAGAGACTATTTGAGGTTGCAATGCAACCAGAATTGTGCAGGAAATCAAGTTATGTCAAGAACGAATGACGAGTGAAGGTATAAAGTCAATGTTGGAAAAAGCATTAAAGGCTGAGAAAGATGATAAAGGAATCATGAGGTATTTTTACTGAGTTTGGGTTCCTAATGTTCAAAAGATAAAGGATGCTAATTTTTCAGGTTGACTAATAAGAGGAACTGAAAGGATGAAGTCTGAAGTTAAGAGTATAGCAAGGATTATTTAAAAGTCCTGATTGAGCCTGAATAAATTAAGGAATAAAGATCTGTCATAGAGAGACAGCTACACCGAGAGTAAAGAAAGTTGATGAAATGTTATAGGTAGCCCGATAAATAAAAGGATTTATCGATTGGTAAACAAATATTGGATATGTCAGAAAATGAAGGCAGAACAAAGACCTAGTTGACTATCACAGTTAATAGAGATTCCTGATTAGGAATGTAATTTTACTATAATGGATTCTGTGATAGGATCAACAAGAATCGAGTTGGACTATGACGTCAATTGAGCTATAATTGATTAATCAAATGAGTCTACTCATATTTTGTTTTAGCAAAAGATCTTAAATCGAAAAGTTGCGAAATAGATAATTGGGTGACGTGGAGTTCCAGTCACCATCGTGTCAGATAAGAACCAATGATTGAACTCTCGATTCGGGAGGAGTTTTCCAAACATGTTTGGCAACGAGAGTGAGTGTGAGCACTACGTAGGATCCGTAGACCGACAGACCGACCGAAAGAAACATTTCGGATAACCGAAGTTACGGTAAGCGTTGTACCGCCGATTGCAAGAATAATCGGATGTTGATAGAAATTTGGTGTATAAGAATACAACCAGAATTGGCTTATATAAAGCGCCCGATAGATATCACAGACCGGAATGAGTAAGTGTTGTAAGGAACCAGAGGGTTGAAGAGTCAACCTGGAAACTGGAAGATTCCTATATTGAAAGAGTAACCTCGGCTATTTTCTTAGATTCCGGGACGGAATCCTTTTAAGAAGAGGAGACTGTAATAACCCCAAATTTTGGACTTAGTTAAAAAATTTTGATGAATAGTAAATGTGATGAATATTAATTTTGCTGATGAAAAGTTTTTCAGACCACACTATGTAGACGACATGGAATGAATGTTTCGAAGTGATATTATTGATGTATAGGAAGAATAAAAGAATGTAAACGCGACCAGAATCAGAAGATTCACATCCGAGTTTTAAATCACTATTCACTGGACAGTTAAGGATGTATTGATTTGATCGTTTTGAGAAAGTATGTATAACGAGAAATCCATGATCATATCTTAAACCAAGGTGAGAAACCTAAGATTACATATTAGACAAAGGAAATAGAAAGATCAAGGAAGTATCCCCTAGCTTTGGTACAGAGAAACGTTTTTAAAACCACTTGAAACTATCGCGAAACAAAAGCGTAATAAATTATGGATTAAACCCTAACCAAAGGAGGAGTATTATATGAGATCATCAAGTGCAATATATAAAAGAATTGAGGATGCAAAGGATGACATAAGCATGATGCAAGGAGATGACATAAGCATGACCAAGTGATGACAAAGTGGTGAATCACCACCTTGTCACCACTTTCACCACCACCACAAGTTCATTTTAAGCCTTGTCATTGGTGACAAAACCAATCCATAAACACACAAATCAAATGGCTTGTATTTAGTGTTATTAAACAAAAACAAAAGAAAAGAAAAAGCAAGAAAGTATCATTTTCTCCATTTTCTCAGAATTTCTGCCCAGCTTCACCAAGGTGGAAAGCAAATTTCATAACTCCAAATCTACTCGTCCTAAAATCGCCGAATTTGGACCATATCTCCCTCAATGTATACCCAAGGTACGTTCAAAGTTTCATGGCCATCAAATAAGTGTAGCATGGTTAAATATTGGATCAAAGTTGAGGCATGAATAGTGACTCATGAAATTTTTATTTTGATCTTGAGTTTTAAGGGTTGTTAGGGATGATTAAGGATCAAGGGAGAGCATACAAGCTATTGTTAGTCCATATTTAATATCAAGGAAGGTATAAACCTCTCACACCTTTTTATTATACTTTGATTATATTGCTAAGATTCATGATGTTTAGTGATAGTATGGATTAAAAGTTGAATCCTTAGTTATAGTGATTGTTTAGTGATTATTTTGATGGATGAACTTGTGAGTATTGGTATGAACTTGTTTGGGCAGAAAACTTGTGGTATTAACTTGAGGCTTGATGGTTGGTTGATTGGTTGTTGATTGGTGGTTGATTTGAGTGTTTAAAACACGGGAATCATGAATTAGCGTCGTTACCATGTCGAATTCTACTTAGGTAGTTTGGACAGAAACCACGGTTACTTTACAGGGCATAAACATAAGATTTCTGACCATGATCATGTATCCTCTGTTTCCTAGTTTTTTTTAGCGAAAGAATCGTATCGTTTCGATTTACGGTTTAGGACAAACACCCGTTTTAGTAGAAGTGGTTTCGGGAAACCAAATGGTTCACTATATGAACTTTGAGATTGTGATCAAGACCTTTAAAAATGGACTTGGGTCGAGATATTAAAATGGATATTTGTATGGACAGTTAGGAAAGGAACCTAGAAGGTTTCGTGTTAAAAAGATAGTTGTTCGATTTTATAAAAATGTCGGAACCAAAGTTGCGCGAGGAGTAAGTGGTTCTGCACTCTAGTGCCGAAAACCTACTGCTTTCGGGATTTTGATCCCCTTAAGCAGAAAACCATGTTCAAGCATTTTGTTCTATTCTTTCCCTAGATCACGCACGTGAAAACGGTGTGTCATTTCGACTAACGGTTAAGGAGATATGAGCGTTTTAGTGAAAGGCGTGCGAATAGTAACTTTCCGTAGCTCATTCAAGTTTGAGAATACATTTCACCAAGTGAAACCCCTGTTTTGAGATCGAAACTTTTATGATAAATATTACAAATACTTAAGATGACTTCGGAAGTGGTTTCGTATTTAATTGCGAATTTTCCAATTTATTAAAAGTGTTAGAGTACGAGTCGCGTAATAGTAACTCTATGAAAAGTCAACTCTAGGGTACTACTTTGACCAACTGTTGTGACTAAGATAAAGGATTATTTCGAGTCGATTAAAACATGAACATTGTTGAGAAATAACGTGGCTACATGATGTGTTTGACTTATGGTTGACTTAGAGTGACTTGTTATGAGCGAATGATTACGCTAGGGACTGATCGAGTATTTCTTTGTTTATAGATTTCCCGGCAAGTTTTCGAACCCATAACAACCAAGGACCCGAGGCAAGTTTTCTCATTCCATGCTGTAATTTAATGTACCATAGTCTGATGATGCATATGATAGATGCATGCTTTTAAATGTAATATATGATATTATGCATGCTTTCAAACCTCACATCGTATATAGATGTGATGGTATAAAATTGTTGAGATGAAATATATGCATATGATAGATGCATGCAAGTTTTCAAACCCTACCTTACATAAGTGATGCTATTGTGATATATAATTTGCTTTAATTCTGTGAAATGATTTATCAATTGTTTACGCTTTTAATAAAAAGCTGTATAAGGTATAAGGTTTATATACTAGATAATACTGGATATAAACCAAGGTTAAAGGTTAAAGACTCTAAGTAAAGAGTACTTGTACGATAGTTTTAAAACTTAGACCGGGAGTCAAATTATTATTTTGTTTTAACTACTGTCAGAAGCTGGAAGGTTCCAGGGACGGTTATATTTTAAGGGTTATTAAATATTCCAATATCTATATAATTGGATATTTAAGGTGAGATATTTAAATAATATTATAATAAATATTATTTGAATATTATTTAATTAAAGTGAATATTATTTTGAATATTCACTTAAGTGTTTTATATTGAATAATAATTCAATATTTATTATTTGAATATTATTTAATTAAGTGAATATTATTTTGAATATTCACTTAGGTGGTTTTATATTGAATAATAATTTAATATTTATTATTTGGGTATTTATTAAATATTCCAAATATGATTTAAAATCATAGAACCTTATTATATGATTAAAGGTTCTATTATTTACACAAAAATATAAATTTCTGATTTTCAGAAAATGTATTAAAATAGAGATTCCCAACTATTATCTTAAGAGAGTTAAAGGTAATTAAATACTGTTAGTATTTTCCAACTCATCGAAAACTGGGAATCTAGTTCAAGAATTCAAGGACAGAGTTTTACTTCCGTTGTTCCTCTAGAATACTTATAGCTGGGGACAGTGGTGGACGCAGAAAGAAATCTTAGGGGGGGCCAAAAAAAATTATAAATCAGAGTTGGAGGGAATTGAACCCTGGTCTTCCGCCAGAAAATCAGAACATCAAACCAGCTGAACTACAGATACTATCAATACAAAATATATACTACTAACTTAATAGTTAGAGGTGTGAGGCTGCTAAGAAGCTAAAAAAGTAGTACCAGGGAATTGAACCCTGGTCTTCCGCCAGAAAATCAGAACATCAAACCAGCTGAACTACAGATACTATCAATACAAACTATATACTACTAACTTAATATACAAATCTGAGGAGGGGCCCAGGACCCCCCTGGCCCCCCCCTAGATCCGCCTCTGGCTGGGGATGACTCCCCCATTCAAGTAGAGTATTTCAAACTCGCTGAACTCTGAAATTTCAATAAAATCCCTGGTCATGATTTCAAAATACGTAGTAATCATCGGTAGTCTCGTTGACTAATGTCAACCCACACTTTGACTTACTACTTTCAATTACTCTGGAGTAAGGTGTTCTAAACGGTTACAAAGTTTTGACGAGTATTCGTACTTGGGAAATATGGAATTAAATTCCGATTTCCGTTTCATTAATGTTTTTCATCATGGGAATTGGAAAGGCCTACACGGCAATGAAATAGGTGCCGGGGTAGTGCCAAATTTATCAAGGCTTGCCCGGTGACGAAATAGGCGCCGAGGTAGTGATCTCTTGAGTGCTAAGGCTTGCCCGGTGACGAAATAGGCGTCGAGGTAGTGATCTCTTAGTACAATGGCCCATATGCGGTCAGGGTGATAACCGAACAGGAAGTCGTCCTTCTACTAGTAGAAAAGAAAAGTTACGATACAACGGCTGATCACCGTGTATCGGGTGTTCCAGTATATTCCCTTCCCTCCAATTGGAGTTGTGCTGCACATTGTAACGAAAGCCTAGGTGCTGAGTTACGGATAATGTGGCAGTGATGAGTAATGATGTTCCTCATACAGTAGTTGTACTGTATGGCCTGTTTTGATGAAAAGAATAATATTTAAACATATCGTTCGGTATATGAATGGGGTTTTAAAGGTTTTCAATTATGATATCAGCTTACATATATGATTATGCTGCTATATCTGATTGTCGAGCTATAGTGCTCATTCTTGCTTCCTTTACAAAAGGTGTTCATTACTGATATTCTACAGTATTTTGAACAGTATGAGATATCTAAATAGATATGTGAGTATATATGTTGAAAAGGTATTTAAGATATACATTATGTTGAACTGTATAGTATTTTGAATCGATGGATAGGTTTTAAGCCTTGATTCCATTATTTGATATCTATTTTAAAAGATATGTTTTGAATCTTGGTTCATTATATCGATACCAAGGATTTCTAAATGAATTACGAAAAGTAGTTGAGTATGATTATAAGTCATACGGTATTTTGAACGGTATACTATTTTGGGGGTCGAACCCTAGTAGTTTTTAAATATGGATTATCTACCTGAAAGGTTTAAAGATTTAAACTGGGATAGATTTCTTGCTGAGCGCTATTAGCTCATTCTTGCTTTATTAAAACTTTCAGCATGAAGAAAACATTGCCGATTCACCTCATGTTACGAGAGCAAGGGAATAGAGAGACCACCCTTGAGTTAGTTCAGCAAGATGAATACTGCCAAAGTTAGCAGAATAGTTGCATCTTGATTTTGTAAGAGTTGTTTTCGATTAGGTTTGTATTATTAAACCTTGTATAGAATTGTGAGGTCTATTATTGTAACTTCAGGTAGAGGTTGTAAATAATAGATGAGATCCTGGATAGTACATTTGGTTTGTAATAACAAGTGTTACTTATTGTTACTCATTTCCAAGGCTATAACTTGTGTGTGTGTGCGTAAGTGATAGGGGTCTTTGGAGTTGTATTATTAAAATGTTGTAAGTAATGCAGGTATTGTATAATTGATGGAGCGTGACAACCCAGATTCCTGACCCCGGGTCTGGGGGTGTTACAACTACAGTTCTACCAATGAAAATTAAACGTCTCGCTCTTGGTCATCTATAACCTCATGACATTCCGTAAACTTCTAAGTCAAAATCTTGGGTGAAAACCATTCACAAATCCCAAGTTCTTTTACTTTACCATTTCCTTGTTTTAAACCACCCCCTTAAGGGTATTTCACTCGCGCAACCTTCGTTCGCGTATTTTTATAAAATCACCAACTCATCTTTTTAACTCGAACCCTTCTAGGTTTCCTTTCCTAATTATACATACTAGTTTCCATTTTAATATCTCAATCCAATTCCAATTTTAAAGGGCTTGATCCCTATCTCAAAGTTCATACAATGAACTATCTAGTTACGTGAAACCGCTTTCACTAAAACGGGTGTTTCTCCTAAACCGTAAATCGAAACGACACGATTCTTTCGCTAAAACAATCTAGGAAACAGAGCCTACATGCTCATGGTCAGAAAATTCAAGTTTATGCCCTGTATTGCAACCATGGTTTCTGTCTAAACCACCTAAGTAAAATCTGACATGGTAACGGCGCTTACGCGTACTTCCCGTGTTTTTAAACACTCAATCCAACTACAATTCAACCATCAACCAACCACCAATCAAACTAAAGCTAATACTACCATTTTTCTGTCCAAACATGGTCATACTCTTATTCATAAGTTTATCCACAAATCAACCATTAAACATGCTTAAAATCATGCATACATGCTTTATTCTAACATAGTTCTCATTCAATCACTTCTAACTACTAGATCAAGCATAATCTTAAAAAGAAAGAAGTTTTATACTTTCCTTGGTGCTTAAAAAAAGACTATATATGGATGATATATCCTTACTTGCTCCTTAACTAAGCTAATCAAACCTAAAAACACCAAAACAAATCAAGATCTTATGAGTTTACTATTCACATCACTATTCATCATCAACTTTGAATCCATTTTTGACCAAGCTATGATCCATGGATGAGGCTAAGATTAGAGATCTACCTTGGATATAGGATGAGGGTGATTTAGAGCCCAAGATCAAGATTTATGGTTGAGTGGAAGTTGGAGCAAAATATTTAAGCTCTTGAATGGAAGAAAAGGGCCGAAAGTTTCCTTCTCAAGAATGCATCTCTTTTTGATTTGTTTTCTTTGATTTTTCTTTCCTTTTTGTTTTGTCTAATTAACCTTAATACTTTGCCAATTAATTTGTGTGGCTAATAACAAGGCTTGTCACCAATGACAAGGCTATTTTGGATGTGTGGTGGTGGTGAAAGTGGTGACAAGGTGGTGATTCATCACCTTGTCATCACTTTGTCATGCTTATGTCATTTCCTTGCATCATGCTTATGTCATCCTTTGCATCCTCAATCCTTTTATATATTGCACTTGATGATCTCATATAATACTCCTCCTTTGGTTAGGGTTTAATCCATAATTTATTACGCTTTTGTTTCGCGATAGTTTCAAGTGCTTTTAATGACGTTTCTCTGCACCAAAGCTAGGGTACTTCCTTTATCCTTCCATTACCTTTGTTTAATATATAATCTTAGATTTCTCACCTTGGTTTAAGATATGATCATGGATTTCTCATTCCACATACTTTCTTAAAACGATCAAATCAATACATCCTTAACTGTCCAGTGAATAGTGATTTAAAACTCGGATGGGAATCTTCTGATTCTGATCGCGTTTACATTCTTTTATTCTTCCTATACATCAATAATATCACTTCGAAACATTCATTCCATGTCGTCTACATAGTGTGGTCTAAAAAACTTTTCATCAGCAAATTTACTATTCATCAGTGGAAATTTACTATTCATCAAGGTTTTAATTATTACAAAATTTTGGGATATTACAGTCTCCCCTACTTAAAAGGATTCTATCCCGGAATCAGATCAAAATAGATGAGGGTACTTTTCTAGCATTGCGCTCTCTAGTTCCCAAGTGGATTCTTCAATATTATGATTTCTCCACAAAACTCTTACCAGCTTTATAACTTTATTCCTTAGCACTTGATCCTTGCCTACCGGTTGCTCTATATATGACAGGTCTAGTTGTATATCTACTTGCTCGTATTCTACCACGTGTCTGGCATCCGGATTGTACTTCCTTAACATGGACACATGGAACACGTTGTGAACTTGCTGCAGGTTTGGGGGCAAGGCTAGCTCGTAAGCTACTTCCCCGATACGTCTTAAGATCTCGAACGGTCCAATATATCTGGGGCTCAATTTCCCTTTCTTTCCGAATCTCATCAATCCCTTCCACGGAGATACTTTCAACAGCACAAGATCTCCCACTTCGTATTCTTTGTCCTTTCGGGCCAAGTCTGCATATTTCTTCTGTCTGTCTTGGGCTGCTACCAGTCGTACTCTGATAAGGTCTATTGCATCCTTAGTCTGTTGGACCATTTCGGGTCCGAGCATTTTTCGCTCTCCAACTTCATCCCAATACAAGGGTGATCGACATCTTCTTCCATACAAGGCCTCATACGCGGGCATCCCGATACTTGCATGAAAACTGTTGTTGTAGGAAAACTCTATCAGGGGTAGGTGATCATCCCAATTTCCTTTGAAATCTATGGCACAAACTCTCAACATATCCTCTAAGGTTTGGATAGTCCTCTCACTTTGCCCATCCGTCTGGGGATGGTAAGCGGTACTCATGTTTAGCTTGGTTCCTACACATTCCTGGAAGCTTCTCCAAAATCTGGAGTTAAATCTAGGGTCTCTGTCTGACACAATGGAGACTAGAACTCCATGTCTCGCCACAATTTCTTTCATGTAAATATCCACTAGCCTATCGACAGTGTATCTTTCATCAATCGGAAGAAAGTGGGCTGACTTCGTCAACCGGTCTACTATTACCCAGATGGCGTCGTGATTAGCTTTGGTTCGTGGCAATCCTACTACGAAGTCCATGGCTATTTGTTCCCATTTCCATTCTGGAATCTCTAGGGGTCTTAAGAGTCCACCGGGTCTTTGGTGTTCTGCCTTTACTCTTTGGCAGGTCAAGCATTTGCTTAC
The DNA here is from genome assembly GCA_030848705.1 of Heracleum sosnowskyi. Lineage (NCBI taxonomy): Eukaryota > Viridiplantae > Streptophyta > Magnoliopsida > Apiales > Apiaceae > Heracleum > Heracleum sosnowskyi. The sequence continues at coordinate 70,059,289 of CM061240.1, forward strand.
CCACTCTGTTACGTCCTTTTTCATGTTAGGCCACCAATAATATTCCTTTAAATCCCTATACATCTTAGTACTTCCTGGATGAATTGAATATCTTGAGCTATGACTCTCATGTAGAATCTCGTCTTTTAATTCCTGATCATTAGGAATCCAAATCCGGTAAGTATACCTCATAACTCCCTTACCGTCTCTCTCAGTCCTTAATTCCTCTCCCGTCATTTGCCCTTTCCCTTCGCTCATCATGCGTTCTTGACTTAATTTGATCTTTTGTAACAATTCTGATTGTAGTGTGATTTCAAATAGTTTCTCCGTGCCATCTCTGGTTATTTTAACCTCCATCTCCATCTTTCCAAACTCTTGGATTAACTTCTCTAAGGAGGTTATCATTTTGAGTCTCTCCTTCCTACTAAGGGCATCGGCCACCACATTGGCCTTCCCTGGGTGGTAAAGAATCTCGCAATCATAATCCTTGATTAATTCTAACCATCTCCTCTGTCTCATATTGAGCTCTTTCTGAGTGAAAATGTACGTAAGGCTCTTATGGTCTGTGTAGATCTCACACTTTTCTCCATATAAGTAATCTATTGCTGCTAATTCCAAATCATGGGTAGGATATCTACTCTCATATTCTTTTAACTGCCTAGAAGCATATGCAATCACCCTTTCGTGTTGCATAAGCACGCATCCTAACCCTTTGTGTGATGCGTCACTGTAGATCACAAAATTTCCTTTTCCGTCTGGCAGTGCCAGTACAGGGGCAGTAACTAGCCTCCTTTTCAATTCCTGAAAACTCTTTTCACATTTCTCAGTCCACTCAAACTTCTCAGTCCACTCAAACTTCTCAGTCTTTCGGGTCAGTCGGGTCAGTGGGGCTGCTATCTTGGCAAAATCTTTCACAAATCTTCGATAATACCCGGCTAAGCCTATAAAACTTCTCACCTCAGTCGGGGTGGTCGGTCTGTCCCAATTTGAAACGGCTTCTATCTTAGCAGGGTCAACTAGCACTCCATCACTGCTGACTACATGGCCTAGAAACTGTACTTCTCTCAGCCAAAATTCACACTTGGAAAACTTAGCATAAAGTCTTTCCTTTCTCAAAGTCTCTAACACTATTCTCAAGTGTTCTGCGTGTTCCTCCTCTGTCTTGGAGTAGACTAAAATATCATCAATAAAAACTATGACGCACTTGTCCAAGTATTGCTTAAAGACTCTATTCATTAGGTCCATGAAGGCTGCTGGGGCATTCGTCAGCCCGAACGACATTACTAAGAACTCATAGTGTCCATACCTCGTGCGAAATGCAGTCTTGGGTATATCTTCAGGTTTTATCTTTAACTGGTGATATCCAGTCCTCGGGTCAATCTTGGAGAAGTAAACCGCATCTTTCAACTGGTCAAACAAATCATCAATCCTTGGTAAAGGATATCGGTTCTTAATGGTCAACTTGTTTAGTTCTCGGTAGTCTATACACAATCTCAAACTACCATCCTTCTTTTTCACGAATAGCACTGGTGCACCCCATGGTGACACGTTGGGTCTTATCATTCCTTTATCTAGCAATTCCTGCAATTGGATAACTAACTCTTTCATTTCTACCGGAGCTAACCTGTACGGGGCCTTTGAAACTGGCGTCGTCCCTGGAGCTAATTCGATAGCGATTCTATCTCCCTATCAGGTGGTAATCCCGGAAGGTCTTCTGGAAATACGTCTTCAAATTTATTAACTATAGGAATATTTTGTAACTTAGGAATCTCTCGATTTGTATCTATCACATAGGCTAAGTAAGCCTCACACCCATGCCGCAACAACCTCTTGGTTTGGGCCATGGTTAAAAACTTACGGGTTTGTCGTTGTCCCTTGAACACGACCTCCCGCCCTTCGGACGTTTTAATCCAAACTTTCTTTCTTTCACAATCTATCTGAGCACCACTGCTCGACAACCAATCCATTCCCAGAATAACATCAAATTCCCCTAATTTAAATGGAACCAAATCTACACGAAACTGTCGACCTTCTATTACTAGGCTACAGTCTATGTGTATTTCATCAACTGGAATTACTTCCTGATTTGCTATTTCTACCTCTAATACTTCTTTTAATGGTTCCGCCCTAAGTCTTAACTGACTCACGAAATCCCTCGAAATAAAAGACTTGGTAGCTCTCGAATCAAATAAAACATTTGCATTGACGGTGTTGAGTAAAAGGGTACCTGCTATCACATTAGTGTCCCTTACGGCGTCTTTCACTGTCATGTTGAAAGTTCTAGCAGTTGGGGGCTTGTTAGAGGCGGCTCCACTGATTCTCGAGCCGGCAGGGTTTGCCATAGGGCAGTCTCTTTTCACGTGTCCTAATTTTCCACATTGAAAACACTTCTGATCATTTCGGGGGCAAGCGCTGGAGTAATGCCCTGTTTTGTTGCACGTGAAGCAGGTTACCGACTTTAGGGCACATTCTCCCAGGTGTTTTCTTCCACAAGTCTTGCAGTCAGGTAGTGGGGGTCGAGGTTGATTAAAACGGGACACTCCAGTCTGTCTGCCGCCCTGGCTTAGACTCTTATTCTCTGGTTTCCTGAATCCTGAATTCCTTAATGGCTGAGACCTAGTCCCTCCGAATGTCCTTACTGGAAAGCTCTTGTTCACCGAGCTTCCTCCTTGACTACCAAACTTCCTCTTTTTCTCTTCTCTTCCTTTCTGACTTTGCTCACTACCTGCTTCCACTATGGTTGCCTTTTGCACTAGCGACGCATAGTCCGTTAATTCCAACACTGCTACTCTATTCTGAATCCATTGTTTCAGCCCTTGCTGAAACCTTCTTGACCTCTTTAAGTCAGTATTGACAAAATCTGGCACAAACCTAGACAATTCAGTAAACTTGGCCTCATATTCTGCCACAGTCAGGTTATCCTGTTTCAGTTCCAAAAACTTCCTTTCCATTTGTGCTTCCATGAACACAGGGAAATACTTTTCCAAAAATAAAGTAGTAAACCTTGCCCAGGTAACCACGGTATTTGTTTCTAGGTTCTTCTTTGATTCCCACCAGTAGTTAGCCTCCCCTTTCAGGAGGTAAGTAGCAAAGACGGTTTTTTGGGTTTCCTCAATGCCTAGGATTTCAAAAGATTTTTCCATTTCCTTCAACCAAGCTCTTGCCTCAACAGGGTCAGCAGATCCCTGAAATTCCGGGGGTCCTAAAGACTTAAAAGCCTTAAAAGCACTATGCCCCGCAGTATTGGGGACTGGTGGTGGTGGCGGTGGGTGCTGGTTCAAATTTTGTCGGAGTAGGTGCATAAATTGGTCCATCGGGTTTCCACCGGGAACCTCTACATTCTGAGTACTCTCATACTCTTCCTCTTCGTAGTCCTGATCATCAAACTCATTGTAATCATCATCCTCTCCACTTCCTTCATACTCACCTTCCTCATGGTTCTGTTCTTCCATCTCGTGGAGGTCTGGGTTTTCTCCCTCATTACGATAGTTTTGCCTTTCAGCCCCCTGGTTAACACTGCCCTGAGCCGCAGAATTGGCAAGGCGTGCTCGTGTTCCCATACGTCGGGGTGGCATTTTCCTGATATTTTTAAGCAAAACTTTTATTATTAAAACCATTTGTTCTTTCCAAAATATGTGGTTGGATCAATTGAGTTTCTCGGTGAAAATTTTGGAAATCATCATTTCTCAAACAAAACTCTTTTTTTTTTTGCACAGTTTATAAATCAAACTAATAACTTGTAAAACAGTTGAAATAGCAGGGGATATCAAATCTTAAAACTGAAATCTTCATCGAAACTGAAATGCATGAATATATACATTAGTGACATAAAGTCACGAGATGCTGAGTCAAAGTTCCATCAAAAGCGAACACATCGCTGAAATACATCATCCCTACAACAGTCAAAAGCTAAGTACTACCAGTCAACATCTGCTACGTCAGTCTGATCAGCCTATCTCTAACTCAGAAAGGATACTACTATACATCGGAACCATCCCACAAAAAATGGCACTACTAACGGCCATCTGAGTTTAGAGAACTAAGCTATCTATCACCTATCAAGTCTCCCCCTCTGAGCGGGTCAGATTCCTGACACGCGCCATAGCATCTGCCCAAATCCTCTCTGTGGCTAATCGGGGTACTAGTCCCTCAGCAATAACAGACATGCCTCTCATGCGGACCATAGCTCGCCACTCGATGCGGGAAATCTCAAGTCTCATCTCCATAGGAGTCATAAACCTCATCCCGTCCTGATAAGAACGACGAGTCTCTCTCTCTGCAGCTAACTGTCCCCTTAGCTCATCAGCTCTAGCCTCTGCCGCTGCCAAGTCAGTGGTCAGCCGGCCAATCATCCAATCATGGATCATAGTAGGTACTCCAGTAGGTGAGGGAGGAGGTGTGTCTGGATCAGCCCTAGCCTGGTCCTCCTCATATCCCTCAGGGGCAAGATCATAGTCATCGTCTGATGGTAACGGGCTCAATGGGGGCACAGGAGGGGTAAGGGCTCTCATAATAGGCAGAGGGTACATCCTGATGCCTCCTCGGCTAGCACTGTCCTCAGAAGTTGTTAGGAATATGTTGTTCTTGATGATAAACATAAAACACTTAGTAGAATTTGTGTAAAGTCATTTTTGTAACTGTCAACAAAATGGCATGCTTTGCAGCATTCCGTTGACAGGAAGCTCATCAACGAAATGAGTGTTGTAGCAATTGCATTGTACAATACTTCTCAGTATGATAGGCATTCTGTTATATATTTTAGATAGGTTTTCTAAGTCATGTTGACTAAGTACTAGATAGGCAAAATAGGTTGGTTAATTGTAAATATGTTATGCCTTGTAATTTTGACTAAGTGAAGACATGTCAACGGTATGAAGATTACTCTGTCAACGGTATGGAGTTTACCCGTCAACGAAACGAGGGAAACACCATCAACGGAATGAAGAATGAAGCTATCAACGAAACACATCTCCTTGCTATCAACGAATCAATGTTGCTTTTTGAACAGTTGACAAAGTGATAGTGACAGTTTACTGAACAGATCTAAAAGGAGATATGGAAGTGTACTTTGCATTGGAAGCCATCAAAGTGGATACTGGAAATAAGGAAACATTCCAATTTCCAATAAGGCTCTTGGAAATGATTATAATGAGCATGAAGACAAAAGCAAAGATCTCCAAGGACCATTGGACAAAAGGAATGAAAAGCAAGCTACTGATGGTTACTACTATTATTCTTTGGTTTAACCAAACGTAGAATTGTAAACTTGGGATTATATAACCAAGTGTAGCAGTTACTTTAGAAATAAGAGAAGAAACACAAATAGATAGTATTAGCTATTTTTGAGAGCAATTCTTCTCTACAACCTTGTAACTGAGCAGCTGTGTACTTTTGTATCACAGATTATTTCCGCAATAAAAACACTTCAGTTGGATCATCAAACAATCCAACTGAATTATTTATATCTTGTGTTTTTATTTATTCAGTTCAGTTTTATCTTATAAAGTGTTAAGTTTCAAGAAAATATCAAGAATTGTATTCAACCCCCCCTTCTACAATTCTGTTAGGTCATTTGGGAATAACAATTGGTATCAGAGCGAGCTTCTAACATACAAGAAGTTTAAAGATCAAGACCAAAAACAGAAACCATGGTGAAGAAGGATGCAGGTGTGAAGATACCAGTTCTTGATAAAGACAATTACTTTCACTGGAAAGTAAAGATGCATTTACATCTCATGTCTATGGATGAGAGGTATGTAGACTGCATTAAGAAAGGTCCACACGTTCCCATGAAGCTTGATTCTAGAGTTGGACTGCCAGATGATGCACCTGATGTAGAGATTCCAAAAACTGTCTCAGAATGGACTGTTGAAGATATTGCAGAAGTCCATAAAGACAAAAGGACCATGAACATTCTGTTTAATGGTTTGGAGAAAGAGATGTTTGACAATGTTATCAACTGTACAACCTCTAAGGAAGTATGGGATACTGTTAGAACTCTCTGTGAAGGAACTGAGCAAGTCAGGGAAAATAAAATGCAACTCCTTATACAACAATATGAGCATTTTCATTTTAAAGCTGGTGAAACCCTAAATGACACGTTTAGTAGGTTTCAAAAGCTTTTGAATGGATTAAAGTTGTATGGGAGGATCTATCAAACCAAGGATTCAAACCTTAAATTTCTTAGAGCTCTTCCAAAAGAATGGAAGCCTATGACTGTTTCTCTCAGAAACACTCAAGAGTACAAAGACTACACTCTTGAAAGGCTTTATGGAACCTTGAAGACTTATGAGCTGGAAATGGAGCAAGATGAGGAAATTGAAAAGGTACAAAAGAAGGGTGGATCTATTGCATTGATTGCATCTGTGAACCAACTTGAAGATGACAATAAAGAAGCTGCAAAGGCCACAACTAGTCGAACTAGTTGTAGGAGTGATGTTAGCAAGGGTAAAGACAAGATGACAGAAGAAGAAGAATCAGAACCAGCCAACTTGGAGGACTTAGATGAGATTGATGAACACATTGCTTTTCTGTCTAGAAAATTCTCTAAGTTCAAGTTCAAAAGAAACTCAGAAGCAAGGCCACCAAGAAGAGACTTTCAACCTAGCAAAACAAACTGGATTGAAAAGTCTAAGTCAAAATGTTTCAATTGTGGAATGCTTGGTCACTTTGCTGGAGACTGCAGAAAGCCCAAGGTTGAGAAGGGCAACAGGAAATTTGAGCCTGTTGATTATAAAAAGAAATACTTTGAACTTCTCAAACAAAAAGAAAAGGCTTTCATGTCTCAGGAGTATGATTGGGCTGGTAATGGTGAAGATTCTGATGATGATGTTGAGTATGTCAACTTGGCTCTTATGGCTGACAATCATGAGCAGGAAGCAAGTTCCTCAAGCAACCAGGTAACAATTACTAATCTTTCTGAGCTTTCTAAAGAGGAATGCGACAGTGCAGTAAATGAAATGTCTACTGTATTATATAATTTGCGTGTTACTCTTAAATCACTTACTAAAGAGAATTCTAGAATAAAAGAGACCAATCTGCTCTTAAGTGATAGGAATGCAATGTTAGAAGCACAGCTCATTGAATTTGAGAAAATGAGATGTGTTAGTAGGGATGCTAAGAAGGAACTTGAGAACGTGTTACAAAGGGAAGAAATTCTTAAAACACAACTTGAGATAGAACAAGGTGTGATTGCAAAATGGAAGGATGCCAGGAATGTTGCTGCCAACATAATTAATGTTCAAGGCGTGGAATCCTTCTGTGAGCAATCATGGAAAAGGAACAAAGAGAAGCTAGGGTATGTTGGTGAAACCTTAGAATCAGAAACTGAGTCAACAAACAACAAGGATCATTTGTTGAAGGTTGATATGTCAACGGAATGCAATGTTTCGTTGACAGATGAACCATCAACCGATCAGGCTGTTTCGTTGACAGAGAAAAGAAAGGATGAACTCACTAGACTTAATAACAAGTATGGTCCTGTCACCAAGAACTTTGTTCAAGGTGAGTCTAGTAAATCAAAGAAAGTTGAGAAGCCTGTTGAGAGAGCTAATGTAGGTAACTTGTCTAACAAGCAATTGAAAGACAAGTTAGAGAAAGTTCAGGTTGAGGCTAAGGGAAATAAAAAGAATAACAGAAATGGCAAGGTAGGGATTAACAAACACAACAATTACACACCTGATAAATATGCACCTAGAAAGACATGTGTCAATTGTGGAAGTGTTAATCATTTATCTACTAACTGCAAATCTGTTAAGAAATCTGCTAATGTGAAAATGCCCAAGCCTGCAATGAACAGTTCCATGCCTAAAATGCCTGTTATGCCTAACATGTTTGCTCCATATGCACAATTTCAGAATCCATATGCTAGCATGCCATTTGTGCCTAATCCTTACATGAATATGTTTAACATGCCACAAATGCCATGGAACATGAATAACATGATTGTTCCTCCAACTATGCATGCTATGAATGAAAATATGAGCAACCCTCAGAAATCAACACCAAGGGTAAAGATTGATTTGAATCAATCTGAGCCCAAAGTGAAAAATGGTACAAAAGGGAATGCAAAGGCTAACAAGACAGGACCCAAGGAAACTTGGGTACCAAAATCAACTTGATTTGGGTTTATTGTGTGCAGGGAGACAAAAGGAATCTTTGGTACTTGGATAGTGGTTGTTCAAGACACATGACTGGTGATTCTACCCTGCTCACAGAGTTTCAGGAAAGAGCTGGCCCTTGTATTGCTTTTGGAGATGACAGCAAAGGCTACACAAAGGGATATGGCTTGATTTCAAAAGAGAATGTCATCATAGATGAGGTTGCATTGGTGGATGGTCTTAAGCACAACTTGCTTAGTATCAGCCAACTTTGTGACAAAGGATTTTTAGTTACTTTTTCGAAAGAAGCCTGTGTTGTTTCTAAAGGAGGAAACAACAATGTGGTAATGACTGGATTCAGAAGAGGGAATGTGTACATTGCTGACTTTAGTAGCACAAGTTCAGAAACCATCACCTGTCTTTTCAGCAAGGCAAGCAAAGATGAAAGTTGGTTATGGCACAAGAAATTATCCCATCTGAATTTCAAAGTTATGAATGATTTGGTGAGAAAGGATCTTGCTAGAGGAATTCCACAAGTGGAATTTTCCAAGGATGGTTTGTGTGATGCCTGTCAAAAAGGGAAACAGAAGAAGGCATCATTCAAAAGCAAGACAGAGTCATCAATTGTCCAGCAGCTTGAATTACTTCATATGGACCTATTTGGCCCTGTAAATGTTATGTCCATCTCAAAGAAGAAATACTGTCTTGTGATTGTTGATGATTTTTCTAGATTTACATGGACTTTCTTTTTGCACTCTAAAGATGAGGCAAGTGAAATCATTATCAATCACATCAAGATGGTAAGCAATCATCCTGATTTCAAAGTAAGAAGGATTAGGAGTGACAATGGGACAGAATTCAAGAATTCGAGCATGAAGGTGTTCTGTGAAGAAAATGGTATTTTGCATGAGTTTTCTGCAGCAAGAACACCACAGCAAAATGGTGTAGTTGAAAGGAAAAACAGAACACTTATTGAAGCTGCAAGGACAATGCTAGATGAATCAAAGTTACCTACATATTTTTGGGCTGAGGCAGTTAACACAGCTTGCTTTACTCAAAATATTTCTTTGATTAATCAGGCCAAGGGAATGACCCCTTATCATCTACTCAAAAGAAAGAAGCCACTATTAGATTTTCTTCATGTCTTTGGATGCAAGTGCTTTGTTCTGAGAAATCAAGCTGAGCATTTGGGGAAATTTGAAGCAAAGGCAGATGAAGCAATATTTGTGGGATATGCAGCAGGGAAAGCTTACAGAGTCTATAATCTCAGAATCAACATTGTTATGGAATCTGTACATGTTGTTTTTGATGATCTCAAAATACAAGGTCTCTGTGATGAAGGTTTCCATGAAAGTCTCTCTTTTGAGAATGAGGAAGGAGAACAAGTGAATCATGATAAGGCTACTGAGAAACAGCCTAAAGTTGTTGTATCTAGCACAGATGAAAGCAGCAGTGAAGATGAAATTGCTGCATTAAGGTTAAAAAGGATAGCAGCTAGCAGACCAAATGGTCATTTCGTTGACAGTCATGATGGTGGATTCGTTGACAGTCAGAATGAGCGTTTCGTTGACAGCCAAAACGGTCATACCGTTGATAGTCATAGAAATGCTTCTAGAAGTGATCAATTAGGGACAACAAACTCAGGGGGAGTTTCTCAAGGACAAATATCCAATCAAGGCAATCATGATCATGAAGCTACGTCTTCAAGAGCAAATCTACCTCCCTCAAGGAAATGGACTAAAGATCATCCCTTTGAACTTATTATAGGGGATGTTTCTTCAAAAGTCCAAACTAGAAGAGCAACTCAAGAAGAATGTCTATATAGTAGCTTTCTGTCTCAAGATGAGCCAAAGAAAGTTGAGGATGCACTTCTAGATCCAGATTGGGTTTTAGCCATGCAAGAAGAGCTAAACCAATTTGAGAGAAACAATGTTTGGAAGCTGGTGCCCAGGCCTAATGACAAGAGTGTTATAGGCACAAAGTGGGTGTTCAGAAACAAGATGGATGAAAATGGCATAGTCACAAGGAACAAAGCTAGACTGGTTGCAAAAGGCTACTCACAGGAAGAGGGAATTGATTTTGATGAAACCTTTGCTCCTGTTGCAAGACTAGAAGCAATAAGGATTTTCCTAGCCTATACAGCCCATGCCAATTTCAAAGTCTATCAAATGGATGTGAAGAGTGCTTTTCTGAATGGGGAATTGGAAGAGGAGGTGTATGTAAGTCAACCTCCTGGTTTTGAAGATGATGATTTTCCAGACTATGTGTACTTCCTTCTCAAAGCACTCTATGGTTTGAAACAAGCACCTAGAGCCTGGTATGACACTCTCTCACAGTTCCTCCTTGAGAATCATTTCACTAGAGGTACTGTAGATAAAACTCTTTTTCACAGGGTTGTAAATGGCTCTACTTTACTTGTTCAAATTTATGTAGATGATATAATCTTTGGGTCTACAGATGTGAAACTTTGTCAAAAGTTTGCCAAGCTTATGCAAAGTAAATATGAAATGAGCATGATGGGAGAATTAACTTACTTTCTTGGTCTTCAAGTAAAGCAAGTTAATGAAGGCATTTTCATTAGTCAAACAAAATACATTCATGATTTATTAAAGAAATTTAACCTAATGGAATGCTCTACTGCCAAAACTCCCATGCCTACTGCCACCAAACTTGAATTGAATACTAAGGAAAAATCTGTGGACATTTCAAGTTACAGAGGCATGGTAGGCTCACTTTTATATTTAACAGCTAGTAGACCTGATATTATGTTTGCTACATGTCTATGTGCTAGATTTCAGGCTGATCCTAGAGAATCCCATTTAGTTGCTATTAAAAGAATTTTCAGATATCTCAAAGGAACACCAAACCTTGGCATTTGGTATCCTAGAGAATCTGGTTTTGAACTAATTGGTTATTCAGATGCAGATTTTGCAGGATGTAAAATTGACAGGAAAAGTACAACTGGAACCTGTCAATTCCTAGGAAACAAGCTTGTGTCATGGTTCAGCAAGAAACAAAACTCAGTTTCTACCTCCACAGCTGAGGCTGAGTATATTGCAGCTGGAAGTTGTTGTGCACAGATTTTATGGATGAAGAATCAACTTCTTGATTATGGATTAAGAGTTGAGAAAATTCCTATCTTCTGTGACAACACTAGTGCCATTGCCATTACTGAAAATCCAGTGCAGCATTCAAGGACCAAGCACATTGACATCAAGTACCATTTCATTAGAGAACATGTTATGAATGGTACTGTGGAGTTACATTTTGTTCCAAGTGAACAACAACTTGCAGACATCTTTACCAAGCCACTTGATGAATCAACATTCTCAAGATTAGTAAGTGAGCTAGGTATGCTAAATTTCTCTTAATTATTTTTGAGATATTTGCAAGTTAAAATGCAGCCAGAAACTTGCTATGTTTTTCTGTGAATTAATTTTCTTAGGAAAAAGTGAAATTTTGTCTAAGTCAAAATTACTATGTCAACGAAACGAACCATTTCGTTGACAGTCTTAGCAGTTTTCTGGGTGTTTCGTTGATAGCTCTTTTATATCAACGAAACGCAGCTTTATCAACGAAATAAGACGGGACTTTAACCGCCCAATCCTGATTCGTTGATTTAGCGCTTTTAATCTGAACCGTTGTAATTTGACACGTCTTTTACCACGATCTATGCATACACCCCTGTAAGTATAAATCATGGTAATACTTTAAAAGTAACGGTTATATTTTTAAGCCAATCCAGTAATTTACATTTATTATTGGATTCATTTTCTGAGAATTTTTGGGGGAGTATTTAAGAAATTTTATTTTCATTATTTCTTTTTACCTGTTCTCAAAAATTCCAAAGGCTTTTTTTTTTCTCTCTTCTTCTCTCTAACAAGCAATTCAGTTCGAAGCTTTCCTTTAATCAACAATGGCACCTATAGTCAAGCTTATGTCTGCTGGAGGGTTCATCTATGAGAAGAACAACTCCATCCCTTTTGTTGTCAAGGAAAACCCGAACAGCCTGTTCTTCAAAATGATGGATTTCATGAAGAATTGCAAGTTGAGCTATGCAATGTTTCACTCTACACCACTCTACAATGAGATAATCGAGGAAATTTGGACCTCATGTGAGTATAGTGGAACAAACTGCACACTACAATTCACCCTTCAAGGTAATGAGTACATAGTTAATTCTGATGTTTTGCAAGCATGTTTACATATTCCTGATAATAACTGTGATGCTTTGCCTACTAACACTGAAATAACTACCATGCTAAATTCTATAAACTACTCTTTGCCTACTGATAATCTGGGTAGAATAATTAGGAGAGGTTTGGTTAGGGAATACAGTTATTTAGCTGATGCATTCATTAAGGTCTTTTCTGGAAAGATTAGTAATTTTGATGCATTAACTAACTCTATGTTAATTCTCCTAACCATGCTTCTAAATGATAGATATCACAACTTTAGCACCCAACTTATGTATGAAATTGGTGCTAAGTTGGGTGACAAAGCAAATAGGAAGAAAAATATCTATTATGCTAGGTTTCTGATGATGTTGGCTAACCATGTTAGTCCAGCACCATTAGTTATCTCTAACCCTAATGCCAGGTTTGAGTGCTTTGTGCAAGAAAGGAGAGTATTGACAGACATACTGAGGCTGAACCACAATGGTGATGTTCCAGTGGTGTATCTGCCAATCATTGAGGTAACTACTACTATCCCTGTTAGTGTAGCTAACACCTCTACTGTTTTACCTTCCAATGTTGCTATGGAGTCTGTAGCTGTGACCCAACAGGCTCCTGCCCTAGCAACAAAACCAAAATCAAAGAAATCCTCCAAGCCAACCTCAGGTGCTTCTCAAAAGGCACCTGTTGTAAAAACTACCACACAACCTAAGGGGAGTGAGTCTGGAGTTGTGAGAGGTGAGGGAAGGGGTGAACATCAAAGAAACCCCAAGGATAAGGAAGGACAGGTTAGTGTGTACCAGCCAAGCCCCATTGTGTCTTCCCAACAAGGCACAATGAGTAACATGGATTTAAACACAAGTCTAATTGCATCCTCCCAAAAGGATGTGATTATTGAAACAAGCTCTCCTCCTAGAGCACAGTCCAAAAGGGTAAGGGACACTTCAAGCCCACAGTCTACATTTTCCCAATACCAAAGGAGAGTGAAGCAAAAGTCCAAGGGTACACAGGGTGCACACACACTGGAAGCAACACTTCCAGTTTCTCAAATTCAGTTTGATGTAACCCCTATCATTTCTCTGGGGTTACAGTCCCATTCTCTAAACATCAATCTTGAATTATCTCCATCAAATTCACCAACTCAATCTTTAGATGTGGACATGATCCATACATCTATTCCTGATTCTCCAACTCTAATCTTGGAGAAGCCCCACTCTGAAGCTGGTGGCCATCACTTGTTAAGTGATTTGTTGGGCCATCAACCAATTTTTCCTGAAGTTGCAAGGGGATCTGTGGACCAATCTTTAAAATCAATCACCACAGACTCTACTGTAATTTCTCATTCTCAAAGTGCTTTCTTGACTTCATCAACGAAACAGTCTATTTCGTTGACAAGTGTTTCTCCATCAACGGTATCCATACCGTTGACAGTTCAAACTACCATTCCGTTGATAGTTCACTCTGCACCTTTAATTGAAAATCAAGTTGTTCCCACAACTAGTGCAGATGATCTAGTGGTAGTTGAGACACTTCTAGGACTGAGAGGGAGTGAAACTGAGAGGCTGGCTTGCAGCCAGGAAAAAGGAGAGAATGTGAGTGAGAGGCTGGCTATTTCTTCCAGCCAGGCAAAAGGAGAGATTGAGAGTTCCACCTTAGAAGGTGAAGGTGAGGGTGTGAGAGGTGTGAGCCATGGGGAGCCCATGATGCAAGAATAGAGTGGAGAGAGAGAAGGGACTACAGGAGTACTAAGGATGGAAGCAGTCATTGCTAGTGAGTTAATGGAGGTCAGTGAGGGAGAAAGGGAACTTACTTTCCAAGAGGTTTATCAACAAACTCTGGATAGTATTTCCCTGGATCCTGAGACCTTTACTCATCCTGTGTCAGCCTATCAAGTTTTGGCTCAACAGGGCAATGTGGAGGCAGAGAGGTCACTACAACTAATTCACACAACTGCATCAATGCAAAGAGCAAAGGATGCCTTGACCAATCTACCTCCAGGGGCTGAAGCAAGTGGAGAATTTGATTTTTCTGATAATGAGGATAGCTTTGGTGACATTCTACAGGTGGCCACTACTGCACAGACTGGGACTTCTGTGGTGCCTCCTACACCAAACTGGCTTTCTCAAGATATGCATGGTAGATGCAATTTGGATGCTGCCATCACAAGGCAGTACAATGAAGCATATCTAGCTCATGAGTCTGCAGGAGCAAGGGACAAGAAATTCTACAAAGCCATCATGGATTCTCTGGAAATTCAAAGGCTACAAATGTTGCAGACAAGGATTGAGGCTACAGAAATCAAGGACTCAATTAGCAACCTTAGGGCTGCTACTGACAGGAGGCTAGATGAAAAGCTTCCTCTTCACACTGTCTCCAGGATGACAAGGTTTTTCACCAAGGAACCTGAAGTGTCTTCATCTTTGAAAACTCTTTCCTCTAGAGTGGACAAAGTTGAGGCTACACTTAGTCACATGCAAAAGGAGCAGGAGAAGCAAACTCAGCTACTCACCCAGCTTCTGGCAGCTCAAGGGCTCCCTATCATCTCACTTGATGCTAACAAAAAGGGGGAGAAATCTAAGGAGCTAGACATTCAGATTACAAAGGTTATGGTCCCAGCCATCTCCTTACCAGACGAGCCATTAGCAATGGGGGAGTTTCCAAAGAAGAAAAAGGACAGTATTGACCTGATCCAGGAAGCCTCTTTGAGGATGAAACTTGCAGAACAAATCAAGGATCACTGGTCAAATATTGAAGCAAAGGTCAAGAAGCTAGCTGACACTAAAAAGGTATCATCTGTACAAGCTACTTCAATACCACCATCAACAAATGAAATGGTGACAGTGCAAATGGAGCCACAATTCAGGAGTTCCTATGTCATGGAACCCCTTTAGCATGGAGTCCTTCAAGATTCAAGGAATGAGAAAGGACAAGCTTCATGTTTGAGGAATGTGGATGCAAGAGGGATATCTCCAGTATCTCCCATAAAACCCAAAGGCAAGAACATAGAAAGGATAGCTTATCCTCCACCAAAGCCAGATGAGTTCAAAGTCTTAGGGAAGCTGATCAAGGAGAGCAAAGAAAGCAATCATCCAAGCATAAGGAACAAGAGGGCACTCATCTACAGGGATAACAAGGAAATCTACATTTGGGTTGGTCACCCAAATTTTGCTAAGGCCAAAGCTGAAGAAAGTGAAAGGGCAGCAATGCATGCTCTTGCAGTTGCTCAATCACTTGAAGATGAAGAAGCCCTACAGGAAGAAAAGGCCAAGGAAGCTGGAAAGAAGAAGAGAACAAGTCAGCCAAAGGCTAGAGCTAAGAGGAATCTGAACTTTGATGAAGATGATTCTCAAGAAACTGCTCAAGACTCTTCCACAACAAGTGCACATCAAATTCCTGGTGATCTACCTATTGAGGGAAAGTTGGCTTGTGATCCTGCACATCCTGTCAATTTTCATGATCATCCAATCATGCCAAAAGAGGAACCTTTTGATTTTGATGAAGCCTACTTTCCAAAGTTCCTGTTAGAGAAGGACCAACCAATGAAGACAAAGAAGAGGTCTGTCAAAGCAAAGCCTGTTCTTGTGAGAAAGCCACAATCTCAAAAAACCCCTGCAAACCCAGAGGACTGCATGTACATTGCTGACATCAGGGAAGAATCCAGTCTACATCTTGACTTAGACAACCTGGTGGAAGTAAGGGGAATTGCAGCTTCTCAAAAGTTGCCTGAAAGACTAGTGTTCATATTCAAGGGAGGTAGAGAACAAGTGTGGCCTCTCTACAGAATTTTAGGAGAAGACTATCAAACACTACTCTCAGTGTTTAGATGCTTGAAAAAGGACTTTGGTTTCACCAAAACAGCCAAGTCTGAGGTGGTCTCCAAAATCTGTCAGATAAAGGCTAGCTGGAACAAGCCTGAGGCTCTTCCCAGGATACTTAGAGTTCCCTCAACAGGAAAGAAAATCCATCTTCAACCTTATTGGATGATGGAGTTTAAGGACAAGGACAATTGCAGAAGATTCTTCAGAATGGAAGACCAGCTGGAGAAGGCATCTAATCAAACTCTAAAGCTGATGCAATCCAAGCTTGGTGATCAAGATGAAGAGGAGAAAATCTTCTACAGAAGGCTACAGGTCCAGATTGAGGAAAACAACTCCAAGAGAGGGAAGAAGACTATGCCACAAAGAAGTCACAGATGAAACATTTGCTCAGACTAGAGGAGCACTTGTGGGCATTAGTCTTGTAAGTCTTGTATTTTGTCTATAAAGTTTTGAAGCTTAATACATTTTCTACTTTTGTAATTTATGATGTATCTGAGTGTTTTTGTTATCATCAAGTCTCTTGATTTATGGCTGTTATTCTATCAGTCATAAATTGGGGGAGATTGTTAGGAATATGTTGTTCTTGATGATAAACATAAAACACTTAGTAGAATTTGTGTAAAGTCATTTTTGTAACTGTCAACGAAATGGCATGCTTTGCAGCATTCCGTTGACAGGAAGCTCATCAACGAAATGAGTGTTGTAGCAATTGCATTGTACAATACTTCTCAGTATGATAGGCATTCTGTTATATGTTTTAGATAGGTTTTCTAAGTCATGTTGACTAAGTACTAGATAGGCAAAATAGGTTGGTTAATTGTAAATATGTTATGCCTTGTAATTTTGACTAAGTGAAGACATGTCAACGGTATGAAGATTACTCTGTCAACGGTATGGAGTTTACCCGTCAACGAAACGAGGGAAACACCATCAACGGAATGAAGAATGAAGCTATCAACGAAACACATCTCCTTGCTATCAACGAATCAATGTTGCTTTTTGAACAGTTGACAAAGTGATAGTGACAGTTTACTGAACAGATCTAAAAGGAGATATGGAAGTGTACTTTGCATTGGAAGCCATCAAAGTGGATACTGGAAATAAGGAAACATTCCAATTTCCAATAAGGCTCTTGGAAATGATTATAATGAGCATGAAGACAAAAGCAAAGATCTCCAAGGACCATTGGACAAAAGGAATGAAAAGCAAGCTACTGATGGTTACTACTATTATTCTTTGGTTTAACCAAACGTAGAATTGTAAACTTGGGATTATATAACCAAGTGTAGCAGTTACTTTAGAAATAAGAGAAGAAACACAAATAGATAGTATTAGCTATTTTTGAGAGCAATTCTTCTCTACAACCTTGTAACTGAGCAGCTGTGTACTTTTGTATCACAGATTATTTCCGCAATAAAAACACTTCAGTTGGATCATCAAACAATCCAACTGAATTATTTATATCTTGTGTTTTTATTTATTCAGTTCAGTTTTATCTTATAAAGTGTTTAGTTTCAAGAAAATATCAAGAATTGTATTCAACCCCCCCTTCTACAATTCTGTTAGGTCATTTGGGAATAACAGAAGTCTCATCATCATCCGTAGTAACTACATCAGGTGATCCCCCTCAGTGGAATCATCATCATCAGTCAAATATCCCTCAAGAGAGAGAACAGGAGAAGTAGGAAAGTCAAACACAGTCGTGGGGTCCTCTTCCGGATCCTCGTCCGGGTCCTCAGTATCCTCCTCGAGATACTCCATGGGGTCGTCCACGGGGTCGTCCTCAGCCGCCAGCAGAGCCTCGTCGTGCTGGGTCTCAAAGTCATCAGCCTCCTCGGCCGCGAATACCTATACAAGCGAAAACTAGGTTACTATACTATGTAATCAATGTTCCCTTGCGGGTTTTAACAGTCGGTGCTACATCCGGTAGCCCAACCATGAACTCGATGGGAGTTCTTCTTATTATTATAGTTGCATTTATTATTCCTAACGTCCTATCGTTTCTGAGATTAATAACTATACGCTCTGATACCATTTCTGTAACACCCCCAGACCCGGGGTCGGAGATATGGGTTGTCACGATCCTTTGTTCCGTACCAACGCTTAATACTTGAACCATAAAACAATAAATCAACACACATGGTGACCCCACCATCAATACACTCATGCTAGTTATGTCTCAGAAATGAACTTACAATAACAGTAGTCATATGATCCACAAATTAAAGTTATTACAACCCAAAAGTAAAATACTTGCAACCTACTACCAGTATGATTTCTATGTGAAACCATAAGGTAGCGCAAAAGTTTGTTCTTGTTAATTAATATACATAATTGATACTTATAATTAAACCGGAGCAACAAGAGTTACACTCCGAACCAACTCAGTACTTCTACCTGATCAACTGTAACAACCATGCTACGGGCGGCCTGTATGTCCCTGACGCGCTTCCGAGCGGTACGACGAATCCTGGCCATCTACTCTAGCTGTTGTGTTGTGATATATATGTATAGAAAGAAAAGCAAGAGTGAGCACTCGGCCCAGCAATAATACAATACATCATAAGCATATAAGTAAGCTTATATCATAAAGGAAAACCTTTAAAACTTCATTCGTATACAGAATGATATATTTATTTCTCTTTTCGTAAAAACATACCATACAGTACGACTACTGTATGAGGAACATAATTACTCATTACTGTCACATTATCAGTAACTCAGCGCCTAGGCTTTTGTTACAATGTGCAGCTCAACTCCAATTGGAGGGAAGGGAATGTACTGGAACACCCGATACACGGTGATCAGCCGTTGTATCGTAACTTTTCTTTTCTACTAGTAGAAGGACGACTTCCTGTCGGTTATCACCCTGACCGCATATGGGCCATTGTACTAAGAGATCACTACCTCGGCGCCTATTTCGTCACCGGGCAAGCCTTAGCACTCAAGAGATCACTACCTCGGCGCCTATTTCGTCACCGGGCAAGCCTTGATAAATTTGGCACTACCCCGGCACCTATTTCATTGTCGTGTAGGCCTTTCCAATTCCCACGATGAAAAACATTAATGAAACGGAAATCGGAATTTAATTCCATATTTCCCAAGTACGAATACTCGTCAAAACTTTGTAACCGTTTAGAACACCTTACTCCAGAGTAATTGCAAGGAGTAAGTCAAAGTGTGGGTTGATGTGACGCCCTCCAAACCCGGGGTACAGATTTGAGGAGTCATCCGACCAACGGAATACTATTTAACACATGCATAATATATATAAAGACACAATTACCCCTTGACCAAGACCGCATCCAGATTATGGCAATGAACACAAGCTACTACAATCTTTTATTATTACAAACCAGTTTTATCAGAGTTATTACATCACAACTAAAGTTCAAATCTAGACATTAAATCTAGAAAAGCAAAACAACAACTACCCTGCCAATAACAGTGACTCGAGGGGCTCTCCTGACTGCTGGTGAACTATCGGTCACGCTATGCCAACTCATACTCTCGCTTCACTGGAATAGGGTTAGAAAACAACAAGCAAGAGTGAGCCAAAATTGCTCAGCAAACATCAACGAATCATTTCTATCACAGTTGTAAGGATATGAATTTAAGATATCAGAATCAACAATATTTAGCTAACACATGCTTTGTATCAATAATGATTGAAGTAAAGAATTAGAATTTGGCTTATACATTTTATTCAAATCAAAGGTTGTGCTGCTGGCCAGCCACGCATCAACCCCGGACTAGCTCATGTCATAGTCCTCTACTGGATCCCAGGCCAATCTGGGCCTTAAGTTATTCCGACCAATTACTGGTCCATTTTTTTTAAAACACATGCCAATTCTATAATAGGGTATAAACAATAACATGCTCAATAAGATAAACTGAATGTATAGTAATTGCAAAAGAGCTTCAACTGTTCAGTATCAACGAAGATCGAGAAAGGATCATGGAGTAGTTTCAATGGTACAGTGTACTCATTCAATAAGGTAATCAATATTGGTAATCGTTAATCAATAACCGTAATTGGTAGTCAAGATGGAAGTCAAATAATCAAAGGTTGTCAATGATAATCAAAGGATGATAAATAGCAACAATAGGTGGTAAACAATAATCAAGTACATTGGAAATAAGGGTTTCCGATGCAGATCAAATCAAAGAATCAAGAATTTCTAAGGAAATGGAATCAGTTGTCCAAATGCGGTTAAAAGATGGATAATTTGAATTGTTCTGGGGATAACGGTATTCAAGTAATCAAGACAATAATAATTTTTATCACAAGTAAAGGCACAGATACTTGCCTGGTCTAAGCTGCTGTCGGATCGACTCTGCTCACTCTACTTTCCCCTTTCCCTTGCTCCGGGAACTCGATTCTATAATTAAACAACTCATTACAATAAGTCTAACTATTCTCGTTCTACTCTCGACACTTATTCAATCAATAATCACATTTAAACAAGTAACCGGGTACGTATCGGACGTCCGGTATAATTTACGATATTTAAAACTCAGATATTTGCCCTAGCACGGGCATATACAGACTATAAAACACAACACACAATTAATATGAACCATATTGCACTTATAAATATTTTTAAAACATCGTCTGAAACTCATTTGAATTTTTAATAGGTCATTACTAATTTTTAAATCAAAAATCGGATTTTTAAATCCAATATAAACATTTAAATGAAAATAAATCAATTAATAAAATTAATTGACACTCTTTAAATGCTCAAACTATTTTTAAATAAATAAATAGGATTGAAAATAATTAAACTGAATTTTTAATTAATTAAATCTAATTAATAATTAATTTTTAAGAATTAATTGATTAAAAGAATTAACCAATTAATTAATAAATTAATTATTAATTAAAAATAATTAAAATAATTAAGTTTAATCAATTTTCGGATTTAAAATAATAAATATAATTTATCAGAATTTTTCTGATATTAAAATATATTTTTAAAATAAAAATATGAATTTTTAAAGTTTTTAAACTATTTTCGAATTAAATTTAAAAATAAAATTCAAAAACAGTTTTCTGAAAATGAATTAGGGTTTTGAAGATTGAAACCGGGTCGAAAAATCGGGTAAACGGGTCGGGAAGAACGAATCCGGGTCACCAAGAACAACCCGCCGGAATCTGGGTTTTCCAGAATCCGGCCGGCGTCCGGTGGCCGGACTTCGCCGTTTCCGATCAAAACAAAACCAAACCATAGGGCTTTTGTTCGCTTTTGCAAGACAAACACAACCCACATACACACACATCTGTCCCATGCCGGAATCGTGCCCAGAATTCATTCAAAGAACTCGCCGGCGACGACCTCGGCCGGAAACCCGATCTACTTAAATCCTACATGAAACTCAAAGATTAATATACCAAAATAAAACTTATAACTCATACAATCAAAGCCCTTTATCAAAAACAATGTCAGATCAATATCAAGAACGTACGAATCGAAAGAAGAAATCGGGTCAAAACCCGAAAATCAAACCCGACTAAATTGAACTTAAACATGAAATTAAAGCATGGATTCTTGCTAATTAGAACCCTAGGAACATGTTAGAAGCAACCAATTGAACGGAGAATCAACAGAATGAAAATCCCCAAATTAATTAAGAACCCTAATTTTAATTCGAAACTTGTAAAATCAATATAAAATCGAATACTTACCAGATGATGATGAGGTTGGAAGATTCTGAAACTAGATTTTTGGGGCTTTGATTTGAGTATAAGAACTTCAAATTTGGACTTCAATAACCCTTAGAACGAATTGATTGAAGATCAAGAACACAAAATAATTTTTGGGAATTTCGAATATTTTTGAGTAATTTCTGAAGAATTGCTAGGGTTATGAAGTCTGATTGGTCTTTTTATATTTCTGGAAAAATAATACCCCAAATAACATTTTTGGATCGATATTGATTCGTTAGATCATTTAAAAACCCTAATTAGGTCAAAAACACGTTTTACTAAAAATAAGGGGTTAAAAAGGTTGATGATTATCCAAATTGATATATATCATTACATAACTAATGCTCAAGAATACTAGGGCTATAACAACTTCAATATTGATATAGAACGATAAATCCGTCCCCTTAAGCAATTAGGGTTCGGAACGATTTTTCCTTTTTCGGATCAAAAATTGAAATTAATTTGCAGAATCAAATAGGTAGGGTTAAATAGAATCCCATAACCCTTTCGATAACGATTCGAATACGAAAGACGAAGAATTAAAAATGAATGTACGAAATTTCAACGGGGCTCTTGAATTATCAAAACGGCTCAAATTTGAAGAAAATTCCAAATGACGAAATTTTTGAAAGGGGCTTCCGACTCACCATTTAGCACATAATCACACACTAAATATCATATAATAATATTCCAATATTCCAACATAAATATTTTAGATTAAATATATCATTTAATCAAATAATAAAATTCACGGATATTACATCCTTCCCCCCTTAATAGGATTCTGTCCTCAGAATCAGATCAAGGAAACAACTGGGGATACTTCTCTAACATCTCACTCTCTAACTCCCAGGTAGACTCTTCTACTTTAGGATTCCTCCACAAAACTCTCACTAACGCTACTGTCTTATTCCTTAGTACTTTCTCCTTACGATCCACTATCTGAATTGGTCGTTCTACATATGATAAATCTCCCTGGACCTCTATTGGTTCATACTCTATTACATGATTCGAATCTGGTCGATACTTCTTAAGCATAGATACATGAAATACATTATGAACGTGCTGCATATGCGGTGGCAATGCCAACTCGTAAGCTACCTCGCCTACCTTCTTCAAAATCTCAAACGGCCCAACATATCTCGGACTCAACTTCCCTTTCTTTCCAAATCTAACTAATCCTTTCCATGGGGAAACTTTTAGTAACACTTGCTCTCCTTCTTCGAATCCCACATCCTTTCTGGCTAGATCCGCATACCTTTTCTGTCGGTCTTGAGCTGTTATCAATCTTCTCTGAATCAATTGAATCACTTCTTTTGTTCGTTGTACTAGTTCTGGTCCTATCATTTTCCGTTCACCAACTTCTTCCCAATATACTGGAGATCGACACTTTCGTCCATACAAAGCTTCGTAAGGTGGCATTCCGATGCTCGCGTGAAAACTATTATTATATGAAAATTCCACCAAGGGTAGATGATCGTCCCAACTGCCTTCAAAATCAAGTGCACATGTCCTAAGCATATCTTCAATAGTCTGAATTGTCCTTTCGCTTTGACCGTCCGTCTGCGGATGATAAGCCGTACTCATTCTCAACTCGGTGCCCAAACACTCTTGAAAACTCCTCCAAAATCTTGAATTGAATCGAGGGTCTCTATCAGACACTATCGATACTGGAACTCCATGTCGTACTACGATTTCTTTTATGTAAATATGAACTAACTTATCCAGCGAGAATCTCTCGTTAATCGGAAGAAAATGCACAGATTTCGTCAATCGATCCACGACAACCCAGATGGCATCATGGTTAGCTTTTGTTCTAGGCAATCCTACTACAAAGTCCATCGCAATGTGTTCCCACTTCCATTCGGGAATCTCCAATGGTTGAAGTAATCCACTTGGTCTCTGATGTTCCGCCTTAACTCTTTGACACGTAAAGCATTTACTTACCCATTCCGCAATCTCTCTCTTCATATCTGGCCACCAAAAGTTCGTCTTAAGATCTCGATACATCTTCGTACTCCCTGGATGAATTGAATACTTCGAGTTATGTGCTTCGTGCAGAATCTCACTTTTCAGTTCCGTTACGTTAGGTATCCATATCCGAGAAGCAAATCTCAAGATCCCTTTGTCGTCCGGTTAGCTACATATTTCCTCACCTGTCATTTTACTCACATCGTCGTTCATAACTTGCTCTTGGCATTTTCGTATCTTCTCCAACAATTCAGGTTGAAACGTCATGGTATAAATCATTTCCGTCGCGTTCTTCGGATTAATTACTTCGATTTCTAACTTCTCAAATTCCTTGTATAACTCTTTGGTCATCATTAGTGTGTTTAATCTCTCTTTTCTGCTCAATGCATCTGCTACCACATTTGCCTTGCCGGGATGATAGTTAATAGAAACGTCGTAGTCCTTGATTAGTTCTAACCATCTTCGTTGCCTCATGTTCAGCTCTTTCTGAGTAAAGATATACTTCAAACTTTTGTGATCGGTGTAAATTTCACATCTTTCTCCATACAAGTAGTGTCTCCATATCTTCAAAGCAAACACAATAGCTGCTAACTCCAAATCGTGTGTAGGGTACTTCTGTTCGTGGGGTCTCAACTGTCTTGACGCATAAGCAATCACCTTGTCATGTTGCATAAGTACGCATCCTAATCCTTTATATGACGCATCACTATAGATTACGAAATGACCTTGATCGTCTGGTAACATCAATACCGGTGCCGTAGTTAGTCTTTTCTTTAACTCTTGGAAGCCTTCTTCGCACTTTTCGTTCCATATGAATCGCTCGCTTTTCCTTGTCAGCTTGGTCATTGGAGTAGCTATCTTCGCAAAATCTTGCACAAATCTCCGGTAGTATCCGGCTAATCCCAAGAAACTTCTGACTTCAGTCGGTGTCCTTGGTCTCTCCCAATCTTTCACTGCCTCTATCTTTGCTGGGTCCACTTTGATGCCTTCGCTGCTCACCACGTGTCCTAAGAAATGAACTTCTTTCAACCAGAATTCACACTTGGAAAACTTCGCGTATAGTCCTTCTTGTCTCAACGTTTCTAACACAATTCGCAACTGGTCTGCATGCTCTTCTTCTGTCCTCGAGTATATCAAGATGTCGTCGATGAATACCACTACAAACTTGTCCAAATATCTCTTGAAAATCCTGTTCATTAGATCCATAAAAGCTGCGGGTGCATTCGTTAGTCCAAACGCCATTACTAAAAATTCATAGTGCCCATACCTTGTTCGAAAGGCTGTCTTCGGTATGTCGTCTGGTCTAATCTTCAATTGGTGATATCCTGACCGTAGGTCGATCTTTGAAAAATGTACCGCTCCCTTCAGCTGGTCAAACAGATCATCTATTCGAGGTAACGGATACTTGTTCTTAATGGTCACCTTGTTCAACTCCCGATAGTCTATACACAATCTCATGCTTCCATCCTTTTTCTTGACAAACAGTACTGGTGCTCCCCACGGTGAAATGCTGGGTCTAATAATTCCTTTTTCTAGCAAATCTTGCAGTTGATCAGCCAATTCCTTCATCTCCACTGGTGCCATTCTGTAAGGGGCCTTCGATACTGGCTCCGCGCCTGGTACTAAGTCTATCGCAAATTCAATCTCTCTATCTGGAGGTAAACCTGGTAATTCTTCCGGAAAAACATCTGGAAACTCATTTACGACTGGAATATCTTCTAACTTAGAAACTTCCTTATCTATATCTATCACATAAGCTAGATACGCCTCACAACCTTGCCTTAATAACCTCTTAGCCTGAATCATTGTCAGGAACCTCTTTCTTTGTTTCTCTCCTCTAAATATTATCTCTTTCTTTTCTAGGGTAATCAAAGTAACCCTCTTATTCTTACAATCAATACTTGCATCATGCTCAGTCAACCAATCCATCCCTAATATCACATCAAATTCACCTAACTTAAAAGGTAACAAGTCAACATAAAAACGATTTCCCAAAATCTCTATCTCACAACGGGGATAATACGAACTGACCGCGATACGATCCTGATTAGCTATCTCTATAGTCAACACTCCACTTAAAGGTTTCGTTACGCAATTCAATCTACGAGCAAACGTCTCAGAAATAAAAGACTTCGTCGCTCCCGAATCTATTAACACTTGTGCAGGAATAGAATTTACTAGAAGTGTACCTGCCACCACGTCGGAATCTCTCACTGCTTCTCCCATTGACATATTGTAGGTCCTGGCTAACGGCTGGACGTTAACAACTGGGGGTGCTTCAATTGCCCGAATCATATTGTTCACGGTTGCTGGTGCTCTGCAGTCCTTAATCACGTGACCTGGTTTCTTACACCGATGACACACGATGCCTATCTTGCAATCCCGGGAATAATGTCCCTTCTGATTGCATTTAAAGCATGTGACAGTCAATCGATGGCATATCCCTAGATGTCGCTTCCCGTATGTCTTGCATTCTGGTAGTGGGGGTCTAGAAAGTCCCTGCTGACTGCCGGTTAGTAGACGGTTATCTTGTCCTACGCTTCCGGTGTCTGGTTTCCTAAAACTTGTATTCCTTCCGTGCTGAAATCCCAGCTTCTTATTTGCTTGCCCTTGAAAACTTCCCTGCTGCTGTCCCTTATCGGGTATCCCTGCTTTCCTTTTCTTGTTCTCCCTCTCTTTCATGTAAGAATCACTCTCTGCCTCTGCAATCATTGCCTTTTGGACCACCGCTGCATAGGTGTCCAACTCCAATACAGCTAACTTACTACGAATCCAAGACCTCAGTCCCTGCTGGAACCTCTTGGCCTTCTTCTTGTCCGTATCCACATAGGTTGGAACAAACCTTGACAACTCCGTAAACCTTGTTTCATATTGGGGCACTGTCATGCTTCCCTGCTTTAATTCCAAAAACTTCAATTCCATCTGATCTCTCATATAGTCCGGAAAATACCTTTCCAAAAACAACTCTGTGAATCTTGCCCACGTAATCAATCACTCGGGCTCCATAGCCCTACTCGTTTCCCACCAATAACTAGCCTCATTCTTCAGAAAATAGCTTGCATACTCTGTCTTCTTGTCCTCTGTCACCTCTATCAAGGCAAAAGCCTTTTCCATCTCTTTCAACCATGCCTTAGCCTCTACAGGGTCTGCTGATCCTTTAAATTCTGGAGGTTTTGCTGCCTGGAAAGATTTGAACGTAACTGTCGGTGCTGCTTGCTGGTGCTGTTGTTGATGCTGCTGATGTTGATGTTGCTGATGCTGTTGCTGTTGTTCTAAGAGCTGTTGCTGAAATGCACGTTGCTGCTGTGCTAATGCGGCAGTCTGTTGAGTAAGGGTATTTAACAACTGGATTACCATCGGGTCCACACGGCCCGTGGGAGGTGTATTTTATTGACCTTCTTGGTCAGAAGTATCAGTTGAACGGGTTTGTCGTCTAGGAGCCATATCGCTGATGAATAAACAATAATTGGCTTAATCAAACAGTTCATATAAGAGAAGGAAGGATCACAATTGATATCTCGAAGGTTTACAGATCTTCTCAACGGTGTATGGATACACTCGTCGCAATAAGTAGAATAACAGTTATGATGCTGGAAATGAAGGACAGGGGAATAAATACAGTTCTATAAAAGAGGTTTATCATATATATATAGATAGAGTCAGTACAAGCGTAGAACGCTTCAAAAGAAAATATATCATGGCTGAACCATAACTGCCGACCAGCAATACAACAACAAAAATGCAACAACAACACGAGGCGTTCCTATAAGCCCGGTGCACTGCTGATTCTACAATATGCATCTATATACTAACTATCTAGAACCATACATCCATGTCACATCTGTCTGCTACCGATACCTGCTCACAGATCACCTGCTCCTGCCGGCCAAAACGGGGGTCCTGAAACCTCTGCAATCTCACTCATCGCATAATCCAAAATCTGTCTCATCCCTGCTACTGTCTCTCCCTCTCGACTAGAAGCTAATCCATGCAATCGAGTCTCAACCAAAGTCCTCGTAACCCTAAACCTCATCTGAATGTCTCTCATCTGATCTCTAAGTCTGTCTCTCTCTCTGACAGCGGCTGCCTCGATCGAACGAATCCTACCCATCTCCATAACCTGTCCATAAAGGAAATCCTTCTCTCTTCTCACCCTCTGATACACATGGTGTGGAACTGGTGGCTCACATAACTGATACAAAGGCCCACAAACTGATGCCTGAGATGCTGGTGCTGGGGCTACTTGTCGGAGTGGAATAGGACAAGGTATCTGATCTCTCCTGACTACTGGGTCCTGATGCCTAGGCTGATATCGCACTGGCCGAGACGGTCCTGCTCTCTCAGCGGGTGTAGGTATCTCTGCTATCGTATCCTCGGAAGGGTCTGAGTCTGAACTAGAACTAGGGGCTGCAATTATAACCACATTTAATTACTACGCATAATATCCCTAGTTGACCTCCTAATATCCTTACGTGAATTCCTAACTCTCTATGTTATCCTGGACCCTAAGTCCTAACTTGTTTCAAATGCCATAACATGTTGCTCTGATACCAACTGTGACGCCCTCCAAACCCGGGGTACAGATTTGAGGAGTCATCCGACCAACGGAATACTATTTAACACATGCATAATATATATAAAGACACAATTACCCCTTGACCAAGACCGCATCCAGATTATGGCAATGAACACAAGCTACTACAATCTTTTATTATTACAAACCAGTTTTATCAGAGTTATTACATCACAACTAAAGTTCAAATCTAGACATTAAATCTAGAAAAGCAAAACAACAACTACCCTGCCAATAACAGTGACTCGAGGGGCTCTCCTGACTGCTGGTGAACTACCGGTCACGCTATGCCAACTCATACTCTCGCTTCACTGGAATAGGGTTAGAAAACAACAAGCAAGAGTGAGCCAAAATTGCTCAGCAAACATCAACGAATCATTTCTAGCACAGTTGTAAGGATATGAATTTAAGATATCAGAATCAACAATATTTAGCTAACACATGCTTTGTATCAATAATGATTGAAGTAAAGAATTAGAATTTGGCTTATACATTTTATTCAAATCAAAGGTTGTGCTGCTGGCCAGCCACGCATCAACCCCGGACTAGCTCATGTCATAGTCCTCTACTGGATCCCAGGCCAATCTGGGCCTTAAGTTATTCCGACCAATTACTGGTCCATTTTTTTTAAAACACATGCCAATTCTATAATAGGGTATAAACAATAACATGCTCAATAAGATAAACTGAATGTATAGTAATTGCAAAAGAGCTTCAACTGTTCAGTATCAACGAAGATCGAGAAAGGATCATGGAGTAGTTTCAATGGTACAGTGTACTCATTCAATAAGGTAATCAATATTGGTAATCGTTAATCAATAACCGTAATTGGTAGTCAAGATGGAAGTCAAATAATCAAAGGTTGTCAATGATAATCAAAGGATGATAAATAGCAACAATAGGTGGTAAACAATAATCAAGTACATTGGAAATAAGGGTTTCCGATGCAGATCAAATCAAAGAATCAAGAATTTCTAAGGAAATGGAATCAGTTGTCCAAATGCGGTTAAAAGATGGATAATTTGAATTGTTCTGGGGATAACGGTATTCAAGTAATCAAGACAATAATAATTTTTATCACAAGTAAAGGCACAGATACTTGCCTGGTCTAAGCTGCTGTCGGATCGACTCTGCTCACTCTACTTTCCCCTTTCCCTTGCTCCGGGAACTCGATTCTATAATTAAACAACTCATTACAATAAGTCTAACTATTCTCGTTCTACTCTCGACACTTATTCAATCAATAATCACATTTAAACAAGTAACCGGGTACGTATCGGACGTCCGGTATAATTTACGATATTTAAAACTCAGATATTTGCCCTAGCACGGGCATATACAGACTATAAAACACAACACACAATTAATATGAACCATATTGCACTTATAAATATTTTTAAAACATCGTCTGAAACTCATTTGAATTTTTAATAGGTCATTACTAATTTTTAAATCAAAAATCGGATTTTTAAATCCAATATAAACATTTAAATGAAAATAAATCAATTAATAAAATTAATTGACACTCTTTAAATGCTCAAACTATTTTTAAATAAATAAATAGGATTGAAAATAATTAAACTGAATTTTTAATTAATTAAATCTAATTAATAATTAATTTTTAAGAATTAATTGATTAAAAGAATTAACCAATTAATTAATAAATTAATTATTAATTAAAAATAATTAAAATAATTAAGTTTAATCAATTTTCGGATTTAAAATAATAAATATAATTTATCAGAATTTTTCTGATATTAAAATATATTTTTAAAATAAAAATATGAATTTTTAAAGTTTTTAAACTATTTTCGAATTAAATTTAAAAATAAAATTCAAAAATAGTTTTCTGAAAATGAATTAGGGTTTTGAAAATTGAAACCGGGTCGAAAAATCGGGTAAACGGGTCGGGAAGAACGAATCCGGGTCACCAAGAACAACCCGCCGGAATCTGGGTTTTCCAGAATCCGGCCGGCGTCCGGTGGCCGGACTTCGCCGTTTCCGATCAAAACAAAACCAAACCATAGGGCTTTTGTTCGCTTTTGCAAGACAAACACAACCCACATACACACACATCTGTCCCATGCCGGAATCGTGCCCAGAATTCATTCAAAGAACTCGCCGGCGACGACCTCGGCCGGAAACCCGATCTACTTAAATCCTACATGAAACTCAAAGATTAATATACCAAAATAAAGCTTATAACTCATACAATCAAAGCCCTTTATCAAAAACAATGTCAGATCAATATCAAGAACGTACGAATCGAAAGAAGAAATCGGGTCAAAACCCGAAAATCAAACCCGACTAAATTGAACTTAAACATGAAATTAAAGCATGGATTCTTGCTAATTAGAACCCTAGGAACATGTTAGAAGCAACCAATTGAACGGAGAATCAACAGAATGAAAATCCCCAAATTAATTAAGAACCCTAATTTTAATTCGAAACTTGTAAAATCAATATAAAATCGAATACTTACCAGATGATGATGAGGTTGGAAGATTCTGAAACTAGATTTTTGGGGCTTTGATTTGAGTATAAGAACTTCAAATTTGGACTTCAATAACCCTTAGAACGAATTGATTGAAGATCAAGAACACAAAATAATTTTTGGGAATTTCGAATATTTTTGAGTAATTTCTGAAGAATTGCTAGGGTTATGAAGTCTGATTGGTCTTTTTATATTTCTGGAAAAATAATACCCCAAATAACATTTTTGGATCGATATTGATTCGTTAGATCGTTTAAAAACCCTAATTAGGTCAAAAACACGTTTTACTAAAAATAAGGGGTTAAAAAGGTTGATGATTATCCAAATTGATATATATCATTACATAACTAATGCTCAAGAATACTAGGGCTATAACAACTTCAATATTGATATAGAACGATAAATCCGTCCCCTTAAGCAATTAGGGTTCGGAACGATTTTTCCTTTTTCGGATCAAAAATTGAAATTAATTTGCAGAATCAAATAGGTAGGGTTAAATAGAATCCCATAACCCTTTCGATAACGATTCGAATACGAAAGACGAAGAATTAAAAATGAATGTACGAAATTTCAACGGGGCTCTTGAATTATCAAAACGGCTCAAATTTGAAGAAAATTCCAAATGACGAAATTTTTGAAAGGGGCTTCCGACTCACCATTTAGCACATAATCACACACTAAATATCATATAATAATATTCCAATATTCCAACATAAATATTTTAGATTAAATATATCATTTAATCAAATAATAAAATTCACGGATATTACAGTTGACATTAGTCAACGAGACTACCGATGATTACTACGTATTTTGAAATCATGACCAGAGAGTTTATTGAAATTTCAGAGTTTAGCGAGTTTGAAATACTCTACTTGAATGGGGGAGCCATCCCCTAGTTATAAGTATTCTAGAGGAACAGTGGAAGTAAAACTCTGTCCTCTAATCCTTGAACTAGATTCCCAGTTTTTGATGAGTTGGAAAAATACTATTCGCATTTAATTACCTTTAACTATCTTAAGATAATAGTTGGGAATATCTAATTTTAATACCTTTTCTGAAAAATCAGAAAGTTATATTTTTGTGTAAATAATAGAACCTTTGATCACATAATAAGGTTCTATGATTTTAAATCATATTTGGAATATTTAATAAATACCCAAATAATAAATATTAAATTATTAATCAATATAAAACCACCTAAGTGAATATTCATAATAATATTCACTTAGTTAAATAATCTTCAAATAATGAGTATTGAATTATTATTCAATATAAACTACTTAAGTGAATATTCAAAATAATATTCACTTAATTAAATAATATTCAAATAATATTTATTATAATATTATTTAAATATCTCACCTTAAATATCCCATAATGTAGATATTGGAATATTTAATAAGTCTTTAAAATATAACTGTCCCTGGAACCTTCCAGCTTTTGACAGTAGTTTAAAACAAAATAATAATTTGACTCCCGGTCTAAGTTTTAAAATCATCGTACAAGTACTGTATACTTAGAGTCTTTAACCTTTAACCTTGGTTTATATCTAGTACTTATCTAGCATATAAACCTTATATCTTATACCGCTTAAGAGTGTGCGCGTCGATCTATAACAAGATATACAATTACAGTCAGTCCCTTAGAACCATTTAATGTGCTATAACTCAAGCACTACAGTTCTACCAATGAAAATTAAACGTCTCGCTCTTGGTCATCTATAACCTCGTGACATTCCGTAAAATTCTAAGTCAAAAGCTTGGGTGAAAACCATTCACAAATCCCAAGTTCTTTTACTTTACCATTTCCTTGTTTTAAACCATCCCCTTAAGGGTATTTCACTCGCGCAACCTTCGTTCGCGTATTTTTATAAAATCACCAACTCATCTTTTTAACTTGAACCCTTCTAGGTTTCCTTTCCTAATTATACATACTAGTATCCATTTTAATATCTCAATCCAATTCCAATTTTAAAGGGCTTGATCCCTATCTCAAAGGTCATACAATGAACTATCTAGTTACGTGAAACCGCTTTCACTAAAACGGGCGTTTCTCCTAAACCGTAAATCGAAACGACACGATTCTTTCGCTAAAACAATCTAGGAAACAGAGCCTACATGCTCATGGTCAGAAACTTCAAGTTTATGCCCTGTATTGCAACCATGGTTTCTGTCTAAACTACCTAAGTAAAATCCGACATGGTAACGGCGCTTACGCGTACTTCCCGTGTTTTTAAACACTCAATCCAACTACAATTCAACCATCAACCAACCACTAATCAAACTAAAGCTAATACTACCATTTTTCTGTCCAAACATGGTCATACTCTTATTCATAAGTTTATCCACAAATCAACCATTAAACATGCTTAAAATCATGCATACATGCTTTATTCTAACATAGTTCTCATTCAATCACTTCTAACTACTAGATCAAGCATAATCTTAAAAAGAAAGAAGTTTTATACTTTCCTTGGTGCTTAAAAAAAGACTATATATGGATGATATATCCTTCCTTGCTCCTTAACTAAGCTAATCAAACCTAAAAACACCAAAACAAATCAAGATCTTATGAGTTTACTATTCACATCACTATTCATCATCAACTTTGAATCCATTTTTGACCAAGCTATGATCCATGGATGAGGCTAAGATTAGAGATCTACCTTATATATAGGATGAGGGTGATTTAGAGCCCAAGATCAAGATTTATGGTTGAGTGGAAGTTGGAGCAAAATATTTAAGCTCTTGAATGGAAGAAAAGGGCCGAAAGTTTCCTTCTCAAGAATGCATCTCTTTTTGATTTGTTTTCTTTGATTTTTCTTTCCTTTTTGTTTTGTCTAATTAACCTTAATACTTTGCCAATTAATTTGTGTGGCTAATAACAAGGCTTGTCACCAATGACAAGGATATTTTGGATGTGTGGTGGTGGTGAAAGTGGTGACAAGGTGGTGATTCATCACCTTGTCATCACTTTGTCATGCTTATGTCATTTCCTTGCATCATGCTTATGTCATCCTTTGCATCCTCAATCCTTTTATATATTGCACTTGATGATCTCATATAATACTCCTCCTTTGGTTAGGGTTTAATCCATAATTTATTATGCTTTTGTTTCGCGATAGTTTCAAGTGGTTTTAAAGACGTTTCTCTGCACCAAAGCTAGGGTACTTCCTTTATCCTTCCATTACCTTTGTTTAATATATAATCTTAGATTTCTCACCTTGGTTTAAGATATGATCATGGATTTCTCATTCCACATACTTTCTTAAAATGATCAAATCAATACATTATTAACTGTCCAGTGAATAGTGATTTAAAACTCGGATGGGAATCTTCTGATTCTGATCGCGTTTAAATTCTTTTATTCTTCCTATACATCAATAATATCACTTCGAAACATTCATTCCATGTCTTCTACATAGTGTGGTCTGAAAAACTTTTCATCAGCAAATTTACTATTCATCAGTGGAAATTTACTATTCATCAAGGTTTTAATTATTACAAAAATTTGGGATATTACACTTAGTATATTTCTCAAAGACCTGAGTTATACTTTCTCCTGTAAGAGACTTAAAAGCTTCGTACTGAGAAGTCAGGATGTCCAATCTGTTTTCCTGCACGTCTTCAATTCCTTCCATTATCAAATTAATGGTATCCCACATATGTTTCCCGCTTGTACAGTTCATCAACTGATAGCTCATTTCCTTGTCTGCGGAGTCTGCCAATATCAACATCAAACCTGTATCCAATCGAATCAGTTCTTTATCAGAATCTGTGTACTCAGTGATATCCTTAGGTTGGGTGCCTTGAGGAATCCTGGTGCCATCAGGAGCTGTAGATTCACCAACTGGTTTCATTGGTACAAATGGTCCGTTCTCTAATACGCCAATATACAACGGATTAGATGCCTTGATAAATAACAGCATCTTCATCTTCCACAAACCGAAATCATCTCTAGTAAACGGGGGAACTTTAATACCAGCGGTTGTCTTTGGAGCACTCATGGTTTCTGAAAATTTCAAATTGTTTAAAATTCAAGAAATTCCAATTAAATGAAAAAATTTGAAAGTTACAAAATTTGCTTCGAATTTTCACGCTACATTTGATTTTGGTCTCATTCACCGGATCTGATTTGTACGTCAATCATGTAGCTCTGATACCAATTGTTAGGTCCAAAGTATCGTAGAAGGGGGGGTTGAATACGATACCTACAAATAATTCAATTTCGTTCGCGGATTAATCATTCAGTTCTATAACGAAATCAAACACACCAAATCAAACCAAGAGTCGGGGAATATATCTTTTTATAAATATAAACCTTGAGGGGTGCTACAATTTCTAATCCGTAGATTAGCTTCAATGAGTTTAAGGTTACACGAATTCAATACAATGATAGAAATCTGAGCAATATTAATTTCTCTGATAATCTCTCTGGCTCAAACTCTCTCCTCGTAAATTCTTCTGTGTTCTACCTTAACTGAAGAAGACATTTTCTTCTCTCTGTATTAACTGCAGACTTTTGTTTGAAAACTATCGAACCACAATTGAAGAATCAATCATGGTCATCCAATTTCCATCAACCTGTCAAACAAACATACTTTCCACCTGCTCCCTAATTTAAAAACCATCGAATGAATTAAATTAATTTACCATTCGATAGTTTTTTATTCAAAACTATCGAATACCAAATTAATCTAATATGGTTTTCTGTGAATCACTTTTCATCTCATTCGATGGTTTTCTGAAATGAAAAACCATCGAATCATTTTCTTATCTTGGATCTTTTAATAATTCCTTCTGAGCTCCTGGATGTTTAAGTAATAGACTGTATCAATTTCTTCTGAGATGATAAAACAACTTGATCTTTTAAGTGCCGTCAACTAGTGCAACTGGTCTGATTCACAGATGAATAACACTTGATCAATTCTTCTTTTATGTCTTCAATTCAATGCTGCTGATAAGTCCTTTGTCGTTCTGGTTGCTTCAAATAAATCACTGGAATCCTGTGGTACTTAACCCTAAATCATTCACATACTTCTGTAGTCTTGAAAGTCTTGTTTCTATTGTTTTCATTGAGGCTTGAACATTTTCATGAACTTCTTTCCGTGACCTGTTTACGGACTTCAAGAATACATACCGTATTTTGATTTTTTGAGTTTACCTTTTCTTCTTTGATTTTGGATTCATGTGCTTCTGTTAATACTATTGTATGTCTTGTCCTTTGTTGAGTTGCAGTTATCTCTTTTACATCTTATGTTACATTATGCTTTACAATGTGCACAGAGCATCCACTATCCATGACTAACACATTTTTCTTTTTACCCTGCAATCAGACAAAATTACACTAGTTAGTATTTTTAAGAACCCACACTTGTTGGGTTCTCATTCCATGCATTTTATTACTTTTAGCAGCAGAAGACTTTATGACCTTAGCAGTCTTGATAGAATAGAATCCATCAGGATTTGCTTTGTCAGTATCAGTATGAACATATGCATGCTTCACATTGACATTCTTAGATTTACCAGAATTTGCACTTTTATTAAACTTAGGTAAAGGATCATAAAAGTTATGGTACAAATTATGGTATTCTTCACAAGTATAAATAGAATGCCATTTACTGCCACAATAAAAACAAGACTTCTGTGGTTTGTAAAATACTGATCTATTCCTAACATCAGACCTAGGAATCTCAGTAACCTTCTTTTTACTCTTCCTACAATCAATAACAAGATGATTAGAGTTACCACATGTATAGCAACACTTTCTTGGTGCATTTGGGATAAACTTATAATTATTCTCTTTATTAATCCCAACTTTACCATTCCTGTTTCTTTTGACAATAGATGAATTTTGTTTACCTGTTACCTCACATACTTTCTCCTTAAGTTGTTTCTGAGACAATAAACCTATATTCTTCTTAACAGGTTTAGACTTAGCATTTGAAACTTGTTGAGCAGAAGTAGATCCCTTTTCAAAAGTAGAATTGGGATCTTTACCAAATACAAATTTAACAGGTTTAATCTTTGTTTTGGTCTTGTCTATAACATGTCTATAGGTCATTGGATTAACTGTCTCATTTATAACAACTTTCTTTTTCAGTTTCTTATTTTCATCTGACTTATATCCTAGACATTCTTTCCAATTCTTAGAAGTATTAATCTCATGAAATTTCCTTCCAGAGTCTGTCCAGGTTCTGGTTTTCTCATTAGCAAACTCAAGTTCTTTCTCAAGAGCAGTACATTTAAATTTCAACTCTAAATGCATGTGTTTAGCATTATCACATTCTTTTTGTACTTCTTGCATAAAAGAAAATTCAGCTTCTAAATGCTCACTTCTTTTCCTAAGTTCAGACATCTCAGATAAGATCCTAGTATTTTCAGCAGTTTGACTTCTAAAGCTAATATGCAATGACTTTAGAAAATGTCTTAACTCAGAGGCATTATCAGTATCAAAATCAAAAACAGTATTGGGTACCTTTTCATCAGGAACAGCAGTTTCATCAGTATTTGCCATTAGGGCATAGTTGACCACCTCAGTGTCAGATTCTGAGGAAGAGTCCATCCAATCCTTGCTTGATGTGATGAGTGCTTTAGCCTTCTTGCACTCAGTTGCAAAGTGCCCCATTCCATTACATTTGTAGCACCTTATCTTTGACTTGTCAAATTTGCCACTTTTGTTGTCCTTCTTGATGTACTTGTCTTTGTCAACATTGAAGGTCTTTTTCTGAAAATTGCCTTGTCTTCTAGCCTTCCTGAACTTCATCTTCTTGAAGCCCCTGACTATCATAGCAACCATCTCTTCCATGTCTAAATCAGTGGAATCATCATCAGTATTGGCATCAGGATTGTCATCAGTATCTGATGATGAGTCATCAGGATCTGACTCCACCACTCTTGATTTTCTTCTAGAGACCTCCACAGCTTTTCTTTTTGATCTAGCCTCAACATTCAAGGCTATAGACTTTGCCTTGCTGCTCTTCTTGTTCTTTATTTGTTGAACCTCAAGATCATAGGTTCTTAGCATTCCATAAACCTCATCAAGAGACACAGTGTTTAAATCATACTGGTGCCTAATAATTGAGGTTTGAGTGTCCCATTCTTCTGGTAAAGCCCTCAGAAATTTGGTGTTTGAGTCTTCAGATACATACTCTTTGCCAACTAGAGATAGATTGTTAAGGAGTGTCAAGAATCTATCATACATGTCAGTAAGGCTCTCATCAGGTCTAGCATCAAATTGTGCATACTCTTGTATAAGTAGACCCCTTCTATTTTTCTTGACAGATGCAGATCCTTGGCATTGAGTTTCCAAAGTGTCCCAAATTTCCTTTGCAGACTTGCATGCAATTACCCTATTAGACATGACAACATCAAGACTGTTGTGCATGATATTCTTTATCTTAGCATCTCTGAGAACATCAGCCTTCTCTTCTGGAGTCCACTCACTTTTTACCTTGACCACGTAGTGTTCAGGTACAGTATCTGTTTGTCCAACAAGTCTCGTATGGATATATAGTCCATCACGAATCCTGTCCAGATATTCAGGATCCATTGCTTCTAGATACATCAACATCTTTACCCTCCATGTAGGGTATTCAGTTTTCTTCAGAATGGGAATCTTCATGCTTTCATACTTGGTTGTCGACATCTTTAGATCGTTTCTGATTCAAATTAAATCAGTTTGCTCTGACACCAATTGTTGCCCAGTAATAAACAATTGTAGAAGGGGGGTTGAATACAATTGTATAAGATTCTCGATTATAAACACAAATATGAAAACAATAACAGCTTTATTAATTCTGATATAAAACTGTTACAAATCTCTCTCAAGAAATTCTGATGTTCTTGAGAGCTTCTAGGTTATTATATACTCGTGTATGCGATTGATATAAAATCAAAACATAAACTGTGTTTATATACTACACAGTTTCTCTATCGATTACAAGATAAGTCCAAATCAATTACAAACAATATTGAAACATATCCTAACCGACAGCTACATTCCTATAAACTAGGAACCGACAAAATAAACTTCCTTCTTTAACTGGATTCCTTAAATAACTCGAAGTTGTAATCCTGATCAGCTTCCAGTCCTGATGATAAATCCTGATCACAGTCCTGATAGTAATCCTGACAACAATCCTGATACTGACGCTCGTGCAAATACTGATGACGTCAGCAATCCTGATCAGTTTAATCCAGATCCTGATGATCATTGAATCCTGATCTAACAATGATGAGCTTCTCTCTCCAGTTCAGTTTACTAAGGGATGGGATGGTGCCTTGATTGTTGTTTTAGAGAAGCATCCTGGGTCCTTTAGCTCTTATGACTTCCAGAGTCCTCATGCTCCCACTCCTTTAGAGTGGGCCTTGGCTGGTGAAGATGATATGGATGATGATGACAGGATTTTGAGTCCCGGGCATTCTTCGCCTCCTGGTGAAGTTGCTGTTAATGATTCTGAGGCCACAAGTTCCGGTTCTGGCTCTAGCTCAGAGGAAGAAGAGGCTGAAACTGGCAACAAGGATGGGGGGCTTAGTTTTAGTTATTTTTCTTTCTATGGCCATGCGTGGCTTTTATTTATTGTGTAATCTCAGCCTTCGGCCATAACTTAAACTTTTGTAAGTTTAACTTAATATCCTTTGATTTCCCCATATTTTTGAACTTTGCATGTCTACCAACACGTGATGCACATAAATTATCATAAAAATATGGAAATGTTGAATAAAACATAACTTGAAAATGGGTTCAAACCTTACATAATACTCTACTTTCTTCCTCGAGTTAAAAACTCGGATTGGTTTCATCGACCTTATTTCTACTTGCCCTAATGGTGAGTCCAGTTAGGAAACACTAAACATAATAAATTTTTAAGTTTGCAGCATGCCAAGTTCTTGGCACCTCAATCCCTTCAAGGGTTTCCAATTTGTATGAGCCTTGTCCAAATACGTTCTTGACCCGGTACGGTCCTTCCCAATTTGGAGCCAACTTCCCTTTCTGTCCAACTCCGGATGCTTCAATCTTTCGGAGAACCAAATCTCCTTGACGAAAGAATCTCTCCTTAACCCTTAGGTTGTAATAGAAAGATGCTCGTTTCTGATGTTCAACTACCTTAGCATTTGCTTCATCTCTAACTTCATCAATTAGATCTAAAGCAAGCTTCATGCCTTCTTCGTTTGCTTCTGGCTCGTAAGCTTCCACTCTTGGAGAAGTGTGAGTAATTTCCACTGGAACCACTACTTCTGCTCCATATGCTAACAGAAACGGGGTGGCCCCAGTGGTGACCTTACAAGTGGTACGATCTACCCACAGTATGGGGAGCAATTCATCCACCCAAGTATTCCTAGAGCATTCAACTCTTTTCTTAAGTCCATCCAGGATAATTCGATTTGCTACTTCAGCTTGTCCATTTGCTTAAGGATGAGCAACAGAAGTGAAACGTAGTTCAATATCATTCTCTTCACAATACTTTTTGAAATCTTCGTTATTGAACTGAGTTCCATTATCCGTGACCAAGATTCGTGGAATCCCGTACCTGCATATTACATTCTCCCAGAAGAACTGCATTATTTCTTTGGTGGTTATCTTGGATAAAGGTTTAGCCTCAATCCACTTGGTGAAGTAGTCAATTGCCACTATCAAGAATTTTCTTTGTGCACTTGCCACTG
Organism: Heracleum sosnowskyi; assembly: GCA_030848705.1. Lineage (NCBI taxonomy): Eukaryota > Viridiplantae > Streptophyta > Magnoliopsida > Apiales > Apiaceae > Heracleum > Heracleum sosnowskyi. Next base: position 70,099,776 of record CM061240.1, read on the forward strand.
GAAATGGTCCAAGTATATCCATTCCCCACATGTCAAATGGAACAGGTGAATTTATAGACGTTAACATCTCAGGTGGTTTTCTAACCACTGGTGCATGTTTTTGGCATCGTTCACACCTCTTCACATAGCTTTTTGCATCTGCAGGCACATTCGGCCAATAGAACCCTAGACGAGTGATTTTATGAGCAAGGGCCCTGCCCCCCAAGTGCTGCCCACAAATTCCCTTATGTACTTCCCTTAGGGCCAATTCTGCCTCCTGGGGTCTCAAACATTTCAAATAGGGAACAACAAAAGACTTTTTATACAAGATTCCCTCAATCAAGGTGTACCTTAGTGCTCTCACATACAACTTTCGTGCCTTAGAATTATTGTTAGGTAACCAACCAGTTTCTAAATGAGACTTGATGGGATCCATCCAGCAGCTAGCAACATCAATGGGTGTTATTAACATTCCATTGATGCTTGGGGTCTTCAAGACTTGGAAGTATACACTTCCTGCATAGTTCTCAATTTCAGAAGAAGCAAACTTGGACAAGGCGTCAGCCTTCATGTTTTCCTCTCTAGTAATGTGTTCCACATAACACTCATCAAATGGAGTCATGATGGCTTTGACAAGTTTCAAATACTTAGCCATGACTTCTGTTAGGAATATGTTGTTCTTGATGATAAACATAAAACACTTAGTAGAATTTGTGTAAAGTCATTTTGTAGCTGTCAACGGAATGGTATGCTTTGCAGCAATCCGTTGACAGGTAGCTCATCAACGAAATGAGTGATGTAGCAATTGCATTGTACAATACTTCTAGTTTGATATGCATTTCATTGTAGATATTGGATAGGTTTTCTAAGTCATGTTGACTAAGTACTAGATAGGCAAAATAGGTTGGTTAATTGTAAATATCTCATGCCTTGTAATTTTGCCTAAGTGAAGACCTGTCAACGGAATGAAGATTATCCTATCAACGGTATGGAGTTTACTCATCAACGGAATGAAGATTATCCTATCAACGGTATGGAGTTTACTCATCAACGAAATGAAGAATAAAGCTATCAACGAAACACATCTCCCTGCTATCAACGAATCATTATTGCTTTTCTGAATAGTTGACAAAGTGATAGTGACAGTTTACTGAACAGATCTAAAGGTGACGTGGAAGTGTACTTTGCATTGGAAACCATTAAAATGGACATGGGGAATAAGGAAACATCCCACTTTCCAATTGGGCTCTTGGGAGTGATCATAATAAGCATGAAGACAAAAGCAAATATCTCCAAGGACCACTGGACAAAGGGATGAAAAGCAAACTATTGGCGGTTACTCATTGTACTTTTAGTGTAGCCAAAAATAGAGTTGTAAACTTGGGTTTATATAACCAAGTGTAGCAGTTACTTTAGAAAGAAGAGAAGAAAAACAAATAGATTGTATTAGCTATTTTTGAGAGCATTTTCTTCTCTACATTATTGTAACTGAGCAGTTGTGTACTTTTGTATCACAGATTATTTCCGCAATAAAAATCACTTCAGCTGGATCATCAAACAATCCAACTGAAATTATTAAGTGCTTGTGGTTTTTATTTTATAAGTTCAGTTTTAATTTGTAAGTTGTTTTTAAGTTTGAGAAATATCAAGTAATTGTATTCAACCCCCCCCCCTTCTACAATTTTGTTAGGTCATTTGGGATTAACAATTGGTATCAGAGCAAGCTTCTAACAAACAAGAAGTTTAAAGATCAAGACCAAAAACAGTAACCATGGTGAAGAAGGATGTAGGTGTAAAGATACCAGTTCTTGATAAGGACAATTACTTTCACTGGAAAGTAAAGATGCATTTACATCTCATGTCTATGGATGAGAGGTATGTAGACTGCATTGAGAAAGGTCCACACGTTCCCATGAAGTTTGCATCTAGAGTTGGAGTGCCAGATGATACTCCTGATGTGGAAATTCCAAAACTTGTCTCAGAATGGACTATTGAAGATGTTGCAGAAGTCCATAAAGATAAAAGAACCATGAACATTCTGTTTAATGGTTTGGAGCAAGAGATGTTTGACAATGTCATAAACTATACAACCTCCAAAGAAGTATGGGACACTGTTAGAACTCTCTGTGAAGGAACTGAGCAAGTTAGGGAAAACAAAATGCAGCTCCTCATACAACAATATGAGCATTTTCATTTTAAAGCTGGTGAAACCCTAAATGACACGTTTAGTAGGTTTCAGAAGCTTTTGAATGGATTAAAGTTGTATGGGAGGATCTATCAAACCAAGGATTCAAACCTTAAATTTCTTAGAGCTCTTCCAAAAGAATGGAAGCCTATGACTGTTTCTCTTAGAAACACTCAAGAGTACAAAGACTACACTCTTGAAAGGCTTTATGGAACCTTGAAGACATATGAGTTGGAAATGGAGCAAGATGAAGAAATTGAAAAGGTACAGAAGAAAGGTGGATCTATTGCATTGATTGCATCTGTGAACCAACTGGAAGATGACAATGAAGAAGCTGCAAAGGCCACAACTAGTCGAGCTAGTTGTAGGAGTGATGTTAGCAAGGGTAAAGGCAAGATGACAGAAGAAGAAGAACCAGAACCAGTCAACTTGGATGACTTAGATGATTGATGAACACATTGCTTTTCTGTCAAGAAAATTCTCTAAGTTCAAGTTCAAGAGAAACTCAGAAGCTAGGCCACCAAGAAGAGACTTTCAACCCAGCAAAAGTAACTGGATTGAAAAGTCTAAATCTAAATGCTTTAATTGTGGAATGCTTGGTCACTTTGCTGGGGACTGCAGAAAGCCCAAGGTTGAGAAGGGCAACAGGAAATTTGAGCCTGTTGATTATAAAAAGAAATACTTTGAACTTCTCAAGCAAAAAGAAAAGGCTTTCATGTCTCAGGAGTATGATTGGGCTGGTAATGGTGAAGATTCTGATGATGATGTTGAGTATGTCAACTTGGCTCTTATGGCTAACAATCATGAGCAGGAAGCAAGCTCCTCAAGCAACCAGGTAACAATTACTAATCTTTCTGAGCTCTCTAAAGAGGAATGCGATAGTGCAGTAAATGAAATGTCTACTGTACTATATAATTTACGTGTTACTCTTAAATCACTTACCAAAGAGAACTCAAGAATAAAAGAGACTAATTTGCTCTTAAGTGATAGGAATGCAATGTTAGAAGCACAGCTCATTGACTTTGAGAAAATGAGGTGTGTTAGTAGGGATGCTAAGAAGGAACTTGAGAACGTGTTAGAAAGGGAAGAAATTCTTAAAACACAACTTGAAATAGAACAAAGTGTGATTGCTAAATGGAAAGATGCCAGGAATGTTGCTAACAACATCATTAATGTTCAAGGTATGGAATCTTTCTGTGAACAATCATGGAAAAAGAACAAAGAGAAGCTAGGGTATGTTGGTGAATCCTTAGAATCAGAAACAGAGTCAACAAACAACAATGATCATTTGTTGAAGGTTGATATGTCAACGTAATGCAATGTTTCGTTGATAGATGAACCATCAACCGATCAGGCTGTTTCGTTGACAGAGAAAAGAAAAGAAGAACTCACTAGACTTAATAACAAGTATGGTCCTGTCACCAAGAACTTTGTTCAAGGTGAGTCTAGTAAATCAAAGAAAGTTGAGAAGCTTGTTGAGAGAGCTAATGTAGGTCACTTGTCCAACAAGCAATTGAAAGATAAGTTAGAGAATGTTCAAGTTGAGGCTAAGGGAAATAAAAAGAATAACAGGAATGGCAAAGTAGGGATTAACAAACACAACAATTACACACCTGATAAATATGCTCCTAGAAAGACATGTGTCAATTGTGGAAGTGTTAGTCATTTATCTACTAACTGCAAATCTGTTAAGAAGACTGCTAAAGTGAAAATGTCTAAGCCTGCAATGAATGGTTCTATGCCTACAATGCCTGTTATGCCTAACATGTTTGCTCCATATGCACAATTTCAAAATCCATATACCAGCATGTCATTTGTGCCTAGTCCATACATGAATATGTTTAATGTGCCACAAATGCCATGGAATATGAATAACATGTTTGTTCCTCCAACTATGCATGCTGTGAATGAAAATGTGAGCAACCCTCAGAAATCAACACCAAGGGTAAAGATTGATTTAAATCAATCTGAGCCCAAGGTGAAAAATGATATAAAAGGAAAAGCAAAGGCTAACAAAACAGGACCCAATGAAACTTGGGTACCAAAATCAACTTGATTTGGTTTTGTTGTGTGCAGGGAGACAAAAGGAATCTTTGGTACTTGAATAGTGGTTGTTCAAGACACATGACTGGTGATTCTACCCTGCTCACAGAGTTTCAGGAAAGAGCTGGCCCTTATATTGCTTTTGGAGATGACAACAAAGGCTACACTAAGGGATATGGCTTGATTTTAAAAGAGAATGTCATCATAGATGAGGTTGCATTGGTGGATGGTCTTAAGCACAATTTGCTTAGTATCAGCCAACTTTGTGACAAAGGATTTTTAGTTATTTTTTCTAAAGAAGCCTGTGTTGTTTCTAAAGGAGGAGACAACAATGTGGTAATGACTGGATTCAGAAGAGGGAATGTGTACATTGCTGACTTTAGTAGCACAAGTCCAGACACCATCACTTGTCTCTTCAGCAAGGCAAGCAAGGATGAAATTTGGCTATGGCACAAGAAATTATCTCATCTTAATTTTAAAGTTATGAATGATTTGGTGAGGAAAGATCTTGCTAGAGGAATTCCACAAGTGGAGTTCTCAAAGGATGGTTTGTGTGATGCCTGTCAAAAAGGGAAACAAAAGAAGGCATCATTCAAAAGCAAGACAGAGTCATCAATTGTCCATCAGCTTGAATTACTTCATATGGATCTGTTTGGCCCTGTAAATGTCATGTCTATCTCAAAGAAGAAATACTGTCTTGTGATTGTTGATGATTTTTCTAGATTTACATGGACCTTCTTTTTACACTCAAAAGATGAGGCAAGTGAAATCATTATCAATCACATCAAGATGGTAAACAATCATCCTGATTTCAAAGTAAGAAGGATTAGGAGTGACAATGGGACAGAATTCAAGAATTCAAGTATGAAGGTGTTCTGTGAAGAAAATGGTATTTTGCATGAGTTTTCAGCAGCAAGGACACCACAGCAAAATGGTGTAGTTAAAAGGAAAAACAGAACACTTATTGAAGCTACAAGGACAATGCTAGATGAATCAAAGTTACCAACTTATTTTTGGGTTGAGGTAGTTAACACAGCTTGCTTCACTCAAAATATTTCTTTGATTAATCAGGCCAAGGGAATGACCCCTTATCAACTACTCAAAGGAAAGAAGCCACTATTGGATTTTCTTCATGTCTTTGGATGCAAATGTTTTGTTTTGAGGAATCAAGCTGAGCATTTGGGGAAATTTGAAGCAAAGGCAGATGAAGCAATATTTGTGGGATATGCAGCAGGGAAATCTTACAGAGTCTATAACCTCAGAACCAACATTGTTATGGAATCTGTACATGTTGTTTTTGATGATCTCAAAATTCAAGGTCTCTGTGATGAAGGTTTCCATGAAAGTCTTTCTTTTGAAAATGAGGAAGGAGATCAAGTGAATCATGTTAAGGCTACTGAGAAACAGCCTAAAGTTGTTGTATCTAGCACAGATGAAAGCAGCAGTGAAGATGAAATTGTTGCATTGAGATTGAAAAGAATGGCTGCTAGCAGACCAAATGGTCATTTAGTTGACAGTCATAATGGATGATCCGTTGACAGTCAAAATGAGCGTTTCGTTGACAGCCAAAATGGTCATACCATTGACAGTCACAGAAATGCTTCTAGAAGTGATCAATTAGGGACAACAAACTCAGGGGGAGTTTCTCAAGGACAATTATCCAATCAGGGCAATCATGATCATGAAGCTACCTCGTCAAGAGCAAATCTTCCTCCCTCAAGGAAATGGACAAAAGATCATCCCTTTGAACTTATTATAGGTGATGTTTCTTCAAAAGTCCAAACTAGAAGAGCAACTCAAGAGGAATGTCTATATAGCAGCTTTCTGTCTCAAGATGAGCCAAAGAAAGTTGAGGATGCACTTCTAGATCCATATTGGGTTTTAGCTATGCAAGAGGAGCTAAACCAATTTGAGAGGAACAATGTTTGGAAGCTGGTGCCCAAGCCTAAGGACAGGAGTGTCATAGGCACAAAATGGGTGTTCAGAAACAAGATGGATGAAAATGGCATAGTCACAAGAAACAAAGCTAGATTGGTTGCAAAAGGCTATTCACAGGAAGAGGGAATTGATTTTGATGAAACCTTTTCTCCTGTTGCAAGACTAGAAGCAATAAGGATTTTCCTAGCCTATGCAGCCCATGCCAATTTCAAGGTCTATCAAATGGATGTGAAGAGTGCTTTTCTGAATGGGGAATTGGAAGAGGAGGTGTATGTAAGTCAACCTCCTGGTTTTGAAGATGATGATTTTCCAGAATATGTATACTTCCTCCTCAAAGCACTTTATGGTTTGAAACAAGCACCTAGAGCCTGGTATGACACACTTTCACAGTTCCTCCTTGAGAATCACTTCACTAGAGGTACTGTAGATAAAACTCTGTTTCACAGGATTGTGAATGGCTCTACTATACTTGTTCAAATTTATGTAGATGACATAATCTTTGGGTCTACAGATGTGAAACTTTGTCAAAAGTTTGCCAAGCTTATGCAAAGTAAATATGAAATGAGCATGATGGGAGAATTAACTTACTTTATTGGTCTCCAAGTGAAGCAAGTTAATGAAGGCATTTTCATTAGTCAAACAAAATATATTCATGATTTATTAAAGAAATTTAACTTAATGGAATGCTCTCCTGCCAAAACTCCCATGCCTACTGCCACCAAAATTGAATTGAATACTAAGGAAAAATCTGTGGACATTTCAAGTTACAGAGGCATGGTAGGCTCACTTCTATATTTAACAGCTAGTAGACCTGATATTATGTTTGCTACATGTCTATGTGCTAGATTTCAGGCTGATCCTAGGGAATCCCATTTAGTTGCTATAAAAAGAATTTTCAGATATCTCAAAGGAACACCAAACCTTGGCATTTGGTATCCTAGAGAATCTGGCTTTGAACTAATTGGTTATTCAGTTGCAGATTTTGCATGATGTAAAATTGACAGGAAAAGCACAACTAGCACCTATCAATTCTTAAGAAACAAGCTTGTCTCATGGTTCAGCAAGAAACAAAACTCAGTTTCTACCTCCACAGCTGAGGCTGAGTATATTGCAGCTGGAAGTTGTTGTGCACAGATTTTATGGATGAAAAATCAACTACTTGATTATGGAATAAGAGTTGAGAAAATTCCTATTTTCTGTGACAAAACTAGTGCCATTGCCATTACTGAGAATCTAGTGCAGCATTCAAGGACCAAGCACATTGACATCAAGTACCATTTCATTAGAGAACATGTTATGAATGGTACTGTGGAGTTACATTTTGTTCCAAGTGAACAACAACTTGTAGACATCTTTACCAAGCCACTTGATGAATCAACATTCTCAAGATTAGTAAGTGAGCTAGGTATGCTAAATTTCTCTTAATTATTTCTGAGATGTTTACAAGTTAAAATGTAGCCTGAAATTTGCTATGTTTTTCTGTGAATTAATTTTCTCAGGATAAAGTAAAATTTTGTCTAAGTCAAAATTACTATGTCAACGAAACGAACCATTTCGTTGACAGTCTTAGCATTTTTCTGGGTGTTTCGTTGATAGCTCTTTTATATCAACGAAACGCAGCTTTATCAACGAAATAAGACGGGACGTTAACCGCCCAATCCTGATTCGTTGATTTAGCGCAATTAATCTGAACCGTTGAAATTTGACACGTCTGTTACCACGATCTATACATACACCCCTGTAAGTATAAATCATGGTAATACTTTAAAGGTAACGGTTATATTTTTTAAGCCAATCCAGTAATTTACATTGATTGTTGGATTTAATTTCTGAGAATTTTTGGGGGAGTATTTAAGAAATTCTATTTTCTTTAATTCTTTTTTTACCTGTTCTCAAAAATTCCAAAGGCTTTTCTTTCTTCTTCTCTCTAACAAGCAATTCAGTTCGAAGCTTTTCTACACTCAACAATGGCACCCATAGTCAAGCTTATGTCTGCTGGAGGGTTTATCTATGAGAAAAACAACTCCATCCCCTTTATTGTCAAGGAAAGCCCGAACAACATCTTTTTCAAGATGATGGACTTCATGAAGAATTGCAAGTTGAGCTATGCAATGTTTCACTCTACACCACTCTACAATGAGATAATCGAGGAGATTTGGACCTCATGTGAGTATAGTGGGACAAATTGCACTTTGCAATTCACCATCCAAGGTAATGAGTATATAGTTAATTCTGATGTATTGCAAGCATGTCTACATATTCCTGAAAATAACTGTAATGCTTTGCCTACAAACACTGAAATTGTTAACATGCTAAATTCTATAAACTACTCATTGCCTACTGATAATTTGGGTAAGATTATTAGGAGAGGTTTGGTTAGAGAATACAGTTACTTAGCTGATACATTCATAAAGGTATTTTCTGGCAAAATTAGTAATTTTGATGCATTAACTAATTCCATGTTAATTCTCTTAACCATGCTCCTAACTGATAGATATTATAACTTTAGCACCCAACTTATGTATGAAATTGGTGCTAAGTTGGGTGATAAGGCAAATAGGAAAAAGAATATCTATTATGCTAGGTTTCTGATGATGTTGGCTAACCATGTTAGTCCAGCACCATTAGTTATCTCTAACCCTGTTTCCAGGTTTGAGTGTTTTGTGCAAGAGAAGAGGGTTTTGACAGATATCCTGAGACTTAACCACAATGGTGATGTCCCAGTGGTGTATCTGCCCATCATTGAGGTAACTTCTTCTAACCCTGTTAGTGTAGTTGCTACTTCTATTGTTTCCCCTACCAATGTTGCTATGGAGTCTGTAGCTGTGTGTCCCAACAGGCTCCTGCCCAAGCAGCAAAACCTAAATCTAAGAAATCCTCAAAGCCAACCTCAGGTGCTTCTCAAAAGGCACCTGTTGCAAAAACTACTTCACAACCTAAGGGGAGTGATTCTGGAGCTGTAAGAGGTGAGGGAAGGGCTGAACATCAAAGAAACCCCAAGAATAAGGAAGAAAAGGATAGTGTGTCCCAACCAAGCCCCATTGTGTCTTCCCAACAAGGCACAATGAGTAAAATGGATTTAAACACAAGTCTAGTTGCATCCTCCCAAAAGGATGTGCTTATTGAAACAAGCTCTCCTCCAAGAGCACCCTCCAAGAGGGTAAGGGACACTTCAAGCCCACAGTCTACATTTTCCCAATACCAAAGGAGAGTGAAGCAAAAATCCAAGGGTACACAGGGTGCACACACTCTGGAAGCAACACTTCCAGTTTCACAAATTCAGTTTGATGTAACCCCTATTATTACTCTGGGGTTACAGTCCCATTCTCTAAACATCAACCTTGAACTATCTCCATCAAATTCACCAACTCAGTCTTTAGATGTGGACATGATCCATTCATCTATTCCTGATTCTCCAACTCTTATCTTGGAGAAGCCCCACTCTGAAGCTGGTGGCCATCACTTGTTAAGTGATTTGTTGGGCCATCAACCAACTTTTTCTGAAGTTGCAAGAGGATCTGTGGACCAATCTCTAAAATCAATCACCACAGATTCTACTGTAATTTCACTTTCTCAAAGTACTTTATTGACTTCATCAACGAAATAGTCTCTTTCGTTGACAAGTGTTTCTCCATCAACGGTATCCATACCGTTGACAGTTCAAACTACCATTCCGTTGATAGGTCATTCTACACCCCTTATTGCAAATCAAGTTGTTTCCACAACTAGTGTAGATGACCTGGTGGTAGTTGAGACACTTTTAGGTTTGAGAGGGAGTGAAATTGAGAGGCTAGCTTGCAGCCAGGCAAAAGGAGAGAAGGGACTACAGGAGCAGCAAGGGAGGAGGCAGCCATTGCTAGTGAGTTAATGAGGGTCAATGAGGGAGAAAGGGAACTTACTTTCCAAGAGCATTATCAACAAACTCTGGATAGTATTTCCCTGGATCCTGAGACCTTTACTCACCCTGTACCAGCCTATCAAATTATGGCTCAGCAGGGCAATGTGGAGGCAGAAAGGTCACTAAACCTAATTCATACAACTGCATCAATACAAAAAGCAAAGGATGCCTTGACCAATCTATCTCCAACAGCTGCATCAAGTGGAGACTTTGACTTTTCTGATGATGAGGACAGCTTTGGTGACAATCTACAGGTGGCCACTAGTTCACAGACTGGGACTTCTGTGGTGCCTCCTAGACCAAACTGGCTTTCTCAGGATATGCAAGGAATATGCACTCTAGATGCTACTATCTCAAGGCAGTACACTGAGGCATATCTAGCTCATGAGTCTGCAAATGCAAGGGACAAGAAATTCTACAAGGCCATCATGGATTCTCTGGAAATCCAAAGACTACAGATGCTACAGACAAGGATTGAAGCTACAGAAATCAAGGATTCCATTAGCAACCTCAGGGATGCTACTAACAGGAGGCTAGATGAAAAGCTTCCTCTTTTAACTGTGTCCAAGATGAACAGGTTTTTCTCCAAGGAACCTGAAGTGTCCTCATCTTTGAAGACTCTTTCCTCTAGAGTGGACAAAGTTGAGGCTACACTTTCTCACATGCAAAAGGAACAGGAAAAGCAGACACAGCTACTCACCCAGCTTTTGGCAGCTCAAGGACTCCCCATCATCTCACTTGATGATAACAAAAAGGGGGAGAAATCTAAGGAGCTAGAGAAATCTAAAGAGCTTGATATACAAATCACAAAGGTTTTGGTTCCAGCCATTTCCTTACCAAATGAGCCACTAGCAATGGGGGAGCTTGGACAAAAGAAAAAGGATGGTATTGACCTGATTCAGGAAGCTTCTATGAGGATGAGACTTGCAGAACAGATTAAAGATCATTGGTCCAACATAGAAGCAAGGGTCAAGAGAATTGCTGGAACTGCAATAAACTCAAATCCATCAACGGATCAACCATCAACGGATGCCATGGTTGTAACATCAACTGAATGGGAGCCACAGTTCAAGAGTTCTTATGTTATAGAACCCCTTCATCATGGACTCTTTCAAGATTCAAGAAATGAGAAAGGGCAAGCTTCATGCTTTAGGAATGTGGATGCAAGAGGGATATCTCCAATATCACATGTCAAACCCAAGGGCAAGAACACTGCAAGGATATTTTATCCTCCACCAAAGCCAGATGAGTTCAAAATCCTAGGGAAGCTGATTATTGAAAGCAAAGAAAGCAATCATCCAAGAATAAGGAACCAAAGGGCCATCATCTACAGGGATAGCAAGGAAATCTGCATTTGGGTTGGTCACCCAAATTTTGCTAAGGCCAAAGCTGAAGAATCTGAAAGGGCAGCAATGCAAGCTTTTGCAGTTGCTCAATCACTTGAAGATGAAGAAACCCTAAAGGAAGAAAAGGCCAAGGATGAAACTGAGGAAGCTGGAAAGGAAAGGAAGAGTGTAAGGTAGCCAAAGGCTAGAGCAAAAAGGAATCTAAACTTTGATAAAGATGATTCTCAGGACACTGCCCAAGACTCTTCCACAACTAGTGCATAATAAAATTCCTGTTGATCAACCTCATGAAGGAAAGTTGGCCTGTGATCCTGCACATCCTGTCAACTTTCATGATCAACCAATAATGCCAAAAGAGGAGCCTTTTGAATTTGATGAGGCCTACTTTCCAAAGTTTCTATTTGAGAAGGATCAACCAATGAAGACAAAGAAAAGGGCTGTCAAAGCAAAGCCAGTATTTATGAGAAAACCACAACCTCAGAAACCCCCTGCAAATCCAGAGGACTGCATGCACATTGCTGACATCAGGGAAGAATCCAGTCTACATCTTGACTTAGACAACCTGGTGGAAGTAAGGGGCATTGCAGCTTCTCAAAAATTGCCTGAGAGACTGGTCTTTGTATTCAAGGGTGGTAGAGAACAGGTGTGGCCTCTCTACAGAATTTTAGGAGAAGACTACCAAACACTACTCTCAGTGTTTAGATGCTTGAAGAAAGACTTTGGCTTCACCAAAACAGCCAAGTCGGAGGTGGTCTCCAAAATTTGTCAGATAAAGGCTAGCTGGAACAAGCCTGAGGCTCTTCCCAGGATGCTTAGAGTGCCCTCAACAGGAAAGAAGATCCATCTTCAACCATACTGGATGATGGAATTTAAGGACAAGGACAATTGCAGAAGATTCTTCAGGATGGAAGACCAGCTGGATAAGGCATCTAATCAAACTCTAAAGCTTATGCAATCCATGCTTGGTGATCAAGATGAAGAAGAGAAGATCTTTTACAGAAGGCTACAGGTCCAAATTGAGGAAAACAACTCTAAGAGAGGGAATAAGACTATGCCACAAAGAAGACACAGTCTAGAGGAGCACTCTTGGGCATTAGTCTTGTAAGTCTTGTATTTTGTCTAAAATATTATGAAGCTTAATGCATTTTCTACTTTTGTAATTTATGATGTATCTGAGTGTTTTTGTTATCATCAAGTCTCTTGATTTATGGCTGTTATTCTATCAGTCATAAATTGGGGGAGATTGTTAGGAATATGTTGTTCTTGATGATAAACATAAAACACTTAGTAGAATTTGTGTAAAGTCATTTTGTAGCTGTCAACGGAATGGTATGCTTTGCAGCAATCCGTTAACAGGTAGCTCATCAACGAAATGAATGATGTAGCAATTGCACTGTACAATACTTCTAGTTTGATATGCATTTCATTATAGATATTGGATAGGTTTTCTAAGTCATGTTGACTAAGTACTAGATAGGCAAAATAGGTTGGTTAATTGTAAATATCTCATGCCTTGTAATTTTGCCTATGTGAAGGCCTGTCAACGTGTTAGGAATATGTTGTTCTTGATGATAATTGTAAAAACACTTAGTAGATTTTGTATTAAGTTATTTTGTAACTGTCAACGAAATGGCATGCTTTGCAGTGTTTCGTTGACAGGAAGCTCATCAACGGAATGAGTGTTGTAGCAATTGCACTGTACAATACTTCACAGTTTGATATGCATTTGATGTATGTATTAGATAGGTTTCCTAAGTCATGTTGACTAAGTACTAGATAGGCAAAATAGGTTGGTTAATTGTAAGTATATCATGCCTTGTAATTTTGCCTAAGTGAAGACATGTCAACGGTATGAGGATTACTCTATCAACGAAACGAGAGAAACACCATCAACGGAATGAAGAATAAAGCTATCAACGAAACACATCTCCCTGCTATCAACGAATCATTATTGCTTTTCTGAATAGTTGACAAAGTGATAGTGACAGGTTACTGAACAGATCTAAAGGAGATGTGGAAGTGTACTTTGCATTGGAAACCATTAAAATGGACATGGGGAATAAGGAAACATCCCAGTTTCCAATTGGGCTCTTGGGAGTGATCATAATAAGCATGAAGACAAAAGCAAGGATCTCCAAGGACCACTGGACAAAGGGATGAAAAGCAAACTATTGGCGGTTATCTTTAATGTACTTTAGAGTAGCCAAAAATAGTATTGTAAACTTGGGAATATATAACCAAGTGTAGCAGTTAGAAAGAGGGAAGAGAAGAAAAACAAATAGTTTGTATTAGCTATCTTTGAGAGCATTCTTCTCTACAACTCTGTAACTGAGCAGCTGTGTACTTTTGTATCACAGATTATTTCCGCAATAAAAACACTTCAGTTGGATCATCAAACAATCCAACTGAATTATTTATATCTTGTGTTTTTGTTTATTCAGTTCAGTTTTATTTTATCAGTGTTTTAAGTTTAAGAAAATATCAAGAATTGTATTCAACCCCCCCCCCCCCCTTCTACAATTCTGTTAGGTCATTTGGGAATAACAATTGGTATCAGAGTGAGCTTCTAACATACAAGAAGTTTAAAGATCAAGACCAAAACAGAAACCATGGTGAAGAAGGATGCAGGTGTGAAGATACCAGTTCTTGATAAGGACAATTACTTTCACTGGAAAGTAAAGATTCATTTACATCTCATGTCTATGGATGAGAGATATGTAGACTGCATTGAGAAAGGTCCACACGTTCCCATGAAGTTTGCATCTAGAATTGGAGTGCCAGATGATGCTCCTGACGTAGAAATTCCAAAACTTGTCTCAGAATGGACTATTGAAGATCTTGCAGAAATCCATAAAGATAAGAGAACCATGAACATTCTGTTTAATGGTTTGGAGCAAGAGATGTTTGATAATGTCATAAACTGTACAACCTCCAAAGAAGTATGGGACACTGTCAGAACACTATGTGAAGGAACTGAGCAAGTAAGGGAGAACAAAATGCAACTCCTTATACAACAATATGAGCACTTTCACTTTAAAGCTGGTGAAACCCTAAATGACACGTTTAGTAGGTTTCAAAAGCTTCTGAATGGATTAAAGTTGTATGGGAGAATCTACCAAACTAAGGACTCAAACCTTAAATTTCTAAGAGCTCTTCCAAAAGAATGGAAGCCTATGACTGTTTCTCTAAGAAACACTCAAGAGTACAAAGATTACACTCTTGAAAGGCTGTATGGAACATTGAAGACTTATGAGCTGGAAATGGAGCAAGATGAGGAAATTGAAAAGGTACAGAAGAAGGGTGGATCCATTGCATTGATTGCATCTGTGAACCAACTGGAAGATGACACTGAAGAAGCTGCAAAGGCCACAACTAGTCGAGCTAGTTGTAGAAGTGATGTCAGCAAGGGTAAAGGTAAGATGACAGAAGAAGAAGAACCAGAACCAGCCAACTTGGATGACTTAGATGAGATTGATGAACACATTGCTTTTCTGTCAAGAAAATTCTCTAAGTTCAAGTTCAAGAGAAACTCAGAAGCAAGGCCACCAAGGAGAGACTTTCAACCTAACAAAAGTAACTGGATTGAAAAGTCTAAATCTAAATGTTTCAATTGTGGAATGCTTGGTCACTTTGCTGGAGACTGCAGAAAACCCAAGATTGAGAAGAGCAACAGGAAATTTGAGCCTGTTGATTATAAAAAGAAATACTTTGAACTTCTCAAGCAAAAGGAAAAGGCTTTCATGACTCAGGAGTATGATTGGGCTGGTAATGGTGAAGATTCTGATGATGATGTTGAATATGTCAACTTGGCTCTTATGGCTAACAATCATGAGCAGGAAGCAAGCTCCTCAAGCAACCAGGTAACAATTACTAATCTTTCTGAGCTTTCTAAAGAGGAATGCGATAGTGCAGTAAATGAAATGTCTACTGTATTATATAATTTGCGTGTTACTCTTAAATCACTTACCAAAGAGAATTCAAGAATTAAAGAGACTAATTTGCTCTTAAGTGATAGGAATGCAATGTTAGAAGCACAGCTCATTGAATTTGAGAAAATGAGATGTGTTAGTAGGGATGCTAAGAAGGAACTTGAGAACGTGTTACAAAGGGAAGAAATTCTTAAGACACAACTAGAAATAGAACAGAGTGTGATTGCTAAATGGAAAGATGCCAGGAATGTTGCTACCAACATCATTAATGTTCAAGGTATGGAATCTTTCTGTGAACAATCATGGAAAAAGAACAAAGAGAAACTAGGGTATGCTTGTGAAGCCTTAGATTCAGAAACAGAGTCAACAAACAACAATGATCATTTGTTGAAGGTTGATATGTCAACGGAATGCGATGTTCCGTTGACACATGAACCATCAACCGATCAGGGTGTTTCGTTGACAGAGAAAAGAAAAGATGAACTCACTAGACTTAATAATAAGTATGGTCCTGTCACCAAGAACTTTGTTCAAGGTGAGTCTAGTAAATCAAAGAAAGTTGAGAAGCCTGTTGAGAGAGCTAATGTAGGTCACTTGTCCAACAAGCAATTGAAAGATAAGATAGAGAATGTTCAAATTGAGGCTAAGGGAAATAAAAGGAATAACAGGAATGGCAAAGTAGGAATTAACAAACACAACAATTACACACCTGATAAATATGCTCCTAGAAAGACTTGTGTCAATTGTGGAAGTGTTAGTCATCTATCTACTAACTGCAAATCTGTTAAGAAAACTGCTAATGTGAAAATTCCCAAGCCTGCAATGAATAATCTTATGCCTACAATGCATGTTATGCCTAACATGTTTGCTCCATGTGCACAATTTCAGAATCCATATGCTAACATATCATTTGTGCCTAATCCATACATGAATATGTTTAGTATGCCACAAATGCCATGGAATATGAATAATATGTGTGCTCCTTCAAATATGCATGCTGTAAATGAAAATGTGAGCAACAATCAGAAATCAACACCAAGGATAAAGATTGATTTAAATCAATCTGAGCCCAAGGTGAAAAATGATGTAAAAAGAAAAGCAAAGGCTAACAAAACAGGACCCAAGGAAACTTGGGTACCAAAATCGACTTGATTTGGTTCTATTGTGTGCAGGGAGACAAAAAGAATCTTTGGTACTTGGATAGTGGTTGTTCAAGACACATGACTGGTGATTCTACCCTGCTCACAGAGTTTCAGGAAAGTGCTGGCCCTTGTATTGCTTTTGGAGATGACAGCAAAGGCTACACTAAGGGATATGGCTTGATTTCAAAAGAGAATGTCATCATAGATGAAGTTGCATTGGTGGATGGTCTTAAGCACAATTTGCTTAGTATCAGTCAACTTTGTGACAAAGGATTTTTAGTTACTTTTTCTAAAGAAGCCTGTGTTGTTTCTAAAGGAGGAAACAACAATGTGGTAATGACTGGATTCAGAAGAGGGAATGTGTACATTGCTGACTTTAGTAGCACAAGTCCAGACACTATCACTTGTCTTTTCAGCAAAGCAAGCAAGGATGAAAGTTGGCTATGGCACAAGAAATTATCTCATCTGAATTTCAAGGTTATGAATGATTTGGTAAGGAAGGATCTTGCTAGAGGAATTCCACAGGTGGAGTTTTCCAAGGATGGTTTGTGTGATGCCTGTCAAAAAGGGAAACAAAAGAAGGCATCATTCAAAAGCAAGACAGAGTCATCAATTGTCCATCAGCTTGAGTTACTTCATATGGATCTGTTTGGCCCTGTAAATGTCATGTCTATTTCAAAGAAGAAATATTGTCTTGTGATTGTTGATGATTTTTCTAGATTTACTTGGACCTTCTTTTTACATTCTAAAGATGAGGCAAGTGAAATCATTATCAATCACATCAAGATGGTAAACAATCATCCTGACTTGAAAGTAAGAAGGATCAGGAGTGACAATGGGACAGAATTCAAGAATTCAAGCATGAAGATGTTCTGTGAAGAAAATGGTATTATGCATGAGTTTTCAGCAGCAAGGACACCACAGCAAAATGGTGTAGTTGAAAGGAAAAACAGAACACTTATTGAAGCTGCCAGGACAATGCTAGATGAATCAAAGTTACCAACTTATTTTTGGGCTGAGGCAGTTAACACAGCTTGCTTCACTCAGAATATTTCTTAATCAGGCCAAGGGAATGACCCCTTATCAACTACTCAAAAGAAAGAAGCCACTATTGGATTTTCTTCATGTCTTTGGATGCAAGTGCTTTGTTCTGAGAAATCAAGCTGAGCATTTGGGGAAATTTGAAGCAAAGGCAGATGAAGCAATATTTGTGGGATATGCAGCAGGGAAAGCTTACAGAGTCTATAATCTCATAACCAACATTGTTATGGAATCTGTACATGTTGTTTTTGATGATCTCAAAATTCAAGGTCTCTGTGATGAAGGTTTCCATGAAAGTCTCTCTTTTGATAATGAGGAAGGAGATCGAATGAATCATGTTAAGACTACTGAGAAACAGTCTAAAGTTGTTGTATCTAGCACAGATGAGAGCAGCAGTGAAGATGAAATTGCTGCATTAAGATTGAAAAGAATAGCTGCTAGTAGACCAAATGGTCATTTCGTTGACAGTCAAGATGGTGGTTTCGTTGACAGTCAAAATGAGCGTTTCGTTGACAGCCAAAACAGTCATACCGTTGAAGGTCATAGAAATGTCTCAAGAAGTGATCATTTAGGGACAACAAACTCAGGGGTAGTTTCTCAAGGACAAATATCCAATCAAGGCAATCATGATCATGAAGCTACCTCGTCTAGAGCAAATCTACCTCCCTCAAGAAAATGGACTAAAGATCATCCCTTTGAACTTATTATAGGTGATGTTTCTTCAAAAGTCCAAACTAGAAGAGCAACTCAAGAAGAATGTCTATATAGCAGCTTTCTGTCTCAAGATGAGCCAAAGAAAGTTGAGGATGCACTTCTAGATCCAGATTGGGTTTTGGCTATGCAAGAAGAGCTAAACCAATTTGAAAGGAACAATGTTTGGAAGCTGGTGCCCAAGCCTAAGGACAGGAGTGTAATAGGCACAAAATGGGTGTTCAGAAACAAGATGGATGAAAATGGCATAGTCACAAGGAACAAAGCAAGACTAGTTGCAAAAGGCTACTCACAGGAAGAAGGAATTGATTTTGATGAAACATTTGCTCCTGTTGCAAGACTAGAAGCAATAAGGATTTTCCTAGCCTATGCAGCCCATGCCAATTTCAAAGTCTATCAAATGGATGTGAAAAGTGCTTTTCTGAATGGGGAATTGGAAGAGGAGGTCTATGTAAGTCAACCTCCTGGTTTTGAAGATGATGATTTTCCAGAATATGTATACTTCCTCCTCAAAGCACTCTATGGTTTGAAACAAGCACCTAGAGCCTGGTATGACACACTCTCACAGTTTCTTCTTGAGAATCACTTCACTAGAGGTACTGTAGATAAAACTCTTTTTCACAAGATTGTGAATGGCTCTACTATACTTGTTCAAATTTATGTAGATGACATAATCTTTGGGTCTACAGATGTGAAACTTTGTCAAAAGTTTGCCAAGCTTATGCAAAGTAAATATGAAATGAGCATGATGGGAGAATTAACTTACTTTCTTGGTCTTCAAGTGAAGCAAGTTAATGAAGGCATTTTCATTAGTCAAACAAAATATATTCATGATTTATTAAAGAAATTTAACTTAATGGAATGCTCTCCTGCCAAAACTCCCATGCCCACTGCCACCAAACTTGAATTGAATACTAAGGAAAAATCTGTGGACATTTCAAGTTACAGAGGCATGGTAGGCTCACTTTTGTATTTAACAGCTAGTAGACCTGATATTATGTTTGCTACATGTCTATATGCTAGATTTCAGGCTGATCCTAGGGAATCCCATTTAGTTGCTATTAAAAGGATTTTCAGATATCTCAAGGGAACACCAAACCTTGGCATTTGGTATCCTAGAGAATCTGGTTTTGAACTAATTGGTTATTCAGATGCAGATTATGCAGGATGTAAAATTGACAGGAAAAGCACAACAGGCACCTGTCAATTCTTAGGAAACAAGCTTGTGTCATGGTTCAGCAAGAAACAAAACTCAGTTTCCACCTCCACAACTGAGGCTGAGTATATTGCAGCTGGAAGTTGTTGTGCACAGATTTTATGGATGAAAAATCAATTACTTGATTATGGATTAAGAGTTGAGAAAATTCCTATTTTTTGTGACAACACTAGTGCCATTGCCATTACTGAGAATCCAGTGCAGCATTCAAGAACCAAGCACATTGACATCAAGTACCATTTCATTAGAGAACATGTTATGAATGGTACTGTGGAGTTACATTTTGTTCCAAGTGAACAACAACTTGCAGACATCTTTACCAAGCCACTTGATGAATCAACATTCTCAAGATTAGTAAGTGAGCTAGGTATGCTAAATTTCTCTTAATTATTTTTGAGATATTTGCAAGTCATAATGCAGCCAGAAATTTGCTATGATTTTCTGTGATTTAACTTTCTCAGGAAAAAGTAAAATTTTGTCTAAGTCAAAATAACTATGCCAACGAAACAAACCATTTCGTTGACAATCTTAGCATTTTTCTGGGTGTTTCGTTGATAGCTCTTTTTATGTCAACGAAACACAGCTGTATCAACGAAACAGACGGGACTTTAAACGCCCAATTCTGATTCGTTGATTTAGCGCTTTTAATCTGAACCGTTGAAAACTGACACGTCTTTTACCACGATCTATGCATACATCCCTGTAAGTATAAATCATGGTAATACTTTAAGAGTAACGGTTATATTTTTAAGCCAATCCAGTAATTTACTTTTATTATTGGACTCATTTTCTGAGAATTTTTGGGGGAGTATTTAAGAAATTCTATTTTCTTTAATTTTTTTTTACATGCTCTCAAAAATTCCAAAGGCTTTTCTCTCTCTTTCTCTCTCTAACAAGCAACTCAGTTCGAAGCTTTATCTCACTCAACAATGGCACCCATAGTCAAGCTTATGTCTGCTGGAGGGTTCATCTATGAGAAGAACAACTCCATCCCTTTTGTTGCAAAGGAAAACCCGAACAGACTTTTCTTCAAAATGATGGATTTCATGAAGAATTGCAAGTTGAGCTATGCAATGTTCCACTCTACACCAATCTACAATGAAATAATTGAGGAAATTTGGACCTCATGTGAATATAGTGGAACAAATTGCACTCTGCAATTCACTCTCCAAGGTAATGAGTACATAGTTAATTCTGATGTTTTGCAAGCATGTTTACATATTCCTGATAATAACTGTGATGCTTTGCCTACTAACACTGAAATAACTACCATGCTAAATTCTATAAACTACTCTTTGCCTACTGATAATCTGGGTAGAATAATTAGGAGAGGTTTGGTTAGGGAATACAGTTATTTAGCTGATGCATTCATTAAGGTCTTTTCTGGAAAGATTAGTAATTTTGATGCATTAACTAACTCTATGTTAATTCTCCTAACCATGCTTCTAAATGATAGATATTACAACTTTAGCACCCAACTTATTTATGAAATTGGTGCTAAGTTGGGTGATAAGGCAAATAGGAAGAAAAATATCTATTATGCAAGGTTTCTGATGATGCTGGCTAATCATGTTAGTCCAGCACCATTAGTTATCTCTAACCCTAATCCCAGGTTTGAGTGCTTTGTACAAGAAAAGAGAGTATTGACAGACATACTGAGGCTGAACTACAATGGTGATGTTCCAGTGGTGTATCTGCCAATCATTGAGGTAACTACTACTATCCCTATTAGTATAGCTGTTACTTCTATTGTCTCCTCCAACCTTGTTGCTATGGAGTCTGTAGCTGTGACCCAACAGGCTCCTGCCCCAGCAACTAAATCAAAATCAAAGAAATCCTCCAAGCCAACCTCAGGTGCTTCTCAAAAGGCACCTGTTGTAAAAACTACCACACAACCTAAGGGGAGTGAGTCTGGAGTTGTGAGAGGTGAGGGGAGGGGTGAAAATCAAAGAAACCCCAAGAATAAGGAAGGTGAGGTAAGTGTTTCCCAGCCTAGCCCCATTGTGTCTTCCCAACAAGGCACAATGAGTAAAATGGATTTAAACACAAGTCTAATTGCATCCTCCCAAAAGGATGTGATTATTGAAACAAGCTCTCCACCTAGAGCACAGTCCAAAAGGGTAAGGGACACTTCAAGCCCACAGTCTACATTTTCCCAATACCAAAGGAGAGTGAAGCAAAAGACCAAGGGTTCACAGGGTGCACACACACTGGAAGCAACACTTCCAGTTTCTCAAATTCAGTTTGATGTAACCCCTATTATTACTCTGGGGTTACAGTCCCACTCTCTAAACATTAATCTTGATTTATCTCCATCCAATTCACCAACTCAATCTTTAGATGTGGACATGATCCATACATCTTTTCCTGATTCTCCAACTCTAATCTTGGAGAAGCCCCACTCTGAAGCTGATGGTCATCACTTATTAAGTGATTTGTTGGGCCATCAACCAAGTTTTTCTGAAACTGCAAGAGAATCTGTGGACCCCAATCTCAAATCAATCACCACAGATTCTACTGTAATTTCACTTTCTCAAAATGCTTTATTGACTTCATCAACGAAACAGCCTCTTTCGTTGACAAGTGTTTCTCCATCAACGGTACCTATACCGTTGACAGTTCAAACTACCATTTCGTTGATAGGTCATTCTACACCTTTTACTGAAAATCAAGTTGTTTCCACAACTAGTGTAGATGACCTGGTGGTAGTTGAGACACTTTTAGGTTTGAAAGGGAGTGAAATTGAGAGGCTGGCTTGCAGCCAGGCAAAAGGAGAGAATGAGAGTGAGAGGCTGGCTATTTCTTCCAGCCAGGCAAAAGGAGAGTTTGAGAGTACCACCTTAGTAGGTGAAGGTGAGGGTGTGAGAGGTGTGAGCCATGGGGAGCCCATGATGCAAGAAAAGAGTGGAGAGAGAGAAGGGACTACAGGAGCAATAAGGGTGGAAGCAGCCATTGCTAATGAGTTAATGGAGGTCAGTGAGGGAGAAAGGGAACTTACTTTCCAAGAGCTTTATCAACAAACTCTGGATTGTATTTCCCTGGATCCTGAGACCTTTACTCATCCTGTGCCAGCCTATCAAGTTATGGCTCAACAGGGCAATGTGGAGGCAGAAAGGTCACTCAACTTAATTCATACTACTGCATCAATGCAAAGAGCAAAGGATGCCTTGACCAATCTACCTCCAGGAGCTGCAGCAAGTGGAGACTTTGAGTTTTCTGATGATGAGGATAGCTATGGTGATAATCTACAGGTGGCCACCACTTCACAGACTGGGACTTCTGTGGTGCCTCCTACACCAGACTGGCTTTCTCAGGGTATGCATGGAAGAGTCACTCTAGATGCTGCTATCTCAAGGCAGTACAATGAGGCCTATCTAGCTCATGAGTCTGCAAATGCAAGGGACAAGAAATTCTACAAGGCCATCATGGATTCTCTGGAAATTCAAAGGCTACAAATGATGCAGACAAGGATTGAGGCTACAGAAATCAAGGACTCCATTAGCAATCTCAGGGATGCTAACTACAGGATGATCGATGAAAAGCTCCCTCTTCTCACTGTGTCCAAGATGACCAGGTTTTTCTCTAAGGAACCTGAGGTGGCTACATCCTTGAAAACTCTCTCTACAAGAGTGGACAAGGTGGAAGCTACACTTTCTCAAATGCAGAAGGAACAGGAGAAGCAAACTCAGCTACTCACTCAGCTAGTGGCAGCTCAAGGACTCCCAGTCATCTCTCTTGATGCTAACAAAAAGGGGGAGAAATCTAAGGAGCTCAACATTCAAATCACAAAGGTGTTGGTCCCAGCCATTTCACTGCCACAGGAGCCACTAGCAATGGGGGAGTTTGGAAAGAAGAAAAAGGATAGTATTGACCTGATCCAGGAAGCTTCTATGAGGATGAAACTTGCAGAACAAATCAAAGATCACTGGTCCAACATAGAAGCAAGGTTCAAGAACATTACTGAATCTTCAAAGACAGATCAGCCATCAACAAATGCAATGGTGATTGTACAAATGGAGCCACAGTTCAAGAGCTCTTATGCTATGGAGCCCCTTCAGCATGGAATCTTTCAAGATTCAAGAAATGAGAAGGGTCAATCTTCATGCTTTAAGAATGTGGATGCAAGAGGGATGTCTCCAATATCA
Source organism: Heracleum sosnowskyi (assembly GCA_030848705.1). Taxonomy (NCBI): domain Eukaryota; kingdom Viridiplantae; phylum Streptophyta; class Magnoliopsida; order Apiales; family Apiaceae; genus Heracleum; species Heracleum sosnowskyi. Next base: position 70,123,349 of record CM061240.1, read on the forward strand.
CCTGCCAAACCCAAAGGCAAGAACATTGAAAGGATATTTTATCCTGCTCCAAAGCCAGATGAGTTCAAAGTCCTAGGGAAGCTGATCATTGAGAGCAAGGAAAGCAATCATCCAAGCATAAGGAATCAAAGGGCCATCATCTACAGGGACAACAAGGAAATCTGCATTTGGGTTAGTCACCCAAATTTTGCAAAGGCCAAGGCTGAAGAATCTGAAAGGGCAGCAATGCAAGCATTGGCAGTTGCTCAAGCACTTGAAGATGAAGAGACCTTTCAGGAAGAAAAAGCCAAGGATGGAGCTAATGAAGCTGAACCAGCAAGGAAAAGTGTAAGGCAACCAAAGGCTAGAGCTAAGAGGAATCTGAACTTTGAAAAAGAGGACTCTCTGGACACTGCTCAAGCCCCTTCCACAACAAGTGCACATCAAATTCCTATTGATCTACCTATTGGAGGAAAGTTGGCCTGTGACCCTGCACACCCTGTCAACTTTCATGATCAACCAATCACGCCAAAGGAGGAGCCTATTGAATTTGATGAAGCCTATTTTCCAAAGTTCCTATTTGAAAAGGATCAACCAATGAAGACAAAGAAAAGGGCTGTCAAGGCAAAGCCAGTATTTGTGAGGAAGCCACAATCTCAGAAACCCCCTACAAATCCAGAGGACTGCATGTACATTGCTGACATCAGGGAAGAATCCAGCTTACATCTTGATTTAGACAACCTGGTGGAAGTAAGGGGCATTGCAGCTTCTCAAAAGTTACCTGAAAGATTGGTTTTCACATACAAGGGTGGTACAGAACAAATATGGCCTCTCTACAGAATTTTAGGAGAAGACTACCAAACACTACTCACAGTGTTTAGATGCTTGAAGAAAGACTTTGGCTTCACCAAAACAGCCAAGTCTGAGGTGGTCTCCAAGATATGTCAAATAAAGGCTAGCTGGAACAAGCCTGAGGCTCTTCCCAGGATGCTAAGAGTGCCCTCAACAGGAAAGAAGATCCATCTTCAACCTTACTGGATGATGGAATTTAAGGACAAGGACAACTGCAGAAGGTTCTTCAGGATGGAAGACCAGCTGGATAAGGCATCTAATCAAACTCTAAGGTTCATGCAATCCAAGCTTGGTGATCAAGATGAAGAAGAGAAGATCTTTTACAGAAGGCTACAGGTCCAGATTGAGGAGAACAACTCTAGGAGAGGGAAGAAGACTATGCCTCAAAGAAGACCAAGATGAATCATTTGCTCAGACTAGAGGAGCACATTTGGGCATTAGTCTTGTAAGTCTTGTTTATGTCTAAAACTTTATGAAGCTCAATGCAATTTTTACTTTTATCATGGATAATATGTCTGAGTGTTTTTGTTATCATCAAGGCTCTTGATTTATGGCTGTTATTCTATCAGTCATAAATTGGGGGAGATTGTTAGGAATATGTTGTTCTTGATGATAATTGTAAAAACACTTAGTAGATTTTGTATTAAGTTATTTTGTAACTGTCAACGAAATGGCATGCTTTGCAGTGTTTCGTTGACAGGAAGCTCATCAACGGAATGAGTGTTGTAGCAATTGCACTGTACAATACTTCACAGTTTGATATGCATTTGATGTATGTATTAGATAGGTTTCCTAAGTCATGTTGACTAAGTACTAGATAGGCAAAATAGGTTGGTTAATTGTAAGTATATCATGCCTTGTAATTTTGCCTAAGTGAAGACATGTCAACGGTATGAGGATTACTCTATCAACGAAACGAGAGAAACACCATCAACGGAATGAAGAATAAAGCTATCAACGAAACACATCTCCCTGCTATCAACGAATCATTATTGCTTTTCTGAATAGTTGACAAAGTGATAGTGACAGGTTACTGAACAGATCTAAAGGAGATGTGGAAGTGTACTTTGCATTGGAAACCATTAAAATGGACATGGGGAATAAGGAAACATCCCAGTTTCCAATTGGGCTCTTGGGAGTGATCATAATAAGCATGAAGACAAAAGCAAGGATCTCCAAGGACCACTGGACAAAGGGATGAAAAGCAAACTATTGGCGGTTATCTTTAATGTACTTTAGAGTAGCCAAAAATAGTATTGTAAACTTGGGAATATATAACCAAGTGTAGCAGTTAGAAAGAGGGAAGAGAAGAAAAACAAATAGTTTGTATTAGCTATCTTTGAGAGCATTCTTCTCTACAACTCTGTAACTGAGCAGCTGTGTACTTTTGTATCACAGATTATTTCCGCAATAAAAACACTTCAGTTGGATCATCAAACAATCCAACTGAATTATTTATATCTTGTGTTTTTGTTTATTCAGTTCAGTTTTATTTTATCAGTGTTTTAAGTTTAAGAAAATATCAAGAATTGTATTCAACCCCCCCCCCCCCCTTCTACAATTCTGTTAGGTCATTTGGGAATAACACAACGGAATGAAGATTATCCTATCAACGGTATGGAGTTTACTCATCAACGGAATGAAGATTATCCTATCAACGGTATGGAGTTTACTCATCAACGAAATGAAGAATAAAGCTATCAACGAAACACATCTCCCTGCTATCAACGAATCATTATTGCTTTTCTGAATAGTTGACAAAGTGATAGTGACAGTTTACTGAACAGATCTAAAGGTGATGTGGAAGTGTACTTTGCATTGGAAACAATTAAAATGGACATGGGGAATAAGGAAACATCCCAGTTTCCAATTGGGCTCTTGGGAGTGATCATAATAAGCATGAAGACAAAAGTAAATATCTCCAAGGACCACTGGACAAAGGGATGAAAAGCAAACTATTGGCGGTTACTCATTGTACTTTTAGTGTAGCCAAAAATAGAGTTGTAAACTTGGGTTTATATAACCAAGTGTAGCAGTTACTTTAGAAAGAAGAGAAGAAAAACAAATAGATTGTATTAGCTATTTTTGAGAGCATTTTCTTCTCTACATTATTGTAACTGAGCAGCTGTGTACTTTTGTATCACAGATTATTTCCGCAATAAAAATCACTTCAGTTGGATAATTAAACAATCCAACTGAAATTATTAAGTGCTTGTGGTTTTTATTTTATAAGATCGGTTTTAATTTGTAAGTTGTTTTTAAGTTTGAGAAATATCAAGTAATTGTATTCAACCCCCCCCCCCCCCCCCCTTCTACAATTCTGTTAGGTCATTTGGGATTAACAACTTCATCTCTAGCCTCAAATTCTCCATTCACTTGGGAAACTACCAACCTCGAGTCTCCACATACTTTGAGAGTCTTAACTCCCAAGGCTCCAGCCAGCCCTAAGCTAGCTATCAGGGCTTCATACTCAGCTTCATTGTTTGTCGTTGGGAAGTCCAGCTTTAGTGCATACTCTATGAGAAATCCATCGGGACTTTGCAGCACCAAACCTGCTCCACTTGATTTTGTTTTTGATGCCCCATCAAAATGGAGCACCCAGCATTCTTTGGACACTGTGTCTCCATCTTCCTTTCCTTCTTCTTTTCCTTCCAATACTGTTTCCTGCCCCCCGATTTCCCGGTTGTCAATGGTGCATTCAACCATGAAGTCAGCAAGTGTTTGAACTTTTATGGCCGTTCGAGGCTTATACTTAATGTCAAATTCTCCCAACTCAATTGCCCATTTGATCAATCTTCCACTAACTTGAGGACTGTGCAAGATGTTTCTTAAAGGCTGATTGGTCAAGACTTCTATCTTGTGCGCCTAGAAGTTCGGGCGTAGCTTCCTTGAGGCCATGATCAGGGCTAATGCAAACTTTTATATCATAGAGTAGTTTATTTCTGCTCCATTTAGAATCTTGCTCACGTAATAGATGGGTTTCTGAACTTTCAATTCTTCCATAACCAAAACAGCTCCAAGGGCAGTATTAGAAACTGCAAGGTATAAGTAGAGAGTCTCTCCTGGTTTTGGTTTTGCCAACAATGGTGCCTCGGTCATGTACTTATTCAAGGCCTCAAAGGCTTCCTGGCTTTCTGTTGTCCATTCAAAGTTTTTTACGTTTTTCAGTGCTTTGAAGAAAGGCAAGCACTTCTCCCCTGACTTGGAGATGAATCTCCCCAATGCTGCCACTCTTCTCGTTAGCTTCTGAACATCCTTGACGGACCGTGGTGGCTCTATGTCCAGAATTCCTTTAATTTTATCGGGGTTAGCCTCAATTCCTCGTTTAGAAACCATCAGGCCTAAAAACTTTCCCGACCCTATGCCGAAAGCGCACTTAGCTGGATTCAACATCATCCTATGGTGCCTCAGCACTTCAAATGCTTCTCGTAGATGATTTACATGATCCACCTTATCGAGGCTTTTAACCAACATGTCATCCACATAGACTTCCATGGTCTTTCCAATCAGACGTTCACAAATTTTGTTCACCAACCTTTGATATGTCGCACTTGCATTCTTGAGCCCAAATGCCATAACCAAATAACAATAAACACCAAAGTCAGTGATGAAAGATACCTTGGAGATGTCATCCTTGTGCATTTTGATCTGGTTGTATCCGCTGAAGCCATCCATGAAACTCAACATCTTGTGTCCAGCCGTGGCATCTATTAGAGTATCAATTTTTGGCAAGGGAAAACAATCCTTAGGACATGCGTCATTCAAGTCTGTGAAGTCCACACACATCCTCCATTTTCCATTGGCTTTCTTGACCATTACCGGGTTAGCCAACCATTCAGGAAATTGAATTTCTTCAATGAAACCTGCTTCCAAGAGCTTCCCCACCTCCTGTTTTATGGCCTCTTGCCTTTCTGGAGCAAAGGTTCTCTTCTTTTGCTTCACCGTCTTCCTTTCGGGATCTATATTCAAATTATGAGTTATTAATTGGGGATCAATCCCTGGCATATTGTAAGAACCGGGAAACCGTGTGTATATTTTTAAGGTTTAATATAATTTCTTTTACGTTATTTGTGGATCTAAATACATTCTGTATTTAAATGTGGGAAATTTTCATTAAATGATCATATGTGTCTGTCCTATAAATGCTACGTGAATTTTGAGATAATTAGATTGGTATTTAAAAAGTGAGTTATTTTATTTTAAAGTTATCGTAAATTTTTGAATGAAGAATTCCGTTCGTTTCGTAATTGTTCGGGAAATTGGTACATCATTCGTACCAATAATTCATTCGTTAAGACAGGGGATATTTTTGAACAATTGTTATAAAGATATTTTGGTTCGTACATATAGATAGTATTAAATTATTCTCGCGATTATCCGTACTTTTTGAGGATTATCGTTTTGTAACTGGTACGTTATATTCGAATAAAAATGATCCAACGGATCAATATTGAACCAAAAATGTCGTTTGGGGTATTATTTTCCGTTAAATATAAATAGACGAATCGTAATTATTTTACGTATAATAAATCATATAATATATCGATAATTATCCAAAAATACCCGAAAACCCTAATCGAGTTCTTGGTGTTCTTCGTAATCGAATCAAAGTTTGAAGGTGTTATTGAAATCCAAATTTCAACTTTGAGTACTCAAATCAAAGCTCTTGATCCCTATATTCTTAATCTTCAATCCGTTTCATCATCTGGTAATTTCTCAATTTATTACGAATTTTTGTAATTTTTTGGAAATTAGGGTAGTTCGAATTTGGGGATTTTCATTATGGTGATTCTCCGTTCAATTGATTGCTTCCAACATGTTCCTAGGGTTCTAATTAGTAGGAATTCATGTTTTTATTTCATGTTTATGTCCGTTTTTGGCAAATTCGATTTTTGGGTTTTTACCCGATTTTTTTCTTTTGAATAGTCTGTTCTTATTATTGATCTGACCTTAGTTTTGATAGAGGGTTTTGATTGTGTGTGTTATTAACTTCATTTTAACATCAAGAACGTTGAATGTCATGTAGAAATGAGTGAAATCGGAATTTGGGGGTGAACCCACCGGAGTTTGATCGAATTTTGAGTTCTGGGAGTTGTTTTGGTATGTTTTTGATCGGAATAGTTTGGAAATGTTTTGAGCAATGTTTTGGTACAAAAAGCCCTCAATTTGGTTGAGTTTTTGGGCTCGTCGGAATTGAACCGGTCGCCGGAATCTGGGAATTCTCCGGCGTGTTCTTGGCGACTCGGTTTGTTCTTGGCGACCCGTGACCCGACCCGTTGACCCGTTTTCTGACCCGGTTTCAATCTTTAAAACACTAATTGATTTTTAGAAAAAAGTGTTTCTGGGATTTATTTTTTAAAAAAAAAAAATCAAAAATTGTTTTAAAATTCTAAAAATCATATTTTTATTTTAAAAATTCATTTTATTATTCAGGAATTTTTATAAAATTCAGAAATATTTATTTAATTTCGAAAATTTATTAAATTTAATTATTTTAATTATTTTTGATTAATAATTAATTTATTTAATTTAATTGGTTAATTTTATTAATCAGTTAATTCTATTAATTGATTATTGATTAAATCTAATTAATTTAAATTAGATATAATTATTTTCCTTACTTAGTTTTATTCAATAAAGATTTGTTAAATGTTTATAATTAGTCAATTAATTTTATATTAATTGATTAAACTGTTTTTAAATCCTTATATTGTGAAAAATGATTCGATTTTCGATCTAAAAATGTTTTACGACTTATTTCTTTTTAAACGAGAGTCGAATATTAGTCTAAAATTATTTATTGACGGTTATGTGACTTAAATGATTTAGTTGTTACATTTTAAGGTCGATATGTGTTGTACGAATTACGTGAATAATCCGGTTATCTAGTCATAATTACGAATAATTGCCCCGAGAATTATTTAAATGTTTTGAGTGTGTTTGATATTATCGCAAGAGGTAATTAGAAGGGAAATTTGTCGATATTGCTAGAAAATGAGATTTACGAGGCTGTTGACTTAGATGTTGACCTTTATATTATAGAAACATTAGACGAGAGGGTCTAGCCAGGGTTGCATGCAGTTGAGCAGAAACGTAAACAAAGGCAAGTGTTTATAATTTCACTTATTGTTCAAGTGATATTATCTTCAGAGTAAATTACAATTGTTTTACATCATAAATTCACGAGTATTCCTTCATACCTTTTTTGGTTATCAGATTTATATTGCCATGTTAAATGAGAAAAGTATAATTTCTGAGTTGAAATGTGGATTTCCTAAATGATTGTGAAGTTATGAACCCGATAAGGGTAAAACTGTGATTTGAGTTATGAACCCGATAAGGGTAAAACTGTAATTTGAGTTGTGTTTGTGGAATAACTAGGGTTTTATATTGAACCCGTGAATTGGAAATGCACATGGCCATGCGTCGGTCGAGTATGATGAATTATGGCCAATAGCAATAAGTGCCGAGAGGCGGATAAATGTCCGGGGAACCCCAATATGTAATGAGCCTGCTGTGTACCACAGTTTGGTTGGCGATCTATGAGCGATTGATCGTCGGCTTAGCTCGTAGCGTCTAGTGAACTCCAATTCATTATTTTGATGATAAACTGAAAAGAGTTTTACTTATGTGGTACCGTATTACTTTTAAAAGTTATGGTTTGTTATTGATATCAAGTTTCATTGTTCTTAACTTTCATTAAAAATTTCCTAATACATGTTCTGTATTGTTTAGTCAGAATTCATATTTATTGAATCATACAGTGATATTTAGAGCTATATTCTATCGCACTGGCTGAGCATTTTGGCTCATTCTTGCTTCTTTATTATTCTAACCTTTCATATAGGTACGAGGATGTCTCACGTTAGGCGAGCAGCTAGGATGAGAGTGAACCGTCAGTTTCCCAGTGTTCGCGGTCAGGTAGTGGTTTGGAGTGTAATTTGTAGAAGGGTTGTAAGAATGGTGTAACCTAAACTGAATCAGTGTGTAAAACTTTTATAGACTTTTGGTTGTTAGCGTAATTCCTTATCGGGGTTACCCTAATAACATGGTGGTTTGTAATAACATTAGTAGTTGTGTTGACTTGTTTCATATTATAACTTGTGCTCGATCCTTAGTATTTCGGGGTCTTAGTTATATTTATATGTATATTTCCAGGGTTGTGATTTATATTGGTTGTGCGCTACCCGATCTTGACCCCGGGTCGGGAGGGCGTCACACATATCGACCACTGTCCAAGCAAAAACATCACTATTTTCTTGAAGAAAAGATATAATCTTGCCCTTCAATGGTTCAGGTAACAATGCTCCAATGTAAGAAACCTTCTCTGGTTCACCAGGAACTAAGGGAATTGGAATTAAATCCTCAGTCGGTTTCCCTCTTCTCTCTTCGTTATCTCGGGTATCCATGTCTTCAATGGGGGAGAATCTACCCCCCCCCCCAACTCCATCGGGCCTCAAGCCATTTTTTGATCACCTCGTTCCTCACCAATCCCCTTTCTTGTTGGGAACTTGATTTTTAGATGGTAAGATGAGGCAACAGCCTTGAATGCATGAAGACCCGTCCTTCCCAGGATTGCATTGTAAGTTGAGGTTGCCTTTATAACTATAAAGTTCAACATTTGAATAGTTGTCTTCGAACCTTGTCCCTTCGTCATAGGGAGTTGGATTGTACCTTCCACCTTCGATTCCACTCCATTGAATCCATATATGGGCATATTCGAGGGTGTTAACTGAGAATCAGTGTAGCCCATCTTGATGAAAGCATCATGGAACAAGATGTCTACTGAAGCTCCATTATCAACCAAGACCCTCTTAGTCTTAGAATTTCCTATCACAGGTATGATGAGTAGGGGCTCGTCATGGAGGAATTTCACTCCTTCTAAGTCAGAATCGTCAAAACTTATTGTTATTTCCGTCCTGGCACATTTCGGTGCTTCTCCTACAACAGTCATTACCTCTCGGGCATAAGCTTTCCTTGAATTTTGGGAGGACCCAGCAGCAGTTGGTCCTCCAAATATCATGTTGATGACAGGCCCTCGGGGTTTGGGATTACGATCTTGATCGTTGTCCCTTTTGTCATAATCCTTCCTTTCATAGTTTCCTCGTTGATTTCCTCGACTCCCATCCTTAGTGAATTTATCGAGTTTTCCTCTTCGAATTAAGAACTCGATCTCATCTTTCAATTGTCTGCAATCATCTATATCATGACCAACTTCTTTGTGGAATCGACAAAATTGATTCTGATTCCTTTTAGACAAGTTAGTCCTCAGTGGCTTCGGCCATCGGAGATTTTCCTCCTTTGCAATTTCCATCAGAATTTGGCTTCTTGGGGTGTTCAATCTTGCATATTCCGTGAACCTTGGTCCAAAATTGTTCTTTTTGGGTGGAGAGTTAGAATCCTTTGATGTCCTAGGATACTTTTCCTCAACATCATATTCTTGAGTCTCCTTTCTTTTCTTTGCGTTTCCGCTTCCGCCAACAGCAGGTTTATATTTCCTCAAGCTTTCTTCAGCCTTGATATATTTTCCAGCCCGGTCTTGTAACTTTAACATGCTTTCCGGTGGATGCTTAGCCAAGGACCTTTTAAAATGATCATCAGTGGTTCCTTGTTGTAAGGCTATCATTGCTACTTTGTCCTCCAGATCCGGGACCTTTAAAGCCTCTCTAGTGAATCGATTTATGTAGTCCCTCAAGTCTTCATTCTTACCTTGCTGGATTCCCATGAGTGATGCAGAACTCTTCTCATGCACCCTTCCACTGATGAACTGATTGATAAATGCCTTGCTCAGTTCCTTAAAAGATCCAATATAATTGGGAGAAAGACGACTGTACCATCGTTGAGCCATGCCCGCCAGGGTTTGTCGAAACGCTCTGCATTTGACCATATCATTGGTAGGCTGCAACAACAGTGCATTAGAAAAAGTTCTTACATGATTTGCGGGATCTCCTGTTCCATCATAAGCTTTGATTGTTGGCATCTTGAATTTTCTGGATATCCTAGCTTTCATAATATCCTGAGTAAAAGGCGGTGTAGGATCATCAGGATCTCCTAAGGGTAACAACACAGTAGGATCACCCTTTGGGGCTTCAGCCCTCTTGGTTCTTCTCGGTACAAGATCTAAATTGATCACCGGGACTCTTCCCGTTGCTTCGCTTTGTGCTTTTGCAGCCTCTTCTTCCGCTAGTACTTTCTTGAGTCTTGCGGCTTCTGCCTCATGGGCCGCAATCCTTTCCTTAGTGGTTTGGGGTTGTTCCCGATTTGTTTGGGAAGAACGTCTTCTCCTTGGGGCAACATCCCTTTCATCCCCAGTTGAATAATTCTCATCCTCGGTATAGGGACCTAAGTAATCTTGAATCAAGGGGGTATGTCTAGTTTGAGTTTGCTGATTTTGGGGTCCCAGACCTTGAATATAAGGCGGCACATATGCTTCGTGGTAGGTTGGATTGATACCACTGCTCCCTACCGTAGGTCGAGGTGGCATGCCATAAGTTGGCATCCCGAGGGTTTGAGTCGCGTATTGGGGAAGATCTGTGGTGTGAAATTGAAGGCCACGTGGAGCGTTCATGAGCAGTGGAGAGGTTGTGATTGGTTGCTGGAGATTAGTCTCTTGAGGATTAGGGCCATGAACAACCATTTGCAGGGGATTTGTCCCTTCAACCGAAATTGGGATTTCTGGTCCTTGAGTAGTGGTAAGGGGGATATTCGCCCCTTGAGTGCCAGTAATTGGTGGTGGTTGGCTTCCATGAGTCTCTGTTTCAGAGGTAAGAGAAAGTCCTTCAGAAGTCTGAGTTTCTCGATTTGTTCTTCGTGTATTTGCCATGGTTGATGTTGTCTTCCCACAGACGACGCCAAATGTTGTGGAATAAAAAATGTACTTCCGAATTTACTGCTAGGGTTTAAGAGCTTTAGAGATTTAATGGCTGGTCTCGTGTTTTGTGGATAAATCTGCCCTCACAAGATGCCTACGTATCTCAACTATTGCTGAGAATCAAGCCAAAAAACGTAGTTCTAGGTCGAAGGATCAGGTCCTTTATATAGGCATCAAGAGCCTTGCATTTAGGGTAGAATTAGGTGACTTGGGGGCCAAGTCACCTTCTTAGAATAAGATTGTGAATCCTGTTTTATAGGAGGCTGACTCCTATTGGATTTGTATGCCTTGGAGGCTGACTCCTATTGGATTTGTATGCCTTGGAGGCTGATCTTTGAAGTATTTGACACACTTTGGACTCTTTTTGTGAGCTGTAAATTTGCCCTTTTTATTAATTACGAAATTAATAAATAGTTAGGGTTTTGGGCCTTATTTATCGGACCTAACTCTTGGACCAATCTAGGTCTAATTAATACATCATTAATTATGCTTCTAGGGTTATTTTCAGCCCATATTAGTTAGTTGTGGCTAGATTAGCTGACAATGCTTCCAAACCTCCAAAAAAAGAAAGTTAATGGATGCCCAGGGTAATGATTGGTAATTTTATAATTTACAAAATTTCCCAAAAAAAAGAATTTAATAGATTGGATAAATCTATAACTAGAAAATATATTTTTTTAATATTTGCGTGCAATTTTTTGGTAATTAACTCGCGGTGGATGGTAAATACTGAATGTCGTATCGTCCAATGGAAGTGTCATATTTTAAAGTAGATAAACGTTGCATTTAATTTTGTTTATTCATGTATAATTTAAGATCTATTGAATTATTCAATAATGCCTTTAATTTTATTTTAAAAAATTTGATCAAAAAAGTTATAAGTGTGCTGTGAAGTGTAGGCTAATAAGTGTAGTGTCATAGATTGTTTTTTAAGGGGTCCAAAAAATATTTATTTATTTTTCTAGAACTCCTCAACTTTAATTCAGTAAAAAATATATATATATATATAAATTAATTCTAAGCAAAATATCTAGGCTTCTAATTTTGTTTGTTATATTGTTGTTCTTAGTTTTTGTGCTATCACTTTTTATTATCTTTAAATATTTGAAATTCTCAATTTTAATTCAATACAATTAAATTTTCTTATTTACATTCGAATTTTTAGGGAAGACAATAAATATATAAAAGTCAATCCTATTTAAAATTTAATTAAACAAAGATTACCTTTTTTCTCAACTAACTTAAATCATATTTAAGTTTTAATCTATTTTTCTAGAGTTTCACTATTTTAATTCAATTCTAATTTTTAGGGATGACAATAAATATATAAAAGTGAATCCTATTTAAAATTAAATTAAACAAAGTTAACTTCTTTCCTCAACTAAATTAAATCATATTTAAGTTTTGATCTGTTTTTCTAGAACTTCTCTATTTTAATTCAATTAAATTATTTTTTCTTATTTACATTCGAATTTATAGGAAACATAACAAATATATAAAAGTCACTTATGTTTAGAATTCAATTAAATAAATATTAATTTTTTTCTTTTTTTTTTGTAGAGCTACTCTATTTTAATTCAATAACATTAAATTTTCTTATTTAGATTAGAATTTATAGGGAAGACAATAAATACATAAAAACTAATCTTATTTAAAATTTAAAATTTATTATATTTTTATATTATAATCATATTTAGAATTTAATCTTTATAATATCTTTATATTATAATTCTATTTAAAATTTTAATTTTTATAACATCATAATATTATATCTTCAATTGTCTATAAAAGATTGATTTGTTTTTCTCACGTCACAATTTTGAGGACTTATTTGAGGATTTTATGATAACCATAATATTCGATTGCATTAATAACACTGCGTACTCATGATAATTGTTTATATATTTTGATTTATTTTCTTTCTTTGGTTTTAGGGTTAGTTGGATCATAAATAAATATCTAGACCTATTGTGATGGCCCAGAAAAATAATGTATGGATTCAAATAAGGTGACCATTAACATTACATACATGTATACAATTTTTTTAATTATTATAGTTGACTTTTATAGCTAATAATAATTATATTGATTGTCATCTTTGTATATAGTTTTTCATATATTCTTTTTCTGATGTTGTGAATTAATTAGAGTTATATTTAATACAGTTATCTTATTAATTTTTTTATTAGAGACATGATAATTTTACAATTTTATATATTTGTTTCTGAATTAATCATGTTTAGAGAATTCAATTTCTTTATTTATATTCGAATTCATACTAAAAACAATAAATATATAAAAGTCAATCATGTTTAGAATTCAATTAAACAAAAATAATTTTTTTTCTTTTTCTGTAGAACTCCTCTATTTCTATTCAAGAAAATTAAATTTTCTTATTTAAATTCGAATTTATAGGGAAGACAATAACTACATAAAAACCAATCCTATTTAGAATTTATTCTTTATTATATTTTTAATATTATAATCCTAATTAGAATTTAATCTTTATAATATCTTTATATTAATAATCCTGTTTAATATTTAATTTTTATAATATATGTATATTATATCTTAAATTGTCTATAAAAACATGTTTGATTTGTTTTTCTCAAGTTACCATTTTGTGGATTTATTCGAGGATCTTTTGATAACGGGTATATTCGTGTACATTAATAACACTGCATATTCATGATAAGAAGATAAACATCTAGATCTATTGTAATAGCAGCATGTGACGATTAACATTACATACATATATATAATTTTTTTCCTAATTGGTATACTTGATTGTTAGGAATATGTTGTTCTTGATGATAATTGTAAAAACACTTAGTAGATTTTGTGTTAAGTCAAATTGTAGCTGTCAACGGAATGGTATGCTTTGCAACTTTCGTTGACAGGTAGCTCATCAACGAAATGAGTAATGTAGCAATTGCACTGTACAATACTTCACTGGTTGATATGCATTTGTTGTAGGTATTAGATAGGTTTTCTAAGTCATGTTGGCTAAGTACTAGATAGGCAAAATAGGTTGGTTAATTGTAAATATATTATGCCTTTTAATTTTGCCTAAGTGAAGACATGTCAACGGAATGAAGATTACACTATCAACGGAATGAAGAATGTACCATCAACAGAATGAAGAATAAAGCTATCAACGAAACACATCTCACTGCTATCAACGAATCATTATCACTTTTCTGAACAGTTGACAAAGTGATAGTGACAGTTTTCTGACAGATCAAAAGGTGATGTAGAAGTGTACTTTGCATTGGGAGCCATTAAAATGGTCACTGGGAATGAGGAAACATTCCAATTTCCAATTAGGTTCTTGAGTGTGATCATAATAAGCATGAAGACAAAAGACAAGATCTCCAAGGACCATTGGACAAAAGGAATGAAAAGAAAGCTACTGGTGGTTACCCTTAGTACATTTTAGAGTAGCCAAAAATAGCATTGTAAACTTGGGATATATAACCAAGTGTAGCAGTTCATTTTATTGTAAGAAAGTGAGATAGAATAACTTTGTATTAGCTTCTTTCAAGAGCACTCTCACTCTACATAAGGAACTGAGCAGCTGACACAGATTATTCCCGAAACAAAAACATCTCAGTTGGATCCTCAAAACATCCAACTGA